>CM053037.1:149544514-150144514 GCA_028564925.1 Lithobates sylvaticus
ATCTCGGCTTATCACAGTTTATTAAACGTACACCATACTTAGCCATAACTCTCTTGAGAAAAAAGAGGAAAAAGAAAGATATAACCATAACAACTTGAATAAAAAAAATAAAAAAATAAAAATAAAATAAAAATATATACAAAAAAAAAAACAGAAAAAAATCACATGTACCGCTCATATTTGCAAATGGGCAATTAATCAGTAGAATATAGTGCAACCCATGACTCCCAGCAGGAATTTAATTTGAGGGTGGCTTGATTCCTAGTGGCAAAATTTTTTTCATATGTGTATTTTGTCTGAACCCGAGATATGACTTCTGGTAGGACAGGTGCTGTTGTGGACTTCCATTTAGAAGTTATAGTTAGTTTTGCTGCTATTAGAATATGTGTAATTAGAGGTCTATATTTGGTCGGGAGCAAGTGCACCCCTATATTAAGAATAGCCAACTGTGGTGTAGGTAAAATGTTAAGTCCTGTAAGTTTGTTTGTTAGGGAGTACACTTCAGTCCAAAAGCCTTCCACTTCTTTACAGTACCAAAGTATATGTAATATGCCTCCTCTTCTCCCACACCCCCTCCAACAGTCAGGAGAGGCATCCGGGTAGATCTGCGTTAGCCTCACTGGTGTTAGACATGTCCTATGAAGTATTTTTAACATCAGTTCCCAGTGATTTACACAATGAGAAAAGCGAGAATGAGATTGAATGGCTGATTGACATCCTTTTTGTGTAAAGAGGGTTCCTATCTCCTTTTCCCAATTTTGCATACTTGATGTTTTATGGAATCCTTTGTTATATTGTAGCTTGTTGTAAAACCATGACAGCCCTTTAGTGCCATCGCAATCAGACTGCAAGCGAGACCAGGTTTCCCTGTGGACTCTATAGTATATGCTCGGGTCATTTTTGTGAAAGTGAGTAAGTTGGATATAAGAGAATGAAGTGGGACTAGGGGTTTTAGAAATTAACTCTCTTTAAGTCTGTATCCCTTCCTTGATCCATGGATGTATATTTAAATTGGGTCTAATGTGTTCATATATCTGCAGTTGGAAATTTGTGCTAGTAATGTGGCATCAATCGAGGGGAAGGACTTATAATTTAGTTTCGTATTAGTCAGACTTGACAATAACAGGGCGGGCAAGTGTTTATTGCCCACCATGTATTTCTCAACCTGGACCCATAGTTTGTTAGACTTAGACCCCTTTCACACCACACCACCCATAGCGTCGGCGGTAAAACGCTGCTATTTTTAGTAGTGATAGTGACATGGTAGTGATTTAATCATATCTATAATTTCTTTTTCTAGGATTGGTAAATTCAGAGATTCTAGGGCTTCCTTTTAAGGTTTGGGTAATTTTATTGAGTCTAAAAAGGAATTAATGTTTAGATCATTGGGCTGTGGAGTATTGGGACCTGATGCTAAATTGTATAAATCGCTATAATATTTTTGGAAAGCATTAGCTATCTCGGTTGGGTGGGACACTGTGTTAACTGTGTGGGGATCAATTATGGATGTTAATCTAGAATTTTGTTGTTTTTTGCGGATGTAGTTGGGCAAAAGTTTTCCTGCTCTATTCCCATGGGCATAATAATTTGCTTTAAAGTGTTTCAGAGAGTTTGTATGTTCTAGTAATAAAATTTGAGGAAGCTGTTGTCTGCAATCTAAGAGTGCCTTTTGAATAATAGGGGAAGGGTTCTGTTTATTATGTGACTCTAGGGTATTTAAGTTAGACAAAATAATATCAAAATGTTTAGCCTTCTGCCTCTTTTCCCTAGCTGCTGCCTGTATTAACAAGCCCCTGCTGTACGCCTTATGGGCACACCATAGGTACATTACATTAGTTTCACTATTATCATTACGTTTAAAATATTCATCCAGCATTTTAGACATTTTCTTCTTGTGGTGTATGTTCGAAAGTAAGGATGAGCCCGGTGTTCGATTCGAACCCATGTTCGAATCGAGCACCGGGTGTTCGCTCGCTCGGCGAGCCCAGAACTATTGGGGCCGCTCGCATCAAATTCGTGTGATGCGAGCGGCCCCGCAATGCATTGCGGCCCGCGCAGTGCAATGCTGGCTGATGATTGGCCAAGCATGCACTGTGACCCCGCATGCTTGGCCAATCACAGCGCCGGCAGCGAGGAGAGCCATAATTGGCTACAGGCAGGATGCCTGTAGCCAATTATAGCTCAGGGGCTTTAATACACGCCCCACGGTATAAGAGGCCGCCGCATATTATGTTTCACTCACAGTGTCAGCGTGTCAGTGTGCTGCTGACTGCTGACAACAATATGTGCTTTATTTCTGGGGATATGTGTGTGCATGCTGTTAGAACAGCATTGCAGTATCACATCTGGGGGGTGTCTATAGGTAGCCTGTGAAGGAGGGCAGGTTTCCTGTGCTTAGAACTTTCCCTGCAAAAAAGTGTCATTTTTGCAGGAAGAAAGCTATTTAAATCACTCGCGGCTAATGAATTGATGGCTCCTGTAACACAGAGAGCTGTCATTCATTAATAAAAAACAAAAAAAAAAAAAGCGTAGGGGTCCCCCCAAATTCAATGACCAGGCCCTTCAGGTCTGGGATGGATATTAAGGGGGATCCCAGCCAAAAAAAAAAAAAAAAAAATGGCGTAGGGTCCCCCTCAAAATCCATACCAGACCCTTGAGGTCTGGTATGGATTTTAAGGGGAACCCTAGCCAAAAAAAATGGCGTGGGGTCCCCCTCAAAATCCATACCAGACCCTTATCCGAGCACGCAACCTGGCAGGCCGCAGGAAAAGAGGGGGGGACTAGAGCGGCCCCCCCTCTCGCCTGAACCGTACCAGGCCACATGCCCTCAACATTGGGAGGATGCTTTGGGGGTCTAAGACCCCTAAAGCACCTTGTCCCCATGTTGATGAGGACAAGGGCCTCTTCCCCACAACCCTGGCCGGTGGTTGTGGGGGTCTGCGGGCGGGGGGCTTATCGGAATCTGGAAGCCCCCTTTAACAAGGGGACCCCCCAGATCCCGCCCCCCCCCCCCTGTGTGAAATGGTAAGGGGGTACAAAAGTACCCCTACCATTTCACCAAAAAAGTGGCAAAAATGGTAAAAATGACAGGAGACAGTCTTTGACAATTCCTTTATTAAAATCTTCTTTCTTCTTTCTTCATCCTTCGGATTCTTCATCTTCTCCTTCCTTCATCTTCTTCCATCTTCTTCTTCCATTTTCTTCTTCCTCCGATCCGCTTCTTCTTGCGCTGGTCTTCTCGTCCTTCTCGTCCGGCATCTTCTTCCGTCGGCGTCGGCGTCGGTGTCTCTGTCTCTTCTTGGGCCGCTCCGCGCAATGGGAGGCTCCCGCTGTGTGAGGCTCCGCTCCGTCTGACAGGTCTTTTATAATGGAGGGCACCTGGTGACCCCGACCCTGCCAGGTTGCGTGCTCGGATAAGGGTCTGGTATGGATTTTGAGGGGGACCCCACGGCATTTTTTTTGGCTAGGGTTCCCCTTAAAATCCATACCAGACCTCAAGGGTCTGGTATGGATTTTGAGGGGGACCCTACGCCATTTTTTTTATTTTTTTTTTGGCTGGGATCCCCCTTAATATCCATCCCAGACCTGAAGGGCCTGGTTATTGAATTTGGGGGGACCCCTACGCTTTTTTTTTTTTCATTTTTTTTTTTTTATCAATGACTTTTTTTTATGAATGAGTTTCAATGAATCACTGTTCTCTGTGTTACGGGAGCCGTGAATTAACATTAGCCGCGAGTGATTTTAAATAGCTTTTTTACTTTCAAAAATGACACTTTGCGCAGAGACAGTTCTAAACACGGGAAACATGCGCCCCTTTACAGGCATACTATAGACACCCCCCAGGTACGAAATTTAAAGGAATATTACACTTTTATTGTTTCAATTTAAGCATTATTAAAATCACTGCTCCTGAAAAAACGGCCGTTTTTAAAAAAATTTTTTGCATTGATACATGTCCCCTGGGGCAGGACCCGGGTCCCCAAACACTTTTTATGACATTAACATGCATATTAGCCTTTAAAATGAGCACTTTTAATTTCGAACGTTCGCATCCATTATAACTAATAGGGTTCTAAAGCTCGCACGGACTTTAGGTCCGTTCGCGGGTTCTGGTGCGAGCCGAACGGGGGGGTGTTCGGCTCATCCCTATTCGAAAGCAGGGATACATTATTCCTCCAGAGATAGGCGGGGTTGCACGAGTTTTGTTCGTTAATTGTAATATTCACTGGAGCATGGTCTGACCAAGTTATAGAATGTATCTTTACTTCCAGGGTCCTTTGTAGTAGGGTGAGGTCAGATAGGATTAGGTCAATCCTTGAGTAAGAATTATTAGGGGCTGAGAAAAACGTGTAGTCACGTTCTGATGAATTGATGCATCTCCATGAGTCATACAGGTTGGTTTCTGTGAGAAAAGGTTTCATCTCATGTCTATGGATACTCCAGGAGGAAGAACAGTCCATATTTTTATCCATAACACAATTAAAATCTCCACACATAAGCAAAGAGCCTCGGCTGTGTTTTTTATCCTTTGGTAGAGGGATTTCAAAAAAGAGGCTTGGCCTGTATTGGGTGCATATAAGTTCATTATGGTGTACAACAAGTTATTCAGTTCACATACTAAGATGATCCTTTTGGGTCTGTAATAACTTCATGTTGGTTAAAAACAACGTTCCACGTTTTTAAGATGAGGCATACGCATGGAAAATATGAGGGAAGGAAGAATCAGAACACTTGGGTGGTTTGTCACGGGAGAAATGTGTCTCTTGAACACAAAGGATATCCCCTTTAAGCTTCCTTACTTCCTGCCACATTGCTTTCCATTTAAACGGACTATTAAGAGCGTTCACATTAAGAGAGATCAATTTAATGGTCATGGTGACTCTGTAGGAATTTTGCTAGATAAACATCAAAATAGCTTAAATTGAAATGTAATGTATTATTCTTACCTGAAGATGGCAGCAAAGTATTGGAAGTGGATTGCTGGAAATTGGAAGCTCTGTATATTCGGGTTGCAGTCACAGTCATTTTCCAAAGCGAGTATGAATCATAAGTTAGTGGTACATGTAAAACAAAGAAATTTTATGGAAAAAGAACAAGGTAACATAAAGAACAAATAAAACTCAAAATGTGCGAAAAGTAAAACTTCCGCTTCTGCACAGTTAGGGGGTCTATGCTCCCTGAGATCAAGTACCCAATCCAGGTTGTGCTGATAGATAGTATGAGAAGTTGTAATTGCAGATAGATTAGTTATTCTAGGAGAGTTTCATTCATTCATTTTAATAACATTTGTACGACTTTCTAATAATTAGTTGGGTCAAATCAAAATTTGTTTTCATCCAGTGATAAGAAAATTTGAAGGCGCAGGATGGAAAAGTTTTTTTTCGAGCGAATACATTTCTCATAGTAATGTAATATGTAATTTTCATTCAGTAAAGTCCATTTGCTATAAAATTTGAGTTTTGAAATACATTTGAACAACATTTGTCAAACCTTCTAGTGTACTGGGAATTTTCTAATACCTCCGTTTCAAATAGTATTTTCTGTGAGGAAATCTAACACGGGGAAACTTTGCAAAGTGGCATTAGACTATTTAAAACTTTGCGTAATCACTTTCCACCCATGCTATAGCCGATAGACAGCTATAGTGTGGGTCTCCAGATCTGGGAGGATGTGCCTGGATGTCCTCCCATGTATGCGCCTCCCGCATGCCCCCTGGGGCACACAGTGAGCATGCTCTGTGGCCAATGTGTGCTTTGGACACAGCTGATCACAGATCGGGGTAAAGGGCCAATCACAGCGACTCTTTACCATGTGATCAGCTGTGTCTAATCACAGATGTTACAATGTAAACAGCCGTTTGCTGGTTATGAGCTCTTATCGGTTCTCCTTTCCTCACACACTGACATCATGTGAGGAAAGGAGAGACGGGGCAAAGTGAGTACAGCATTTACACTAATAATCAGTGCCCTAATCATCAGCGCATTGATTATCAGTTCAGCCTCATCAGTACCTATCAGTGCAACTTATCAGTGCCCATCAGTGTTGCCTATCAGTGCCGCCTCATCAGTGCAGCCTTGTAAGTGCCTCCTTATCAGTGCCCATCAGTGCAGCTTATCAGTGCCGCCTCATCAGTGCCCATCAGTGCATATCAGTGCTGCCTCGTCAGTGCAGCTTCGTAAGTGCTGCCTCACCAGTGTCCATCAGTGCAGCTTATCAGTGCCCATCAGTGCCACCTCATCAGTGCATCCTCTAAACTGTCCATCAATGCAACTTCATCAGTGTCAATCAGTGCAGCCTCATCAGCGCGCATTGGCAAAGAAGAAAAAATACTTATTTGCAAAATGTTATAACAGAAATGAATCAACATTTTTTTTTTTAATTTGGGGTCTTTTTTTGTTTATTTAGCAAAAAAAAAAAAAAACAATTGTGATTAAATACCACTAAAGGAAAGCTCTGTCTAAAAAAAACTATACAAATTTCATTTGGGTATAGTGTTGCATGCCTGAGTAATTCTCATTCAAAATGTTACAACGCTGAAAGCTGAAAATTGGCTTGGGCAAGAAGGGAGTGAAAGTGCCCGGTGTTGAAGGGGTTAACCACTTCCCGACCGGCCACTGCATATATACGTCAGCAGAATGGCACGGGCAGGCAGAATCACGTACCGGTACGTGATCGTGCATGTGCCTGCCCGTGATCGCGCGCGCGCCGCTAGCGGCGCGCTCGCGACCCGGTCGGGAGCTCCGTGACCCCGGCCGCGGGACCAGCGGACCCGATCGCCGCTGGTATCCCGCGATCGGGTTACGGAGCTGAAGAACGGGGAGAGGTCTATGTAAACAAACCTCTCGCCGCGCTTCCTACACTGACTGTCAGTGATCGGTGGTTCCCTGTCATCGGGAACGCTGATCAATGACGTCAGACGTACAGCCACGCCCCCCTACTGTAAAAAAAAAACACAACACGTCACACTGACTCCTCCCCGCCCCCTAGTGGTTAACCCCCTAACTACAACTGTCATTTACATAGGAATCAGTGCTATTTAAATAGCAGTGATTGCTGTATAAATGACAAATGTCCCAAAAATGTGTCAAAAATGTCCGATGTGTCCGCCAAAATGTCACAGTCACAATAAAAATCGCTGATCGCCGCCATTACTAATAAAAAAAAAAATATTAATAAAAAAATGCTATAAAACTATCCCCTATTTTGTAAACGCTATAACTTTTGCGCAAACTAATCAATAATCGCTAATTGCGATTTTTTTTACCAAAAATATGTAGAAGAATACGTATCGGCCTAAACTGAGGAAAAAAAAAGTTTTTTTATATATTTTTTTTGGGGATATTTATTATAGCAAAAAGTAAAAAATATTGCATTTTTTTCAAAATTGTCGCTCTATTTTTGTTTATATAGCGCAAAAAATAAAAACCGCAGGGGCGATCAAATACCACCAAAAGAAAGCTCTATTTGTGGGAAAAAAAGGACGCCAATTTTGTTTTGGAGCCACGTCGCACGACCGCACAATTGTTAGTTAAAGCGACGCAGTGCCGGATTGCAAAAAGGGGCCTGGTCCTTTAGCTGCAAATTGGTCCGGGGCTGAAGTGGTTAATATATATTTTTTAAGTATGCATAGAAATATTTGAACACTGACAAATGTGTTCACTCTAAATGAAAACTATAATAGTTTTGGGTCAATTTTATTTGAATCATTTCAGGTTTATAAGCTTTTATCCTAATGTTTCATTAGATATCTTTTTCACTATATAACATTTTTGTTTTAGAAATAAAAATTTGACACAGGACTTAGGGTTAGCCTAGTGTGAAGTTTAGGCTAGTCTTAGGGTTAGGCGGGACTTAGGGTTAGACTAGTGGGAGGGTTAGGCTAGTCTTAAACCTTGTACACACGGTACCATTGTTGGACAACCAAGCGTCAGATTTTTGTCAAAAGGGCATGTGCTAGGATCTTGTCTTGCATACTAACGTTACACAAATTGTCGTGCAATGACATACTACGAGGAATTTCAGCTCTTTCACCCTTTGGGCCCCTTCTGCTAATTTCGTGTTTGGCGAGCATTGATTCCGAGCAAGCACGTTTGTACTTTCGATTTTTGTGTGATGGATTTATGTACTGACCAATCCGAAAATCTGACGTGGAGCTGTCGTTTGACAAAGATTTACTAGCCGGTCATCCAAAATTTGTTGGCCGAAAATTGGAAAACAATTGTTGAAAAGAGCGTTCTAAGGGTAAGAACTTCAAACAGCCTGTCAAACGACAATTCCCTTCTGATTTTCGGACCATGTGTACGAGGCTTTAGGGTTAAGCGGGACTTAGCCTAGTGTAAGGGTTAGGCTAGTCTTAGGGTTAAGTGGGACTTAGGGTTAGCCTAGTGTGAGGGTTAGGCTAGTCTTAGGGTTAGGTGGGACTTATGCGGCGTACACACGCTCGGACTTTCCGGCGGACCTAGTCCAGCGGACAAACCGCCGGACTTTCCAGCGGAGGTCCGCTGGACTTTCCGAGCGTGTGGACTTGCCCACACACGCCCGGACCTTTCTGGCGGACAATCCGCTGGACTTTTGGAAATGAAAGCACTTGCCGACACACGATTGGAAAGTCCGTTAATTTAGAACGTGACTGCAGGTAGACGGGACTAGCGAAGGCAGCGAATGCCGCCGCGATATCCCCGTCACCTGGTATGGATTAAAAGGGAATCCCTACGCCGAGGCGTGGGGGTCCCCCCTCATATCCATCTCAGACCCTTATCCGAGCACGCAGCCCGGCCGGCCAGGAAAGGGGGTGGGGACGAGCGAGCGCCCCCCCCCCCTCCTGAGCCGTACCAGGCCGCGTGCCCTCAACATGGGGGGTGCCCTGGGGAAAGGGGGGCCGTGCGGCCCCCCCCCCCCCCCAAAGCACCTTGTCCCCATGTTGATGAGGACAAGGGCCTCTTCCCGACAACCCTGGCCGTTGGTTGTCGGGGTCTGCGGGCGGAATTGCATACACACGATCGGAAAATCTGATAGAAAGGTTTTCCGTCGGAAAAATTAGGAACAGGTTCTCAATCCAAAGTCCGTTGGAAATTCCGACAGAAAAAGACAGATGGGCAGAAAATCCGATGAAAAGCTCCCATCGGACTGTTTCCATCGGAAATTCCGACCGTGTGTACACGGCATTAGGATTAGCCTAGTGTGAGGGTAAGCACATGTTCTCACCTTGTAATTGACGTGTGTATACTTTTAAAAGATTTCTTCATGTGCATGCAGGTCATTATAGAACTATCCTCTATTTTCACGATTGGCGATATCGGGATGGACCCAGTACAGACGCCTTCTTCACCACCGCTTCTCCTCCTCTTCCTCTTTATGCACTGCTACAGCAGCCATGACAACTGCTGCAGCAATTTAACAGGCAGCAAACGTATTTTCCCAAACCACACCACACCACAAAAACCAGGAAGCAAAGAGGGACAGGAAAACACTGCGTCAGGAAAAGGAATTGTGTCCCAACAAAGTCATACTGATCCAAAATCACATCCAAATGGCATCTAAGTCGTATAAAGTTGCCCGATTTTGAAGTTGCACAAGTGTTAATGGAGCCTAAGGTTCATAGAACTTTAGGTAGGTAAAGCTACATACAGAAATCACTATGATTCATTTACAAATTGCTAATTTTGTGTCACATTATGAAATCTTTAGACACCATTGTTTTGTAGCTAATGGATCAATAGTATAATTATGTATGAGCAATGGATGACAAGTTTTCAGCTGGGTTTACCCTTTAATCACTTCATTACCCAGCCATTGTAATATGACGTTCACAAGGTGGATCTCCCATCCTGGGTGGATGTCATGTGACGTCCTACCATTCCCGGCAGGGGCGGTGCGTCCATAAAGGGCGCAGGAGCGCCGCCCCCCCTCTCCTGTCACTCTCTATATACCATAGATAGATTCATGCATTGCATGAATCTATCTATGGTCGCTGCTGACACCCCCTATTCATATAATGAAGTACGGAGGAACACTGATCGGTCTCCTTCCCTTGTGAGTCCCCTCCCCCCACAGTTAGAAATCACTCACATAGGGAACATATTAACCCCTGCCATGCCCCCTAGTGTTAACCCCTTCCCTGCCCGTCACATTTACACAGTAATCACTGCAATTTTATAGCAACGATCGCTGTGTAAATGTGAATGGTCCCAAAAATGTGTCCAAAGTGTCCGAAGTGTCCGCCGCAATGTCGCAGTCACGAAAAAAAAAAATCGCAGATCGCCGCCATTACTAGTAAAAAAAAAAAAAAAAAAATTGCAATAAATCTATCCCCTATTTTGTAGACGCTATAACTTTTGCGCAAACCGATCTATATACGCTTATTGTGATTTTTTTTACCAAAAATATGTAGAAGAATACTTATCGGCCTAGACTGAGTAAAAAAAAAAAATCGTTTTTAAAAAAAAATAGGATATTTATTATAGCAAAAAGTAAAAGATATTGTGTTTTTTTCAAAATTGTCACTCTTCTTTTGTTTATAGCGCAAAAAATAAAAACCACCGAGGTGATCCAATACCACCAAAAGAAAGCTCTATTTGTGGGAAAAAAAGGACGTCAATTTTGTTTGGGTGTAACGTCGCACGACTGCGCAATTGTCAGTTAAAGCAACGCAGTGCCGAATCGCAAAAAGTGCTCTGGTAAGGAAGGGGGTAAAATCGCTGAAGCAGTTAAAGAAATTAATACTTTTGCATCAAAAAAAAAAAAAACAACAGTAAGCTAAATCACTGGGAAATAGTGTAGTAAGGGGAAATGTCAGACCACTGGAGACCTGGACTACTGCTTATGCGTGAGAGCAGCAGTCTGTAACCCTTGCTGCAGCACTTCATATGGGATGATACTTATTATTGTATATGTGGCTCGGCTGCATTACAGTAATAAATGAGGAGGCTTCATTTGGGTTAAATATGCTGTTTCAGGTCAAGGCTTAATAAGTTGTCCCCCTTCTGATAATTAAAACATTAGAATACACATTCAAGAGGCTCAGCAGACCACAGTAGATCACTTTTTGGAGATATTGCTTTTGTAATGAACATTTTATTGCAGTTGTCTTCCCTCCTTAATATAGAGATACATAAAAAATGGTGCCCAAGATATTTGCAGTGGGTTGTCACCTATATTTAACCACTAAAATAAATGTGTGAGAACACAGGTGGCCCTTAAGCCTGTGTTGTATCTATGGGACATTTTGGTGCTCCTTAAACTGTTACTAAACCCATAACCCTGCATTCACTATATCTGGTCTCCCACAGTACACAAAACATGGCAATGCAATTATTTTAGTAAAAATAAACTTACAAATCCCCTTTCACCTCAGCAGTATATAGAAGTCTTGTGACTTCTATCAGTGTCTGGCCAAGCACTGGTTAAAGCTTGTAGGAAAAGATTTCATTCTCCTCTGACTGTCCTATGAGGTTTGCATGACCCCTAAATTTCTGCCTGGACAGTGCTGATTGGCCCTGTGCTGATCACACACATCCTCCTAAAAATAAATAAACTCTCTAGCAATACACACCAAACTGAACATGTGCAAAGTTCCCCCAAGGCTCTGTTCTATCAGCAGATGGATTGAGGACAGTAAAATAACGGGAAGATCAGAGAAGACAGAATCAGAGAGACTTTTTATACAATGCAGAGGATTAACCCCATAGGTTCCACAGTGAGTATAACGAGCATGCTTTACGGCATATATAGACTGATTTTACTGTTGAGGGTTTAGTAACACGTTAAGGCCTGCACACACGATCAGAAAGTCGTATGAAAAATACTGCTTTTGAATCGATCATACGATGATCTGATCGTTAGTACGCGGCTTTTGAGAGCCTATCACAACAATTCGTGCAAAATTATCCGACAAGCATGAAAATTGTTCTCATACAATAACAGATCATATGATTTTTG
The DNA here is from genome assembly GCA_028564925.1 of Lithobates sylvaticus. Taxonomy (NCBI): domain Eukaryota; kingdom Metazoa; phylum Chordata; class Amphibia; order Anura; family Ranidae; genus Lithobates; species Lithobates sylvaticus. The sequence continues at coordinate 149,556,452 of CM053037.1, forward strand.
CTTAAAGCGGTTGTATACCCGTTTAAACCGTGTAGGTTTAGGAGATATTTCTTGTACCTACAGGTAAGCCTTAATCTAGGCTTACCTGAAGGTGCAAGTTGTAATTAAGGGTATACAACCACTTTAATCAGTAGAGTTTTCGGCAGAAAAGGCAATAAAAATACAATATTACATCACTTCAGAATTTTTATTGTCTTGCGAAAATATTCGTAAGTATGCTAACCTCTTCATTTTCGATATGAGATTAGCATGCAAAAGAACAAACAAAAACCAGACGATCATTTGTCCAATATTCTCATCGTGTGTACTAGGCTTTAGATTAACCGATTCCCGACCGCCTCACGTCTTTTTACGGGGGCAGAATGTCTCCCCTGCGCGAAACCCTATATGGGTATGGGGTTCCCTTTAAGAGCCACCAAAGGGCGCGCGCACTGTCGGAGGCACACCTGCATGCCCGTTGCACAGCGGGAGACCTGATGTACTTGGCCAGTGGTCACGATTGCCGCCGGCCACAAGTGATCGCGTGCATGAGAGCCAGCACAGGGATTTTTGTGTGTAAACACACATATCGTAGGAACAACGATATGTCTCCTCACCTAGTCAGTCCAATCCCCATACAGTTAGAAAACACTGAAGGAACACACATTTAACCCCCTTGATCACACCCTAGTGTTAACCCCTTCCCTGTCAGTGACATTTATACAGTAATCAGTGCATATTTATAGCACTGATTGCTTTATAAATGTCAATGGTCCCAAAAATATGTCAAAAGTGTCTGATCTGTCCGTCGCAATACTGCTAAAAATCGCAGATCACCGACATTAATAGTAAAAAAATAAATTTTAAAATGCCATAAATCCTTCCCATAGTTTATAGATGCTATAACTTTTGCGCAAACCAATCAATATGCGCTTATTGCGATTTTTTTACCAAAAATATGTAGAAGAATACATATCAGTCTAAGCTGATGAAAAGGAATTTTTTTTTTTTTAAATGTGGGGATATTTATTATAGCAAAAAGTAAATAATATATATTTTTTAGAAATTGTTGATATTTTTTTGTTTATAGCGCAAAAAAGAAAAACCGCAGAAGTGATCATATACCCCCAAAAGAAAGCACTAGCTGTGGGAAAAAAGGATGTAAATTTCAGCCTCCACCAGCGGAACCATCCAGCAGATATTTGGAGGGACACCTGCGGGCAGCATCCCTTAGCTGTTCAGCGGCAGCCTGGAGGCCACTCCTATTTCATCTATCCAGCGGTGACATCAGATTCGGGGGAGCCGTGACGTGGTGCGACGGAGGTCAGAAATCATCCCCTGAGCCACATTCTCAAGAGACAGCCATCGATTTAACTTGTGTAGCACCACCCCATCAAGATCCATCTTGATGCTTTCAAGGGTGTTGTCTTGGTGGCTTGCTAGCAGAACAGGAAATCCCGGATGAGCCCCCACGTGTAGCGCCACCCCCAAAGGAGCCGTTTAGTAAATTTGGGTTCTCTGATCTCCAACTTAACCCCAAGAGTGACCTCAGCCCCTCTGGCACACCTGGTTAAATTAAATTACTGCAAACACATCTAAAGACATATGTGAAAAATACTGTTATTCTGGCTGTGGATTATCACCAACAAAAACAGACACATACCTGATAATGATAAACAAATTGAATATATTATCACGGTTTAAAGCATATGGAAGCTTACGACACTGTTAAACCTTTCTGCAAAGAATGAATACATTAGAAAAGACAACCTTCAATACTTAGCAACTTTAAATTTAGAAAAGGGCAGTAATCTATATGCCCATAACACAGACTCTGAGAGGGAGGAGAGAAGATCTATCAACTTCTCAGCTCCTTCTGGGCCACAAACACCATTGAAAGTAACAATACAAAAAGAAGAAATGGGTTAACAGGTTCAGTAAGCACAGTTCTGTAACCTTACAGGCCCTGAGTTGAAGGGTACTCGTGTCTTCTGCTAGGAAACGGGCCCCTTTTTAAGTAGAGTAGGTTTAATCAATCAAAAGTGAGACAGTAATCCTCTAGGAAATCCTGTTAGGTAGTGGTTTGTAAGAACAGAATGGCTAAAAGTGGCAGCTCCAAACAAGCATCCTCTGACAGTAGAAAGGGGAATAGGTGTCTGCATGCAGTGTCTGTCCTGTGCTAAGAAAGATGTTGGGTTTACACCCACTCACAAATACTCTGGGTGATGACACAAATGAAGTCCCAAATGGTGGTTCAGGCTCCTGGCATTGTTGTAAGGCACCTCATGTTGACCGATCAGGATGGCTGGTAGCTGAACTGGCAGGGTGATGGAACAATGGCCAACAGGACACCTGGATGGGTCTTGTGATACCCAGAGCGGTGTGTGGGTTGTCTCCGCTGGGCTAGATGGTGCTGAGTTGCTGAGCAGGGTCCCTGGGCTGAACGGTCGAGGACCGTGCGGGTGACACTATTCCTGGCTCCTTTATCCTCAGTCTCTTGGCAGCCGTGTTAGGAAGACAGTGTTCCACTGCACAGTCCCGTCCCCACACCCCCCATGTCCTCTATCACGGTAACTCTCCCCGGTAGTCTCAAGAGAAACGTGGCTTTCTCTCCCTCTGTTGCGTCTCACAGTCCCTGGTGTCAGCGTGTTTCTCCCCTCAGATGCTGGTACCTCAGACAGCCCTCCTCAGATCTTCTGTCAGCACTCTCTGTCGTGCTGTGTGGAAACCTGTCTCTCTCTCTTCCAATCATCTCAGCACTTCCCTCTCTTCAGTCTCCTGTCAGCACTCTCTCTGTAGTGATGTGGGAAAAATCTGTGTCTCTCTCTTTTCTCTCACCTCAGCACTTCTCTCTCCTCATTTTCCTCAACACTTCCTGAAACCCCCCTTTTTCCTAGTGTGCTTTGTGTCTCTGTGTCTTTGTGTCTCTGAGTTTTCTGGAAGGGCAAGTCAGCAGCTCTCTGTCTCCATCTTGTGGCCAAAAGGAGAAATTGCATTACAACATGCCTGCTACACTTGCAACCCTCACATAGGGCAGTGCTACAGAAGTACCATAGTTTGTCGCCATTCCACAAGTATGTGCAATTTTAAAGCATGATATGTTGGGTATCTATTTACTCAGTGTAACATCATGTTTCACATTATACAAACAAACTAGGCTAACTTTTTTTTTTAATTCATGAAAGTGTATTTCTTCCAAAAAAAATTCAAAGACCGCTGTGCAAACACAGAGTGACATAAAATATTGCAATGATTGCCATTTTATTCTCTAGGATCTCTGATAAAGAAATATATTTATATGTTTGGAGGTTCTAAGATTTTCTAGCAATAACTACAGATTTTACCTTGTAAGCAGCAAATGTCAGAAAAGGCTTAGGCATGAAGGGGTTAAAATCTATAAGGGAGAAAAAGTAAATGGCCACGTAGAGAGGGCATTGTTTTCAATGAGTCAGTTGACTCATAGGTATTTATTGCAAGGAGGAGCAGAAAAGTACAATTGCTACCGTATATACCACTTCAAAGCTGTAAGTAGATTCTGCTTGTTAAGAACAAATAAGGTTGCCGACATGTACTGTACATGCATAATTACATACTATACTCAGAAACATCACTTTTAAAATTCAATTACATATTGATGCCATTAATCAAATCAAGTTGATCTAGTTTGCATGTACAACTTTCAGGCAGAGATGTTTTTTATAAACATGTTAAATGATCATACCTTTTAAATAACCACCTCAGTACTGGCATGTTTCACCCCCTTCATTGTTAGGCCCTATTTCATGTGTATCAGTGCTGTGATACTTTGAATAACAATTACCGTATTTATCGGCGTATAACACGCGCCGGCGTATAACACACACCCCAAGTTTAGGAGGGAATTTTAAGGAAAAAAACTTTTAGGAGGGAAGTTTAAGGAAAAAAACTTACATTTAAATGCTCATCAATGCAGCCTTATCAGTGTCCATCTGTAGCCTTGTCCATCATTGCAGCCTTGCCCAGTGTCCATCTGCAGCCTTGTCCATCATTGTAGCCTTGCCCAGTGTCCATCTGCAGCCTTGCCCAGTGCCTTTGCAGCCTTGCCCAGTGCCTTTGCAGCCTTGCCAGTCTCTTCAGCTTTTCCCTATTTTAAATTTGGCGCCGATTTGTGAGCGGAGAGGAGCGAGCGGAGCAGAGATATAGAAAGCCAAGAGTACTTAGGCTATTCTCGGCTCCTCTCGCAGTCCCGCCCACCTCCACTGATTGTCAGCGGCGCTCGCATACAGAAAGCCGAGAGTACTTTGGCTATTCACGGCTTCTCTCGCAATCAGTGGAGGTGGACTGCGGGAGGAGCCGAGAATAGCCGAAGTACTTTCGGCTTTCTGTATGTCAGCGGCGCTCGCTCCTCTCGCAATCAGGGTAGGTGGGCGGGACTGCGAGAGGAGCCGAGAATACCCAAAGTACTCTCGGCTTTCTGTATCTCGGCTCTGCTCGTTGCAGAACAATCAGCGGGGGATCGGCGGGGATTGGCGTATAACACGCACCCACGATTTTCCCCTGACTTTAAGGTATACGGTACTTGATCAAGCAACACTGTACCCAAATAAATTTTATATATTTATTTGATACAGATAGATCTTTTCTTTGGTGGTATCTAGTAACCACTATGGCTTGTCATTTTTACAATATAAAGGGAAAAAAACACAACCTTTGAAAAAAGCTAAGATTTTCTTACATTAGGTTTGAAAACACATCAAATAAAAATACCAGGAAAATATAAACATTCCAGAAATTACCCTGTTTTGGAAAGTAGACACTGCAAGGTGATCTAATTTTTTGCCAATTTTTTTTGAAGTAATGAAGAATCATGCTGGTAACGAAAGGGGCTTGGCGATGGTGCAGTAATGCATTTGTGGTGGACTGCAAACACGGATACCACATTGTAAATATAATAATTTATATACTTGTACAAAGTTTATTTTTTACAGTAGATAAAAACATATCACATATGACCATGAATGAAAAAAACTCTACAGGGGTTATGTGACTTTGTTCCTCAATGGATTTTTAGGAATATAACCGGCTTCCTCAAGAGGATAGGGAGAAAATAATGGATCCCCAAATATGTAACTCACTTTATTTGTGCATAAAATCCCACATACATAAACAGTGTGTCACCGACCCCCCATGGGGCAGGCCTAGGGGCATATTTAGGAAAAATCTAGAGGTGAAAAGTATTTGTTAAACACCTTAACATGACCGTGTTGTTTTTTTTTTTTTGTGCCTTCCTCTGGATCAACTGTGGGTATAGAATGGGGTTTATTGGATTGTACGATATATTTTATTTTTATTTATTATTTCTTTTATTTTTATGGTTGAACTGGATGGACTTGTGTCTTTTTTCGGCCTAGCTAACTATGTAACTATGTAACTATGTAACTATGTGACCATGACATTATATAATAAGATATACGTGAAATACATCCAAAATGGGGTTCACATGGTCAGAGGGGGCAAAAATGATATAAGGTAAGTACGTTTACCAACCTGATTGACAGAGGAGACTACTTGGACTATGTGGTCTATATATAAAGATTCATAGTCATATAGGGAGAGATTTACTAAAACTGGAGCAGCTCTGCATGGTAGCCAATTAGCTTCTACCTTCAGCTTGGTTAACCTTGGTTGACCAGGCCTATTTCTGACATTTGTTGTTTAAGTTAAAATCAGTATTATTTGCTAGAAAATTACTTAGAACACCTAAACATTATATATATATTTTAGCAGAGGCCCTAGAGAATAAAATGGCGGTCATTGCAATATTTTATGTCACACTGTATCTGTGAAGCGATCTTTCAAATGCAATTTTTTGGGGAAAAATGCAGTTCAATTAATTAAAAAGCAGTAAAGTTAGTCCAATTTTTTTGTATAATGTGAAAGATGTCACGTTAAGTAAATAGATACCTAACCTGTCACACGTTAACTCCTTCAGATCCATGCTATAGCCTAATCACGGCTACAGCGCGGATCTGCTTTGCCGGGAGGGCGTCAATAGACATCCTCCCCTTTGCAAGCTGGCTGCACCCCCCTGCAGGGCGCGCGTAGCACGCGCTGTGATCACCCGAGTCAATGAGACTTGAGTGATCACAGATTAGAGTAAGGGGTCGATCCCGACCCCTTACCACATGATCAGCTGTTGGCCAATGACAGCTGATCACATGATGTAAACAGAGGATCAGTAATCTTTTTTTTTCTTCTCACGCTAACAGCGTGAGGAGAAAAAAAAGAAGATCACTGGCTTCTGTTGAAGCGGTCCTGAGCAGGGAGAGGTGAAGCCACCTATATGTGCCCACAGTGCCCACCAATCAGTGCCCACAGTACCCACCAGTACATCAGTGCCACCTATCAATGCCCACGAGTGCCACCTAGCAATACCCACCAGTTGTGCCAATCAGTGCCTCATCAGTGCCACCCATCAGTGCCCATCACTGCCACCCATCAGTTCCCATCACTGCCACCCATCAGTGCCCATCAGTGCCAGCTATCAGTGCCACCTATTAGTGCCCTTCAATGCCACCTAGCAATGCCCTTCAGTGCCGCCCATCAGTGCCATCCATCAGTGCCACCTCTCAGTGCCCACCAGTGCCACCTCATCAGTGCCCACCAGTGCCGCCTATTAGTGCCCATCAGTGCCGCCTTATCAGTGCCCATCAGTGTTGCCTTATCAGTGCCCATCAATGCAGCCTATCGGTGACCATCAATGCAGCCTATCAGTGCCCATCAGTGCAGCATATCAGTACCCATAAGTGTAGCCTCATCAATGAAGGTGAAAAATTACCTGGTTGCAAAATTTATTAACAAAATATATAATTATTAAAAATATATATTTTTTTTAATTCAGTCTTTTTAAAATAATTTTAACAATAAATAAAAAACCCAGAGGTGATCAAATACCACCAAAAGGAAGCTCTATTTGTGGGGAAAAAAAATGTCATTTGGGTACAGTGTGGTATGACCGCGCAATTGTCATTCAAAGAGTGACAGCGCTAAAAACTGAAAATTGGTCTGGGCAGGAGGGGGGTTTAGGTGCCCAGTGAGCAAGTGGTTAAAATCTGCGCATGTTCGTGGAATGGTGACAAACAAATGAGGTCTTGCGTTAGAATTATTGCTCTCATTCTAAAGATCGTGGTGATACCTCACATGTGTGGTTTAAATACTGTTTATATTTGCGGGCACAACTTACGTATACGTTTCCTTTGGCGCACAAGCACGGAGGGATGGGGCGCTTTAAAATTTTGATTCTATTTTATTTATTTATTTTTAGTTTAACACTGTCCCTAAATCTGAATACTCTTATTGCTGTCACAGGGAATGCAAACATCCTTTATGACAGTAATAGGTAGTGACAGGTACTCTTTATGGGGGGATCTAAGTTCTATAAAAAAAAAATCAAACCCCTCATCTACGCTTAAAAGTATTCAAAAGGCCAAGATCCGCATTTTTGAATTCTGTAATAAAAAATAAATAAAAAAATTCTGCTGAGTAAACCGTAAGTGACGTTTTGATCTTGCTTACGGATTTCTACATCGGAGACCCAATCAAAGTCAAATTTGGCTTTGATCGGGACTCCGACCATCCAGTGGAGATGGTGGAGCGGCGAAAGGTGGAGGGAGGGTGGGGAGTCCCCTCCTGCTCCTTGTAATAACAGCTGAGTGGCTACTTAGCGGCATTGGTTGTTGTTACTAGAAAAGCTGTCCGTCAGCTCTAAAAAACGTTATCGGGGTGAAGCCTTTAGCTGCAGACATCACTTTGGTACCACCACTTCAGCAAAATGATGTACAGGTACGTGATTTTGCAGGAAGAGGTTAAGCTTTGGCAATAAAACCTGGAAGCGGATTGGTTTCTATGCAGAGCTGAACCAGATTTTGCATTCTCAAGTTTTAGTAAATCCCCACTATAATGTATTGTATTTCCCACAAGACTTCTAAAAATCACTAAAAGGTATCATCAATCATTTATTTATTGTCATGGAGCATATTACCTAGCTAATAAAACATGCAAAAGTCTAAAGTATTAAATAGTACAAAGAAAGAAGGTAGAAACAAATTAAAAAACGGTGGGGGGGGGGGGGGGGGGGGGGGGGGGCCAGCATCTCTGTCCACATGATAATATAAGGTTCTCCTCCTGAGTGACGCACTGTTTAAGTATCTGGTATTTTATGCACAAATGTAGTGAGTACTAAAAATGTATCTATATGAATTGTGATGCACTAATGACAATGGCGTCCCTAGGGGGGGGCAGAGGGGGCCCTGACCCCCCCAAAATGATGCTGTGCCCCACCATGTGCCCCCCCCCCCCCCCCCAAAAAAACACCAAAAAATATATTTTTTTTTTTACAAAAAGGCAATGTCTTTTTGTTTGCATCCGTAGCGGATGCGCCACATCTTACTCAGGCTGCCGCTGGAGTAACACAGTCTCTATTGAGAAGGGGAGTATTCTTCTAGCCTGGACGCGTGGGTAAGTGTGTGCACTGCAGTACACTGTAATCACTGAACTGCATTATCTCCAACCCCTTCTCTCCCCCATCTGTCGCTCCCCCTCTCCTGTTCTTTCAAGACCTTCACAACTTACTTTCACTTTCAGTTAGGCAGGTAATAGACTATGCAAATTTCTTTCCTGCATCCACAGAGTGCAGGAAAGAAACTTGCATGATTCCCCCATTAACACAGACAGTGGTGACAGGGGAATATCCTTCCTGCCCAGCAATTGTATTCTCCCAACAAACAGTCATTATCACTAGTGGCTATAGCAACCACTAGTGATAATCATAAGAGTATCTGTCAGGCTGGTTGTTCCCAATTTGATCGATCAACTTGGTACATTCAGCCTGCTCATTAATGGTTCAAACCTCAACCAGCTGAGATTTAAACTGCCTATGGCTGGTCTTAGCACTTAGGCAGCCCATACATTGATCACTTTTTTCATTTAACTAGTAGGTTGCATGAAAAAAAAAGAAATGACCCAATTCTCCCATCTACACATTATAGGTGGATGGGGGAATCCTTGCAGTGTGGACCAGTGGTGGAACTACCAGGGTTGCTGTCCTGGCTATTCACAGCGCTGGTCTCTGTCTCCATGGCAGCAGTGGCAGCAGTGGCACATTGGAACCCAGTGCTGGTTACTTTATGGGGCTAATGTACAGGAGAGCCAGCCCAATTTGTTGTTAGAGATGGGCAGGGCATGTTCAAAATCCCACATGCCCAAGCCCGTCAGGAAGCCCACACTGCACGGCACTAAGCACAAGCAGTGAGACATTTCCTGGTCCGCTCAGGAATGTCTCACTGCCTGTGATTAGCCGTGTGCAGTGCAGCTTCCTGGCGGGATCGGGCAAGTGGGATTTCAAACACACCCGAGCCCATGTCTAAGGCCCCTTTCACACTGGGGCGTTTTTCATGCGGTGCAGCGCTAAAAATAGCGCCTGTTCACCGCATGAAAAAATCCGGCCCCTTTAACTCCAGTGTGAAAGCCGGCGGGCTTTCACACTGGAGCGGTGCGCTAGCAGGATGACAAAAAAAAGTCCTGCTAGCAGCATCTTTGGAGCGGGATAGGAGCGGTGTGTTCACCGCTCCTATACCGCTCCTTCCCATTGATTACAATGGGAGACCGCGGTAAAACTGCGGCAATACCGCTGTTACCGCGGCAATACCGCGGCTACGGCGGCGCTCTGCGGGGGGTGTTTAACCCTTTTTCGGCCGCTCGCGGGGGGTAAAACCGCACCGCGAGCGGCCGAAAACCGCGGTGAAAACGACGGTAAAGCAGCGCTAAATATAGCGCTGCTTTACCGTCACCGCGGCTCACCGCCCCAGTGTGAAAGGGGCCTTATGGTTGTAGAGTAGACAGTTGACCTCCCTGCAGGTTGCTTAGCAGCAGTGCAGCCTTCTCTGACATGCTGATCGTGATGCAATCCAGGTGATGCTCCTAGTCAAATCCTAGTGTTAAATATCATAGTGATTTCATTGATCAAAGCCCACACCTTACAGGCATAGAGCCCACATGGCTGCTGAACATACGGTGGATGTGGTTGTACTCTTGATGCTAATAAATACTGTGTTTATTAGATCTGACTGGGAGCATCACCTGGATCACATCCCGATCAGCATGTCAACAGAGAAGGTTATACAGCATTACTGCTGCTAGGTGAAAAGCTGGGGGCTCGGCTCTCTACAACCAATAGTGCCAGCCTTCCCCTGCATGCACCCATAATGTCACCAGCACTAGGTCCCGATAGACTGCTGCCACTGCCAAGGACACAGATGCAAGACCAGCACTGTCAATAGCAGGGGCAGGACAGCAAGAGGAGGCTGGGGAACACCACAGTAGCAGAACACAAAGGCCCGGTGGCAAGACAACCTTTGCAACCCTGATAGTTCTCCCACTGCTTTGGACCCTTATATTTTCTTGGTATGCTGGTGACATATATCTCTTGTTTTCTGCCACCCTGAGGATCGTAGTAAAATTGCATTTTATAGTTGCCCCCCTACTTTTGTCCCTGTCCCCCCATGTGCCCCCCCTAAATATGAAAGCTGGAGACGCCACTGACTAATGAGCATGTCAGTTTCTGAATTATCCATGATCAAAAATGTTTACTTACATATTTACAGATGAATTACTCTCCCCTATCTTACTGAGGAAGTAAGTTACATCCTGTGAAATGCGTTGAGGAACCAAGTATTCCATCGGTTGATCGCCACATCGCGACGCGGGCTGGTTCAGGCGCATGCGTGGTCTGCAGCACACGCCGGAGGTTACACCTGGGTGGTTTGTGAGTTGCCATCCGGCATTGTGGAGGTTGGATGTTCCCTGTTCACTTGTCACCCCCTGCAGTGGCCATCTGGGAGAGGAGTACTTATGTACTACATGCCTTCATTTGTACCAGGAAATGTGAGTGCAATCTATGGATTGTTTATTATCATTTGTTTAAATAACCCCTTCCCGCCGAGCGTACGCAGATATACTCGGGTTTCGGGGGTTATACCGGGATGATGCCCGCAGCTGCAGGCATCATCCCGGTACTGTTGTTTAGAGCCGGCGATCGGCTTTCCGAGGATAACAACCGATGCGGCTCCTTGATGTAAACACAGAAGCAACGTCACAATGTAATTTCCTGTTTACTCGGCTGCCAATGGCGCTGTTTTAAAATAAATATACAGTATTCAGATACACCGTTTTCAGTGATCTGAATACTTTGAAGTGCAAAGGAGGGATTTGGGGTCTTTTAGACCTCCGATCCCTCCATAAAGAGTACCTGTCACCACCTATTACTGTCACAAGGGATGTTTACATTCCTTGTGACAGCAATAAAAGTGATCACATTATTTTTTTTAAAACACAAATTCATAATATAAAAATAAATAAGATTTTTTTTTTTTCAAACCGCCCCCGTCACCGCGAGCTTGCGTAGCAAATAAAAGGCATACGGAAGTTGCGCCTGCATATGTAAACAGTGTGCAAATCACATATGTGAGATATCGCCGCGATCGTTAGAGCGAGAGCAATAATTCTAGCATTAGACCTCCTCTGTAACTCTAACCTGGTAAATGTAGAAGAAAATGTAATCGTCGCCTCTGGAGATTTTTAGGTACCAAAGTTTGTCGCCATTCCACGAGTGCGTGCAATTATAGAGCGTGACATGTTTGGTATCTATTTACTCGGCGTAACATCATCTTTCACATTATACAAAAAAATTGGGATAACTGTACTGTTTTTTTTTTTTTTTAATTCATGAAAGTGTCCCTTTTCCCAAAAAATTGCATTTAAAACACTGCTGCACAAATACCGTGTGACATAAAATATTGCAGCCACTTTATTCTCTAGATTCTCTGCTACAAAAATATATATAATGTTTGGGGGTTCTAAGTAATTTTCTAGCAAAAAATAGGGATTTTAACTTGTAAACACCAAATGTCAGAAATAGGCTTAGTCATGAAAGGGATAAACAGTATCACATTAGGGCGACCCTGTGCTCTTTTCCTTTCTTTGTTTGCATAGAGTCTATTCCACCACCCAGTGGATTAACAAGAGAGCTGCAGCTCCCTTAGTGACAGAAGATGTGCTCCTTCTGTTTAATTAGGATTATCAACTGGATTTGGGAGTTTTGTCTGACCAGCGCATGGACTGGTGAAGTGTTTGTGTTTTTATATTAATACATTTTGTATAGCTTTAATTGGATATTTGTGTAGTCCTTGGGTACCTAAAACGTTTGCTTCCAAAAACCCTTATACGAATCACTAGGTGCTTTATACCCTTGCTTGAAAGTAAAACAAATCCTAAAGCCTGAACTCAGTTTTGCAACATTGGTATGTGTTAATAAAACTGTACATATCGTCACAACTAGTTAGTGTGTCCAATTAAAATTATTCCTTGCTTTTTCAAAATAAATTGGGCGTTCATTTCCTCTTAAGTATGCTCCACCAACTATAGGTGTGGACAATTTGTGTTAAAACTGACGGGGGTTTGGAGCTTAAAGGATATGGCTCAGATTCTGCTCTGGACTCTAAAGGCATGGGTTCAATTGATTCCCCCTGTCTCCCAGGGGATCCTGGGACATAGTGGGTGGGAGAACCCAAGCCCACATATTAATATTACTCCATAACTCTCCATCAACTGTTATTGAATTAACAGTTGATGCTAAGAACCATTGCACCCAGTGGGGGACACATTATCTGAGATACAGAGAAGTGTCTGATAGCAGTAGTGTTGAGCAAACAGTTCGGCCCGAACATTTGCCTGTTCAGCTATTCACCGGACACTGGCAATTTGCAGGGTGTTCAGCGGGGCGATCACCCTGCAATGCACTGAACGCTGGCTGTGTGCTTAGGGTTGTGGTCCTGCTGGAAATAAACTTTCGCCCCAGGCTGAGGTCTTTTCAGGTTCAGGTTTTCATCAAGGATGTCTCTGTACATTGCTGCATTAATCTTTCCCTCGATCCTGACGAGTCTCCCAGTTCCTGCCACTGAAAAACATCCCCACAGCATGATGCTGCCACCACCATGCTTCACTGTAGGTATGGTATTGGGCAGGTGATAAGCAGTGCCTGGTTTCCTCCAGACATGACACTTGCCATTCATGCCAAAGAGTTCAATATTTGTTTCATCAGACGAGAGAATTTTATTTCTCATGGTCTTCAGGTGCCTTTTGGCAAACTCCGGGTGGGCTGTCATGTGCCTTTTACTGAAGAGTGGCTTCCATCTGGCCACTCTACCATACAGGCCTGATTGGTGGAGTGCTGCAGAGATGGTTGTTCTTCTGAAAGGTTCTCCTCTCTCCACAGAGAAATGCTGTAGCTCTGTCAGAGTGAGCATCAGGTTCTTGGTCACCTCCCTGACTAAGGCATTTCTCCCCCATTTGCTTAGTTTGGCCGGGCAGCCCGCTCTAGGAAGAGTCCTGGTGGTTCCAAACTTCTTCCATTTACGGATGATGGAGGCCACTGTGCTGCAGTAATTTTTCTGTACCCTTCCCCAGATCTGTGCCAAAATACAATCCTGTCTTGGAGGTCTACAGACAATTCCTTGGAATTCATGGCCTGGTTTGTGCTCTGACATGCACTGTTAACTGTGGGACCTTCTATAGAGAGGTGTGTCCCTTTCCAAATCATGTCCAATCAACTGAATTTACCACAGGTGGACTTCAATCAAGTTGTAGAAACATCTCAAGGATGATCAGTGGAAACAGGATGTACCTGAGTTTAATTTTGAGTGTCATGGCAAAGGCTGTACTTAATGTACTTAATAAAAATACTTAATGTACATGTGTTTTTTTTTTCGTGTTTTTTTTTATTTTTAATAAATCTGCAAAGAGTTCAAACAAACTTCTTTCACGTTGTCATTATGGGGTATTATTTGTAGAACATAGAGGAAAATAACGAATTTACTCAATTTTGGAATAAGGCTGCAACATAAAATGTGGAAAAAGTGAAGCTCTGTGAATACTTTCCAGATACACTGTAGATACCTCCTTCTGACTTCACCCTGGAATAGGGTTGCCACCACATCCCTTTAAACCCGAACATATATTCATTACACAGGTTCTGGGGCTGATTTATTGCAGATAAGGCACTAAATGAGTTTAAAGCAGAGTTCTGCTTAAAAAAAATAAAAAATAAAAGTCAGCAGCTACAAATACTGAAGCTGCTGACTTTTAATAATCAAACACTTACCTGTCCCAGGGGCCAGCGATGCGGGGGAACGAAGCCCCACTTGTCTCCCCCTCCTCTCTGCGGCACTGGCATTGTAACTGTGGGCGCCCAGTTGTGGCTTCACAGCCGGGCACCCACTGCGCATGCGTGAGCCGTGCCGCGCACCGTGACTGGCCGGGCAATCATCTGGGACCTGTGACGTGTCCCAGATGATTGCCAAGAGGGAGGGGGGAGAGGTGATCTCCCTTCTGGTGCTGCGGTGCGCCAGGAGGAAGTGGCAGCTGGGACCCTCTAAAAAGAGGGTATCCCCCCCCCCAAAAAAAAATGACATGCCAAATGTGGCATGTTAGGGGGTCACCTCCCTTAAAGCGGAAGTTCCATTTTTGGGTGGAACTCAATTTAATTACCACCTTAATCAGCTACAGAACCTGTGTAATGTGCTGGGATTTACAGGGATGAGGTGGCAACCCTACCCTGGCACCACGTTCATGAGCCAGAGTCCTGAAAAATACCCAGTATTTCCAGGTAGGGGAATCCTGTGGTCTTCTCAACTCCAAGTCCAAATAAATGTGCAAGTGACATAAACAGTACCAAATGGTGCAAATATCACTGGGTCAGAATGATGGATGTCATAATGCTGAAAATTCTCATCAAACTAAATGGACTCTTTGTGAAAAAAAGAGTCAAATGCGTTTATGTGTTAGCCTGGTCTCCTGCTCAAGGTTAGAAGGCTCCACTTCAGGTTTTGCACCTCTCCATTTTAGGCAATTTAAGCTCACCTGGAACACCCATAGTCAGTGCTGTGCAGTCTGGGGAGTGAAGCAATCATGTCTGGTGCAACTAATGGTTAGTAAAACTATAACACTGTGGGGAGGTTGACAAGCAGTGGGTTAGCTAGGATTGCCAAGATGTAGGAAGAGTTGAGACATTGCTAGGTTTTGTTGAAAATATATTTTCCTCTGGGTGATAGTGCAGTGAGTTTGCCCAGCTATTTGTCTGGGTAGTTGAAGTTGGTGAGGGTGAACGGGGTCTGACATGGACCTGTAAATTGCACAAATAAACTCACCGCTATTTGCCATGACGCTATTAGCTAGTACCTGTACCCAAAAAGGTTTCTCAACCCCAGGAGCATTATACTCCCAACTCACAGAATAGATTGATGTACAGTGGCTGAGTCTGGTATGTCAGACCAAATTTGGTGTGCAATAATACAATTCTGCAGGGTCACTTGTAAAAATGGTTTATCCCCCCTTTAAGGTTCCACGTGTTTAGTGTTTTATTTTATTTCTTAAAGCGGGGTGACACTGTCTGTAATGGGCTTATTTTTTTATTTTTTTTTGTACAATGAGAACGATTAGGAGATGTAAATTCAAAACTCACGTGTTCCGTTTTCTAAGCGAACTGCTGCCGGTTTTCGTCACCTAAAAACACTTATAAAAAATGTTGCTGTGAAACCACACAGGCACCTTCTTCCTGGTTGCTGTTTCCAGCATGCACTGCCGTTATTGCGCGGATCTCGCGTGTGCGCAGTAACGGCAAAGTGTAGCTCACGTTCGCTGGAATCTTGCAAGATTTCGGCGGATGTCCGCACTGACTCCTGGGATCAATGACACCAGATCCCAGGAGACAGTGAGGCATTACGACGATCGACGCACAGACCCTGCCCACCCCCGAAGAGACAGAGCAGCAATTACAAGGTAAGTGGGGGGGGGGGGGGGGGACTTAATTTAGTACTCTTTGCCTGATTTGGAAGGCAAAGAGATTTACTAAATGAAGTGTGTGCAGAACCGCTTTAACCTTTAAAGCAGCACTGCATTGTGATCAAATACATGTTCTGCTTTTACCCAGTGCACACCAATGCGGTACATTGGTGTGAACTGGGCCTGCCATTGTGTTGACTCTCTGTATTGAGCAACACATTCCAATGCACATACTGTGAGTGGTCCCTGATGGCTACTATTTTGTTATCTGTGTAGCTCCCTCCTATAGGGCGCTCTCTCTCTTGCAATAGCGCTGTCCTAATCCGGTGCGGGGGCCGCACTGATTTCAGATGTCTGTGAAATCGTACTAGTTCAGCTTTACTCGCATAGCTTCATTCCCACAGCTTTGTGTGAACCAGGGCTCAGACATTTTGGAGTGTGGCTCATATTTCCTTTTTGACCTTATTCAACAGAGGGCAAGAAGTAAAAGTTCTAAGTCTTTGAGGTATGTTTTTAGAAGATCATCCAGAATCCTCAACTTTTACAGTTTTCTGGTTGCTCTTCTAGCCTGCCTCCTTCCTGTTGACCAGTGAGGCCCCCCCATTTGTATATGGAAGCCAACAGAAATGTGGGTGGGGAGAATGGGAGCAAAAAAATTACCCTGGATGTCCTGGTAGCTATTTCTAGCGTGTCTGTGGGGCTTTTATTTTGTTTTAATGCCAAAGTGCCGTGAGAATCGTTTAACGTTCTAAAGTATATTGTGTGTTTTTTTTTTTTTTTTTTTTTTTTTTTTTTTTTGCTTTTAGCCTTACAGGTTATACACCTGGACCTTCAGCAAAGCTCAAATGCTGTTGCACATAGGACCAATGAGTTCATGACTGAAAAGCTTGTTGTAAGGAGAGGTGAGCCATTCAGCATGAAAGTCATGTTCAACAGGGCCGTGCAACCTGAAGACAACCTGAAATGGTGGACACAGACAGGTAATACATTTGGTGGTAGTCAATGTTATAAAAATACAATATGCAAGCAGATTAAAATAATTGTAATTAAGACAGGAGGGCAGGGAAGTACTGTAGTCCCATACTTTACAGTTTAAGCAGGCGGGATAATTCTACATTTTTGAGTTTGTCATTGGAGTTAAAAAGCAAATCTTTCTTAATGGGGACAAATGTCTTAGATGGGGAATTGATCTCCATTTTGGGGAGATTCTTGCGTCCTGTATCTTCAAGACCAGAAAAAAAGGGAACTCTCCCTTGCTGAATCCATACAGCAAAAATAACCTGATGGTGTTTTTACGTTATCAAGTCTTGGCTATCCATGCACTGTAACACATGTAGCATACTCCCGGGGCCCCTGAAGCCCAATGGTGACCTTGAGTTAGGACCAGCTGATATCCTTCAGTGTAGAGTGGGTTACAAGGCATTGTGGGTGTAATGCAAGATGAACAGGTGGGCGCCGGACACTTTTTGCATTTAAAAAAAAAAAAAAAAAAAAAAAAAAAAAGCTTTTTTTTTTTTTTTTTTTATTGTCTTAAACAGTGGAAGAGCAGATTAGGGCCAGGACACCCTTGGGTAGATCCAATGTTAATTGGCAGACTTCTATGGGTAGATGGCTATAGCACTTGTAAAGAGCCTCTCCTCACTCCAGTGTGCAAGCCCAAGTGCTTTCACACTGGAGTGGTGCACTGGCAGGATGCTAAAGTCCTGCAAGCCGCATCTTTTGGGCCCTGTAGGAGTGGTGTATACACTCAATGGGCAGCACCGACAAAGCTGTGCTTTACGCGTCCTTTTAACTTTTTTTTTTTTTTTTTTTTTTTTTTTGACGTTAGCTGGGGTTACTAGTGGCCGAATAGTGCTGCAAAAACTACAGTAAAGTGCAGCTAAAACTAGCGGCGCTTTACCACCAACGCCCTAGTGTCAAAGTAGCCTAACAGTAAAGGTATTCAACTTTCTGCAATACAAACAGTTCTCTTTACCCCACACTCACTGTGGGTCTCTCACTGGACTTCAGAGCCACACCAGCGTCCCACCCATGCCTGCAGGGCTCTATGCAGAGACAATCCAAGAATGGGCTGGTAGCATGAGTAGCACGCCCCTCCATTGCAGTGCTCAGCAGGTTATGTGTTTTGAAGGCATATCCCTCTTAAGTCTGCTGGCAACTCTTAACTTCAATGCAAAGTGCGTGGGGTTTATTTTTTCGCTCTCGTAGCATGTATTTGCTCCAAATGAAAAGGTATAGCTTAATGCGGAGTTCCACCCCAAAAATTTTTTTTGGGGGGGGTGGAAGAGTGTGTACTCTCTTTTTTAGTGGGACTTCCTGTCCCACTTCCTCCCTGTTCTTGGCCGCCTAGGCGGCCCATCCCTGCCAGCGATCTTCTGGGACACAACACGGGTCCTAGAAGATTGGCTGGCCAATAGCAGAGCACAGCACGACTCACCGATGCGTGCACGGTCATGAAGCTGTAAGTTGCTATGATGGAGAGGAGCGAGGGTCCGGGCAGCCACATCACTGGACCATGGGACAGGTAAGTGTCGGTTTAATACAAGTTGGCAGCTATGCTTTTTGTAGCTGACTTTTAATAAACTCAAAAACGGGTGGAACTCTGCTTTTTCAGTGTACATTTTATTCAAAATCAACCAACAGCAGTACTGTTATCTTGTAATTGTAATAACAGGTCGCTCAAGCTCCAAAATAATACTTGGCTCCAGCAATGAAAAATCTTGGCAGGCTACCTCCAAAACCAACACTGACTCCATGGTAATCACTATCAACTCACCGGCTGATGCAGCTATTGGACGTTACCTTGTGGGTTTTCAGATCACGAGTGGACAGAGTGATGTATTCCACAGTTCTGGGGAGTTCATACTACTTTTCAACCCCTGGTGTGCAGGTATGTGCAAAATGCATACATCTAGTTAATCTCTCCATACTAAAATGTGTAATGGCTCACTGAGTTCTTTACGCAGCTGTTCCCTTTTCTATGCTAACCATTTGACTGGGTAAGGGAGCAATGACAAGCTGTAAGAGAGGGATGTGGCAGAACATCAGAATCAAGAAAAAATGTCAAACAACCAAAAATTCACAAATGTACTCATTATTGTGTTAGTACAACAGGAGACCTAAAGGTTAGATATAAAGCAGGGGTGCCCAACCTTTTGAAGAGCGAGGGCCACTTAAGCAACTTGGTAACCAGTCGCAGGCCACAATGAGTGGAGCGGGCGGATGACAGGCCTGACATGACTCTATAGGCCCTCCAATCCAATTCTCCCAGATGGAAGGGGATGAATTCCCTTCTATTGTTTTTTTAGAGGATCGGATTGGAGGTAGGCGGGCATAAACGGACAAAAGTCTGTTTACCTCTGCCGCTCTGTAGAGGTGAAATGAGGGTCCGATTGGGTAGGGCCAATGGTGTGAAAAGGGCCTAAGACTGCTTTAACAATGATGTGCTATGTTTTACCCACACCGTGGGTGCAGCGTAGTGCACCTGTCTCTATCATGAAGGTTAGCTGAACTTTTCCATAGACTCCACCTGTGGTAAAAGCTGGCACTGTACAGTAAGTATTGGCTTATGGAGCTCTGCTCCGCAGCTGCTTTCTTCCTCTACCACACGCTTTATTCACAACACTGATGCTGTGGTATATTGGGTCTGCAATCTGGGCTTGCCAACCCACCATCCCAGAGCAGGAGGTCGCGGGCCACATCAGAGGGCTCCGCGGGCCACATGTGGCCCCCGGGCCACTGGTTGGCTACCCCTGATATAAAGGGTTTGTAAACTTCGCACATAAAATATGAACAAGGCCTATCCCTCTTTAGTCTTCACTTTGGCACAATTAGGAGCACTAAGCCATTGTTCACGTTGACCGTGGCTTTGTAATCGTGTGCGTTTTCAGATGAAGTTACAATTTCAAAGCTGCAATTCAGTGCGGCTTCATGCACAGATGTCTATTGAAGCTGCAGAAAAAAATAGTACAGGAACTACTTTTGCAAATCCGTGCCGCAAAGTCTGCGTTGCACTGATTGGAATGGTGCCATTGACGGCAATAGGCTGCAGCTTATCAAATCGCTCCAATGTGAATGAGGGCTCAGTGTCAC
Source organism: Lithobates sylvaticus (assembly GCA_028564925.1). NCBI lineage: Eukaryota > Metazoa > Chordata > Amphibia > Anura > Ranidae > Lithobates > Lithobates sylvaticus. Next base: position 149,576,396 of record CM053037.1, read on the forward strand.
TTCTGTCTGCTACTCTGTTCCTCTATCCGCATGAATTGCTTCTGACAAGTTTTCCTGACACCAAAAGGTGGTGATCTCCAGCACATAGCCTGTGATCGACGGCTTCAGCTCTAGTTTTTGGAGAGTGGCCCTAGCCTTCAATCAGCTCCCAGAGTTCTCTTTACTGAACTCTGCAGAGTGTAATTTTGTCGTCCACCCCCCCCCCCCCCCTTATTTCCCCCATAATTGTGCTTTGCACAAATATACGGAGCTAGAACAGATGATAAAACGGTGTGACTTATTTTTTATTTTTTTTCCTGCTTGCTAGATGAGGCCAATAACAGGCTACTTTCACATGGGGGTGGTAGTGGTAAAGCGCTGCTAGTTTTAGCGGGGCTTTACTGCTGTTTAAGCGGTGCTTTGCACCCCCCTGAAGGGGTTAAAAGCGCCACCCATTGATTTCAATGGGCAGTTTAGGAGCAGTTTAACAGTGTACTGTGTTTTATTTTTATTTTTTTTATCCTCGTCCTACATGTGCACTGCCCTAGTGTGAAAGCTTTCACACTGGGGGTGCAGATGAGGCAGTTTTCAGGTGCTAGATTAGCGCTAAAGTGCCTGGAGGGAACGCCTGTGAAATTCCTTTTAATTCAGTCAAACATTTGGCATGGCATTAGACCTGGAACATTCAGTTTAAAGGTTCCACTCTACCACAAAGTGTTATTGCTGAATTACATATAATCTCCTAAATTACTTTCCTTACCTCCACTAGATGACCCAGTGTACATGGAGGATGATGCTGCAAGGAGTGAGTATGTTCTCAATGAGAGTGGAACCTTTTTCGTGGGAAGTGCAAGCGCAAACCCTCCACGGAGATACTGGGATTTTGGCCAGGTAACTTTTAGATGTCTAAAATATTAGTTTAGGAGCTTTTTAAATTGGAAGTAAATCCTACCGTTTTCAGTCAAAGAAGCAGCCATCTTGGCCTCTAATAATTCAACTTCCATAATGCTGCACATGTGATCAGTTATGATGCCAGCCATTGGATGGTTTGAAAGTTTGGTTGAGAGCACAACCGATGTGAAAGTTAGCATTTCCAGCATGCTGGGTTTACTCCCGCTTTAAAGCGGTTTACAAGAACACCTAAAACGCTGACCAACCTGTGTTTCAAAACTGACTTTCACTTGTGGCAGATGAACAAAAATCAGGCTAGGTCATATTTTCCTTGGTGGGTGTAAAATCTTTAGTTCATCAAAATGGCTTCATATTTTTGGCTGCTTTCTCTCTGACCTGGTGAGACAATGGGTGGTGTTCTATAGTATGGTTTGTCATACTTTTACTGGCCATTCATGTGTATAAGCCAATCCATTCTTGTTAATGCTCGCAGGCATTTACAAACTTGTTTATAATCCTGAGTAAATGCAGGTCAATGGCTTCAATAGCCTGCTAAAAAGCTAACTCAGTTGAAATCCAAGCACAATGGGGTGATTTTAATAAAGCTGATACATTTTTGTAGTGTGACTAGATACCCTTGGCTTGCTAGAGCCAGTCAGCATTATCAAGTGGGGAAATTGACAATAGCAGCCAAGTATAGGTGAACTTTGAGGTTCCGTCCACTTTCAAATGAGCATACTCATCCTACCTGCTGGCCTCCTGATATAAAGTGATCATCTCTCCTGCACCAGATGCACTTTTATCTGACTCTGGCAGATGTAGCCTACTGAATGGTTTAGGGCCCATGTTGATGGGATTTGACTGTAATTGCAGGGTGCTTTTGACCTATGTAGTGCCCCCTGGTCTAAAGGCAGGATAATGCCTCCAGAGGCAGGGTGTGTGCTAGCTGAGTGAGTCCATGACTATAATTGAGGCGTTTTGAACAGGAATTGGGTGCCAGTGTACTGTGAGCTCTTAGAGGTAATTGATAACCGCTACGCTTGTACGTTGCATGTATGTGTAGCACCCTGGGGTTTAGTCAGGGCGCTCCTCACAAATTTACTTGCCAGGAGCAGTTACCCTGGTTAATTGCTAGAGATCAATTGATTTCTCTCTTCTACCACTAGGTGGTTGAGTACTTGGTGGTCATAAATATGAGAAGGGCAGCCCAAGGTCAGGATTTTGGGTATCTCAGCCAATGGGCAAGGGTTTTGAGTCCCTTGGCCTGCTGGGAGAACCTATATATTCAGGTGTTCTGTGCCACCTGGATGGCTGTCTGGGTGGACATGTTGTATGCCCCGGGCTGCTAGGCTGGAGATTGGGCCTATCCCGGGGCATCTGGCTGTGTAAGGGCCTATCCAGAAGTAAGAGGGCAGGGTTGGGTTTGCGGCTTGCAGTCCAACCATAAGCGATTGTTTCTGCCAGCCAAAGAACCTCAGTGGTCGGAGGTAAAAGGGAAGCTGTCACCGCGAAGGGACCTATTGCCTTTACCAGGAACCACAGTGAGTAACCAAAGCAAGTACCAGAGCAGCATTTTAACCAAATGGGCACAGTGGAGAATCGGGGAAACTTCAGGCGGTGATCAAGGCGGGGACCCAACCTGAAGTAAAGGACTATAATGATTTGTTAGGAACTGTTAAAGACTGTTGCCATAGGAGACGGTAATCCTGCATGTGCAGATGTGGCACCTTGCTGGGGGGCATTTCCCTGTACTCCTTTTGAAGTCTCAAGCAGTTGCAATTTCAATTGGCAGACTCTAAGGGTGTCCTGGCCCTAACCCTCTTTCCACCTTAAATTATAAAAAGGACTGTTAAGAGAAATAAAACTCCTCCTCCTTTTTACATCCAAGAAGTGTCCAAATAACTTTATCAACCTTGCACCCACTATGTCACACAACCCACCACATACAGAAGGATGTTGGTTATCTTTGGCCCTGAAGGCTCTCATTAGACTGGAGGCCAGAGACTTTGCTACATATGCATTAAACGGGGATACATGCAGTGATCAGTTTTAAAATTGAATGAATTGATAGAAATCATTTCTCCATTCTGTTTGAAAAGTTATTTTATTTTTTTTATTTTTTAAGTTTGAAAAAGGCATTTTGGACATCTGCTTAAAAATGCTGGACCGTAGTAATGAGTACAGAAAAAGTGCTGCTGAAGATGTCTCTCGCAGGGGAGACCCGGCCTATATATCAAGAATACTAAGTGCTATGGTGAGTACACTGGAAGGGCTTAACCATACCCATAGGAAACTGTACTACTGCTAGTAGACCCTAAAGCATGGGTACTCAACCTGTGGCCCTCCAGATGTCTTTGAACTACAAGTCCAATCATGTCTCCTGCTTTTGGGAGCTATGCTTGTAACTGTCAGCCTTGCGATGCATCATGGGACTTGTTTTGCTGCAGGCACACATGAAGCCCTAAAGCATGAGAACATTAGGTAGGGTCTTGAAGAAAATGCTTCAGTGCTGTCCAACAGACTTGCCAATCTGCAGTTCCAACACTGCTCCTCTTGCCCATCATCCAACCCCTGTTACTTGAACCAAGGTCATCAAGGACTCACCCCTTGGTGTGACCATGGACATTCAGAAGAATGCTGCAGAGCAGCTATACATAACATGGGTCTAATTTCTCTAAATGCTGCAGGAAGCAGTGCCATGTCATGCAAAAAAGACAACTCGGGAAGCACCACCTGAGTAGTATTAAAATGAACCGCAAGGTTAAACATTCACAGAAACAAAGTATAAAACGGGCTCATCTGGGGGGGGGCTTCGATCCATCTTGCGGACATCGCACCTTTTAGAAGGAGCTGTAGCTCCATGCGTAGCCTGTACACTAGTGACTCTTCCTGTGTGTATGCTGCCCCCCGTGACGTCACATCTGCCCTGTGGTCCACGGCAGCTCTCAGTTTCTCTGGATGCCTTTCAGCTTCACAGCACCAGTGTTCACTGTGTGCTGCACAATGTCCATGGGATGGATAAGAGCAGCCCACCCATGCACCAGATAAAGAAACTACACCTGAGGAAAAAAGGCATAGAAAAAGATACCACATATAGAGCCGCAAAGATAGTGTCTGGGGAAAACTTTATTTTCTCTAGTCATCTTCCAGGATGGCTGGTCCACCTGACAGGAAACACAATCAACACCAAGGTTAAAAGGCCCCTCCCTTCCCCCTGCACCTCAGTTCTTGATTGTGTTTCCCGGAAGCAAAACGTTGTTTTTGTGTATAGACCTGAAGCTAGTAGCGGATGGTCCCCCCCCCCTCCTGGGGGCTGGATTCCAAAGCCGGGGAGGGTGGCGGATCCAGCCAGGGTTTAATCCCTTCCCAGGGGGCCCCCCAACGGCCAGGGCAGATGTTACTCCCCGGCAAGGAGCCTCCCGGGTACAGAGGGGTATTCCGGAGCTCCTGTGAGCACATACCTCATGCCATTGTTCTTCCACCCGGTCAGGTACAGGGGTGTTGAAGGTACCAGAGTCTGAGACTGGAGCTCGAGCTGCTGAAGGAGTTGGTGAGAGCCCAGGGTGTCCAGTGGTGCTGGGCAGGGTTCTTTTGGGAAGGTTTCCATCTCTCTGAACGCTGTAATACTCCTGGCTAAGGAGTAAGCATTCCGGGTGGAGCAAGATGGCGCCGGTTTCCGGTTGTCGGCACTTCCGGTTTCCGGTCTACGCCAAAATGGCGGATCCGGAAACACTAGAGGTCAAATCCCATCCTTCGGGCGGCGGGCCCTCAACAAAATGGCGCTGAGCACCGGCGTCTGAGGAGCAGTTTCTCAAAGACTTTGGAGAGGCAGGCAGAGGCCTCACGACTGTCCTTCTTCCTCCTGGACGGACCCAGCAAGGAACAGGATGGAAAGAGAGGAGGACGTAGTCACACCCTTAACACAAGAGGCTACAGGTGGTGAGTCCTCTTCTGTTTGTGAGTGGTGGGGTAAGAGGGGTCTTACTTACACCATGAGGGGGGGGGGGGAAGGCACAGGAGAGTGAGAAAGTATTTTAAGGGTGTTATGTCTCTCTTCTGTCTCCTTTAGAACCTAGCGGCTCTGCTCAAGGGGTTCACAAGGCTAGGGGTAAAAATCCCCCTCCCCCAGAACAAAAAGGTGTGGGAACTGTAATGACAAGCTCCCACTAGACCATTCTAAACCTTTTTGTTTTAGGTGCATTCATAAGCTGTCGAGTAAGGAAACATCACAGGTTATGAAGGATTTCCTGGTAGTACAATCTGAGATGCTTTCTACTCTACAATCTCTTAAGACAGCCATAGCACCTAGGGAATTTCAGAGGACGGATGACAAAGCAGGCCTGTCCTCTAGAGACGATATTTCCTCTCAGGAGGGTTTTTCAGACAGGGGCCATAAAACCTCACAGAAAAACCCATCCTCTGTTACCTCAGGTATTGAGGAATTGGAGGACTTGGAGTCAGAGGAAGACTCTCTAGAAGAGGGGGAAAATTCAGATGCTGATAGCCAGGATAGTGAAGGTCCTAGAGCTAGTAGCCACCTCTTTCCCTTAGAGGATATGGGGCAGTTACTCAGGGCAATTTATGTCTCTGAGGATATCCCGGAACCTCCGGTACAGGGGATTGGGTAAACCTCAATCCAGGGTATTCCCAGTCCATCAGGCCCTAAAGGAGGTGATACTGAGAGAGTGGAAAGACCCAGAAAGAAAGGTTCTGAGGCTTAAGACGTGGAAGAGGAGGTTTCCTTTTGGGGAGGAAGAGGAACAGAAGTTTTTCAAAACCCCCAAGTTGGACGCAGCCCTGTCACAGGTCTCAAAGAAGTCTGGTTTGTCTTTCGAGGACTCAGGTAACCTGAAGGACAGAAGGGCCGAAACGCTCTTAAGAGCGTGGGATGCAAATGCAGCAGCCATGGCTCCTGCCTTGGCATTAGCTTGCGTGGCTAGGAACGTGGATGCATGGTTGGGTAGACTTTCCACCCATGTTTCTAGAGAGTAACTCTAAAGAAGTCTCCGAGTCTTTAGAGTTAATAGGTAAGGCTGTGGCATATCTAGCAGATGCGGCGGTAGAATCCGTTAGGAACACGGCCAAGTCTGCTGCTCTCCTTAACTCGGCAAGAAGGGCTGTCTGTGTCAAGTCATGGGAAGGAGATCATATGTCTAAATCTCGACTATGCAGGTTACCCTTTGAGGGCTCCCAACTATTTGGACCAGGCCTGGATCAGGTCCTGTCAAGGTCAGCAGAAAAGGGGAAAAAGTTTCCAGTCAAAGCTGAGAGAGGAGCAGGAAGTTTTTTTCGTCCCCCCTCTAATCAAGGAAGTTTTAAGGGTAAAAAAGACGCAAATAGAAGGTGGGGGAAGGGAAAGAGCATGCAAAAAGGTAGCCTGCTGTTTTCCGGTCCTAAAGATGCCACCAAGCAGTCCAAGTGATGTCAGGGTAGGGGGGAGATTGGCTCACTTTGTCCCTCAGTGGAACAAGATCTCCAGAAGCCCCTACATATTACAGATCTTGACAGAGGGATATCGTCTGGAATTTCTCTCCACTCCCCCTCAAAACTTTTTTCTGACCCGTCTTCCCAGGGAACCTTCAAGGGCCGCAGGACTGGTGGACAGCGTGCAGGGACTGGCGTTTCAGGAGGTGATCATTCCCGTTCCACCAGAAGAGTACTACCAGGGATTTTACTCCCATGTTTTTGTCGTCCAAAAACCGTCAGTGAAATTTCGCCTGATATTAAATCTCAGGAAACTGAACAGGTTTTTAAGACAAAAGACCTTCCGGATGGAGAGTATCTATACGGTGCGCAGGAATCTATTAAAAGATGCGTTTCTAGCCACGATGGATCTGAGGGATGCTTATCTCCACATTCCGATTGCCAAGGAACACCAGTCCCTGCTAAGGTTCGCAGTCCTTACGGACAGAGGAATCCAACATTGGCAATTCCGAGCTCTCCCCTTCGGACTGACAGCAAGCCCAAGGATCTTCACAAAAGTCCTGGCAGAGGTAGTAGCTTATCTACACCTTCAGGGGGTGTCCCTTATACCTTTATCTAGACGATCTACTGGTATACGGACAGTCTCAAGAACAGGTAGAAGTAGATGTAGACAGAGTGATCTCTACCCTGGAGACCTTGGGTTGGATAGTGAACAGAGAGAAATCTTCTCTGGCACCATCCCAAATAAAAATGTTTCTGGGATACCTGGTGGATACAGAGGCTCAGAAACTGTTTCTTCCAGAGGAGAAACGGTTGAAAGTGATTACAGCGATCTCTTCTTTAAAGGAAGCCAGGGAGTGCTCTCGCAGGCAGATCATGAGGGTGTTAGGTCTGATGACCTCATGTATTCCAGTGGTTCCCTGGGCTCAGCTCCATTCAAGGGAGCTGCAGTTTTTCCTACTGTCCTCCTGGGACAAAAGGAAGGAGTCACTGGACGGGAAGGCGTCTATCCCAGCAAAAGTAGAGGCCTCCCTAGATTGGTGGCTGAATCAGGACAGGCTCAGTTTGGGATTACCCTGGGATCAGTGGAACCCTACAATAGTAACCACCGACGCAAGTGGTTGGGGAGCTCACCTGGGGGAAGCTCAGGCACAAGGGGCCTGGACTCCTTCACAGGCGGGGGCCTCCTCCAACCACAGGGAACTTCTGGCAGTGGGCCAGGCGTTAAGAGCCTTCGGAGACGGGATTCAGGGGTTGGAGGTTCAGGTTCTGTCGGACAATGTGACGACAGTCTCTTACCTAAACCGCCAGGGGGACACCAGATCCAGGAAGCTTCTGAATCTAACCCTGAACATTTTAAATTGGGCCAAAGAAAATCTTCAATCCATATCGGCGGCTCGCATAAGAGGAACCGCCAATGTGGTGGCAGATTTTCTAAGTCGGAAACCCATCCTCCAGGGGGAATGGGAACTGAATCAGGAGGTCTTTCTGCAAATAAGTCAGAAGTTTGGGTGCCCAGACATAGATCTCTTTGCCCACAGAGGAAACAAATGTGGATCACTTCTTCTCCCTCAACAGAGGGGGGTCTCAGGGAGTGGATGCTGTTTCAGGACTGGGACTTCCATCTTGCATACGCTTTTCCCCCACTAGTGTTGATACCACGAGTGCTACAAAAGCTGGCCCGATCAGACTGTGGACTGATTCTGATAGCCCCATGGTGGCCAAAGAGGACGTGGTTTGCCACGCTCAAAGAGTGGTCAATCTCTCCTCCGCTCCGTCTTCCAGCCAGACGGGGTCTTCTACAAGGACCAGTCCTCCACCCCGACCCGGGGTTCTTCTGTCTGACAGCATGGTACCTGAGCAGGAGATCCTCAGAGGTAAAGGTTGCTCGGATAGGGTAATTGAGACCCTATTGGGCAGCAGGAAGCTGGTCACCAGGAGAATCTATTCAAAAGTTTGGAATCGTTTCTCACAGTGGTGCCAGAAAAAGGAGGTGTCTATCCTTTCAGTACCGGTGGTACTGGAATTCCTACAAGCAGGGGTTGATCAGGGGATCTCCACAAATACCCTGAGAGTACAGATAGCAGCACTATCTGTATTTATGGATCAGAGGCTCGCACTAGAGCCCCTGATTAAGAGATTCATTCTGGCAAGGGAAAGGGTGACCCCTGTTAGGGTGAATGTTTTTCCGCCATGGAACTTAACATTGGTCTTGGAGGCACTGATGAAAGCGCCCTTCGAACCAGCGCAGGAAATTTCAGTTTTTGACGCTGAAGTTAGCCTTCTTACTGGCCATAACCACGGCCAGAAGGATGAGCGACCTACAGGCCCTGTCAGTTAAGGAGCCTTTTTTGTTGGTTTTAGAAGATAGAGTTGTTCTGAGACAGGATCCATTGTATCTTCCCAAGGTCGCATCTAAGTTTAATAGATCGCAGGAGATCATTTTGCCTTCCTTCTGTGATAATCCAAAAAAATGAGAAGGAGAGGAAATGTAATTTATTAGATGTTGGGAAATGTCTGACATATCTGGATAGGGTGAAGGAGTACAGGAAGTCTAATCACCTTTTCATTTTATTTAGTGGCCCCAGAAAGGGAGGGCAGGCATCTAAATCTATGGTGGCTAGATGGATTAGGCAGACAATAGCATTGACCTATGAACAGACAGGTTCCCCAGTACCAGTGGATCTTAAAGCTCACTCAACGAGATCCTTGGCGGCCTCTTGGGCAGAGAGCTGGGGCCTCCATAGAACAGGTCTGTCACACAGCCACTTGGGCGAAGCAGGATACCTTTCTGAAGCACTAGAGTGGAACTGCTGTCGCCTCAGGATCTGACATTTGGAAGGAAGGTGCTACAAGCAGTGGTCCCGCCCTGAGGTAGGCCTTGAACTTCTTGTATATCCTCTCAGGTTATGCCGTCCTGGAAGATGACTAGAGAAAACTGACAGTTACTTACCGATAACTGTTTTTCTAGGATATCTTCCAGGACGGCAGGCCTACTTCCCACCCATGTTTTAATGTAAGTACTACGGGAAGAGTTTCTCTCTGTCACCCGGATAACCTATTACTTTGGGAGAACTGAGGTGCAGGGGGAAGGGAGGGGCCTTTTAACCTTGGTGTTGATTGTGTTTCCTGTCAGGTGGACCAGTCATCTCTCAGGTTATGCCGTCCTGGAAGATATCCTAGAAAAACAGTTATCGGTAAGTAGCTGTCAATTTTTTTTTTTTTTCCCTGCTGTTCAGGGGCTCTGGGCTTCAGCAAAAAATAACCTTTTCACTCTGTTTTTAGGTTAACAGTCTAGGTGACAATGGAGTTATTGTTGGAAATTGGAGTGGGGATTATAGTGGAGGAGAAGAACCCACAAAATGGAATGGAAGCGCTTACATTCTACGTAAATGGAATGAAAGTGGACCTGTCAAATATGGACAATGCTGGGTGTATGCAGGAGTCCTTTGCACTGGTTTGTACATGTGTGGTGTTTGTGTTTTTGTTTTTTAACACAAGTCCTGCAATAAAAATCTGCACATCAGTTATGGTGTAAATGGGATAAACTTCTATAAATTTGTGCCTGTTGGCAATCCTGGCATTTGACCAGAACCACTGCTGTTTATACTTTCAATGTTAGACATGTGCACCGTCAATAAATTTGTTTTGTAATTCAGTTCATTAACTTTTCGTAATTATCTGAGGGGCTCCCATCATCCCTGTGCTGACTTCCTGGATTTTTAACTTCATCATAACGAATAATCGTAATTAACGAACATTCTTATTTTGTCTGAATCTCCCTTCAATGACAAGTCTCCCACTCCCATATTAAAAGTAATTTTCCCAACCCTCACTCAGCAGAAGAGAACCTCTGGTCAACAAACACCAGTCACGTTTCCATTGTAACGTAATTTGGAAGCATAGCAATTCGCACGAATTTTCGTTTCGTTTGAAACTAATAACACGTCTAAAAATCTTATGGAAGAGCAAAGTTCACCTTTCATAACCTATTCAGGGTGTAACATATGACTGCACCGGCCCACGCACCTCCTCAATCCCTGCTGTGCCAGCTAGTGGGGGGGGGGGGGGGGCTTTTCACCTGCTAGCTGTCACCCTTTAAAAAAAAAAAAAAAAGATAAATGGTGCAGGGATTTGCCCACCCAGGTGTGGCTCTTATTCAGAGCTCAATGGAAACTACAAGGTCCAGCAAGCCTTTGTGGTTGTCAGCTGTGTTGGTAGTGGTGTGCAGTAGTTCTATCCCTCTTCCGTTCAGCATGTATCTGCTTCCTCATATGACAAGCCTGCAGGAGACCTGCATGGCATCGGCAATCTGCTGATCACTGGTGCAATGCTTTACAGGCTCCTGTAATAAATGCTACCCCCTTGACTTCTCTTATTTTTTTTTTTTTATTTTTTTTTTTTTAGTGCTCAGATGTCTTGGAATCCCGGCACGTACAATATCAAACTTTGCTTCTGCTCATGACACTGATGGCAATCTCATTGTTGATCGGTACTTTGATGAGAATGGTAGAGAATTGCCTGATACAGCGGACAGTATATGGTAAGATGGGATCTTTTTGTACAGTGCTATACCTAGAGCACTAACGGAATTGGTTATAGTTAGCATACGCTGTAACTTAATGTTGTGTAATGGCACTGTACACTTAAATTCATGTACAGTCATTATGCATTTGACTGAGGATGAGGGAATTTCTTAACTACATGCAACTAATTTAAACCTTGGTTCAGGATCACATTAAGGTGGCGCAATTGCATCAGGAATTATTAGTATAATTTGCGGTGTATAAATAACGCTTTAAAAGTATAACTAAAGGCAACTTTTTATGTTTTGGCTTGGAGGGAACCTCTGTTAGGTGTCTTGTTTAGCATTGACTGTGTGTGTAATATATATATATATATATATATAATTTCTCTATCCCAAATTTTTGGGTTGTCCCTAGAAATGTAATGGAACCCTTCCTATGGGGACAGTAGTTCTGGGGGGCCCTAAGATTTTTGGCTATGGCGCTTCCTGCAAGGTAAGTCACCCCCCCCCCCCAATGGGGGATATATGGTAAAAATCTTACAGGGGTTAGAACCCAACCTTACTCTAGGCAAAAAATGTATCTTCATTTTGGATAAAGTTCTATTTTATACACCAATGAATTTCAGGTCATCTGACCTGCTGAAACATTTGATGTCTTTCTAGCTAGTCCTGAAACTTGCATACCTCCTGTCAAAGGGCCAGACAGTGATCAAAATTCAGGTAAACCTACACAGGGCTCTCTTCTGACAGCAGCAATATGCTGTATTTCTTCCCAAAGCATGATGTAAAGTACATTGCTTAGTAAAATCAGCACACAGTAAAACAAACTTGTTGGGCATTCATTTAACCCAGTTTTTTTTTTTTTTTGGGGGGGGGTGTTCACAATTCTCCTCCGCGTAGGGACGGCATGACAGGTGTGGACAGGACAGTCATGCTTAGGAAAGGAAAATCTGTCCCCTTTAAGAAAGGGGGAGTGGCTGGAGAAGGGGAGGAGCTCGGTCAGTAAGCTGGAGGAAGGAAGGGATCTGACATCACTATTATAATGTGGGCTGTGGAGGACAGCCGGTGCAGTGTGTGATCTGGACATAACACGGTTGGCCGTCTTTGAGTCCGGGGGCTTGCGACTGGAGGCCTAAAGTTTAAAAGTTTGTTGCGGTGACCAGGTGTGTGTCTTACCCTCGAAGACCCAAAAAAGAGGGTATAAGTTGATTGAGAGGGCAGTGATTGGGTCTTTGGAGGAGAAGATGGATGTTATATGTATATAATGGTCGGTTGATATCGGTGGATGGGGTTAACATGGTTGGTACCCATCGGTGGATGGGGTTATCAGGTACCTTCCGGTTAACGAGGGGTTAACCAGGAAGGGGTCACTGCGACGGTTGAGTACCGTCTGAGTCCGGGGGCTTGCGACTGGAGGCCTAAAGTTAAAAGAAGTTTGTTGCAGTGACCAGTGATGGGTGTTACCCTTGAAGACACCAAAAAGTACATAAAAAGTTGCTTAAGAGTTATTTAAATATTATTTAATGGAAATTAATAATAAAAGGCCATTTACTCCATAATCTTGTCACGTCATTTGTGGGGGGATTTGGAGGGATTAGATTCTAACGGGTGATGTGACTGACTGAGTTAGGTCCTTCACATGTCATGTATGGCCAGTCTTTAAAAAAAACCTGCAGAGCACAAAATGTAAACCAAGCTCAGTTTGGTTACAGCCTAGCTGTTGAAGCAAATGCCAGCATGCATCATGCACGTGGGCCTATTAAAATATTCCTATCTAAGTGTGTTTTTTTTTTTTTTTTTTTTTTATATATCCTTCTGCCAGAGAAATGAGTTTAGAGAAAAACTTGTATGATTTATGCACCTTTACAGGCATGGCATTGAGCATTTAACTCCTGCTGAACAGAATATTAATAATTTCTGTCCGCTAGAATAAATGTACACACTTAAATTGTGCTCCTAAGCTCTTCTCCAAACGTTTGTGTGTGTGTGACACTGCAAAAGTCTGTAGGCTGGTAACGGCATTTAATGTCTGTGCATGAGGCCAAAAAATGGGGACGTGCTAACTAAAAAAGGGTAAGTGCAAGTTGTAAACCTGAATCTTTACTGATGCAATTCATCTTTACCTGCTTTTTGTGATTGTCTTATGGAGGGCAAAGAAAATATTTAAATGTTAAATTCAATTTAACAGGAACTTCCATGTGTGGGATGAAGGTTGGTTTGTCAGAAAAGATATTGGATCAAAATATGATGGCTGGCAAGTTGTGGATGCAACTCCACAAGAAAAAAGCAAAGGTGGGGAAACCATACATAACATTTCTATTTCAAAAAATCAGGTGACGCAAGTTTTAAAGCAGGGGTGCCCAACCAGTGGCCCGCGACCCCATGCTCTGGGATGGAATAGAATACTGTTATTAAAGCTCAGTTTATTACTAAAATGTGTGTATGGGCATATCTGTTCTGCAGTGGTAACTGGGCTGCTTTCAAACTGATCCACAGATGCAGTGCACCTGCGGGGTTACCTGCACTGAGCCATAGACTTCTGTTATTACCTGCGAGCGTTCTCAAAGTGCACCAAACTTGCCAAATATAATAGTCTATTGCAAAGTGTAGAAAAGTCAAAGGTACACTGCATTGCACGCGCGGTGCGAGGAAACCGCAGTGTGAAAGCAGCCTGTCTTAATACACTTGCAGGGAGTAGCTCCATGTGTTTTTAAGACCATATATGAAAAGGGAGAAGCCTCAGCCAATTTTTTAAATTCCAGCATGAATGATTATGCTAGAAATATATACATTATATATGTATACATTTCTAGCATAATCATTCATGCTGGAATTTAAAAAAATTGGCTGAGGCTTCTCCCTTTTCATATATGGTCTTAACCACTTGCCGACCGGTGCACGACGATATACGTCGACAGAATGGCACGTACAGGCAGGAGGGCATCTGTCTGTCGTCCGTGCCATCGGGAGCGGCGCGCTCCCGCGCCGGTCGGGACCCCTGTGAGTCCGGTCGCGGTCCCCACGGACTCGATCGCCGCGGGGACCCCCGCGACCTTCTCACGGGAAGGCTGAACGGGGAGATGCCGAAATGAACAGCATCTCCCCGTTCTGCCTAGCAACTAGTGACGCCAATCTCTGCTCCCTGTGATTGGAGCAGAGATCAGCATTCACTAGCTGACAGCCACACCCCCCTAGGCATACTTAACCCTTACACTGCCCCCTTGTGGTTAACCCCTTCACTGCCAGTGTCATTTATACAGGAATTAATGCATTTAAATAGCATTAATTGCTGTAAAAATGACTGGTTCCAAAAATGTGTCAAAAATGTCCGATGTGTCCGCCATAATGTCGCTTTTACAAAAAAAAAAATTGCAGATCTCCGCCATTACTAATAAAAAAATTAATAAAAATGCTATAAAACTATCCCCTATCTTGAAAACGCTATAACTTCTGCGCAAACCAATCAATAATCGCTTATTGTGATTTTTTTTTTTTTTTTTTTTTTTTTTTTTACCAAAAATATGTAGAAGAATGCGTATCTGCCTAAACTGAGAAAAAAATGTTTTTTTTAATATATTTTTTGGGGATATTTATTATAGCAAAAAGTAAAAAATGCATTTTTCAAAATTGTCGCTCTATTTTTGTTTATAGCGCAAAAAATAAAAACCGCAGGGGTGATCAAATAACACCAAAAGAAAGCTCTATTTGTAGGAAAAAAAGGACGCCAATTTTGTTTGGGAGCTACGTTGCACGACCGCGCAATTGTCAGTTAAAGCGACGCAGTGCCGAATCGCAAAAAGGGGCCTGGTCCTTTGGCTGCAAATTGGTCCGGTCTGAAAGTGGTTAAAACACATGGAGCTACTCCCTGCAAGTGTATGAAGACAGTTTGAAATCTCCACCTGTGATCCCAGCAGATTCCTTCGTCTCTGTAATAGGGATCCATCAGATCTGGTAGCAGGGGCGTCGCCAGGGGGTGGCTAGGGGGGCTGGAGCCCCGAATGGGTCCCTGAAAAGCCCAGAGTCTCGCAATGCCTGCATTGCATTGTTAGCCCCGAGTGCCATCGGCTAATTTCGGCTGCACTCGCTAACAGATCGGTTCCCAGCAGCCGAAATTAGCCGAGTGCCATAGCGTCCGAAAGTGGCCGAGTGGCGAGTGCCACTGGTCCCGCCTTCTGGAGCGGGACGTGTGACATCCATCTTAGCCTGCAGGCTCCAGAAGGCGGGAACGCTACATCCCGGGCGGGCGGCTCGGCTCTCCTCCTTGGCTCCGATCGGCTCCTCTCCCCAGTGACTGACTGCCTGCCGTGACCGCACACCATGGCTGAGGTAGGTCAGACAGACTACTAGTGTATGTATGTCAGTGGGTCAGTGCGCGTAGGTCAGTGCGCGTAGGTCAGTGCGCGTAGGTCAGTGCGCGTAGGTCAGTGCGCGTAGGTCAGTGTGTGTGTCGGTGTATGTAGGTCAGGCACTCAGGCAGGTCAGTGTATGTAGGTCATTGTATGTAAGCCACACATCCCCACCACCCAGGCCACACCCCCCCCCCCCCCCCGGTTCTTCGACCTCGGGCTGAAGCCCCTGGTCTTTTTGCCACCTAGCAACGCCCCTGGGTAAGGGGCATCTCTTGTGGGTGGAACACTTTGCTTTTTTTTTTTTTTTTTTTTTTTTTTTTTTTTTTTTTTTTCCTAGAACACTGGTTGCCATGGAGGTGAATACCATTTCCACTTGCCACACCCATTAAGTATATGGATTCTCTTATGGACTTGGAACGTTCAATTTAACCATTTTTATTTTATAAAAATTTTTTTGCACATTGATATTTTGAATAATGCATTTCTTCTGTCATTTGCATAACTAAGTTGCTATAACATTGTCTATATGTATACTGTTTGAACACTTGGATAGATGTTTTAACTTCTATTTTGTTCATTATCACATCAGTTCACTAATTAAAGAAACAGTGGACCATTAGCCATTTCTATTACGTTATCCCTTCCAAGATTTGAGTTGCAGCAGTTCCATACCAGACTAGCAGAGGGCTTTTGTGTGTGACCTTAATCAAATCAATCGGGACCCAATGTTCGTGAACTTTCAGTGCTGGAAACACCAGAGTAGGCCACAGATTTGAATGTAAAATGAGTAGATGGGGAGGGAAGTGAAAACTGTTTTAGCTCAGTGTTGAAGGGGAGCTCTCCCAATCAACATGGATTATTAATCCTCATGATGCTAGCACAAGTAAATGGATAGTATCATCGTGTCAAAGTACATTTCTACAAATGGTTTCTTGTCTAGGTAAATGATGTGATGCATCCCAGGAGTATTCGGGAGGAGAGAAAGGGTTTTCTCAGCTGGGCACACTTTTTTTTTTTTTTTTTTTTTTTTTTGCATGCTTAAGTTAAGGGCAAACTTATTTCATGAAGTAAATGCTACATTAAGAATCCGCTCTAGCTCACACTTCAAAGGGAATTTGACAAGCATTGAGGTGGTATCTTGCTACATAGCTGCTTTATTTAACCCTGTAAATGCCCTATAAACATCGCCATTGCACACCAATGTAGGGCAGCTGCGGCATGGAAAAGCTGCACTCGGCATTGGTCACATTTTAGCCACCAAGCACAGCATAGCCCTAAGCAGCTGCATGCCAGGTTCTGTGGGAGTGGGGGGGGGTGGTGGTAAAGCAGCCACTCAACAGCCTGGTTTTACTAGCCCTTAACAGCACATGTGAATGGGGCTTTAAAGTGGTTGTAAACCCACTAACCAAAAACCTGCAAGACCAAGGCATAATGAGCTAGTATGCATATTGTACTAGCTCCATCATGAAATGCTCACCTTAAATCGCAGCAGTCACAGTACACAGCTCCGGCTGGCAAGAACGCTCCCGGAGTTTTTTCCAAGTATCGCAGGCTCCAGCACTGTGATTGGCCAAAGCCACAGTAACAGCACACTAGCTGAAGCAACGGAATAATGAGCCATTGCTTCAGTGCTGCTTACGTCAGCACATGCTGATACAGGATCTCTTAAACCGTGAAGGTTTAGGAGATATCTGGGGTATCTACAGGTAATTATAGGTTTACCTGTATTAGTAAAAAGTGTATTAAGGGTTTACAACCACTTTAAAGTGGCCATCCAAAATGGTTTATGACTACTAAATTCCTCTATTAATTGAAGACCCACTAACCATGTACCTACTATTTTAGGTTCATACCGCTTGGGACCATGCTCTGTGAATGCGGTTAAGGAAGGTGATGTTGACAAGCCAAACGATGCTCCTTTTACATTTTGTGAAGTGAATGGTGATCTAGTAGACTGGTTAGTTTACTCTAATGAGCGACGAAGAATAAACACACAAACTAGTGCAATCGGAAAATTTATCAGCACCAAGGCCATTGGTTCAAGTACACGTGCCGACATAACCAACAACTATAAGTATACTGAAGGTACTTTTTTTATTTTTTATTTTTTTTTTTTAAATATCCAAAGGAGCAGTGATGGTCTGTCCTGGTTTGTTCATAGTTTCACAGACTGAAGAGGCTTCCAGGGCTTGGGGAGGGAGATGCAAATCGGCCTCAGATTCCAGCCAATCCTTTGAGAGGAGTACCCAGGAATAGTTGTAGTCTAAAGCACTGGACTGCAGAGCTCTCTTCACAGGTGGGTTCCAGATCATGGACTCCCCCTCGGACTATGCAGCTGTTTAGAGGCCTCAGTGGTGTCAGCTGATGGCCTGTATCTTTATTAGATTGCAGGACTTCACCTCAAGGGATCTGGTCTGGAAAAGGAATGTGCCACTTTGGTGAAAATAGGTGGTTGAGACATTTTTAGCCACCCTCCCCAAGTCACTGATTTAAATGCTGATGGGAAGGAGCTGCGCTAAAAAATGAAAATATCAAGGAAATTGATATGTGATACGAAATGTAATACCAACTGAGGGCTGAAAGTAATTGCCCAAATAGCTATACGTTTCATATATAAAGGAGTCAAAAAGGAAGTCTGCGTACAATCAGATTAATATATAAATGAATAAATAAAAACCCGGCTGAGCTCTTCCTATTTATGTGGAAGTGAAATTGGATGTGCACAGTGGATGTACGCTAATTAGTGAGATAAAAAAACCCCACATAAAAAACATACATTAACATAAACTGAAAAAAACTGATGTAAATAGGTGAAGACCCTACTGTGCGGTATGTGATACCTGTTATCGACTGTTGTGAAGAGGATACAAATTTATATATCGTATACTATAAACAGTGTACACACTGAATCCTGGACCGTAGCCATTAAACCTTAGTGCAAGTAATCCATAAAAAGGGGATGATATTTCAACTTAATGACAGAATATTGATAAACAACCTACAGGGCATTCAAGACAATATTCAACCTGTTATTGGCTGTTGGAAAGTGAATGCCAACTTGATACCCTAACTGGAATATAACCAGTGAATTTTAGGTGAAAAGAATCTAAATAAATATAGAAATACAAATAAAAAGTAAACACCCTACAGAGCCTTAAAAATTACAATAGTGACCAAATAGGTGTGTAATCCCCAGGGGATGAATAAACAATCCCTTAGGGGTTGGGTGACAACCACTTGACCAAAGAAATATATTCAAACAAAAAAAAGGTTAAAAGTGAACACCCTACAGAGCTTATAAATCACAGTGGTGACTGGATGTATAAGTGATCCCCAGGGAATGTATGGGAACAATCCCTGAGGGGTTGTGTAACAACCGCTTTACCAGAGAAATGAAATCAATCACAAACAGTATATATAAGTGCGTCTTGAAATGCACAATGTAGCAAACAAGTTCCGTGCTATTAACAGTCTATGTGAGGACTCCAAAAATCTTGAAATGAAAGTGACTTGTATAACACCAAAACAAGATGTGAAGACCTCCACCATAGGGCAAACTTGTCTCCTTACCGGAACTATGTGGTCCCTTTTTTAGGGGGACCTTTCACACGGGTGGCTCTTAACCCTAGCCAAGGGTATACAGGGGGAACGTCCGGTATCCAACAGATCACATTGGCTCGTCCAGAATGGCTCCCAACCAGGGTCCTTCTCTGATGTCAGCTCAAGGTTAGGCTCGGTGGCCAAATTGTAGTTGGAACCCAGGGGGGATTAAAGAGAGCTCACATAGTGTGAAATCCAACGATATTTTATTAAATAAAAATAAGTAAACACTTACAGTGTAGCAAAATTCAATAGGCTTGAAGCGAGCCGGCCGGTCTCGCAAATACAGCCCGTGGTATGGGATCACGTCTTACAGCGGTAGCGTCAGGACGTAGCTCCTCCTCCCTACGCGTTTCGTCATCAACGGACGTCGTCACGGGGCACCCGTGACGACGTCCGTTGATGACGAAACGCGTAGGGAGGAGGAGCTACGTCCTGACGCTACCGCTGTAAGACGTGATCCCATACCACGGGCTGTATTTGCGAGACCGGCCGGCTCGCTTCAAGCCTATTGAATTTTGCTACACTGTAAGTGTTTACTTATTTTTATTTAATAAAATATCGTTGGATTTCACACTATGTGAGCTCTCTTTAATCCCCCCTGGGTTCCAACTACAATTTGGCCACCGAGCCTAACCTTGAGCTGACATCAGAGAAGGACCCTGGTTGGGAGCCATTCTGGACGAGCCAATGTGATCTGTTGGATACCGGACGTTCCCCCTGTATACCCTTGGCTAGGGTTAAGAGCCACCCGTGTGAAAGGTCCCCCTAAAAAAGGGACCACATAGTTCCGGTAAGGAGACAAGTTTGCCCTATGGTGGAGGTCTTCACATCTTGTTTTGGTGTTATACAAGTCACTTTCATTTCAAGATTTTTGGAGTCCTCACATAGACTGTTAATAGCACGGAACTTGTTTGCTACATTGTGCATTTCAAGACGCACTTATATATACTGTTTGTGATTGATTTCATTTCTCTGGTAAAGCGGTTGTTACACAACCCCTCAGGGATTGTTCTCATACATTCCCTGGGGATCACTTATACATCCAGTCACCACTGTGATTTATAAGCTCTGTAGGGTGTTCACTTTTAACCAACTTTTTTTTGTTTGAATATATTTCTTTGGTCAAGTGGTTGTCACCCAACCCCTAAGGGATTGTTTATTCATCCCCTGGGGATTACACACCTATTTGGTCACTATTGTAATTTTTAAGGCTCTGTAGGGTGTTTACTTTTTATTTGTATTTCTATATTTATTTAGATTCTTTTCACCTAAAATTCACTGGTTATATTCCAGTTAGGGTATCAAGTTGGCATTCACTTTCCAACAGCCAATAACAGGTTGAATATTGTCTTGAATGCCCTGTAGGTTGTTTATCAATATTCTGTCATTAAGTTGAAATATCATCCCCTTTTTATGGATTACTTGCACTAAGGTTTAATGGCTACGGTCCAGGATTCAGTGTGTACACTGTTTATAGTATACGATATATAAATCTGTATCCTCTTCACAACAGTCGATAACAGGTATCACATACCGCACAGTAGGGTCTTCACCTATTTACATCAGTTTTTTTTCAGTTTATGTTAATGTATGTTTTTTATGTGGGGTTTTTTTATCTCACTAATTAGCGTACATCCACTGTGCACATCCAATTTCACTTCCACATAAATAGGAAGAGCTCAGCCGGGTTTTTATTTATTCATTTATATATTAATCTGATTGTACGCAGACTTCCTTTTTGACTCCTTTATATATGAAACGTATAGCTATTTGGGCAATTACTTTCAGCCCTCAGTTGGTATTACATTTCGTATCACATATCAATTTCCTTGATATTTTCATTTTTTAGCGCAGCTCCTTCCCATCACCATTTTGTATTTTGTAGTATAACATTTCGAGCAGCAGCTTTAACCCATTAGGATAGCGCAACTTTTTTCCCTAAAATTTACTGATTTAAATGCACATGCATGAGAAATGGGTATTTTACACATGGTTTTTTAGCCCGACTGCTTTTGGCATTTAAGATTGTGGCATGACTTGTGCTTTTTTTTTTTTTTTTTTTTTTTTTTTTTTTTTTTTTTTTTTTTTTTTTGCCTAACCGTTTTTGTACTTAAACTGTAAAACTGCCATCTCAATTGGGTGCCATGGGAAGGACAAGTTGGCTAGGGTAAAACTGCTTAATCGGAGCAAAGTTTATTTTTTTTCTCCTGATGAAGCTGCCGCAGTCCCGATGCATATTTGAGCTCTATTGGTAACAGTTTTATCTGGTACTTGATCCCTTCCATGGACTATTACAGACCATGTTCCTGCAGAAGGCTGTAATATATTTTATGCATAGGACATGCACATGTTTGCAACAGCATCACTGTATACGTGAGTACACCAATGCACAGCCATTCATTGGCTGTATCCTGCCCCTGGGCTGCCTGCATGGAAGAAATGTGCCTGAATAGGCTTAGTTGCCTGTGTGCAATGAGTGACAGGTATACTTGTGGATATTATATTTATTCACACTTTGCAATAGGAGTTTTGAGGTTCAGTAAAATGTTGTTGTAAGGTCTTGACAACCCTGGCCACTGGTCCCCATGATTTTAGTACTGTCCTGATCTAGGCTTCACATTTCTTTCCTCTTCAACAGACCACTTGTGGCACAAATATGGTCTACTGTATAAAGCCCAGCTTCTTCTGCACCTGGGAGCCACAAGTGGCACATACAGCTAGTTATAGAAATGAGGCAGTACACAGCCTCATTTAAATGGCAAATATATATATATTGTGTGTGTGTGTGTATATATATATATATATATATATATATATATATATATATATATAGTATGTTTTTTTCGTATGATATACAAAAAAAAATTCTGCAGTTGGAATACTCAGTGCATGCCTGTGTAAAATGACAATGGAACGCCTGTACAGCCATTTGCTTCCATTGTTGGACAAATATCTGCCAAGTGAGGGAAATGCCTTAATTCAGTTCATTAGAATTTTTATATTTTTTTTTTTTTTTTTTTTTTTTTTTTTTCAGGAAGCGAGAAAGAGAGGGAGATTTTCAATAAGGCAGAGGCCATCTGTTCTGCTATGCTGTCCAGAAATACTAATGATGCTATTATTTCACTCTTGGCCCTCTCGGTCAATGACACGGAGCCAGTGCCAAAACCAGATTTTGAGGGTTCTTTTACACACAATGACCCCCAGATTGGCCAGGATGTCACTTTCACACTGGTACTGAAAAGCATAAGTTCTGTCAAGATAAATCTACAGCTCAAGATGACTGCTACTGCAATTATATATACGAATGCCCAAGTGAAGGAGATCCTAAGGGAAGCCCGATCTGTAACCCTGGAACCTAAGGAAGGTATGCTTGCATAAGTTGCAGATGCATATTTTTTTATTGAAGGAGTAGCCCATCCAAAAGGGCATATTAAATGTGTGGAGCCTGTTGGGGCCCCTTACTTGTGTCTTAGATACTCCACTAACGAGTTCCTTGCCATAGTTCTCCCGTCTGCTTGTTTTTGGGTGGTCTTTTTCTCATTTTATATTTGGACAATCAACAGGAGTGGAAACCCTAAATGATGCCTACAGTAGGGGTACAGTCTTGGCAACCAACGTGCAAAGACCTAAATGGGTCATTCAAGGATATTGGAAACTCAAGCCTGTCCAGCTCTCTAACAATTCAAATTGTAGTAAATGGTAACTTTGGGCAGAATGAGCCTTTAAGCAGGGCTTGTGACTGTTGCTGCATTTACATGAAGGCAAAACTATGCTGAAATTTTGGAGGCAGAATTTTGACCTCCCTGGGAAAATGTTATTTTCCTGGCAGTCATGCTAATTCTCCTAAATCCCTTTTAAGTAGCAGACTGTAACAAATGTCCAGAAAGTGAGGTGTGAGGGATGTTGCCATTTTCTAATTTTGTATTTGGTCTATGCATGTTACTCGAGTATCAATATCATTTTGGGTTGGCATGACACCCAAGAAATTACATTTTCACAAGTAAAAGGTTGGCGCTGAAACATCCATGTCTCCAAGCACAATTTTGCTTTAGGGTGGACAAGCTTGAGCAGTCTAAACTTTAAAAATTTGCTTTAATTTTTGAATGCTGTTTTATGTAGATACTTGAATTTATGAGCCCCCAGTTTACCCCCTTTTTCAGGGTGGAAGTAGCAGCCAATCAGATGTCCTGTGTGTGCACATGCTCACAGCAGCAGAGAACCTAAGCAATAACCTTTTTAGGCTTTTGTTAAAATTTCATTGGTCAATCACAGGTTGTGGTCAGGCAGATGACCTGGCAGTGTTGCTCTACTGCAAGTAAAGTTGGGTCTCTAGACAAGGTTTGTATAAGGCTCAGACCTGGCCAGACTAAAAAAGTACACAACAGCTTTTTACCTACCAAAAGATTTTTTTATTTATTTTTTCCTGATGAAACCAGCACATTTTAAAAGCTTCCATTTTGACAGCAGAAAAACAGAAGTAAATTTGAGTGCTTAACCTCCGATCAGGAAAGGCCGACAGATGATCCTGATCATAAATGGATATATTTGTAGAGCGTAGTAATGAGCAAATGCCCCAAAATTGTTTCCAACAGACATCTCTTATCTGGTAACTTGTGCAAATTTGCTTTAATTGCCCACAAACATGTTTGTACACCTATCTGTGCTTAAAATTGATCTGTTTGCTGGGGGGCATCTCAATGAAAAAAGGCAATGTGAGGGCTAGCTATACTGATATTGCATTTAATTTCACATTGCACAGTTTATAAAGTCGCACGGATGTGTTGACCTGGTTTCTTCAAACATGCATGGGACAAACCTAGATTTACACAGTTAACAGGGCCAACTCGATGGACCACTTAGTCTTTTTCTGCCATCACTTAAACACCCTTTCACACAGGCTTTCCGATCAGGATGCCTAACGTGTTTTTTTTTTTTTTTTTTTTTTTTCAGGTGGACTTGATCGGACACTCCATTCACTCCTATGGAGCGGTGGATGTCAGCGGTGACTGGTCCGCTGACAACCACTGCTAGCCGAACCTGTCTGTGAAATCCAGATGGATGGTGACCCAATTTATATAAATATTTCAGTTGATTTTATTGATGCCAGAATACAAATCATCATTTACATGTTAAAAACATAATGGTGGTACATATGTAAATCACAAATGAGTAGTTTAAAATACAACAATTGATTTTGTACTACTCATACTCAACAATTACTCATTTGTGATTTACATATGTACCACCATTGTTTTTAACATGTAAATGATGATTTGTATTTTGGCATCAATAAAATCATCTGGAATATTTATATATTTTTGTTATAATCTTTGTACTGCTTTTATTGTACCGCAATAGTCCAAACTGCCCCCATCTCTCTTGGTAGCCTAGTTGGGGATTAGGCTCCCAATCTCTACATCACATGATTTCTGGATGATGGTACAAGTTCTTTCATTTTATCCTTATTTTCTATTACAAGAGGTCACACTTAATTTCACACTTGTATTTTAGGTGGTAAAACCAGCTAGTTGAGCTACTGCCATGGCAATTGGAGAAGATGATTATATGACTGTTAAGGGGTGTTTTTTTTTTTTTTTTTTTTTTAACTATTTAGTACAGCATTTTCAGCCCCTTCCCTTCCATTCGCAGTGTATTTCAGCCTGCCATAAACTTGATAGGCTGCAGGCAGGGGGCTGGATGTTGCACCTGTGGCCCCTGGCGAATTGCATGCGCACACAGGCTAGAGCCCCCCCCCCCCCCCCCCCCCCCATGTGAGGCCATATTAAGAAATTACTGTGGATCTGACTGTCCTGCATTTAACAAGTCAACTGCCACAGAGGATACATTTTGTCTTTAAAGACCCAGCTGTTAAGAGGTTGGATTTCACCTCGCACTATTTTGCTGGTAGGCCCTGTGCTTCATCAAATCTAACCATTGCTACAGTTTAATTCTAAAACTCATGGCGTAAATGGCTATAACATTAAACTTCAGGTTGTGAAGGTCTGCTGAAAGATTCCTGGCTTATCAGTTGCATGTCTGTCAGATATGCATAAGACGAGGCCAGCCAAACACTGAGCGAATTTCTCTTAGATGGTAATGCGGGAATAATTCTTGCCAGGCCATTTTCTTCCAGAGGGGAAAGGAAAGCCACCCAACGCCAGGAGAAGTTGTGATTATTGCTAGTGGCTAGCGCTAAGCGCAGGTAAAACCTGGCTTGCTGGCTGTACCAAGTTGATTTAACTTGGTACATTCACCCTGCCCACACAGTTCAAATCTCAGCCTTGCTTTTGCAGTATAACGTAGAGATTGTGTAGAAATCTACTGTTTTATCGAGGATACATGGCATTCTTCCCCCCCACCCCCGCCTGTGTGTGGTTAAACCATGCCTAGTGTTAAACCATGCCTAGTGTTAAATATCTTATGAGAAGATTTGTTGACATGAATGGTGGTCTGGAGGCAGGATCTCTAGTTGCCACCCGCCCACTGTCAAATGACGCGAGGGCGGTGCAGCTCTCGTTCTGGGACTCTGTCATATGACTAATCACAGGCAGTCGCATGTAAACACGGAGATACCAGTAATAGGCTATCCTCATATTGGTGCCTCAGCACACATCAGTGAAGGAGGGGAAAACATTTCTTCATTACAAAATTTACTGAAACTATAAATTTATTTTCACACAAAGCTAATATCTTTGTGTGGAAAATTATGTCCTCTTGGTACAGTGTAGCATGACCGCAATTGTCAAAAGTATGCAAGTGCCCTGTAGGCATTTGGTTAAATCAAGCACTCTTAACAGGGTACAATGGAATTATGATGCACCCTAAAAAAGGGGGGTATGTATATACAATGTCAAGAAAATATAGACTTTTAGGTATCTCTTCTGGTAGAATGCATTAAATCTGTTCTTCTCTCCATTCTTAGAGAAAAAAATACCTTTTTCAATACCATATGCTCAGTATGAAGCTGCCATAACCACAGATAATATGATCAAAGCTGTTGTGCTGTGTGAAGATGAGAGAGGAGGTAAACTATTGGTGGATTCAGTGATGAAGCTGAGGTCCCAACCCATCGTGATAAAGGTATAATAACCTAAAACTCTGGTCAAATAAGGGTCTGTCCACCCTACTAATGTCTTATTTCCAGAGGCAAGATGTGTGCAATAACACTATGGATACTACACTATTTAGTTTGAGAATTACCAAAAAATATAAAGGTGAGGCGCATCCAAAACCCAAGAGCTGGACCATGCAGGATAGCTCAAATTCTCTAACAATAGAGGAAGCCATGAGTGACTCAGCCCAGCTTATTGTATCCATTCATTTTTGGGTGGGATAACTTCTTTTTTTTTTTTTTTTTTTTTTCCTTCTCTTTTACAGACAACAGGTGAAGCACATGTGAGTAAGCCTCTTCATATAGAGATTATTTTCACCAATCCCATTTCCCAGGACATTGACCATGCCATTTTGACAGTGGAAGGCAGCGGGCTAGTAAAAGAGCCAATTCATATTAAGTAAGTGTGAAATGTGATCCTGCAGAGCTTGTACAAAGACTAAAGGGGAATCAATTGTGTGTGTATATACTTTTTTTTTTTTTTTTTTTTTTTTTTTTTGGGGGGGGGTCGGGTGTTGTGGGACTGAGTAAATCAAATCTTCATCTGCTACCAAGTGATTCCAAACTCTTAACCACCTCATGACCCCCTCCCAAAATTGGAAGATCTCATAACAGGTCTTTCTCTGTAGACCATGGATACAATGATTTCTCAGATCAGGATCCATACAGTTGTGTTCAGGAAAAAGCAAAACTCGCAATTGAAATCTTCAATGGCATTTCACCAAATAAAACGGATTGCCCTACACTGTATGCATCAGGGCTCCAGTTTCAAGCTGGGGCTGTAGGGAAGGTAAGTAGAATTGCACCCACAGCCTATTCTGTGTTTTGTAGCACCTCCCTGACCCCAAAATGCCTGTGAGGTACTTCATACAGATGTGCTAGCATTTTAACAAAAAAATGTTAGTCCTTGGCAATAGTGGCGCAATGTGTACAGATGGGTGCAATTCGCCTTTTCAATGCAAGAATTTAAGTTGACTCGCTCAACATTCCTGGGGCAGACTCCAGATGAGGGGCAAAAGTACTTGGACTTCACAAGACTTTTTTTTTTTTTAAACCAACAAGGAATCAACTCCTGAATGCAAGATGCTCGTTTCAGCTATCAACTCCTTGGGTTAGGGATACCACCCTTTAATCAGTGGCTAAGGTTTCTCAATCAGGCCTGAAGTTCCTCCATGGTACTTCAGGGCCCTTGTTCAGCATACTAGACCTCAAACCTGGACCTCTATTCGGTTTTATGAAACCCTCTTCAGGCAGCAGGCCTGAGAGGGACAATCGACTAGATTCATCCCCCCCCAGGCAGGAGGTTGGTGGGAAGACTTTCCTAGTATTTCCTGTATATTTACACCCCCCTCCCAGCATGCACCACTGGCAATACACCTGGTGGTTGGCCAGGAAGCTTTAAATACTCATAGCTCTGATTAGTGCAGCATCTTGCATGATTACAAGGGATATACACGCAGAAGCATACAATAAGCAGTGCCCACAAGAGACGCCAGAAAGCTGCACTTTCAAACCAGCTCAGGATGACTACAGCCTAGCAGTCATGTACTGGCCATCGGGGCTACCGGGAGTTTCCCGTGGGCCGGTCAGGTTCAGTCCTGGTGCCGCTCCTCACTGACAGTGAGTGATTGTGATTTCACTCCTGTCACCAAGAAGCAGCTGCTGACACTTGCTGGAGAGAGGATTGGGCTTTCTGCTCCCTCCAGCCTGCAGGGGGAGAGACAGCCAGCAGACCTTCCTTCCTCTCTCCCCTTATCAGTTGTCACTTATCACATGACTGGAGAGGAACATGAAGCTGACTTCAGAACTGTGAGTACATGTGGGAGGGGGAGGAGAGAGGGACACTCTGATGTGAAGAGGGCTGCTGATGGGGACACTCAAAATTAAAGTGTGCCTGTCTGGATGAAGTCCAGGGCCAAATTTTTGTCCCAGTGCAGCCTAGCAAAAACTAAACTCTAATACACTTCTGTTTTAAGGCAGAGTTGTTACACCTAGTATGGACTAAGTGCAGGTTCACTTCAAATGGTACACGCCCTTAAAATTTGGACCTAATAATGTGCTTCTTTTGAACATGTTTGAGGAAGGCAGTGTGGGGCTGAACAACTGGTCATGTTGCCATGAGCAAGAAGTTTTTGGGTGGTCTACCATTCCTGTTACTATACCTTCACCATTTCTGAGCTTCATGAGCCATGGGATTTACACCGAGTGGCAGGCGGTTTAACGGCAGTTGTGAAATCTTCCAGAAAGTGTGTGGCTGCTGCACATGGCAACCAGATCAGGTTTCAATCAATGTAGATTATTGGTGTTTACATATACTTTAACCTGAATTTATTTGATAGCTGGCAACAATGCTTTCAGCTGTATAAACGATGTCCTGGATTACAGAATTCCACCCCTGTTATACCAGATGTGTAGGTTTCTGTAATCCCCCCCCCCCCCCCCCCCAAGCCACCATATCTAAGGACTAGTAAACTGATTATCTATGGGGTGGGTTTTACATATGCTTTAACAATTACTGACTAGTTGCTAAGGCTTTGTCCTTTATTGGGTTTGAATCGCTGCCATGCTGTGAATGCATAGCACTATAAGACCTGTAAACATGGCTAATACACTCATAAAATGTTCTTTATCTCACCAAAGCCCCTGATTTCTTTTACAGAATACCTCATCTGAAGAAAAATCAGCAATCGGTGACAAATATCAACATCATCCCTTACCGAGCTGGCCCCAGGTGTGTCATGGTGGACTTGAGCTCTAAGAAGCTCAGTGACATTAAGGGGACATTGCCAATTAATGTGTCTTCTGCATAACCTACCAGCTCCACATTCTTCATCAAATAAAATGGAACTTTTTGCACAAAGAAAATTAGTTGTGGTCTTTCAAGAGCTCTGGTCCAAAAGCCCAACTTCATCCAAAAACTTTTTTAGTTTGGAGTTGGGTTTTTAAAATGAAATTTGCAAAAATAAGAAGTTGGTGAACTTGCTTGGTACAGTCTGTTTAATGGTAGATGGTCTTTATCGCATAAGATTTACTTTAGTAATTTTTATTTTATTTTTTTTTGTCACTTCTACATGCTTGCTGTTTCATATTTCTGTAGCACTGGTGTTTAGGCTGGTTTGCTCTTAAATTTACCTGCCAGGTGTTTCAAACTCAATTTTTTGCCAAATCAGTTTTTACCATTTCTGTTACCGCTGGTATTTCCGATACCTCTGCCTTGTCTAACAGGGCTCCAGAGTGCTTGTCATACACAATCTTTGTATGAAGCAATCCAGCACACTGTGAGACAACTTTCCACATCAATACAAAACATTGCATTAAATGATTCAAGCATTTGCGATTTCTGCACAGTACAGCCTGCAATATCCAGCTCCAATCAGCCGTACCCCGTGGCACCAGTTCTCCAAACACAGGAGAGGACGGCAGGATATATACTGGCTGTATACTCCATAATGCTAACATTTCATTAAGCATGTCTGTCACAAAATACACATCTTCCCTTTTTATCATTGTGGACACAATTTCCGCTGTGCGTTTACACTCGCTGGGACCTTCAGTCATGAGAGGATTAGTCTCTGCAACAACCCGTGCATCTTGGCCTATAGGCTGTTCTGCAGACACCTCTCCTGGCACAGCAGCCATAGCATCCACTACTCTTTTAGCAGCAAAAGCTTCTTCCAGCATTGCTATTAGTCTCTTGGCCAAATCATCCCAGTAGGTATTGCTCTGTTGGGCTACATCATCCCAATGAGATCTGGACAGACCAAGAGGCTCAATAGCATCTGAAACAATGCTTTTGTCCGTTTTACACATCTCAGCATTAAACACATCACTTTGTTTTAGCCTGCATTGTGGCAACACATTTTCAACCACACCATGTTGCTGTACCCCACCCTGATCAGCATGAGCAGATGGAGTTTCATTGCAGACCTCAAGCTTTTTAACTTTAACCCTTGCCTCCCCACTGAACAGGGCACTGCAGCAAGGCAAGTCCTTTTTAGCACAAACAGGGGATCTCCCATTTGGGGTCACTTCCACTCCTGTGTGCACAGTCACATAATCAGTCTTTCTCACCCAGTCTGCAGACTTGGAATCACAGGCGTTGCTACGGGCAACCGCTCTCCTCTTGAATGTCCAGTCAGCCTGTTGCTTTCTCCTGCTGTATTTCCCCATGCGGTTACCGGGTGAAATTAAAGACTCTCGGGCTTCCCAGCCCTCTTTGTGGGAACAGTGAGCCACCTCTTCATAGGAGCCCCACCATCCAGACGACACTTCACTGGTTGCTATGGGAGACTGCATTCTCCCTGCAGAGCTTCTCCAGTAACTGTAACGATCCTCTTGAGCCCACCAGCCAGAACTCTCATCAGGATCATTCCACCATTGGCCATAGGTCTCACGCCTGACCTTTCCTTTGTTGCTACGGGCAACAACATGCATCTTTGCAGCAACAGATGCAAAGTTCCTTCAAAATAATTTTTGCGTACTGTCTCCTTACAGCTGAGACACAGCACCCATCACTTTGCTTCACACAGCAACAGCAATACACACAGTCTCTGACACTCACGGTTTCCGGCATGCAAGGATCTGGACCAACGCCATCCGTGCCCAAAGCCAATTTCTCCACCAATTGTGACGATCCGGGGTGATTAGATCAAGTGGTGCATGCGATTTTTCAGAAACGTGCCACTCCAGACTTGTGTTTTAGGGCATGGCAGCCCACTTTTATTTAAAGGAAACGGAAAAAAAAAAACAGAAAAACCAAAAAAAAATAGATATATATATATATATGGGAAATCTAAAGGAAAGTTGTACAAGAAAGTTGTATAATGTATGGCCAACCTAAAAGCTGTAGATTTTTTACTTTCATGCATGAGTCCTTTCCCAGTACTGTGCACAGGAGCCTCAACTCTCTAGGTTCTCTCTCTCCTTATACACTCCGCACTCCTCTCATGTACATACTACCCGCCATCATACCCTCCAATTTTCTTTTCCTACTCAGGTTTACTGCCATTGTAGAATGCCATCATAATAGCATCATGGACAAAGTAATGCATTGGGGTCCC
Source organism: Lithobates sylvaticus (assembly GCA_028564925.1). Classification (NCBI taxonomy): domain Eukaryota; kingdom Metazoa; phylum Chordata; class Amphibia; order Anura; family Ranidae; genus Lithobates; species Lithobates sylvaticus. The sequence goes on from CM053037.1 coordinate 149,607,341, forward strand.
TACTAGGGAGATGGTGACCTGTGGCATACACAGTGCACCACAGAATACAGTGAGTGTGGCTAAATTATGCTTCATATTGGGCTTGGCTTTTAAGTTTGTTTAGAAATTTTTGATAACATTTTTTTACAGTTTTTTTATTATAATTTTTTTTTAATGTTTTATGTTTTTTTGGTTTCTTTGGTGAGATATCAGGGGTCTAAACAGAGCCTTGATATCTCACTTTTGAAACTGAGAACCCAGTCCTTCTCTGTAGCCTCAGCTGTACTGCAGTTTATTGAACAGGAGACAGAGGCTCCTGTTAATTCATAAACAAAAGCATAGTAAACAGAATTTACTATGCTTCAGTTATGAATGAACACAGTGAGTGACCAGTACCGATCACTCACTGTGTTCATTTAGAAAAGGAACGGGTTTGTAAATTACATTTACCAGCCCCTTTTTTCCAGCCTCCATCCTAAAGATCCCCTATAGCAGTCAGCGGAAGAGAAGCCAGCAGCGCTGTGGGGGAGGGGAACACAGTCATTTTTTATTGCTTCTATTATTTTTCCCATTATGGGAGTGAGTGGGGCCTCATGTCTAAGTTTTGCCTAAGGCCTCACAAAGCCTAGAGCCACCTCTGATGATTGTCCTCAAAAGGGCCGGTTGTATCTGGAAGATTAGATGTCCAGCGCATCCCCTCCCCTTACATTAGATGTCAAGAGCCACCCCACCATCAGAAGTTGGGTCCTGCCCTACATTGTGGAGAATGTAACATCTGATATCCCTTCCTCCTTCTGAGGCCATCACCATGCCATATGTTACCAGATGTCAGTTGTCTTTGCTTATCCTTCTGAACAATAAACTACCTTTCTGGAAGTATTCTACGAACGAAGGATTCTTCAATTTCTACTAAGAAACAAATTCCTAAAAGTAAGTTGGAAATGCGGCCTTGGATAAAGACAGAAACATATCTCCTCTACACACCCTCTAGGAGAGAGGTCACTGACATATTTATACAAAGACTTTGCTATTCATCTAGAAACACCCCTGAGATACTAGAATGTAGAATATTAGAATAATACTAGATATGTAGATATTTCTACATTTTTCAGGCTCCCTAACATCACAGTGCACCCCCTTTCCTTATGTTGCTGCTGGGAAGAAGCTGGATGCATTGCTAGAAAGTAGAAAGTAAGGGTCTGGAGTAGGACCAGAGGAGGGCTGGAGCTCTCCTGCAGTTGCAGGAGAGGTCTGCGGGCCACATGAATTGGCCTAGAGGGCCGGGTTCAGCCCGCGGGCCTTGTGTTTGACACCTGTGCTCTAGATGTACTAGGCCAATTCCTCCTGAGGAAGCAAATTTATTCATGAAACGTGTAGAGGAATCCAAATTGGACCTACATCTTCAGAAGCCCCACTACACTGTGGGGTTCTTACCTCATAAAGTCTGTATAAAATAATCTTTTTTGCTTTTGTATGCAACAATGTTTTTAAATCATTTTCTGTACTTACATCTTAAAACTGTCTATGTACAATAAAACATTTTTTATATTCAATCGCTTTATCCCTGGGTACTGAGATAGTCCATTCCCATTTTTTGTATTGGGGCATTTATTGGAGTAGCTCCAGACAACCCCTTAGCATTTAGGGGAGCACTGTACCAATCTTTACACTAAACCAAAAACACTATTTAATTCATTTTTAATATTCAAAGCAAACTCCCCCATCCATCCATCCATGTCTCTATCTATGCTTTATTTTGTTGAGAAATCACTTTGAAAAACACCCCCCTAGCATTTCTGGCCGTCACCATCTTGAGCAAGGGCAATGATTCATGTAACATTTACTTCCTGAATTCCATCTGCCTTTAGCTCAGGCCTGCATGCAGGAGTGTGCTTAGTTGAGAAAAAGCCTCCTCCCCTGCTAAAGACTCCGACATTTGCCTAGGCAAGAAACCAGTAAATTGGTATATTTTTCCATCTGTTTACTAAGATTAAAAATAATGTTAATTGATTATGTTGATTAACTGAGACAAGTAGACACTATAGACGGATATGCTTTATTCATACTTCATATCTGAGGTTTACAATCACTTTACGTGTAAATACGGCAATATTATAAAAGTAGTCCTTTGAGCACAGTCTCTATATTATTGCAGCAGCGCTTTTGTCCTTATTGTCACCCAGGACCAATTGGTAAAAAAAACAAAAACAATCGGTTGAATCAATATGATCTGATAAAAGACGTCCCCACGCAGTGGTCCCTTATATGAAATAGTGACAGCTTCCACCGTATATTTCCAACAGATCTTTCACCACGTGCAGAATAAACTCCCCTATGGGGATGCACTCACCAGACCAATGATCAATAAAAGCCTTTGAAATAAGATCATTATGCATCGGCGTTCCTCCACACTCTATCTCCTTTGCAGTCACAATAGCCGGATCATACACCAATTTTCCTCATAAAAACAAAGGGGTTGCAATAGTGTAATACTGTTTCAAAAATAGCCTTTTTTAAAGTAAAAACCTTCCCCCCCTAGTACAATCTGCGTACCATAAATCAATTAACTTTAAGCATTTAAATGTATATGCCACTGTGCCTGATGTTGTGCGGTCTCCTCCGGAACTGATGTGTCTCTGGCTGTATAGAACAGCACTGCGATATCCTGTTTGTCCCCTGGAGCGCACGCTGAGGCACACACACGTCACTTCCGGTCTGTAGATCACTGCCCTGGCGTTTCGTCGTAATCGGACTTCCTCTGAGGGCCGTATTTACATGTTTTCACAATTTTAAGCAGCTGCTATCACCAGAAGTGGTGGACTACATTTATTTTAATTTATTTGTATATTTATATGTTGACATCTATATATTTATATATTCATTTATTTTATCCATATTTAAGAGATACATATCAATATAGCGCGGAGGGGTGAGCCATAAGGGCGGGTATTTTTGGCTTTCACTCTATTTGTTGCAATCACTTTACGTGTTCTATAAATCTCACCTTGCTAACAGTGCAGATAGAGGAATCTATCACTGCTGACCATTGCATATAAACAAATCAGGCTTAAAGTGGTTGTAAAGTCAGAAGGTTTTTTATTTTAATGCATCCTATGCATTAAGATAAAAATCCTTCTGTGTGCAGCAGCCTCCCTAATACTAACCTGAGCCCATCTCGATCCAGCGGTGTTGCAGGAGAGTCTCGGGACTATCCCTCCTCATTGGCTGAGACAGCAGCATGGCGCCATTGGCTCCCACTGCTGTCAATCAAAGTCAGTGAGCCAATGAGTAGAGTTGAGCGGACACCTGGATGTTCGGGTTGGGCAGGTTCGGCCGAACTTCAGAAAAAGTTCGGGTTCGGGACCGAACTTGACCCGAACTTGACCCGAACTTGACCCCGAACCCCATTGAAGTCAATGGGGACCCGAACGGCTATAATAAAGTGTCGGCTCCCGTCCCCCTTAATACAGAGAACAGTCATTGAAGTCATTTATTTTTTTAAAGTTAGTCATAAAAAGTGTTTGGGGACCCGGGTCCTGCCCCAGGGGACATGTATCAATGCAAAAAAAAACTTTTAAAAACGGACGTTTTTTCGGGAGCAGTGATTTTAATAATGCTTAAAAAAAAAAAAAGCGTGGGGGTCCCCCAAATTTAATAACCAGGCCCTTCAGGTCTGGGATGGATATTAAGGGGGACCCCAGCCAAAAAAAAAAAAAAAAAATGGGCGTAGGGTCCCCCTCAAAATCCATACCAGACCCTCTGACGTCACGGGGAAAGCCATAGGGAAGTCCCCATGACGTCCCCATGCGTCAGAGGGGGGCGGGGTTACCAGGTGGCCCCGCCTTCCCTTATAAAAGACCTGTCAGCCGAAGCGAAGCCTCACACACCGGGAGCCTCCCATTGCGAGGAGTGGCCCAAGAAGAGACCGACGCCCTGGAAGAAGATACCGGAGAGAAGCCTCAGAGACCGACGCCGTGGAAGAAGATACCGGAGAGAAGCCTCACACAGCGGGAGCCTCCCATTGCGCGGAGCGGCCCAGAAGAGACACCGATGCTGGACGAGAAGGCCAAGAAGAAGCGGATCGGAGGAAGAAGATGGAAGAAGAAGATGCCGGAAGGAGAAGAGGAAGAAACCGAAGGATGAAGAAAGGAAGACCAGAAGAAAGAAGATTTTAATAAAGGAATTGTCAAAGACCGTCTCCTGTAATTTTTACCATTTTTGACACTTTTTTGGTGAAATGGTAGGGGTACTTTTGTACCCCCTTACCATTTCACACAGGGGGGGCCGGGATCTGGGGGTCCCCTTGTTAAAGGGGGCTTCCAGATTCTGATAAGCCCCCCGCCCGCAGACCCCCACAACCACCGGCCAGGGTTGTGGGGACAAGGCCCTTGTCCTCATCAACATGGGGACAAGGTGCTTTGGGGGGGACCCCAAAGCACCCTCCCAATGTTGAGGGCATGTGGCCTGGTACGGTTCAGGAGGGAGGGGGGCCGCTCTCGTCCCCCCCTCTTTTCCTGCGGCCTGCCAGGTTGCGTGCTCGGATAAGGGTCTGGTATGGATTTTGAGGGGGACCCCACGCCATTTTTTTTGGCTGGGTTTCCCCTTAAAATCCATCCCAGACCTCAAGGGTCTGGTATGGATTTTGAGGGGGACCCTACGCCATTTTTTTTTTTTGGCTGGGGTCCCCCTTAATATCCATCCCAGACCTGAAGGGCCTGGTTATTGAATTTGGGGGGACCCCCACGCTTTTTTTTTTTATCAATGACTTTTTTTTTTATGAATGGCTTTCAATGAATGACTATTCTCTGTGTTACGGGAGCCGACAATTCATATAGCCGCGAGTGCTTTTAAAAGACATTTTAAAAAGCACCATTACATCGCCGAACACCGGACCCGAACCCGAACATACAGTCAATTGTTCAGGTTCGGGTCCGGGACCCGAACACCCAAAAGTCCGGTACGGACCCGAACTTTACAGTTCGGGTTCACTCAACCCTACCAATGAGGAGATTGTGCGGGGCTGAAAAGCGGCTCTGTGTCTGAATGGACACACAGAGCAGCAGCTCGGGTGCCCCCATAGAAAGTTGCTTGCTGTGGGGGCACTCAGCAGGAAGGAGGGGCCAGGAGAGCCTGTGGGGGACCAAAGAAGAGGAGGATGGGGGCCGCTGTGTGCAAAACCATTTCACAGAGCAGGTAAGTATAACATATTTGTTATTTTTAAATGAAAAAAAAAATGGAGACTTTAGTATTACTTTAAATAGTTTTATTTTCGTAATAGGGCAAATGAATCCACTGACAAGAGCTGTAAAGAGATATATTTTTATTATTTCCTGAAATGAAAATACATACAAGAGCCTATAATAAAAATCACAAAGCCGTGTTATTTCCACACATTTTCCTGTTTCCTGTTTCCGAAAGTTGCGTATCCTCATTCTTCCAGCAGTGGCAGTGAGCAGTCCTTCCATTATACTGAAGGGTTTTCACATGAGCACCGTCCAGTGCTGTAATACTTGTCGTGGATATTCCACTATACTCTTCCGCTAATAAGCGCCCTTCCACCATAATAGTATATTGCAGGTTAAAATAACCCATGTCTCCCCCTTTCCCCAGTAAACAGACATTACCACCTTCTTACGTCCTCATCTCAGCATCACTCCCGCCGAGCAGTTCACTGCTTCTTTTATTCACACACAAACAGGAAGTCACAAACTGGAAGGCCTGCCTCCAAGAGCCAATCGCCTCCTACACAGGATGTGACCTCACAGGATATGACCAAATAAGGATGTGACAACAGAGGATGTGAATGTCAACACAGGAGAAATTAATTTATACAACAACCAATGAACATTGACTAGGGGAGTCTTATGGGCGTGTCTGGGCGGGGGCAGCGTGTACAATCTCCAGCCCCCTGTCTCTGTCAGCATGATCACAAGAAGCCTGAGATCATGAACACTTCTCCCGACCATGATTCAAAGAATCCCGTTCTTATCGTTTGATCGTGAATCCATATTCTGCGTTGTACCCAGACTATACTACTGTCTCTGTGGATGAGAGATTATCTGCAGCTGTATGCTCATGGCACCACAAATATGTTGATCAGGTATACAGGGGTATGCCCCAGCCTAGCCGCGTACAGCACCCCGAAAACCAATCACCGCCTTCAGGATTTCAAAGGCCATAAAATGCCAAAATAGCACAAATGAACCCATTTTGGAAAGTAGACAACCCAAGCTATTTGCTGAGAGGCATGCTGAGTCCATTGAATATTTTTTTTTTTGTCCCAAGTGATTGAATAATGACAAAGAAAAATAAAAAATTTAACAAAAAGTTGTCACTAAATGATATATTGCTCACACATGTCATTGGCATATGTGAAATTACACCCCAAAATACATTTTGCTGCTTCTCCTGAGTACGGGGATACCACATGTGTGGGACTTTTTGGGAGCCTATCCGCGTACGGGACCCCGAAAACCAATCACCGCCTTCAGGATTTCTAAGGGTGCAAATTTTTGATTTCACTCCTCACTGCCAATCACAGTTTCAAAGGCCATAAAATGCCAAGATGGCACAAAACTCCCCCAAATGACCCCATTTTGGAAAGTAGACACCCCAAGCTATTTGATGAGAGGCATGGTGAGTATTTTGCAGCTCTCATTTGTTTTTGAAAATGAAGAAAGTAAAGAAAAAAATGTTTTTTTTTCTTTTTTCAATTTTCAAAACTTTGTGACAAAAAGCGAGATCTGCAAAATACTCACCATGCCTCTCAGCAAATAGCTTGGGGTGTCTACTTTCCAAAATGGGGTCATTTGGGGGGGATTTTGTGCCATCTGGGCATTCCATGGCCTCCGAAACTGTGATTGGCAGTGAGGAGTGAAATAAAAAATGTACACCCTTAGAAAGCCTGAAAGTGCTTGGTTTTTGGGGTCCCGTATGTGGCTAGGCTCCTAAAAAGTCACACACATGTATGTATTTTGGGGTGTAATTCCACATATGCCATGGCATGTTTGAGCAATATATTATTTAGTGACAACTTTGTGCAAAAAAAAAAAAAAATTTATTTTTCCCGCAACTTGTGTAAAAATATAAATTATACCATGGACTCGACATGCCTCTCAGCAAATAGCTTGGGGTGTATACTTTCCAAAATGGGGTCATTTGGGGGGGTTTTGAACTGTCCTGGCATTTTATGCACAACATTTAGAAGCTTATGCCACACATCACCCACTCTTCTAACCACTTGAAGACAAAGACCTTTCTGACACTTTTTGTTTACAGGAAAACATTTTTTTTTTGCAAGAAAATTACATTGAACCCCCAAACATTATATATTTTTTTAAAGCAAAGGCCCTACAGAATAAAATGGTGGGTGTTGCATTTTTTTCCCACCCAGTATTTGCAGCGATTTTTCAAATGCATTTTTTGGGGAAAAAATACACTTTTTTTAATTTTAATGCACTAAAACACACTATATTGCCCAAATTTTTGATGAAATAAAAAAGATGATCTTAGGCCGAGTACATGGATACCAAACACGAAATGCTTAAAAATTGCGCGCAAACGCGCAGTGGCGACAAACTACATCCATATTTGAAAGCCTTTACAGGTTACCACATTGGATTTACAGAGGAGGTCTACTGCTAAAATTACTGCCCTCGATCTGACCTTTGCGGTGATACCTCACATGCATGGTGCAATTGCCGTTTACATATGACGCCAGACCGACGCTTGCGTTCGCCTTTGCGCACGAGCACGGGGGGCAGGGGTGCTTCTTTTTTATTATTATTTATTTTGCTTTTTTATTTTATTTTTAAACTTTTGTTCCATTTTTTTTTTTTTATCATTTCTATTTTTTATCTCAGGGAATGTAAATATCCCCTATGCTAGCAATAGGTAGTGACAGGTACTCTTTTTTTTAAAAAAAATTGGGGTCTATTGGACCCTAGATCTTTCCTCTGCCCTCAAAGCATCTGACCACACCAAGATCGATGTGATAAAATGCTTTCCCAATTTCCCAATGGTGCTGTTTATATCCGGGAGGGGGGACATTCCCTCCCACTGCTTGTAAAAGCAGTCTAAAGGCCAATTAGCTGCTAGGATTGCTTTTACATGAAAGCCGGTCACTGGCTGAAAAGAATGATACCAGAATGATACCTAAACCTGCAGGCATCATTCTGGTATAACCATTCAAAGTCCAGCAACATACCAGTACGTTGTATATTGTATATTGTAATCTTTTTTTTCATGCAGCCTGTTGGCTGAACGAAAAAAAGAGATTGATCGGTGGGTATGCCCACCATTAGAATACCTCCCTTCATCCACCCACTTCTAATGATGGGCATACATGCACCATTTATATATGCCGAAGCATGGGGGCATCCTCCCACAAAAAAGTTATGCCACGTACATACGGTTGGACTTTTCCGCGGGCAAGCCTCCGTCGGAATTTTGACCGTATGTACGCGGCATTAGGAGCAAATCGCTCCTCCACCCCTGCTGCCCCCATGCTTCGGCATATATGCTCTTTTTTTTTTTAAACTGTGTGGTGTAATCACCTCCAACAGCACTGGAGTCACGGCTTTATGTATCATGGGAGCAAACGCTGTTGCTGTCAAGATAAATAAATCCACGCTGCAACTGAATGGCGTACCTGAAAACAAAAAAATGGTTAACAATAAAACACAGTAAACAGTAAAGTATAACAAAATTACATACCTGAAAAGCAAGCATGATAAAACATAATAAAACATTGCAGAATAGAATACAGTAAAAAAGATCAACAATAGAGAGAGAATAGAGAGAGAGAAAAATAAAACGACAACTATTTTTGTTTTTTTATTTTATATTTTTGTGTGTTTTTGTTTTTTTTTACGTTTTATTATTTATTTATTTTTTACACTTTTTTTTGTAACTGTAATTGTAACAACTGTAACGGTTCGGGTCTCTCAAAATGCGATGGCATCTTGGGAGACCCTTTGTAATCCTAGTCTGTGAAATGCTGTACCCTACGCTAATACTTCACTAGTGTGTGGTAGCGTTCAAAACATTCACCAATGCAAAGACCAGGATTGTCAGGACAGCGCGGACAATAATAACGGGTGTCACGCCTAGATCTGCGCTTGGTACAGACACAACATCTTCTTTGGGGGGCTCGTTGGGTAGGGGTACTCTCGAGGACATAAGGAAAATGCCTCTCATGCAGCCGGCTTACTGCATTTGGTAGGGAATGGTGAGGTGCAGAACCGCCTGGATACAGAAGGTCTGTGACAATCTCTTCCTGGAATGTAAGGAAGGATAAAGTCCCGCCTGAAGCTCCGTATAGCACATGAGCGTTCAGCAAAGCCAATTGAAATAAGTAAACAGACACTTTTTTGTACCAGCGTCTGGCCTTACAGGCAACTAGATACGGCACCAACAACTGGTCGTTGAGGTCCACCCCTCCAATATTTTGGTTATATTCGTGGACACAGAGGGGTTTCTCCACAACACCTTACGCCGTACGAATTTGGACTGTCGTGTCTGCATGAACGGAGGTAAGAACGAAAACATTCTTATTATCCCTCCCCTTCATAGCGAGGAAGTTATTACACTGAAAGCAGGCTCTCTCCCCCAGCTTAAGAGGGGAATCTACAAGCCGCTGGGGAAAGCCCCGGCGATGAGGTCGCATGGTGCCACATGCTCCAATCTGCTGATCAAACAAGTGACTAAACAGTGGCACGCTCATGTAATAATTGTCCACGTACAAGTGGTACCCCTTTCCGAATAAGGGTGACACCAAGTTCCACACTATCTTGCCAGCGCTCCCTATGTAATCTGGGCAGTTCTCTGGCTCTACGTAACTATCTTTTCCCTCATAAACCGTAAAGCTCCATACATAGCCTGTTGCCCTGTCACAGAACTTATAGAGCTTGACCCCGTATCTGGCACGCTTGCTGGGAAGGTACTGTTTGAAAGACAAGCGGCCAGAAAATGTAATCAGGGACTCATCAACGCAGACAACTTGATGGGGAGTAAACAAGGCTGCAAAACGTTGGCTGAGGTGGGTTATGAGGGGCCGAATTTTGTAGAGCCGATCGTATTCAGGGTCTCCACGAGGACGACAAGTTCATTGTCATTGAAGTACATGAACCGCAAGATCTGCTCGTATCGTTTTTCTGGACATGGAGGCAGAGAACATGGGCATATGGTCAATTGGGCACATGGACCAATACGTCCGCAACGTCGTGAATTTATGTATGCCCATGTTGAGGGAAAGGCCCAGAAAGGTCTTAAATTCGGAAACCTTAATTGGTTTCCAATCTCTGGCAAGGGAAGGCAACTGGGGATTAGCGGCGATGTGTTGACCAGCATATAAATTACTTTGGTCCACAATAGATCTATAGAGATCTTCCGTGAAAAACAGCGAATAAAAGTGGCGTAAAATCAGCTGTTTCCACCTGAATACCGGGTTGGCCAGTGAATGGGGGAAGTACGGGTTCTGCAGAAGTGGTGGGCACCCAATCAGGATTGGCAAATTCTGCAGGAAGGACACTATGGGCACGACGGGCCTGCCTTTGTCCGATCGGACACCCCACCCGCTGGAAGGCAGGCACGTACAGGTAAATAGGCAGGCACATAACAGGTAAATATTTTTTTTTTCTAAAAGAAAACGCGTTTGAAAAATTCCTTGCGCAAATACCGCGTGATGTAAAAAGTTGCAACGGTTGCCATTTTATTCTCTAGAGTCTCTGCTAAAAAAAAACATATAATGTTTTGGGGGTTCTGAGTAATTTTCTAGCAAAAAAAATTATGATTTTTACATGCAGGAGAGGAGTGCCAGAATAGGCAGTGGTTAATCTGCCCAACAACACATTTTCCAAAAAAAGCATAAACGCAAATCGTGGAAAAATCGCTGTAAGATCACGGTAAAAACCCATGGAAAGAACAGCATGACATTTATACAGTAATCCATGGTTATCTTTAGCACTGATCGCTGTATAAATGCCACTGGTCCCTAAAAAGTGTCAAAAGTGTCTGATCTGTCCACCGCAATGTCGCTAAAAATCGCTGATCACTGCCAAAAAAAATAATACATTTAAATGAAAAATGCCATAAATCTATCCCCCATTTTTTGGGCAATTGTCAGTTAAAGCAACGCAGTGCTGTATTGCAGGGGGTGAATGGGGCTGAAGCAGTTGAAGATGACCAGTTTTAAGTCTCATAAAATAGAATATGAAAGTGGAAGCAAAGCCCTTTCAAGCAGCTTCATTGAAACCTTGAAAGAAAACTTCAGCTCCAGTCTGAGGTTTTCTCAATATCAATCAGCAAAATATCACTGGGCTTGATTAATATTAATACAATGTGTGTTCCTTTCTACTGTGGCTCTTTATTAAAGCAGTATTCAACACAAAAGAAAACATTTTATTATATTGAGCTATCAAGTTGGGCATTTATTATCCTATCCTAATAAAAACCAAGCTCAGACTGTCCTTATGTCTGGATGAAAGTGGAAAATACTTGTTGCCTGGCTGTGCAGGAGTGGGGAACCCAGTCATCTACATCCCCTGCAAGGGTAGTGCTGCATGTACAGTGTTTAAAAAAATAAAAAATATTGCCACTAATATAATTCCTGTATAATATAGTAGTCTAATCTAACATTATCTCTGCCATGAGCACTGCCATCGATGCAAGTACCACCCTCTACGCCAGCACATATGGTGCCACCTACAGCTCCCATGCAAGGTCCAGTGGCTAGTGAGAAAAACCTACCACTGCCAGTGATGCAAGTCCCATATTCTACACCCATACAGATGATGCCAGCTACTGTTCCCATGCAAGTTCCAGTGGCTGCGACTGTACCAACACAGACTGCAACTCATCTCTTTGCACATCCTGGTACGTACCACTGGTAATATGTTGGGTAGCTGCAGTATATTTGTATTGCTGATGATTAACATGTAGTATTGTAGACTAAAAAATCATGTGGACTGCATTGCAAAAGCTCCCTTGGCAGGGGAGAAGACCTGACATTTCTCTGCTCCACTTCAGTGGCATTTGCAGGTCTAGTCCCACCCCTACCCTGTGACTGGGCAGTGAGGGAGACATGGCACACTAATGACTTCCTCTGTCACTCTGCTCTCTCCTGCTGTTGGTGTGCTCTTACAGCACAGCTAATTGGCTCCTTGTGCTGCTTCTGCCTCCCCAGTCCTAAAGTGATATTAACCCACTTGAAGTGACCCGGTTCACACTGGAGGGGACACCCTTTCCTGACCTTCCAGGCTGCATGCTCGGATAAGGGTCTGGTATTGATTTGGAGGGACCCTACGCTGTGTTTTTTTTTTTTTTATCCTTAGATCAAATTCAGATGCTGTTTATTAAAGTCACATGAAAGTCTGATCGATGTCTGGCCGAATTTGCAGGGCAAAGTCGGATCCACAGTTGTGTGACTTTATGTTGAATCGGGCCTTACAAGTAAAATTATTTTTTTTTTTAAGTATTACTAAAGGAGAGATGTGTATGTATGTATGTATGTATATGTATATATATATATATTATTTTTTTTAATAGAGTGGAGAGGGATTTGATTACCTGTTGGTTTTAATTGCTGTCTGTGTTCTTATTAGGGAAATTCACCCTCCTTTATTGTCCCTTTATTATCCCTGTTTACCATTATTATTGAAAGTAAAAGAAAATCACAAATTTTGGGCTGTCCTCAGAAAAGTAATAGTGGGGAAATCTTCCAATGGGGGCATTAGTTTTGGTCACCTGTGGGTCCCCAAGGAATTTCCTCAATTTGCAGGGATTTCCTCTCACTTCCTGTTTGGCTATGGGACAGGAAGTAAAGGGAAATTTCCTCAATGGGACACAGATGGCGAAAAATAAATAAATAAAATAATAATCTGATAGGGATTATGCCTATAGTTCTACTTAATGCAGAGAATGCATTAACCACTTTAAGGCCATGTCTGCTAACAATATTTTAGAGGAATTTTTCGGGCAGTTGAGACATACGAAGTCCAATTTATGTGGTTACTAGCGAATTTGTTTTCAGGCTTCTGTTTTAAAATATAAAAAAAGTTTACAGAACTCAATATCTCAAGCTGAATATCTCAAACGCACACAACGGAGTCAGAAGGGTGCCACCTCCTCTTCTTCCCAGTTACAGAGAGACAGACTGAAGGCAAACAATGGAGATACTAAAACTGGAGCACACAGAATTTGGTGCAGCTGTGCATCGTAACCAATCGGCTTCAGGACTTTATCAAGGCTTAATTGAACAAGCTGAAGTTTGAAGCTGATTGGTTATTATGCAGAGCCCCTCCCCCCCCCTTTCTTCCCCCTTGGGTCTATCCTCATGCATAGCACAGCATATACTATGTTTGTTTTATTCTAGTTTTTATATACACAGTAAAAATTTGAGTTTAAAAGAGGTGGGGAAAAAAAGAATGCTTTTATTTAAAATACCGTATATACAATTACATTTTCCGACCCGACATTGGGGCCCCCGTATCTTGGGGGGCACTTGGTGCTAGGAACCCCAAATTTTGTGTGCAAACCCAGTGGAACTAGCACTACAATATATCCAAGATGGGGTTCCTAGCACCAAGTGGCCCCAGATACGGGGCCCCAAAGTCGGTTCAGAAAATTTTATTCTCTGCTGCAGAAAAGTACTTGACATTTCCCGAACCGACTTTGGGGCCCCGTATCTCGGGGCCACTTGGTGCTAGGAACCCCATCTTGGATATATAGTAGTGCTAGTTCCACTGGGTTTGCACACCAAATTTGGGGTTCCTAGCACCAAGTGGCCCGAGATACGGGGCCCCAAAGTCGGTCAACTGTGTCCATCTGCAGCAATGTGATTTCGGGACCCTTTGGGTCCAGAGACCCCAAATTATGGCTGCAGCCAGGGGGCATCTAGGAACCCTTAACTACCAAGTTTGAAGTTCGGGGACCTATGGCTGCAAATGCAAAAACATTTGAGAAGCACACCCTAATGCGTTTAGATTCAAGATGGTGCTGCCATAAGACCAACGAACAATAGCGAACATATTACAGAGCACACATTCAAGAATGACATTTCCTGCATATGGCTGCAAATGGGCACAGTGAGGCTGCAAATGGGCATTGTTGACTCTCTTTTACACTTACAGTAGCTGCGCATTTCTCACCCTAGACTTATACTCGAGTCAATATGTTTTCCCAGTTTTTTGAGGTAAAATTAGGTGCCTCGGCTTGTATTCGGGTCGGCTTATACTCGAGTATATACGGTAGTTGGTTATCCTCTGTTTAAAAGTAATCCACCACCCCTGCTGCAGATAATATACTAATATGTGCATACTGCAAGTCACATCAACTTTGCCGTTGGCTGTTCTGTGCATTTGAACCATAATTTCCTGAATGTCTCCTGACAACTAATTACGAGTCTGAAATTGGGGGGGGGGGGGGGGGGGGGGGTTAAGCAGTTAGGATAACTGTACTTTTTTTTTTTTTTTTTTCTTAAGGAAACTCTTGATTATATATTTTATTTTATTTTAAGACCATCACAGAACAATAAGCATTTCTGCCCAGTGCACCAAGGACATGGCTGGCTTGTGAGGACTTGTAGCCACTTTAAGAGACAACTTATCTGTATAGAGCATTAGGAGACCATGTGTGGGTTTTTTTTTGTTTGTTTTTTGTGGTAATGTGTATAAATGTTTTCTTCTAGCTGTGACCATGCAGCCCCAACCACAGACTTCTGTTGTGTTGAACATACAGGGCAGCCCACCAATGCAAAACTACATGGGACCTCGAGGGGGGCCTATGGCATTTGGACCCATTTCATGGGGTATTGGCCTCTTACAGTGCTGTGACGACATCCCAATATGTAAGTACAGACAACACAATTGGATCATTTTTTTTGCAGTGACTTTTAGGCTACTTTCACACTGGAGTGTCGCGGGCGTTGGCGGTAAAGCAGCGCTTTACCGTTGTTTTAGCGGTGCTATTCAGGCGTTAGCGGGGCAGTTTTAACCCGCTAGCGGCCGAAAAAGGGTTAAAACCGCCTGCAAAGCGCCGCCCCATTGTTTTCAATGGAATGGGGCACCTTAGGAGCGGTAAATACACCACTCCTACAGCGCTCCAAAGATGCGGCTTGCAGGACTTTTTTGACAGTCCTGCAAGCGCACTGCTCCAGTGTGAAAGCCCTCAGGGCTTTCACACTAAAGACACAGCAGCGGCTGTTTCAGGGGGCTTTGCAGGCGCTATTTTTAGCGCTGTATCACCTCAGTGTGAAAGGGGCCTTAGACTGAACTCCAGGCAAACCACTAGATACTACTACTACGTCCCTGAGGTCCTTGGTTTGAGTCCTGGCCAGAATTCTATCTGCCTGGAGTTTGCATGTTCTCCTTGCATGGATTCCCTCCAGGTACTCCCGTTTTTTCTTCCACACTCTCTAAAGACATGCCACTAAGTTAATTGGTTCTGTGTCAAAGGTGGTCTTGGTATATGTACACATTCACATAGGAGATGGGGACCTTGGATTGTAGGCTTCTGAGTGCAGGGACTAATGTGAATGTAGAGTGCTGTGTAAATTATCATGGCTAAAGAAAAGCCTGTAGTAAATTGCAATACACAGTGGTCCAATTACATTGTACAATAGTCCTGTTTCGATTGGCTGTACTGAAGTGGCCCCACCAGACATAAACTACCTACAAATACATCAGGAACTGAAAGGAAGTGCACAGGCTTGAGCAGTTGTTATCCCACTGGAGCTTGAAGGTTGTAGCTGGGACCCCCTAGGCTCCTGCTTTGGTTGTGTTGTGGATAATCCAGCCCTGAGCATGTCCTATAACACAAGCTGAAATTAAAGGGAAGGGGCCAGAAAAAAAATAAAACCATTAAGCCACCACATCTACGGACTGGTAAGCTCTAATACACATGTCAAACACAAGGGTGGTGGGCCAAATGCAGCCCGCCAGGCCATTTTATGTGGCCCTCACACCTTTTTTGCAGCTGCGGCACCCCCCTCACCTTGCCTCAGCAGTCGGCAGCAGAGAGGAGGACTGAACTCCTCCTTCAGATCCTGTGTCTCTCGTCTCCACCTGCCCTGGTCTCAGCATTCAGCAGACTCTGACAACAAATTCCAGCCCTCATCTCAACCCTGCAATTTCTGTTCCTAGCTTATCCCCAGCTGCAGCACATGTAACGGGGGTGCACTGTGATGTAAGGGAGGGTGGGGACTCTTGACATCTGATTAAGGAGGGGGTGGGGTGGACATCCAATCTTGCAGATACAACTGGCCCTTTGAGGGCAACCGTAATGCTGATGCAGCCCATGATGAAATTTAGTTTGACACTCCTGCTCTAACATAATATTACCTTTTTCATCTTGGGTTAAAGTATGGCCAAAGATGGAGTGCAGTTCTTTCTGCACTCCTGTGACCCATTTTCAGCCAACAGCGGGCTAGAGCTCGCTGTTGGCTGACAACACAAAGCTGGTCTAGGCTCTGAAAAGATCCCGATCATATGGTTGGGATTGACCCAGAAGCCTGGACCAGCAGCTGGCTCGGCCTCATGACTCCTTGCTCTTCTTTATAATGAAGATAGTCGTTTAATGCCATTGGCTGTATATATGGAGTAATTAGCCTGCTGCACAATCAGTTTGGGCCCAATACCCTGGCAATATGGTGTAAGTATCTGCCTATATTTCTTGGCATTGAGGACAACTTGGGCAGTCCTATGCAAAGAGTGATAGCCTCAGCATCACTCTCTGATTAAATACTTTGAATGAAGGGCACTGTGATGACACTCCTTTAGGGGGCAGGAATAGAAATATTGCCGGTAAAAGTCCAGAGATGCGTTATCATTTTCTCTGCATGGGGTCCCATTGTATTGAAAACAAATAAATTGCCTGGAGTTGGACTTTAAATGGTTGCAATAAAATGTATTTTTTTTATATATATATCCTATATATATTTATTTTATTTTTTTCTCCCAGGTTTATTGGGTTGTTGTTGCACCTGCATATTTCCCTGCTACTTGTCTTCATTGTTCGGTGAGGGGTGCTGTTTTGGAATGCTGCCTGGTGCCATGTGCCTATTGCGTACAGGAGTGCGAGAGCGTTACAGAATACCAGTGAGTCCATTTAAACTTTGCTTTCTTCTTGCTTCCAACTACAGGCCTGATTTTGGGCCCTTTTTATCTCTAATGTGAGCACCTTTAATTGCATTGACTTCAGCCCTCTTTTTCTATGGGGCCCCTTAAGGAGAAGTACAGTCAAAGCTCGTATGGCTGTACTTCTGTGGATCACAGGAGTGCAGATCGTTCTGTATCCTGTGGCCCATTTTCAGCAGACAGTGAGTTGAAGCCGTCTGTCGGCTGACGTCTCAGCGCTGGTCCAGGCTCGGCAAAGATTGCGACCATATGATCCGCCCACATGTCTGGACCGGCACCCAGCTCAGCCTGCTCCCGCCCCCTCCTCAGCCCAGAGCTCCAGTGAGCTGGGGGGGGTTTATGTACAGAGCAGAGAGCCAGTGACACCAGCTCTGTTCAGAGAGCTCTGAGAACCAAACAATCAGCGGTGTTTGATCGCTCGGTTCCTTAGAGCCAGTGGTGTATTTTTTTTTTTTGAGACGTCGCCTTTTTGCCCATTCAGGGCAAAGAAACCATGTCTGCTGATGGCCCAACCACCTAGCGAGTTGTGTTTGGCAAGTATAACTTTTTAGGTGGATTGACTATTTGCTATCCTTTACCACCACTTCACTCTCTCAGAGCCCACGTTCCATTTCTCTAGTAAGACAGGGCTTCCGATTTATAGGGAGCATTTGACCTCCCCATGTTATGGTTCTGAGGTCTGAGCAGCCAATCACCAGGCCCCAACACCTTTTTACATGGGGAGGGCAGAGACCTCATCCACCTGAGTAAACTCTGACAATGCAACTTAACCAGGGTGGATTGCTGCAGAGTGGAAGTATAGAGTAGTAATCCTATGACATGTTTTGCCCCATTGTGGATGTGTGGAACACTTACCATCTTACACCTCTGTCCATACAGGGTAGTCTTTTTAACGACTACTGTACCATTTGCTGCTGCTTGGCATGTGCTCTCTGCCAGATGGGCCATGAAATAAAAGGACGAGACTGGCATCGCAGAAGATTTCCAATGCCATGGAGGATGGAAGATGCGGGACCCTTATAGGGTCATGTGCTTTTGTTGTATTATGTATATTTATATGTAATATTATGTATTTATAATGAATAAATATTTATATTTTTGAGTGAGACTGTTATGTTACAGGGTAAGTCCAACCAACATATTGAATTTGTAATTTTAGTTGTCTTCTGATAGGCTGTTGCCCACCCTGTGTCCATGAACGCCCACCCCATTGCATCCTTCCTTCCTGTCCATTGGAGCAGAGTTTGCCCTCGATTGGGCCTGCTTGGCCATAATGTGAGGAGGAATGGCCACACACATCCTCCCCTCTTTTTTTTTTTGAATCCTCACCAGGATGATGCTTTCTCATGTTAACCACTTCAGCCCCGGAAGGTTTTACCCCCTTCCTGACCAGAGCACTTTTTACAATTTGGCACTTTAACTGCTAATTGCGCAGTCATGCAATGCTGTACCCAAACGAAATTTGCGTCTTTTTTTTTCACAAATAGAGCCTTCTTTTGATGGTATTTGATCACCTCCTGCGGTTTTTATTTTTTGCGCTATAAACAGAAAAAGACCGAAAATTTGGAAAAAAAAATATTTTTCTACTTTTTGTTATAAAAAAAAAAAAATCCAATAAACTCCATTTTAGTATTACATTTAGGACAAAATGTATTCAGCCACATGTCTTTGGTAAAAAAAAATGTCAATAAGCATATATTTATTGGTTTGCGCAAAAGTTATAGCGTCTACCAACTAGGGTACATTTTCTGGAATTTACACAGCTTTTAGTTTATGACTGCCTATCTCATTTCTTGAGGTGCTAAAATGGCAGGGCAGTACAACCCCCCCCCCCAAATGGCCCCATTTTGGAAAGAAGACACTCCAAGGAAATTGCTGAGAGGCATGGTGTTGAACACAATTTAATTTTTTTGTCCCACGTGATTGAATAATGACAAAAAAAAATAAAAATGTACAAAAAGTTGTCACTAAATGATATATTGCTCACACATGCCATGGTTATATGTGGAATTACACCCCAAAATACACTATGTGCTTCTCCTGAGTACGGGGATACCACATGTGTGGGACTTTTTGGGAGCCTAGCTGCGTACGGGGCCCCAAAAACCAATCACGCCTTCAGGATTTCTAAGGGCGTAAATTTTTGATTTAACTCCTCACTACCTATCACAGTTTCAGAAGCCATAAAATGCCAAGATGGCACAACCCCCCCCCCCCCCCCCAAATGACCCCATTTTGGAAAGTAGACACCCCAAGCTATTTGATGAGAGGCATGGTGAGTATTTTGCAGCTCTCATTTGTTTTCTGAAAATGAAGAAATATTTTATTTTTTCAAAACTTTGTGACAAAAAGCAAGGTCTGCAAAATACTCACCATACCTCTCAGCAAATAGCTTGGGGAGTCTACTTTTCAAACTGGGGTCATTGGGGGGGGGTTGTGCCATCTGGGCATACCTCGGCCTCCGAAACTGTGATCGGCAGTGAGGAGTGAAATCAGAAATTTACACCCTTAGAAAGCCTGAAGGCGGTGATTGGTTTTCGGGGTCCCGGACGCGGCTAGGCTCCCAAAAAGTCCCACACATGTGGTATTCCCGTACTCAAGAGAAGCAACAGAATGTATTTTGGGGTGTAATTTCACATATGCCCATGTTTGAGCAATATATCATTTAGTGACAACTTTGTGCAAAAAAAAAAAAGTTGTCTTTTTCTCAAAACTTGTGTCACAATATAAAATATTCCATGGACTCGACATGCCTCTCAGCAAAAAGCTTGGGGTGTATACTTTCTAAAATGGGGTCATTTGGGGGGGTTTTGAACTGTCCTGGCATTTTATGCACAACATTTAGAAGCTTATGTCACACATCACCCACTCTTCTAACCACTTGATGACAAAGCCCTTTCTGACACTTTTTGTTAACATGAAGAAAAAAATTTTTTGCAAGAAAATTACTTTGAACCCCCAAACATTATATATATATATTTTAAAGCAAAGGCCCTACAGATTAAAAATTAAAATGGTGGGTATTTCGTTTTTTTTTTTTTTTTTTCACAGAGTATTTGCGCAGCGATTTTTAAAACGCATTTTTTTGGGAAAAAGCACACTTTTTTTTTTATTTTAATACACTAAAACACACTATATTGTCCAAATGTTTGATGAAAAAAGATGATCTTAGGCCGAGTACATGGATACCAAACACGATATGCTTTAAAATTGCGCACACTACATACATTTTTAAAAACCTTTACCTTTACCGGTTACCACTTTAGATTTACAGAAGAGGTCTCCTCTTCCCTCAAAGAATCTGACCACACCAAGATCGGTGTGATAAAATGCTTTCCCAATTTCCCAATGGCGCTGTTTACATCCAGCAAAATCTAAGTCATGAAATGCTTGTAGCTTCCGGTTTCTTAGGCCAGAAAAACATGGAGAGGGGGGGGGGCATTCCCTCCTACTGTTTGTAAAAGCAGTCTAGAGGCTAATTAGCTGCTATGATTGCTTTTACATGAAAGCCGACCGCTGGCTGAGTGTCAGGTCACCTGAGACCAGGTGACAGGTGCACTCCGTAGGAGTCAGAAGTGCACCGCTAGGTAGTGGACCTTAGGACTGACTGCTGCGGATTGTACCCAGGGAGATTCAGGACACAGGTCTACTGGATCACTAACACAGATCCCAGTGGGAGCTAAAGCATAGATTCCCCAGGGCGCGGAGTCTAAGAGCCAGCAGGTGTTCGCCAGAGCCTCTAGTGGTGAGGATGGACTTCGCTGCAGTCTGGCTCCAGGTCGCGGCCCCCAGGGTCTCACAGCTCACGCTCACAGTAGACTACAGGAGAGGGAAGCAGCAGGATGGAACGACAAGGATAGTAAGGGGATAAGGCAGAGGTCAGGGCAACTAGCAGACAGGAACAACAGAGTACACGCCAAAGGTTAAGGGTCACAGGCAGACAGGGATGGTCGGGGACATGCCAAAGGGTCAAGGTCACAAGCAGACAGGAATCGCTGCGAACACGCCAAGGTTGGTAATAGAGACAAACACAGAGCACACGACAAGCAGGAACCAGGAAGCCGAACACACCATGGATACACAATGGTTGATCAGCACCACTGGCTTGCAGTGCACAGGTTAATATAGGTTTCCCTGATAGGGCCTGGGGTGGAGCCATGCTTAGAGGAGAGGTTATAAAAACCACCAGGTGAGAGTGGCTGGCCTCTTAGTCTGAACACATGAGGAGAGGTAAGCAAACAGGGGAAGATTACTGCATAACCGTGACACTGAAAAGGATGATACCTAAACCTCCAGGCATCATTCTGGTATAACCACTCAGAGTCCAGCAACATACCAGTACGTTGCTGGTCCTTGTTGGGCATATATTGTAATCTTCTTTTTTTTTTTTTCCATGTAGCCTGTGGGCTGAACGAAAAAAAGAGACTGATCAGTGGGTATGCCCACCATTAGAATACCTCCCTTCATCCACCCACTTCTAATGATGGGCATACATGCACCGTTTATATATGCCGAAGCATGGGGGCATCCGCCCCAAAAGTTAGAAGCAAATCGCTCCCCAGCCCCTGCTGCCCCCATGCTTCGGCATATATGCTCTTTTTTTTAACTGTGGTGGTGAAATCGCCTCCTACAACGCTGGAGTCAGGGCTTTATGTATCGTGGGAGCAAACGCTGTTGCTGTCAAGATAAATAAATCCACGCTGCAGCTGAATGGCGTACCTGAAAATAAAAAAATGATTAAAAATAAAACACAGTAAACAGTAAAGTATACGTTACTTTGCCTGCCCGAACCATTCTGCCGCAGTATATCTGCGTGAGGCGGTTGGCAAGTGGTTAATGTGGTTAGGTGGTACGGTTATCAGGCACCACATCCCTGGAATAATATTCACAGAGCAAAAAAACATTTTAGTGGGATTTTAGTGGTGCCAGAAAATAAGAGAGAGTTTTAAGATATAAAAGATTTTTTATTAGTACATCGTTAAAATCCACACATTAAAATTTTACCAATGGTGTAGTCACATAGAAAGTGATAGCGTGGTGTATATTTCTGACGTGTTTCGCCCCTTGGGGCTTCTTCAGGGTATTTGCAACCCTTTATTGATCTGTTTACCAATCTGCCCCTTATTGGTCACCAACAATGCCGTCTGCACCGTGCATGAAAAAGGGGGCACAATCTGGCCACAGGAGATACACCAAGACCAGGACAGTGTGTAACTAAGAGTTTAACCAAGGGTGCCTGATTTTTACACCAAAACCCATATCCAAAATAGACAGGCTTAAAGCTTGTAGATATCAAATGGTCGCCCTCATGGCTCCAGAGTGATGATATGAGCCTAATAATTAGAAAATCCTTAAAGTTGTGTATGGCATGCAATGCATGCACATTTTCCCTATGTGTTAACACTTTAAAATGCTTCACATTCTGAAAAACACCTATTTATTTACCAGAAATCCAGTGTGCCTCAAACTTCTTTGAACTGACAAGTGTATTTGCTGAATTGAGATCCCAATCAGTATTTTAGTCACTGGCTGATGGATTACAGAAGTCCACCTTTCCTCCATCCCCCCCCTTCCTTCTCCACAGGTATACATTCAATGCTGCTATCAAGTACCAGGCTCCGTACATTGTATAGGAAAAGAGTGCTTGGGAGATGGAGTTCTTGGGCGTTGATGTGCCTGTGCACATAGAACTGAGCTCCCACCAGCTGCCCCTGTGGGAATTGTACAAGCCTGATGATGTTCCTGTAGTGAGAAACATTGGTTTACAACCGATGGCCACAAAGAAAAACCCAATTCTGGATCATAGTCTGGGTGGGTTAAATCTGGATGACGCTTTATGGAAATCTCCTGGCAAATATGGTTACAGGATAAGTTAACCTTTTGGAAATATGTAACCTGTTCCCACTGTACAGCCTCTCCCCGACCCGCCGCCTCTAGAGACAGCGAGCCAGGGATCTTCTCCCTGAACTCGCTGTCACAATATAAACATGGCTGTGCGGGGCTCTGCCCGCTTCATTCATTCACAGAGTTCTGTGAGTGGGAAAACTACAACTACCATTGGCCTTTGCAGCTGACTGCTTGTAGTTTTCTGGACTACCAGATTGCTGGTAAGCGCTCTAGGTAGTTGATGGTTCCCGTCATTGTGTAACTGCCTTATCATACAAGAAGACCCCTTACACTAACAGTCTGCAGGAGCCCTGAATTGGACCCATGATCCACTGCTAGTGGGTGCAATGCTTTACATGCTCCTAATAATCAACTTTTACCTTTTTTTGCAGGTTAAAAAAAAAAAATAAACAAAAAAAAAATAAACAAATAGAACAATATACCGGGTGCCACTCCTGTCAGCTAACAGGAAATGGAGGCTATAATTTGCACAGGCTAATCAAAATTGGACAATGAAAGATTGGAAAAAAAAAATGTTGCCTGGTCTGATGACTCTTGATTTCAGATGGTAGGGTCAGAATTTGTCGTAAACAATATTAGTACCAAGTGAGCATTGTTTAAATGCCACGGCCTACCTTAGAGTTGTTGCTGACCATGTCCATCCCTTGACCATTGTATAACAGATGTGTTTTACTTACTTGTTGCTACCATAACCATACCTCCAACTGCTACGTCCCCCTTAACATAACCCCAGAAAATGAGACCACACAAATCTGGAGTAAATATGGCCGTAGCAGCCAATTATCTTTATTTATAAAATATTCAAATAATTAACATAACTTAACATACCTGAATAAAGTAGTAAGGCACTTCCTCCATTCAACTCCTCCTGTTGGTCTATGCAGGAAAAACCCACCAATCATACCATCATATCCATTACGGCACTGCGCTACCTAAAACTAGAATAGGCCTCAAGCTGACATGCTGGCTCAGAGGCAAAACACTGACCGCAGTTTACCTGATAACCAACTTCAGCTAAACTACTGTTAGCTGGACCACCACCCACAGGTACCATACCACCGATAGGTCCCGAACTTCCATATCTGGGGTTAATCCTTCATCCGCACAGACCAACAACATGCCGCTGCCACGACATCCGCTGCTCTGTAATGTAAATCAAAACCATTAATAACACAACAAACCCCCCCAAGATAAGGGAGGGAGGGTGGGAAGCTTGCTCCTCCTAGCAGAGGACGTCATGGGGAATTCCCTATGGCTTTCCCCATGACGTCAGAGGGGGACGGGGTCTCCAGGTGGCCCCGTCCTCCGTTATAAAAGACCTGTCAGACGCAGCGAAGCCTCACACAGCGGGAGCCTCCCATTGCGCGGAGTGGCCCAAGAAGACACGCCGACGCCATGGAAGAAGATGCCGGACGAGAAGACCAGAGCAAGAAGAAGCGGATCGGAGGAAGAAGAAGATGGAAGAAGAAGATGGAAGAAGATGCCGGAAGGAGAAGATGAAGAAACCGAAGGATGAAGAAAGGAAGAAGACCAGAAGAAAGAAGATTTTAATAAAGGAATTGTCAAAGACCGTCTCCTGTCATTTTTACCATTTTTTACACTTTTTTGGTGAAATGGTAGGGGTACTTTTGTACCCCCTTACCATTTCACACAGGGGGGGCGAGATCTGGGGGTCCCCTTGTTAAAGGGGGCTTCCAAATTCCGATAAGCCCCCCACCCGCAGACCCCCACAACCAATGGCCAGGGTTGTGGGGACGAGGCCCTTGTCCTCATCAACATGGGGACAAGGTGCTTTGGGGGGACCCCAAAGCACCCTCCCAATGTTGAGGGCATGTGGCCTGGTATGGTTCAGGAGGGAGGGGGGGCCGCTCTCGTCCCCCCCTCTTTTCCTGCGGCCTGCCATGTTGCGTGCTCGGATAAGGGTCTGGTATGGATTTTGAGGGGGACCCCACGCCATTTTTTTTTTTGGCCAGGGTTCCCCTTAAAATCCATCCCAGACCTCAAGGGTCTGGGATGGATTTTGAGGGGGACCCCACGCCATTTTTTCTTTTTTTGGCCGGGGTTCCCCTTAATATCCATAGCAGACCTGAAGGGCCTGGTAATTGAATTTGGGGGGACCACCACACTTTTTTTTTTTATCAATGACTTTTTTTTTTATCAATGACTTTCAATGAATGACTGTTCTCTGTGTTACGGGAGCCGACAATTCATTAGCCGCGAGTGATTTTAAATAGCTTTTTTTCCTGCAAAAATTACACTTTGTGCAGGGACAGTTCTAAGCATGGGAAACATGCGCCCCTTCACAGGCATACTATAGACACCCCCCAGGTACGAAAGGAATATTACACTTTTATTGTTTCACTTTAAGCGTTATTAAAATCACTGTTCCTGAAAAAACGGCCGTTTAAAAAAAAATACATGTCCCTTGGGGCAGGACCCAGGTCCCCAAACACTTTTTATGACAATAACATGCATATTAGCCTTTAAAATTAGCACTTTTGATTTTGAACGTTCGCGTCCATTGTAATTAATAGGGTTCTTAAGTTCGCACAGACTTTAGGTCCGTTCGTGGGTTCTGGTGCGAACCGAACCCGGGGGTGTTCGGCTCATCCCTAGTTGCTACCATAACCATACCTCAGACCGACACCCTTGTGTGCCCTGCCAAACCCTCAAAGCTCGTTGTATCCCGTCCTGCAGACCCAAGGACCACAAGTCAGTCCCCACATCGTTCAGGTGAACACCATCCCTCTTCATGTAACGCCAGGTGTCCACCTCTAATTCCAGGTGCCGTATAGCCAACCCCCCATTCCTGACCACAAAACCACTGACTTCCTTATTCACTTTCTTCCTGGCACTATTGATTTTCTCAACCGATCTTGCCCGTCTCCAAGAGGTCCTGGCCACCATGTCTGACCACACTATTATCATGTGTGGAAAGGCAAGGCGGAGCTGCCAAAAATCAAATTTTATATCTTTCACCAAGTCCAACATAGTCTTGCAGCCTAGGTCATTGCCCCCCACGTGTAGTACCAACACATCCGGAGGCCTGTCCAGGCATGCAAATCTATGCACCTCCGACACCGCCCTGCCCCACAGCATGCCCGGCACCCCCAACCATCTTATACAAGCATCCTGTCTTGAAAACCCAAGTTGCCTTCCATCTGGACAAGCATCACCTCTCCTAGCCCCCCAACAAACATAAGAGTGGCCTACTATCCAGACCAGGCCCTGTATTCTTCCTGCAAGAAAGGAAGAGAATCAAAACAACCCCCAAACCATCAATATTGACCTCAAAAACAAAGTACAACGTCCACAGATACCCCTCCTTCCTCCTACCTTATACAATCAAAAGGTGAGGACGAACATACGATTTAAACCTCCTAGATTCCCACCTTCCAATCCCTTTTACTGCAGCCTCATCTAACCCCCACCTAACTGTTTCTGTAGCTGCCCCTATGCGAAATGAGTGAGAGGAAAATTTTTGATCCCCCAAACCCAATGCCTCCAAACACTTTTTGAAAACTCCAACAAATTGAAATTGCGAGAGGGACAGCCCACCCTGGTGCACCAATAAAGACCCCCCTACTGCCGGGCGCACTGATAAGAAACCCCGCACCAATACTATAGGGCACAAGGGCAATCCGGGCAGTGAAAACACCTGCACCGTCTTTCCCTTGCCCCGCTGATCTGTTTTCGATCTGCGCACCAGTATGGACATCCTGTTCCCCTCACACACCACTTCAGCAACTCCTAACCCACCGTGTGCTTTCTTCGAGAGGGACTCACTAATTCACTAATCCTAAACGCCCCAAAAAATGCCAATGCAAACGCTGCTTTAAACAATGCCACCTCGTACTCTGACGAACATGTAACCAGTAATTGCCCAAATAACCTACCGAAGAGCTCAAATGAAACCGGGAACCTTGAATCCCTGCTTGTTTGAGACCGCCTGTAACCCTTCATTGCTTGTCTTACCCAAAAATCTTTTGTCATATCCGGCAAACCCTTGAACATGAACCAAAACGCCAACCCAGCCAATTTCTTATCCAGACCCGACGCTGACACCCCTGCCTCCAAATTCCTTGAAACAAAATACAAGACTAGTAAACGGAGGTCCTGTTCTTCCTGTTCTTCCGTGAACTGTTGCACAAGGACTACCCATTCGACCCACACCCTGTTATACGCTGACCACGTCGTTTCGCTCACCGACCGTCTGATCCATCCTGCTACTCGTCCAAGACAATCCTCCAAAGCCACTCCGGACATGGGACCCCGTGCTGTTCCGCCCCCGGTGCCAACTCCTGAAACCTGTCCCACTGAAAGCGAGACAAAGCATCAGCGATGACGTCGTCCACTTCTGGGAGGTGCACAGCATAGATGAACACGTTCAACTGCAGACAGCGTAGTACAAGGTGCCTGAACAACCTAACTACCGGCGGTGATGCTGCCGATACCTTGTTGATCACCTGTACCACTTCCAAGTTATCCCCATGGAACCTAACTTTCAAATTCCTGAACGCCTCCCCCCCACAGTTCCATCGCTAGGACCACTGCAAACAGCTCCAACAGTAACATGTTCTTCACGAGGCCTGCTTCTTACCATGATTCCAGCCATGGACCTGAGCTCCATTTACCCTGGAAAAAGCACCGAAGCCCGCTGCATCAGTGTATACTTCCAGGTCAAAGTTGCTAACAGGGCCCGACATCCACAGCGCCCTGCCGTTGAAGTTAGCCAGGAACGTGTGCCATGTCACCAGATCCTCTCTATGAGCCCTCACCAAGCGCACAAAGTGCTTGGGGGATGTGACCCCCACGATACTCGCCGACAGCCGTCCGCAAAATACCCTCCCCATCGGCAAGATGCGATACGCAAAGTTCAATTTACCCAACAGCGATTGTAACGGTCTAAGTTGCACCTTGCGTAATCCCATAATCTCCTGTGTCTCTGTCTGCAGTGCAGTCAATTTCTCCTCTGGCAGCCTACATTCCATTTTCTCCGAGTCCAACACAATGCCCAAAAAACTCAACACAGTCGTCTGACCCTCCATCTTATCCGGGGCTAGGGGAACTCCAAACTGGTTCCAACGTAGCCAGCAAAACCGCGCAGACTTCCGAAGCAGGTGGGCCCATGCAGAGAAAATCGTCCAAATAGTGTATTATTGAACTCAGTCCCGCGACATCCCGAACCACCCACTCAATAAATTAACTAAACCGTTCAAACAATGCACAGGATATGGAACATCCCATGGGCAAGCACCTGTCCATGTAAAACTCTTCTTGCCAATGACAGCCTAGCAAACGAAAGCTATCAGGATGTACCGGGAGCAAACGGAAGGCCGACTCTATATCGGTCTTTGCCATCAGTGCTCCCTTCCCGTATTTTCTCACCCAGAATACTGCAGCACCAAACGATGTATAAGACACCGCGCAAATCTCCGGGTCAATGGTGTTGTTTACCCAAGCCCCTTTCGGAAACGACAGATGATGGATGAGCCTAAATTTGTTAGGCTCTTTTTTAGATACCACCCCAAAGGTGACACCTCCAAGTTTGGTATTGGCATAATGGGGAAGGGGCCCCCCATGCGTCCCAGCGCCACCTCCTTTTTTAGCTTTTCCAACACCACCCCAGCGTGTTGTAACGCTGATCGCAGATTGCGTGCCAACAGGGGAGCGTTGACCAGCTGCACCGGAATCCTAAACCCCTCTGAAAACCCCCGGGCCAGCAATCGTCTCCCTGTCTGGGTACCTATCGAGGAAAGGCCGCATTCTTTCCACCTTCACCGGCGTCCCCTTTTCCCACAGCATCTCCTGTCCTACCTTTCCCCTGCTCAAAGCAGCGGGACATAGGGTGTCCTCCGCCACAGCCGGAGCATTCGTTCTTGCACTTGCACGACCCCCCCAAACTTGCAGGAGTCCTCGTAGAATTACCAACGCACCCCTTTTTTTCTTGTGGCCTAGCCAAGGTCATAAGGCGCATCAATAAGCTGATGTCCTTATGATCCCCCCTCAAGGATAGCCCTCCGCTGTCTAAACTGTTCATCGTAGTGTAGCCATGACGTTCCCCCGTAGACTCTGTAGTCCTCTCCCACGGCGTCCAAATAGCAGAACAGCGCCGAGCAATATTCTGGGTTCTTCTCCCCTATCACGCTAGCCAATATCGCAAACGCCTGCAGCCAATTTGTGAAAGTCCTAGGGATGAGCCTATACCTCCTTTTCTCTTCATCCTCCTTCTTGTGGTCTTCCGGCCTCACCCTATCCAAATTGAACTTTTCCAGCGGTAGAAGAGCGAAAATCTCCATGTATTCCCCTTTCCAGATCTTCTCCCTGACCTCCGGTTTTAGATGTGCCCCGAGGGGCCCCTCGAAGCACACATAAACCTCGCATTTTGCTGCGTCTGCAAACCTCACCAAGTCTTGTTATTTAGTTGTATCAGTGGTAGCCTCCCCCGCGGGCTTTTGCACCGCCTCCTTGTCTTCCACCCCCGCTACCTCCATCGCGGGTGCCGCTGGCTCCTTAGCCCCTACCGCCTGTCCCCCGGACCCACCCGTTACCCCCTTGGTCCCCCCAACCCCCATCCCCGGGGCCACCCATGCTGACGCTTTTACCCGGTTCAAACCATTGCACCAGCTCCTTTAAGCCCGCTAAGAACCCTTGCAACCCTGTTTTTGCCGTTGTGTGGTCCGAGACCAACACGGCCGGAGGGGAAGGCACGGTCGTGGCTGACCACCCCGCTTGAACCTGACCTACCCCCACATTACCCACAACAGTACATGGTATAGAAGAAACAACAGTTGCAGACTTACCGCAATGCCTGGATGGGGTCCCACCAGTCAAAGGCCCAGATTCCACCGCTGCCGGACGTCCTTGCTGCCCATCGCCCTCAGACTGCAACAGCTCACCTTTGGATCGCTCGTCCGCCAACTCCGCCTTGTTAGCCGACTGCCCTCCAGCGGATGCGCGGTCCTCCCTGTTCCTCCCCAACACGCCAGACCCGCCCGCTGACCTCCTCTTTGCTTTGCCATGACCTGCTTGCCCCATCTCACAGTGCCGCCCCAGGCCACTGCCGGCTGCCTCCATCTGTCCTCTGTCTGATGCATCCCTCTGTCCCTTGGCCGCTGCATCCTGCTGTCCATCCATCCCAGTAAGGCTGCATGCCGTATGTGATAGAAGCCCAGCAGCCATGTTCATGGACGCCTCCCGCCCAAGCCCCGCCCCTGCCGACTCAAGGCCTGGAGCAGGGGCCTCTCTTACAGTCCCAGTCTTCCTTCTCTGCCCAGCACCCGCTGTGGACCTGCCGGCCCTGCCCTCTACAGACCCCCTGCCCTGGTTTAAAGCGGTGTTCCGCCCAAAAAAATTAATTAAAAGCCAGCAGCTACACATACTGCAGCTGCTGGCTTTTAATAATAGGACCCTTGCCTGTCCTGGAGTCCCACGATGTCGGCACCACAGCTGATGTTTCCATCAGCTGTCGGGTGCTGCCGCCGCCATTGCAGGTAATGGCAGGCCCGGCAGTGTAGCCTTACAACTTTACGCCCGGAACCCTACTGCACATGCGTGAGGCCCCGCTCCTCTCTCCTACTGGCCCGGCAACAGTACTACTGGCCTGGCAACTGGCCCTCACTCTTACTGGCCCAGTGATGTCACGGGTCGCGGCCTGGACTTACGGAAGCGTGAACAGGATACCTGTCAAAGACAGGTATCTTGTCCCCCTCTCCTCCCGAAAGGTGCCAATTGTGGCACCGGAGGGGAGAGGAGACAAATGAGCTGAAGTTCCACTTTTGGGTGGAACTCCGCTTTAAGTGGTTAAACGTTCCTCATTTACACACGGAAGTGTATTCTTTGATGTAAGGACAAATTGTTACAATGTTTATAATTAGTACCACTGCTAAAGAATGTTGAGATACTTGTCAGACTGCCCGTTTTTTTCCCCCTTCTTTTGACAGCTGTCTGCTTCAGCAGAGCAAAGAGAATTCTCTGCATAGAAAGAATCGGGAAATACTTTGTCAAGATCACAAGGGGGAAAAAAACACGATAACGATTCTTAATGATTAATTGTGCAGCTCTAGGATGAAGAGACTCCTTTGCAGTGCTCTGGAGTGCTCACCTGAGAGGTGGTGGTTCAATCAGGATCAAGAGACTCCTTTTTAGTGGTATTGTCTGGAGTGCTCACCTGAGAGGTGGTGGTTCAATCAGGATCAGGAGACTCCGTTTCAGTGGTACTGTCTGGAGTGCTCACCTGAGAGGTGGTGGTTCAATCAGGATCAAGAGACTCCTTTTCAGTGGTATTGTCTGGAGTGCTCACCTGAGAGGTGGTGGTTCAATCAGGATCAAGAGACTCCTTTTCAGTGGTAATGTCTGGAGTACTCACCTGTGAGGTGGTGGCTCAATCAGGATCGAGAGACTCCTTTTTAGTGGTAATGTCTGGAGTACTCACCTGTGAGGTGGTGGCTCAATCAGGTTCGAGAGACTCCTTTTCAGTGGTAATGTCTGGAGTACTCACCTGAGAGGTGGTGGCTCAATCAGGATCGAGAGACTCCTTTTCAGTGGTAATGTCTGGAGTGCTCACCTATGAGGTGGTGGCTCAATCAGAATGAAGCGACTCCTTTTCGGTGGTAATGTCTGGAGTACTCACCTGAGAGGTGGTGGCTCAATCAGGATCGAGAGACTCCTTTTCAGTGGTAATGTCTGGAGTACTCATCTGAGAGGTGGTGGCTCAATCAGGATCGAGAGACTCCTTTTCGGTGGTAATGTCTGGAGTACTCATCTGAGAGGTAGTGGCTCAATCAGAATCAAGAGACTCCTTTTCAGTGGTAATGTCTGGAGTGCTCACCTGAGAGGTGGTGGCTCAATCAGGATAAGGCGACTCCTTTGCGGTAGTAATGGTCTAAATGTATATTTTTTTCTAAGCATTTTCTACTTTTAGCAGAAAATAACAAAAAATATACATAACGGTATACATACCCCATGATGTTTTCAGGGGATCTGGAAAGAAGGGTGTTACACTATGCTGGGTGTTGTTCAGCATACCTGTCTCCGGGATGGCCTTCCACGGGACCGACGTTGTGAAGGTCAAGGCATGGTGTTGGTGACTGATGCCGGTGTAACTGAAAAAAAAAGAAAAATGTTTATTAGAGATAATAATAATAGTAATATATACAATAATAGTACGATAGCAAAATATTTGAATAAAAAACACTGATAATCGCAGGAGACACAATGTGACTCGGTCAGCTCCCAATGCAGGAATGTTTTCAAACAACTGAAGTCCGGTTTGAACCGATTTGCAGCTCACTGTGACATGACACACCTCATACCAGCTGCCACTTTTCAGGCTTGGAAACTGATAGATTTTACATTTAATTAAACTATACTATGGTCATTTTAGTGACTAGGTATGCTGGGCATAATTCTCAGTATCTGTTCTTATTCTGTATGTATGGACTCTCCACAGTACCACTTCTCTTGTCCCGTATGCTGGGTGTTTTTTCCAGTGTCATACTTACCTAGGCGGATGCTGTATTTGTCCATCAGCGCCTCCACACTAAGAACCAATCGATCGAACACCGTCGATCGCTCAGTTCTCACAGCTCCGTGAGCAGAGAGCTGCAGACTGTCAGTCACAGCTCTCTGCTCTGCCCCCTCCTCACTCACTGGAGCGCTGGGCTGTGGAGGGGGCGGAGTGGCCAGCTCAGGTTCTCAGTGGCTCGCTGAGGCTGAGCCGGGTGTCGGTCCAGGGACCTGGCGGATCCCGAATTCCATTTTGAGATGGGAATGAGGGACACCTACTAGCAAAGGTATGTAGGCAGAGGACACGCCCCCTGCCACACCCCTTTAAAGGATAATTAAAGTGGAGGGCCACCCTGAAAAAAAACTTCATAAAAATGTTAATAAAAATTTAAAAGGAAAAAAATATATATATTTTTTTTTTTACTTACCAGAAATGGCTGTTGCTAGGCAGATCGTCCTAATCTGCCTCTTCCTATTCCGCGGAGTTGTTCGGTCTTTTGCTCCTAGCGCCGTCTTCTAGTAAATGGGGCGCGGTGTGTTATGGGAACTGTGTGTCCCACAACACAACGCGTTCCCCATTCACAAAGCGATGCGCGACTCGCGCATGCGCAGTAGGAAACGGGCAGTGAAGCCTGCAAGGCTACGCTGCCTGTTTCCCTTAGTTGGAATGGCGGCGCCGGGAACCGAGACCCGAGGGACGATCGGTCTCGGGCGGCCGACATCGCAGGCACCCAGGACAGGTAAGTCTGCTTAATAAAAGTCAGCAGCTACAGTGTTTGTAGCTGCTGACTTATAATTTTTTTTTCCCGGCTGGCCCTCCCCTTTAACCAAAAAAAGTTTAATTAAATCCACAAGGGCTTTTTTTGGTTAATTATCCTTTAAATGGGTGTGCCATAAATCCACAAGGGCTTTTTATTACCACTACTATTCCTTTATATTGGCTTTTAAACATTACAAATGGAGCAATTTAGAAATCGGATGAAAGGTTTAGCACTGAGAAACACTTTTTGACAGATAAAAAGTGCATTTTATATACAAGTCTATAGATCAGATCAAAATGAGGGACAAATGAGGAGGAAAGAGGGACAGAGGGACATTGCTCCAAATCAGGGACAGTCCCTCGAAATCAGGGACAGTTGGGAGCTATGACTGTACCCCCTACTCCTAGATAACAGAACCATTATACCTCCCAGAATTAGGTAACAACAGACCCACCCTATACCCCCCACTCTTGGAAAACACCAGAACCCCTATACCCCTCCCCCCCCATACACACACACCCTATACTACCAACTATAGGCAATGTGTGCCCCCCTGGCAGGGATCTCTGTGCCCACATTGGGTAGTTTGTGCCCCCTGGTGGGGATCTCTGTGCCCCCACTGGGTAGTGTAGTATGTGCCTCCCTGGCAGTGATCTCTGTGCCCCCACTAAGTGGTGTGTGCCCCCTGGCTGGGATTTCTGTAACCCCCATAGGTGTGCGCTGCCTATTGCATTAGGGTGTGCACTCCAAAGCTCAAACACACATATGTGTGTGTGTGTTGTGTATATATATATATATATATACACATACACACACACACACACACACACACACATTGCATTGGGGCAGTGGACAGTGTCAGTAGAGCAGTGGCTGGTGTCAATAGTTTTTTTTTTTTTATGTATTTATTTTTTTACAATTTTATTTGTTTTTCATTTTTTTTTTACAATGCTTTTTGGGGGGAGGGGCTTGGGGCTGTGGACAGTGTCGGTATGGGGGTCGTGTCAGTAGTTTTTGATTTCATTTAGTTTTTACAATTTTATTTAGTAAATATAATTGAATTTTTTTTTTATCAGCCCTGTTGGGGGGCTTTGGTGAGATATCGGGGGTCTAAACAAACCCCTGACATCTCCCCTTTGAGAAAGAGAAAGGGACTGAGGACACAGATTCCCAAGGCCCTTTCTGAGCAGCCTCAGCATTGAAAGTGAATGGAAACAGAGGCTCCTGTTCATTCATGAACTGAAGCAGCGTAAACCCCCAGTTTACTCTGCTCAGTTACCAAGGGACACAGGAGCGATCGCCCACTGTGCCAAATTTAGACAAGGAAGGGGCCGCTAAATTATATATTTACCGGCCCCTTCTTCTGCTCTCTATCCTGACATCCCCCACAGCAGCTGGTGGGAGAGGAGAGGAGGGAAGCCGTTTGCAGTGGGGGACGATGGGGGGCAGAGAAGGAGTACACAGCGGGCTGGAGGAGGAGAACATGGGGGCAGAAGAGAACATGGGAGGAGGACATGCGGGACTGTCAGGGATGATCAGTGCTGCAGGGGGACAGATGCTAGCACCCGATCTCCCTGTATCGCTTTTCAGCTGACAGCTGAATGTAGAAAAATTTTAAATTATGCATTTGGATGGCAAAAACATGAATGCAATCTATACACTGGGGGGAGAACCTCTGGGGGAATCTAGGATGGAAAAGGACCTGGGGGTACTAGTAGATGATAGGCTCAGCAATGGCATGCAATGCCAGGCAGCTGCTAACAAAGCAAACAGAATATTGGCATGCATTAAAAAAGGGGATTAACTCCAGAGATAAAACGATGGTGAGGCACCCGGTGTTGTGTTGTAGGGGGGCGTGACCGGATGCGGGTGAGAGCGAGAGAGGAGTGAGACCGTGCAGCGTTCCTTCAGCCCCTCATTGCTTCAGCGTCGGGGTGGATGTGTGTAGCTGTGTGCTGGCATTGGCTAAGAGACGCAGAGCAGTGCAGTGCAGGAGCGAGGAGAGCCGGTGTATGTGAGACGTCGGGTAAATTCACCGCCAGCGTCCTTCCCCACAGCGTGCCTCTACTCACGAGCCTCACTGAACCCTATAGGAGGAACGGACGAGAGAGAGGCGTATACACAGGCCAGGCGGAGGGGAGGTGCGGCGGCAAAGGGGGTGAGAGTCCTTGGCTGCTTCTGCTACCTTTTGCTACCTCTGCTGTGACTGCAACCCTGTCGGCTGCACAGATACTGGACCCTTGACCCCAGCTGAGGAATACACTTACTTCCACACAAGCGTGCTGAATGTGGCAGCAGGGACAGCTGTGAGAGAGCTTCCATGCTCCATAACATCCTAAGGACATTCTAAGGAGATCACTCATTGGCCTGTGGACTTTGTACCCTCTTCTATCTCATCGCTGACGTCCTGGACGGGTGAGATTGCCTAAATTATTGCCTAAATTATTGATATGGTTGTTCTGGCAGAATGCATTAATACTTGAACTGCAAAAGAGAAAGTGGCTTAACAAGGGAGTTTTTTTTTTTTTTTTTTGGCTTCCGGGTTCCCCTTTTTTTTTTTTTTTTTTCCTCCCTGGTGGGGTATGTGCAATAGTGCCCTGTTTTACTAATGAAAGTAAATTCCTCAATTGGACTTTGGCTTAGTACGTTCTAGTTCTCTTTCACCTTGGGGTGCGGAGGACTCCCCCTGGCCTGTTGTTTCTTGGGCCCTACCCGGACCAGTTTAAATAGGTAGTGGAGGTGGTGAAAAGGAGGAGAGGAAGAGAGCAGCTCGTTTTGCCTTAATCAAAATTCTCCTTCTATTTGACTTTCCCCCGTGGTTCCCTGATTTGTCCCCCCCAAGTCATACTATTTACTACAGTTAAGAGAATCACCAATTATGCCTTCACAGCGCACGACAAAGGCCAGCCAGGCGGCCAGCCAGGCCAGCCAAGTAGCAGCAGCTAAATTGGAGAAATTTGCCCATACCCCAAGCCATTCACCAGCACACTCCCCTCAGAAAACCCATTCACAAAATCAGCAGCCCCAGCCTAACCGGACAGGAGGAGCGACAGGGGCTACTGGGGGAAGGAAAAGCCAGGGACAGACCCAACTACCCACACAAACTCCCCAGAGGACATCACTGGAGGGGGGCGAACTAGTGGGGCAACCCCGGAGTCAGGAAGTGGTCGCCCCCCCCCCCAGATAGAGGGGCTGATAGTACTCCTGGGACGGAGCCATCTTTGAAAGAGATACTAGAGGCAGTCAACTCTTGCAGAGCCTCTCTGAATGACATGCATGACCAACTGAAATCAATACAGGAGGAGCTTGCCACTGTAAGGAATGAGGTACAAAAGGTCCAAGAGAGGACCACAACTCTCGAGGACAGGATGAGCCTAGTGGAAGATGACTTGGCGCCTCTAAAATGTGAAGTGAGTGACATTAAAAATCTCCTTAACATACAAATAAATAAAATGGATGAGATGGAGAACCGGATGAGAAGGAAAAATATCTGTATAGTTGGCCTTCCAGAACATTCCGAGGGCCCAGACCCCACCGCTTTCCTAGAAAAGTGGTTTGTGGAAACTTTCGGCCAGGAATCATTTTCCTCACTTCTCACAGTCGAAAGAGCCCACAGGGTCCCTTCCAGACCTATACAACCTGGGGCCCCTCCTAGGCCCATCCTAGCTAAACTACTATTTTTTAAGGACAAAGTATCAATCACACGGAAGGCAAGGGAACTAGGTAACATCTTTTATAAGGGCACGAGGGTGTCTATTTACCCCGACTACTCCCCTGATCTTCAAAAAAGGAGAGCCAAATTTGGGGAAGTAAAGCGAAATCTGCGTCAAGCCAACCTAACATACGCTTTACTATACCCAGCTAAACTGAGAATAATGGCTCCCGGAGGGACTTTACTTTTTGATTCCCCTAAAGGGGCTGAAGACTGGTTAACAAAACACAAGGAGCGATCTTAGACGACTAGAACCAACTTAATGTACTGTCCGGACTTCCTTTGGGGGGGGAGTGTGTGGCGACACAAAGTGATTTAAATTTTTCTTTTTTAACTTTTTTCCATGTTGCTGTAACGCTCCCCCAGGGGGGGGGGAGGAGGAACGGGGCTGGGATGCACGGGGGGTAGAGGTTAAAA
This sequence comes from Lithobates sylvaticus, assembly GCA_028564925.1. NCBI lineage: Eukaryota > Metazoa > Chordata > Amphibia > Anura > Ranidae > Lithobates > Lithobates sylvaticus. The sequence continues at coordinate 149,644,756 of CM053037.1, forward strand.
TGGTGGTGCACCCTACTGGTTTTAGGGTGCAGCAGGTTGAGTTTAGAGGAAGGGTTTTCTTTAAAGGGGGGGAGGGTGTTGGATGGGTAGTATGGGGCACTTGGGGGGAGGGAGATGGATGGATAGTCTGGGTGAAGGGGGGGGGGGGGGGGGGGTAGGGATAGGGAACTCAAAAAGCAATCGATTTTATACTACTTTTGTTTAACAATTAGGTGTGTATGGAATGGTCACAGGAGAAGGCCCCCGGCCGAACCTAGGTTGGTAATGTATGTGTGTTGTAATCAGAGAGATGGATGTGTTAAGGGTAAAAGTGAGGGTGAATGGGTGAGGCACAATATGTCTACATGGCACAAGTACACACAGATTTACTCTTTGCAGGTAAAAATTTATGTTCATAGGTTAAGGTTTAACAGTACGGTACTACACGCACTAAAAATAAGAAGTATATGGTTCACTATAAAGAGCACGAGTTTAAGGATTTATCTTGTTGACGTAACCACCCACTTTGATATTCACGAATGATCAGTGACACATTGACACAAAAGGGTAAGAAAAAACTCACTATCTGTTCCTGGAATGTAAGGGGATTAGGAGACTTAGGAAAAAAAGCCGCAGTACGGTCCTTGGTTAGGTCTTATGGTAGCTCTATAGTGTGTCTTCAGGAGACGCACCTCACTAACGCTTCCCTACCCAAGATAGGGTGGGGGGAGTTTGCTTTCCAGCTCCATTCGGTTCACACATCTTTTTCCAGAGGTGTAAGTATTTTGATTGGTTCAGGGATCTCATTTTTTTTTTTTTTTTTATTTTTTTTTTTCTTTCTTTTTTTTTTTTATTTTTTTGTTTTCTTTTTTTTTTTTTTTTTTGCCACATCAGTTCAGTCTCACACAAGGGACCCGAATCAACTTATCTGTTCATCACTGTCCCAATGGGTCGTCACATCATTGTGGCTTTACTAACATTTAGTTTATCAAAAAGAAGAGAAAACACCATACAGTACTCAAATAATAAAAGAAACAGAAAAGAACAATAACACTGCCTCTCCCCCGTCTCCTTCCCTGTGGTCATTTTATCCCCTTCCACCCTTCCCTCCCTTCCTCCGCGTCACCCCGGCACCACGGCCAGTCCATCATTTTGCATCGAGATGTCCCTCTCTTCAAGGGCTATAGCTGAATCCTAACTGCTTCGGCAAAGCTCCAGGTTTTTTTAAATTTAAGCCAACCTTCCCATTTTATATTTTCCGTGACCCCCTTCCTTTCTTCAGCTCTAGTCCTTAAAGTCTCCATCTTGCGAATATCTTCGACCCTATCGATCCATTCCCAGATATGTGGGCTATCATGATTGCCCCAATTTCTAGCTATCGTTCGCTTGGCAGCGTTTAGAAGATGGGGAACCAGTGACCTCTCATATTGTTTTATCCCTTCTTTAGTGCCGTGCATCAAAATAACCCACGGGTCATTATCGAGTTCATTTCCTGTAATTTCCTTCACGTACCTTAAAATTTTGGCCCAGTAGGTCTTAATTTTTCTGCAAGCCCACCATAGGTGGGCCATGGTCCCTTTATCGGGGCAACCCCTCCAGCAGGCCTCCGAAGTACCCGGGAGAAACTTACTTAACTTAGCCGGGGTAATATACCACCGTGAGATAACTTTATAGTTTAATTCAGCTGACCTGGTATCTATAGCAGACCTGTGGGTTAGTTTCATTATTTTGCCTATCATGAGTGCATCTACTTTAGTGCCCAAATCTCTTTCCCAATTTTGGATGAATGGTGGTATTCCCCAGTCGCTCCCCTCTATTAATAATTTATATATTTTGGAGATCGTTTTTCTCCCCTTAGTGGCCGAAAACACCCGCTCCATTCGGGTCAGATCGTCCGCGGCCCTAATCGGTTGAGGGAGACTGTTTAGGAAGTGGCGCAACTGCAGATATCTCCATTCATCCATCTTGAACATATCTCCTTTGTTACAAAGTTCAGTGAGTGATAGTATCTTACCTTTTTGCATTATATCTTTCAAGCATGTGCCCTCTTTTTTAACCCATCCCCCTCCCACCATTACCCTCCCTGGCTGAAAATATTCATTATTTCTGAGTGCTATTAGTGGCGAGTTGTACTCTACATTAAAGTGCTTATAAACCTTATCCCAAATGCGCAATGTGTTAGTGGTTATGACGTGCGTATTCTCTCCTAAAGACCTATGGTGAGGTGGGTTCCATATAAGGGTGCCCAATTGTAAATTACTTAGTGATTTTTCTAATTTTACCCATCTTTTGTCGCTATGATCCACCCCCCACTCGGGGATTCTAGAGAGGACAACTGCTTGATAATAATTTTCAATATCGGGGACTGCTAGGCCACCCTTGTTTTTTTCCTGTTTTAAGGTACGAAGTGCTATGCGGTGCTTCCTATGTCCCCAGATAAAATTCATAATTAGGGACTTTAGCTTTCTTAAATAATTTGCCGAGAGGGGGACTGGGAGCATCTGGAATTTATAAGAAATTAGTGGTAAGATCATCATTTTAACGGAATTAATCCTTCCCAACCACGTCAAAGGTCTATTGTTGAATTCTTTGCATTTTTTTGCAATGGCATCTAGCAGGGGGAGATAGTTAGTGTTAAACATTGCCTTCAGGGACCTAGACAAAATTATGCCCAGGTACTTAATTTGATGCTTCCAAGGGAACCCAAATCTCCCCTGGAGGCTCAGCTGGACCGACCTTGGAACGTTGACATTGAGAACAAATGTCTTGGAAGAGTTGATTTTAAAATTAGATATCTCCCCATATTGCCACAGGACTTTCATCAGAAGGGGCATAGATACCTGTGGGTTTCCCAAGAAGAACAGAACGTCATCTGCGAATGCCGCCAATTTATGTTCCTCGTCCTCTACTGGTACCCCATGTATTCCCGGATGTCCCCTTATTGTGGAGAGAAGAGGCTCTAGGGTCAATATAAATAGAAGAGGGGACAGCGGACATCCCTGCCTAGTACCGTTTTTCATGTAAAACGGTACAGAGGTCATTCCATTTATCTTAATCCTAGCTGTTGGGTGGGCGTACAGTACCGCTATTTTTTGAATGATCTTGGGCCCAAAGCCCATATGGGTTAGGGTTTGGAACATGAGTCCCCAGTCTACCCTGTCGAACGCTTTCTCAGCGTCTATCGACAGGAGTAGACCTGGGGACCCTGCTTTCCTGATCTTGTGAATTAATAACAGCGCTCGAATCCCGTTGTCCCGTCCCTCTCTGCCAGGGACAAATCCCACCTGGTCGGGATGGACCAGTGTGCTCAAGTGGCCCCTAATCCTCTCAGCCAAAACCTTCGCGTATAATTTAGTATCGGCATTTAAAAGCGAGATTGGCCTATAACTCGAGCACACTGATCCATCCTTCCCCTCCTTCAGAATCATCGTGATGTCCGCGGTTAAAGACTCGGTCGACATTCCGAAACTCTGTCCAAGTCCATTGAAGTATGCACAGATTCTGGGAATTAGTTCCTCCTGAAAGGTTTTATAGTATAGATTAGTGAACCCGTCCGGGCCAGGGCTCTTACCCTTCGGGGATCCCATCAAGGCCCTTTTAATCTCATCTTCCGTAAAGGGGCTATCTAACCCCTCACTTACCTCCGTTAGAAGTTTAGGGAGGCCAGCGCCATTCAGAAACCTTTCCCCCTTCTGCGCCCTATCAGATCTAATACCCTGCGGTTCCGCCGAATAAACATCTTCAAAGTAAGCCCTGAAAGATTCGGCGATATCCCTGGATAGGTATGTAATGTCCCCTTTTTTGTTTCTTATTTTTTCAATATAGTTACGGGACTTTTTATTGCGGAGAGTTCTGGCCAAATGTTTTCCGGATTTATTACTCCACATGTACCTCTCCCTAGCCACTAAGTCAGATGTTTGTTTTATTTGTTGTTCCGTCAGGTCTTTTAAATCTTCTCTGAGGGCAATAATTTTGGAGTAAAGGTCCCTGTTTGGCGCCGTGGAAGATTTATGAATCTGCTCAACCGTTTTTATTTCTTCGACAAGGGCATCTTTTTTTATCCTACCTTCTTTTTTTTTCCAGGCCCCCTTTGTAATTAAGATCCCTCTTATATAGGATTTGTGGGCGTCCCATAGAGTTGACCCCAGGACCTCACCATTATCATTGATTTCGAAAAAAAGTTTTATTTCGTTTTTAATTTGCTCGACTATTTCTTCATCATAAAGGAGTTCCTCGTTCAATCTCCAACTCGCTGAGGGGGCCTGTAGTTCAGGGCATTCTAAAACCATTGAGACTGGGGCATGATCGGAAATAGAGACGATCTCCACCTTCGTGTCCTTGACTCGTTCTAAGAGGGCATGATCGATAAGAATATGGTCCAATCGGGAGTACGTCCCGTGCACGTGGGAATAGAAGGTGTAATCCCTGTCTCCAGGGTGTTGTATCCTCCAGACGTCAACCAACTGGTTAGACCTCAAGTTCTGCTTAATCATTTTAAGTTGTTCCCTACATACCCCACGTGCACGGGACGTACAATCGAGGTCCGGGTCCATGCAGAAGTTGAGGTCCCCCATCAAAATAACATACCCCTGTCTAAAATCTTTTAATTTAGACAAAATATCTTTCATAAATTTAATCGACTTAATATTAGGGGCATATATGTTTGCAAAAGTGTATTTATTGCCACCAAGCGAACCTCTCAAAAACAGAAATCTACCCTCTGGGTCCTCCACCCTACTCTCCAATTGGAACTGTATATCCCTAGAGAATCCGATGGACACCCCCCTGGCCCTATTAATAATGGCATCACCGTAGTACCAAAATGGATAATGACCCGAAGCTAATCTGATGTTAGACATCCGGGACAGGTGTGTCTCCTGAAGGAAGACCACACCTGCCCCGTAGGCTCTCAGCTCCTCAAGGATCTTTTGTCTTTTGGCCCGGAGATTAAGTCCCTTTACGTTATAGGATACAAATTTAATCAAGGTCATCTCGGCACAATAGCAAAGCTTTTAATGTCAGTGTACACGCAGTGTCGGGGTGACGCGGAGGAATCCCCTCCCTCCCTCCCTCTCTACCCCCCCCCCCCCCCCCTCCTCCCCCCCCCTCCCCCCATCCCTCCCCCCTCCCCACCCCTCACTCCCAACCCCCCCCCCACCACCCCCCTCCCCTCCCTCCCCACCCTGGCCCTCTCTAGGGTCTTGGAGTCGTTGGGGGCCATTCAGATGTCTGACCTCCCACGTCTCTCCTACTAACTCAGGAAGGGTGGGGCACTGAATGGCTGGAGAGTCCAGCCATTCTCCCGATGATATTCCATCATCGGGGAGCAGCGAGCGAAATAAGAGAAGATGTAATTCCCTGCTACCCTGGCACCCACCCGACCGACACCCGGAAAGGGAAAGAAGAAAAAAAAAAAAAAAACCTCCCCGTCTCCTCACAAGAGAATTTAACCATACTCTCCCCCCTCTACCCGTCCTGGCAGGGCCGGGACTTGAATGCCCATTTTACTGCAGAAATCTGGGACCTCCTCCGGAAAGCGCAGTCTGGCTGAGCGCCCATCCTTGTTCCCAATCAGGCTAGCCGGGAACCCCCAGATGTATTTTATGTTTGCCGATCGCAAAGCTTCTAGTAAAGGCCTCTGCTGCCTGCGTCTTTCTAAGGTCTGGGAGATAGATCTGAGTAAATTTGAACTTCAGTGCCTTCATAATTCAAGGGGGGGCTCCGATATAATTTAGCCCAGATTTCCGCCTTTTCCTCGTAATATCTAAACCTAACGATAATGTCTCGGGGTCTACCAGATTCTGCTGTTTGCCTTCTACCCAGTCGGTGGACTCTCTCGATTTTAGGGAAATTTTCACGGCCTCTTGCTAAAAGCTGGTTGAATATTAAAAATATAATGTCCCTTAAATCCTCTCCTTCCTTCTCGGGGACCGATTTCACCCTAATATTCTGTCTCCGGTTTCTATTTTCGATATCCTCCAGCTTATATAGGGTGTCCCGTTGTTTCAGGTGTAAAACTCGTATTTGTTCCTTCAGTTCGAGAGTTTCGTGTTCCTGACCTTCCACTTTCTTCTCAACAATTTCAACCCTTCCTAACAGGTGGCCCCAGTCTTCTCTAAGAAGGGTAAATTCCCCTTTAATGGAGTTTTCCATCTTCTGGAGCATTTCCTCCATTTCTTTCTTTGAAGGGCCCTGTAACTCAGCCTCTTGTTCAGAAGGCCTACTTCCATTCGGCTCGCTTTCCATCGCCTGTTCTGATAGGGTCTGGTCAAGTGTCATATCTGCCTTTTTATCTTTACCTTTCTTTTTGTCTGTCATAGCTTTAGATTGATGGTCCGTATTAAGCGACTGTGGGCTAGATCCGGATCTCATGTATTGTTTTATGTCACTGGCCACAGGTTTCGGGGTTTTTGGGGGCGCTTTTTTAGATGGTTTACTCATGTTTCCTTTAGGGAGTTTTCTAATTCTCCTCCCCAGCTTGCTAGGGGGGGTGCTTCCTCAAGTTGTTTTAGGTGACGCTCCTTCTTACACCCTGCCTCCTCCGAGCCCAGTTCCTATTCCTCTTCTTCTTGGTCCTGCAGGTGGGAGCTATACCAGATGTTCAACAGGGGTTTTACCTTACAGGTATTTGTGAGTCACGGGCAAACTTTCCCCTGTATAGCAGTCCAGGAACTACCTCTGTCCCATTGGGGTGACCCGTCCAGGGCCCTAAAGATGAATGGTGCGTGCCCCTGAAGGGAAACTCCCACGTCAAAAGGGTCTCATCCTCCTGCCTCGCGTGCCCCCTACGGCCAGTCACCTGCATAAGCCCTCCAGGGGTAAAGAGAGGGGCTAAGGGGACCGACAGGGGCCCTCAGGACTTTAGAATAAGTCCCCGTCAGGGAGTTTGTAAAATTGCAGGGAAAGGGGTACCACGTGGGGACAGCAAACTGGGGCTGAGTGTCAGAACCCTGAGGGGGAGGGTAGGGTAGACACAAGATGAGGGGAGTAAGGGCAGTAACCCTCCTTGCCGGCGCAAGGTACCCTTTCCTTATCCCCTCCTCTCCCCTGGAGGGGGAGCGATTCTCCCCCCTAGATGAGGTAGATAAAGGCTTCACCCGCGCAGGTTGGGAGCCAAGATCTCTTTGTTTAGTAGGGGGCAGTGAGCTATATAAAGGTTATGCGCTGAGAGCTCAAGGTTCGCCTTGTACAGGTTTTCTAGTCCTTTTAGAGAACCATGAGTCCTTTTAACGACCGTCAGCCTATTCTGTACAGGCTACTGAGGAGAACCTATCACATCCCGAGTGGGAAGCGGACATACCAGTGTAAGAAGTACAAAAAAGAAAAAAAAAAAAAAACAGTGCAACCCTCAGCTTCAGAGAGAGAGCAGGGGGACACGTACTAGCAGCTAATGAAAAAGGCTAAAAGAAAAAGTAAATGACATTGCCCTTAATAAGCCTGTAAGCCTGTACTTGAAACATTTATTGACCCCAGCACACCGCTATTTCAGTTGTAAACATGGAAAACGACAGAGTCCCTTAGTGTATTCCTCCTCATTGGAGTGACCAGCTGTTATAAGTAATGACAAGATCTTGCTTACCTCCCACCACGGGTGTAAAGAGGTTTAGAGAACCTTCCCCCTCACAGGGGGGGGCTGGTAATCAGTGTTTACTCACGGACCAGGCGCCTCTTACTGCCGAGGGGGGAGACATCGAAGGTCCGGATCGGCGGGAAGGAGGGCTCGGGGTGAAGGAGGCAGGGATGTTCCGGGTGTCGGTCAGTGCGCCGCCAGTCAGCAGGCTCCGATCCATGCAGAGCGTCTCCCGGGGGTAGTGCTGTCGCTCGGAGGTGCACGGCGCCTACCTTCCATGGACGCCGGCATCTATCCTCCTCGCGGTCAGCGTTCACTCAGGCCGCCCGCTGCATCAGGCCCCTCCCCCCGTGCGTAACTACGTCCGCACGTCCTGGCTCATCCCCCGCTGCAACCACTCCATCCTAATAGGAGGTGATTTCTGCAGGGATCTCATTTAACTGCATTCATAGCAGGATAGACGACCAGGGACGGTACATTTTTCTACATTGTAAAATAGAGAACCGCGTGGTGATACTCGCTAATGTGTACGTTCCCCCCCCCTTTAACATCGAGGTCCTTCTTGACCTTCTGGAGTTTGTACTGGAGAGGCCGGGCCTCCCGGTACTAGCTATAGGCGACTTTAATATGGTTCTGGACCCGACAATTGATAGGTTTCCCCAGGGGACTAAACGGGGGGGACAAGCGGACAGCCGTCTTCACTTCCTCTTGGAGGACCTAGGTCTGAAGGACATTTGGCGTCTGAGGAACCCGGGGGTAAGGGGCTATTCCTGCTTCTCCAGTACATACTCCACACTGTCAAGAATTGACATGCTGCTAGGCAATGACGAGCTGATGGCTATGGTAGATAACATTAGGTACAGGCCTAGAGGCCTTTCTGACCACTCCCCTGTGACAGCTTCAATGGAGGTGGGGATGAGATCCTCTTATCGTGAGTGGAGAATTAATCCCTCCTGGTTGGAGTTAATGGGACAGCCTCAAGAGGTCCTGGATGCTCTGAAGGAATGTATTAAGTGGAATAGAGGTTCGGCTCCTCAGGGGGTAGTCTGGGACACAATTAAAGCTATCTTACGGGGGTTACTGGTCCAGCAGATCTCAAAGATTAAAAAACGGTCAAGAGAAGGGGAGGAATCCGCTGAGAACAACTTACTCTCTGCAGAAGCTGTTTATATAAGCAATCCAACACCCGCAAACTTTAGAACATGGACAGAGGCCCAAGGGGCCTATCGGGTAGTCCTGTTGGGCAAAGCTGAACAGAAATACATCTTTCAGAAAGAAGTTGCCTTTGGGGAAGGGGAAGGAATAAGCAGGATGCTTGCTCATTTAATCAGAACTAACTCCCCTTCCTCGACGGTACCACTGATTAATACAGGAGCGGGTGGGACCTCTACGTGTACTCCCGAGATAGTGGACACTTTCCGGGAGTATTACGAGCGGTTATACCACTCCGAACAGTTGGACCTGAAGGAGGAAATGGACACGTTCTTCGGGGGATTGACGGTTCCCTGTCTCTCTGAGGAGGACAGGGCAGCATTAGATGGCCCTGTTTCTCTGGAGGAGCTGCAGCGGACTGTCCGGGTAATGGCTGGACAGAAGTCCCCTGGACCGGATGGCCTTCCCATGGAAATATATCGCAGCTATGGGGAGGTGCTTCTACCCGAACTGTTGGAGGTACTTAATGCCTCGGCTCTGGAGGGAGAACTCCCCAAGTCAATGATGGACTCAACTATAATAGTGATCCCTAAGGAGAATAAGAATCCACTCTCACCTGCCTCATATAGACCTATCGCGCTCCTGAACTCAGACATGAAGGTGTTAGCAAAGGTCTTGGCAGCCAGGTTAAATACAATTATCCATAAACTGGTGCACCAAGACCAATCTGGGTTTATCCCGGGTAGGTCGACCAGCTTAAATATCAGACGCCTTTTTTTGAACCTCCAACTTCCTGTTGAAGATGGGGGCAACAGGGCTGTCCTTTCCTTGGACGCGGCCAAGGCTTTCGATTCCCTAGAATGGAAATACCTTTGGAGAACCCTAATGGAATTCCGGGTGGGCCCGAACTTCGTCAACTGGGTAAAGCTCCTATATGGCTCTCCGGGGGCAAGGGTGAAAGTGAATGGCGAACACTCTTCCAGGTTTCGATTGCTGAGGGGGACGAGGCAGGGGTGCCCTTTGTCGCCCCTCCTCTTCGCCCTCGCAATCGAGCCTTTGGCCATCTCTTTGAGATCATCACCAGTAATAAAAGGGTTTAAACGAGGGGACCTAGAGGAAAAAATAATATTATACGCAGATGAGCTCCTCCTATTGCTTAATGACACGCAGGAGTCACTACGGGAGACCATGGGTACAATAAAAGACTTTGGCCGTTTGTCAGGACTGAGAATAAACTGGGAAAAATCGAACCTACTACCTATAGACCCTTTAGTCCTTCCCCTACCCTACTCCAAATAGTAGAGAAAATTAAATATTTAGGTATCACCATCTCGAGAGACCCTAAACATTTTATTACAGAAAATCTAGTTCCTCTCTTGAATAAATTTAAAGGTAAAATTCAAATTTGGAAAAAACTCTCCCTATCAGCAGCAGGTCGGTGCAATCTAATAAAAATGGTGCTTATGCCACAACTGTTATACATACTCCATAATTCGCCAATATGGATTTACAAAAAGTGGTTTATTAAGGTAGAGACCATATTTAGAGAACTAGTATGGAAAGGGGGAACCTCCCGGATAAGCCTTAGTACATTACAACTTCCAACTGGGTCAGGAGGAGTAGCCCTGCCGCATCCTTTTAGATATTTTCTGGCAGCTCAGCTGCAGCATCTGGGGGGTTGCGAAGGTGATAATGAGGGGCAGGAGTGGAAGATCCTCCTCTATAAAGCCTCCCATAACTCTTTGATCGAGATACTAGAGGCAGGGACCTTCCATAAGGGGTTCCCTACCCTGGACTTAATGGCCAGGGTCTGGGGCACCGCAAAAAAAATACTGGGATACAGAGGGTTTATGGCTTTCTCCCCGTTATGGGAGAACACCAACCTACGTGAAGTACAAAAACTGGGGATGGTTAGGGAATGGGAGAGAGCAGGCCTAAAATATATCGCTCAGATTTATCATGAGGGCGGGATCAGAAGCTTCCAGGACCTCAGAGATCTCTTCCTCCTTCCTAGGAAGTCTTTTTTTAGATACCTACAGGTGAGGCATGCTCTGGCTGAACAGTTCAAAGGTGAACTACCTGAATGGACAACTATGCCGGTTCTACAGAAATTGTCACGGATGAGGACCCGGAAGGGTCTGATATCTGATTTATACCTGCATCTGTATAAAGGGACTTCGGGAGCCACACAAATAAGCCTACATAAAGCAAAGTGGGAGAGAGATGTGGGGACTATCACAACCCCTCAATGGGAAAGGATACTTGAACTGGCTCCACTGGTATCACTCTCCCCCCCCCCCCCAGAAGATGTCACATCTTTTCCTAATACACCGGGCCTATTATACCCCAAACAAACTGTTTAGGTTTGGGTGTAGGCAGGATGACAGATGTCCTAGATGCAGGAGACCGGGGGGCGACCTTGTCCACATGTTCTGGAAATGTCCAAAATTATATGAATATTGGAAAGAGGTGGTGGACAGGGTCTCCCAGGTATTCAATACTCACCTGGAACCGGATCCTATTCTATGTGTTCTTGGGGGAGGAGGAGGAGTTGGCAGGCCCGGGGAGGGTCAGATGAAAAGTGTTGTAAGAGATTGTGAATAATCTGTAAACTGCAAAAAACTCATAATTCAACCTAACGCTCTACAAGACTCTGGTCCGGCCGCACCTGGAGTATGCTGTTCAGTTCTGGGCACCAGTCCTCAGGATGGATGTGCTGGAAATGGAGCAAGTACAGAGAAGGGCTACAAAACTAATAAAGGGTCTGGAGGATATTAGTTATGAGGAAAGGTCGCAAGCACTGAACTTATTCTCTCTGGAGAAGAGACGCTTGAGAGGGGATATGATTTCAATTTATAAATACCATACTGGTGACCCCACAATAGGGATAAAACTTTTTTGAGGAAGGGAGTTTAACAAGACTCGTGGCCACTCATTAAAATTAGAAGAAAAGAAGTTTAACCTTAAACTACGTAGAGGATTCTTTACTGTAAGAGCGGCAAGGATGTGGAATTCCCTTCCACAGGCGGTGGTCTCAGCAGGGAGCAATAGTTTAAAAAAACTATTAGACCCTATAGCACCCTATAGCACCTGAACGACCACAACATATAGGGACATACAATGTAATACTGACATATAATCACACACATAGGTTGGATTTGATGGACTTGTGTCTTTTTTCATCCTCACCTACTATAACTATAACTATAGCCGTGGGAGGGAGAGGAGGTGAAGCTGCTGTCAGCTGAAAAGCTATACAGGGAGATCAGTGCTAGCAACTGTCCCCCCCCGCCGCACAGATCATCCCTGACTGTCATGGGACAATCATCCATGGGTGCAGGGTAGGTCACAGTGCCCCCCCCCTCTGGGGCCTGTGCACACATGGATTATACACCACTGCTAGGGGTCAATCATGTGGCAGGGATGGCGCTTGATGGCAAAAGCCCCCATCAAGTGACGCGGAAGGCGGTGGAATTAGGGGCGGTCCCCTGACGTGGTGACGCGTGATGTAACCCCGCCCACCGTGCAAGATGACGTCACGCCCCGGCTCTCCACTGGTGTTGCAGGCCTAGCTGTGCTGGAAATGCTGCGGTATGAGGGGAAGTAGGCCCCTGCCCATAGTCAGGGACACGGAGCTCCACAGGAAGAGAGCACTAGCATGAAGGGACCACCTGATTCCTCTTCCCTCCGCCACACTCGTTGGGGCTTTTGGCACCAAACGACCAGGGCCATCCCTGGGTATCTCTTTATGATGTAGAATCCATCATTTTTAATGACTATACTTCTCCTTTTTTTGGTGAATTGACTTAATATAACTACTTATCATGCATAGCCAACCCCTTATGTACTTTATGTTGTATACTGTACTCCTGTAATCATGACCATATTTATACTACATTTACCCTACATACTACCATCCATATTGTTGCTGCTGGTTGTCCTTTTGTGGGTGGTCCTTGTGGCTACATGGTGGTCTACCCTGGTTGCTCATTTACCTGTTCGGAAGGTGGTGCACTTTTAAGCCCCATCTACTGAGGATCTTCTGACAGATCCATGCTTGTAAGATTTTGTACTGTACATTGACTATTGTAAGTGTCTACAACAGCCTCTAGTGCCCTTTAATACCTGACATATTGTATATATATATATATATATATATATATATATATATATATATATATATATATATATATATATATATATATAAAAATGTTTAAATATATTCAGTTGTACTATACCAATTGATTAATCATATTTGTATTTTAGATAGGACATAGTATTCACAATCTTCCCTGAATCTTGCTTAAAACTGCAGAGGGTACTTACCTTTTATATGTTGGAGACGAGTGTAGTCAAGGCACGGAAGGACTTCATGGTCTCCGGAACGGATGATGGCGAACCAACCTCTGAAGCCCGAGCAAGATTCTCTGTTGGTCTTCATTGGCCAGTCGGTGGTGTCTGACTGGCTGGATGGTCCGCGGGATCATCGGTGGCAAGGTGGGGAGGATAAAACCTATAAGAAAAACACAATTTTAGTATGAGGATGAAACTCTGCAATACAAATAGTTGTAATTATAGAACAGAAACATTCAGACTTGGTTCACATATATGCGAATCGGATGAGTTCTGAACCCCATCTAATTCGCATAACACGTGAACCAGACCGTCTTTCAATGGATCCGGTTCACATAAATGCTGCCCGGTTGCGGTGCAAATTAAAAAAGGGTCCTGCGTGTGTTTTTAGTCTGGTTCAGGTGCGATTTAAGTGTCCAATTCGCACCTGAACAAGGTGAACAGGGGAACAGGGCATGTAGGGATGAGAGGGCTTACCTGATTGGGGGTAGCCCGATGGAGGGGAGGGGCTATGTGCTTTTAAGGAAATGTGGTCCTGCCCTGGCATCCAGTGGATCATGCGGCGCAGGTAACAACTGTATTTTAGGTCAGTTTTCACAGCAGGAGCTGTGACTTCAGGATGTCGTGGCAGCTGGCAGATGTTGGTCTTTGCTGGCGAATGGAAGAACCTCGGATAAGGAAGGGTTCGGGACCCATCGGTGGTATGGGTCCCTCTGGTGTATTGCAGTTAACGTTGGTAAATGGGTACACTGCGGTTAGTGGGTGGTCTCCGAGCCAGTATGCTGTGGCTGGAGGCCTAGTATAGTAAAAGGTACCGCAGTGCATTCTTAAACATACAATATTTTGGGGTTCCTGCAAAGACCAATGCGATTAGTCACTGGTGGGTTTTTTGTTTAACAAATTGTTTTAATGTTTATGTTAATTTAAGTTTATTTGTTAATAATGAGGCTGCTACGGCCAATTTTTTACTCCATTTTTGTGTGGTCTCTATTAATGGTATTTTATGACAGGTTGGTCTGGTAGTCATTGGCTAAGGATGGAATATCTGTTCTACACTGGTCAAGATATTAGGGTGGGTTCACATTGCAAAGTGAATGTTGGTACATGAAGACAAGATGTGTTCAATTTGAATGCCCAGACAGGTGCACATTGGGCATTTAAAGCGATCACAGCTTCACCTTGGGGGGATTTCCTAAAACTGGAGCACACAGAATGTGGTGCAGCTCTACATAGTAACCAATCAGCTCCTAACTTCAGCTTTTTTCAATTAAGCTTTGACAATGAAAGCTAATTGGTTACTATGCACCGCTGCACCAGATTCTGCTTGCTCCAGTTTTAGTACCCCCCCATTATCTACCAACATTCACAATGGAAAACGAACAGCCCCCCACTCTTTTGGTAACCCCCCCCATTTCTTTATTAGCCACTTCCCGTCCGTGTCGTTATAGCCGAAAGATGGCTGCCAGGAGGGTGTCCATGGACGTCCTCCCATGCTTGAGCAGCCTGCACGCCCCCTGCAGGGTGTACACGGCGCGCTCTGTAATTAGTGAGTCTATGAGACTCAGCTGATCACAGATCGGAGTAAGGGGTTGATCCAGACCCCTTACCACGTGATCAGCTGTCAGCCAATGACAGCTGATCATGTGATGTAAACAGAGCCGGTAATCGGCTATTTTTTCTCCTCACGCTGGTAAAAAACTATGAAACTTTTTTTTTTTTGCTTTTATTGCCCATCAGTGCCCCCTATCAGTGCCAATCACTTTTTTTTTTTTTCTGTGCCCATCAGTGCAGCAATCAGTGCCCATCAGTGCAGTTTCTCTTTTTCTGTTTGTTTAGCCAAGTGGTGATTAAATACCACCAAAAGAAAGCTCCATTTGTGTGAAAAAAATGCTAAAAATGTAATTTGAGTACAGTGGAGCATGACCGCGCAATTGTCATTCAAAGTGTGACAGCGCTGAAAGCTGAAAATTGGCCTGGGCAGGAGGGGGGTTTAAGTGCCCGGTAAGCAAGAGGTTAGTAAAGTGTAACATTATACAAAGGGGGTACAGTTGTGTTTATCTGATCAGCCATAGTCTTCGATAACACACATGTCTTAGGCCCCTTTCACACTGGGGCGGGGAGCCGCGGTAACGGTAAAGCAGCGCTATATTTAGCGCTGCTTTACCGTTGTTTTAACCACGGTATTCGGCCGCTCGCGAAGCGGTTTTACCCCCCGCGAGCGGCCGAAAAAGGGTTAAACACCCCCGCAGAGCGCCGCCGTAGCGGCGCTTTGCGGCGGTATTGCCGCGGCTTTACCGCGGTGTCCCATTCTAATCAATGGGAAGGAGCGGTATAGGAGCGGTGAATACACCGCTCCTATACCGCTCCAAAGATGCTGCTAGCAGGACTTTTTTTGTCATCCTGCTAGCGCACCGCTCGTGTGAAAGCCCGCCGGCTTTCACACTGGAGTTAAAGGGGCCGGATTTTTTCAGGCGGTGAACGGGCGCTATTTTTAGCACTGCACCGCATGAAAAACGCCCCGGTGTGAAAGGGGCCTTACAGAGAGGCTGGATATTTAATTTTAGCACCATTTCCAACCGCCATGCCAACATCCAGGTGTGCCCAAATTTCAAAGTGACCAATGAAATTGAAGCCGAAATGACAGTTGGTTTTAAATATACATCCAGCCTCTGTAAGACATGTAGAGAATGTCAGACCATGACTGATCACATAAACACATCCTTCCCCCTATGATCACACTTTGCCTATGAACATTTGAATACATGGACTATCCCCCCCCCCCCCATGGCTGATGACAGTCCACAAATCACACAATTATCAGTGTATACAGCCGGGGTAGACAAGGTTTGGCACTCCAGTTTAGATGAAATTACAAATCCCATTGTGTGTCATGAATATGGCTGTCAGAGTCCATATAACACAATAGCTGGAGTGCCAAAGTCTGCCTGACCCCCCCACAAATGACATTGATTAAACGCCTATAATTACTAAAAAACTATTAAATTATGAATCAGTCAACTTACCACTCATGCTGAGATGAAGAAAAGCTGATAAATTGCTTCACAAGCCAAACGAATCGGTCTCAGACGGCTCCAAAGATAGCTGCTCTGCTCGCACGCCTCTGCAGAAATGACAGTTGGAGGTGAGTAAACAAGTCATTTTTTTTTGTTTGTTTGTAAAACTTTATTTAAAATGAACAAATGGGACATTAGAACTAGCACATAAAAGGAAAGGTATTTAAATCAAATAAATAAGGTATTTAAGTGTAAATAAAGACAAAATGATAAATGATCTATACAATGCAGTGTGTCACTAGCATTAACACAGCAGTCTTTGTTTTCTGAGCCCCTCGTGTAACTTAGATGTATCACCTGTTGGTCCTGCTAGTTTATCATTTTTGTTTCAACTTTCTTTATCCAATTTGCGTACCAGCCTGTAAGGCTCAGTTCACACAGATGTGTTTTTTGGTGCTTTTTGCAGAAACACACTACAGATCATTTAACATGGTTTCCTATGGGACACGATCACATCTATGCTTTTTTTCAACCGCTGCATTTTTGGAAATGGTCAGGGACTTATTTAAACGCAAAACGGTGCTTTTTTTTTGGTTCAATAGGCTTCAATGGAGAAGCTGCAGAAAGCAAGTAGTGCGTTTTTGCAGCGCTTTTGCCACAATTTTTTTAAAGGATTGCTGTGCCATATGAGACATGAGACCATGCCCTCTGAAGCTAGTTGGCATGATTACCTGAATGGGTCACTTGTAACATTTGATATTAAACGCAGAAGATCTACTACATCTTACACAAGTCCATAGATTGTGAGCTGTCTGGTATCGGGAAATGGTGGGTCACATTACAGGGTCATCAGTATGGTGGTGGGGGGCATATATTGTGGGGTGCCCCTTATGATGGGAATAGATGGGGAATCATACATTGCAGGTTGTTGGGTAGAGGTGCGGATGGAAGAAGCTGTCACAGTTTGCAGGGTGATCTTTAAGAAAGGTAAGGGGGGGGGGTGATCATCACAGATTAGGGGGTGCTCATTACTAGATACATAAAGTGATGACAGACCTTTACCATTCTTGATAGCCTCAGTAATGTAAAAATGTTTACCTAACCACTTCCGGACCGCCGCACGCCGATGTACCTCCTCACTTTGAGGACAGATATCGTTGTTATAGCAGCAGCTAGCTGCCATAACCCCGGTATCCCCGAGTTCGGCCGGCGGTCCGGTACAAGATAAAAGTGGTCTCTGCAGTGGATTTGCTGCAAGATCACTTTTATCGGTGGCGGGAGAGGCCCCCCCCCCCCCGCTGCGATCCGGTGCCCTCCCTTGCTTAACAGAGCCATCGGCAGCGGCGGAGGCAATCGAAACCTTCCCGTGGCTGTGCATGGAGACGAGTGAGAGGAAGATTTCCCCCTCCTGTCTCCATGACACTGCAGGGCGGAAGCGACATCAAAACGTCACTTCCACCCATAGCTCTTAAAGGGACATTTTTTTTATTTTTTTTTAAATGACAAATATTTTTTTTTTTTTTATTGCATTTTAGTGTAAATATGAGATGTGAGGTCTTTTTGACCCCCAGATCTCATATTTAAGAGGACCTGTCATGTTTTTATTCTATTACAAGTGATGTGTACATTCCTTGTAATACGAATAAAAGTGACACAATTTTTATTATTTTTAAAACAGAGTAAAAATAAAAAATAAAAGGTAAAATAATTAAGAAGAAAATAAATTATTTTTTAAACGCGCCCAGTCCTGCCGAGCACGCGTGCAGAAGCGAGCGCATATGCGAGTAGCGCCCGCATATGAAAACGGTGTTCAAACCACACATGTGAGGTATCGCCACGATCAATAGAGTGAGAGCAATAATTCTAGCCCTAGACCTCCTCTGTAATGCAAAACATGCAACCTGTAGAAATGTTTAAATGTCGCCTATGGAAATTTGTAAGGGTAAAAGTTTGTCGCCATTCCACGAGCGGCGCAATTTTGAAGCGGGACATGTTGGGTATCAATTTACTCGGCGTAACATTATCTTTCACAATATAAAAAAAATTGGGCTAACTTTACTGTTGTCTTATTTTTTTATTCAAAAAAATGTATTTTTTCCCAAAAAAAGTGCACTTGTAAGACCGCTGCGCAAATACGGTGTCACAGGAAGTATTGCAACAACGGTCTCACTACCTCCGCTGGTAGTTTTTTCCAAGCATCAACTACCCTTTCAGTAAAATAATAGTTTCTAAGATTAGTTTTGAACTTTCCTCCAGATAGTTTAAGGTCATGTCCCGTGTTCTTGATTTTGGTTTTAGATTGAAAAAAACTGCCCTTCTGTACCTTGTTCCCCCCCTTGATGTATTTCAGTGGTTCTCAACCCTGTCCTCAAGTACCCCAACAGGCCATGTTTGCAGGTTTTCCATTATCTTGCACAGGTGCTTTAAATCAGAGTCAATGTCTTGGTATTTTGGACAGCTATTTTATCTAAGAGAAATTTCCAAAACATGGCCTGTTGGGGGTACTTGAGGACAGGGTTGAGAACCACTGATGTACTTAATAGTTTAAGGCCGGCTTCACATTTCCATGCCATGCGAGTGTGACCGGTTCACACAGGTCCGGGGTGGCCGGGGAGCGGATTGCAAAAGGGTCCTGTGCGTGTTTTGGGTCCGGTTCAGGTGCCAATTCAAGCAAAAATTTGCACCTAAATGGGTGAACAGGCACGAACCCGCAGCCGCACATATGTGAATCCGGCTTCAATCAGATCTCTCCTTTCCCCCAGACTGTACATATTAACTGCTTCCCGACCGGCGCAGACTTATGTACGTCGGCAGAATGGCACAGACAGGCAAATGGGCGTACAGGTACGTCCCTTTGAATTTGCCGCCCTGCCATCACGTGCGCGCCGCCAGCGTTTCGCATGCCGGTTGGGACCTCCGTGAGTCTGATCGTGGGTCCCGCGGTCTCGATCGCCCCAGGGATACCTGCGATCGTTTCACGGGGAGGAAGAACGGGGAGATGCTAAAGTAAACAAGCATCTCCCTGTTCTGCCTAGCAACAGTGTCACTGATCTCTGCTCCCTGTGATTGGAGCAAAGATCAGTGATGTGTAAAACACAGCCACGCCCCCCACAGTTAGCAACACGCCCCTAGGACACACTAAACCCCTACACTGCCACCAAGTGGTTAATCCCTTCTTTGCCAGTGTCATTTACACAGGAATCAGTGCATTTGTATAGCACTGATTGCGGTATAAATGACAATGGTCCCAAAAAAATTTCAAAATTGTCCGATGTGTCCCCATAATGTCGCAGTCCCGATAAAAATCACAGATCGGCGCCATTACTAGTAACAAAAAAAATAATAATAAAAATGCCATAAAACTATCCCCTATTTTGTAGACGCTATAACTTTTGCGCAAAGCAATCAATATACATTTATTGCGATTTTTTTTACCAAAAATATGTAGAATACATATCGGCCTAAACTGAGGGAAAAAAAAAATGTTTTACTTATTTTTGGGGGATATTTATTAAAGCAAAAAGTAAAAAATAATGTGTTTTATTTTTTCATAATTGTCGCTCTATTTTTGTTTATAGCGCAAAAATTAAAAATCGCAGAGACGATCAAATACCACCAAAAGAAAGCTCTATTTGTGGGAAAAAAGGACGATAATTTTGTTTGGGTAAAATTATTCCGGGGCTGAAGTGGTTAATACTAAATAAAGCATACTGGGTGAGTGAGGAATGCTCATAATGGTCACATGAGGTGTGCAGACTCAGGAACCTAGCATTGAGACCTCAACAATAAGGTTTACAGGAGAAACGCAATATGGCCAAAAGTAAATAGACGCCTGACCATCACACCCACTGTATGTGGACAGTTCTTCAAATGATTCAGTTCAGGTGTTTTTAGTGAGAAATATTGTTAATACAAAGATATTTTAGACAATTGTGCACTCCCAGCCCGGGGGTAACAGTTTGGGGAAGTCTCTTTTCTGTTCCAGCATGACTGTGTACAATTCCAGACTGTCAGTCACAGCTCTCTGCTCCGCCCCCTCCTCACTCACTGGAGCGCTGGGCTGTGGAGGGGGTGGAGCGGCCAGCTCAGGTTCTCAGCGGCTCGCTGAGAGGATGAGCCGGGTGTCCTTCCAGGGACCTGGCGGATCCCGACTTCCATTGTGGTGATGACGCGGACCCTGGGCTGACTTCTGTGACATCAGCAGAGAGCGGACTTCAGCCCACTCTCTGCTGAAAACGGGTCACAGGAGTGCAAAACGAGCTTCGGCTGTACTTCTCCTTTAACTACTTGCAGAGCGCCCGCCGTCGTTGTACGTCGTCTGTTTGTAGTGGCATATCATTGTTATGGCAGCAGAGAGCTGCCATATCCCTGGTATCCTCTTCAACAGCTGGCGGTCTGCTTTCAGATAAAAGTGGTCTCTGCGGCGGATTTGTCGCAAGATCACTTTTATCGGAGGGAGAGGGGGCCCCCCTCTCTACTCCTCACACCCCCCCCCCCCCCCTCTAATCCTCACTGCTCATCTCCCGGTGTTCTGTTGAGAAGTGCCCCCCATCGAATAGTGCCCGGTTTGTACTGCGCATGCGCCGTACGGAGCAGCACAACTGCTGTCTTGCCGATCAGCTGGGCTGACATAACCAGGGCGCATGCGCACATTGTAGGAGGTATCTCTCGATGGGAGATACCATTTCACAGGTGCAATTTAAACCTATACAAACAGCGGGGGAGACCGTAGTTCTCCGATTGTGCATTGTTGCTGCTGGAGAGCGGCTAGTGGCTGTGTTGAAGAGCTGGTTTTGTCTGTGTTGCAACCCGCAATTTCACACAGGCAAAACCGGCCGTTCAACACAGCAAACCCGGACCATCAGCACACTGTAAAGCCGCCCTGCAACAGCGATGCACAATGTGAGAACTACGGTCTCCCCCCCGCTGTTTGTATAGGTTTCAATTGTGGCCCTGAAATGGTATCTCCCATCGAGAGACGACTCCTACGATGTGCGCTTGCGCCCTGGTCACGTCACTCCAGCTGATCGGCAAATCAGCTGAAGTGCGGCTCCATCCTGCGCGGGCACTATTCGATGGGGGGGCACTTCTCAAATGAACACTGGCGGCAGGAAATGTGTATAGGGGGCGGTAATCACGCTGTGTGTGTGTACAGTCCAATGTCATCTAGGAGCGATCCTGTCTCATGTGTTGGAGGGGCGCTGTAGTGACAGGAGAGGGTGAGGAGGGGAAGGTCACAGGGAAATTGTACACAATGAAGGGGGGTAATAGTTTGGGCTTTGGATGTTTGTGGAGAAGGGGGATGGGCATTTATCTGTGCTGAGAAGTGTAATCAGGATGGGGGGTGTATTTGCTAGAAGGAGAAATGGGGGGGGGGGGGTTTATATGTGCTAGGACAATTTTAGGGGATTTGATCCATGACAGGGAATGTTTGCGCTAAGGGTGTGATAATTTCTGCTAAGAGGGGGGAATTTGTGCTGGGGGGAGATTTGGGTAGGGAGGAAGAATTTGTGCTAGGAAAAGGGTAATTTGGAGGGGGTGGTGGATTTTTGGGGGGATTGGGGGGGATTTGTGCTACAAGGAGGGACGGGGGGGATTTGCTCTTGAAGTAGTGATTTAGGGGATTTTCTTTTGCTGGGGGGATTTGTGTTAGGAGGCGGGGTTGAGGGAGGATTTGTGCTGGGAGGGGATTTGTGCTGGGGGAATGGATTGGGGAGGATTGTTGCTAGAAGGGGGGATTGGGAGGATTTTTGCAAGGAGGAGGGATTGGGGGGATTTGTTCTAGGAGGAGGTATTGGGAGGATTTGTGCTGGGCGGAGGGATTGGGGGATTTGTGCTGGGAGGAGGGATTGGGGGGAGGATTTGTTCTAGGATAGGGAATTGGGGGAGTAGATTTCTGCTAGGAGGGGGGATTGGGGTGGGATGAGAGTTGGGGGGGGGCATAATAACTGTGTAGTGGATACTCCCACTTTATTATTAGATAGAATGTTGAAAAGTGACCCACTGCTGCAGGCACCTGATAGCTTATCGGTATCTAATGTGATTGGTATATATATGGAATGGTGGGGCTGCGCTGCTGTAGCGATTGCCAAATGAATTTATGCAACAAAGCTAACATGACATCGGTGTGCCAGGATGTAAATAATGGCGATTTAAATAATGTGGCATTGAGCAAATAAATATCTAAAACGTGAGAATTCATATAATAATACAATTCATACCACTTTAGGTGCTGATAACAGTGCAATAAATATTTGAAAAAGAAGGGGCAAATACCGCAAATAAATCTATAAAATCCGTAGCATTCATCTGTCAATATGCAGCGATTGCTATGAAGACAGCAGAATATTAACAGTGATTTATAAACATACGACTCCAAAGTAAAGGGGGAGATGGAAAATCTAAGGCTGCTTTCACACTGGAGGCGTTTTTCAGGCGCTAAAGGGCTAAAAAATAGCGCCTGTAAAGCGCCTGAAAAACGCCTCCCCTGCCCCCCCAGTATGAGAGCCCCGAGTGCTTTCACACCAGGGCGGTGCGCTGGCAGGATGGAAAAAAAGTCCTGCAAGCCGCATCTTTGGGGCGTTGCGGGAGCGGTGAATACATCGCCCCTAAAACGCCCCTGCCAATGAAATCAATGGCCAGCGCTGCCGAGGCACCCGCAAAGCGCTTCGGCAGCAGCGCCTTTAACCCTTTTTTGTCCGCTAGTGTGGGTTAAAAGCGCCACTAAAATTACGGTAAAGCGCTGCCAGAGGCGGCTCTAGGCTTTGTGAGGCCTTAGGCAAATCTTAGACATGAGGCCCCACTCATGCCCAAAATGGGAAAAATTATTTAAGCAATAGAAATTAACTGTATAAATTGCATGATATTCCCTTCAACTGTAACACACACATCAGGCGAATTAGGCGGCCGTGAGGCCCCTAGGAGTGCGAGGCCTTAGGCGACCGCCTAATTTGCCTAATTAGAGAGCCGCCTCTGCGCGCTGCTGTGTAGGGTGTCCGGGGGGCCCCTGTCGTGCAGGGTGTCGGGGGGGCCCCTGTCGTGCAGGGTATCAGGGGGCCCCTGTCGTGTAGGGTGTCGGGGGCCCCTGTCGTGTAGGAAGTCGGGGGCCCCTGTCGTGTAGGAAGTCGGGGGCCCCTGTCGTGTAGGAAGTCGGGGGCCCCTGTCGTGTAGGAAGTCGGGGGCCCCTGTCGTGCAGGGTGTCAGGGGGCCCCTGTTGTGCAGGGTGTCTGGGGCCCCTGTCGTGCAGGGTGTGGGGGGCCCCTGTCATGCAGGGTGTGGGGGGGCCCCATCGTGCAGGGTGTCAGGGGGGCCCCATCGTGCAGGGTGTCAGGGGGGCCCCATCGTGCAGGGTGTCAGGGGGGCCCCGTCGTGCAGGGTGTCGGGGGGCCCTGTCGTGCAGGGTGATTATGGGCACGGTAAGGCTGCAATTATGGGCATGGTGAGGCTGCAATTATGGGCACTGTAAGGTTGCGATTATGGGCACGGTAAGACCCCTTTCACACTGGGGCGTTTTTCAGGCGTATTTCGTGCGCTCTAGCATTAAAAAAAGCGCCTTTAAAGCGCTTGAAAGAAGCCTCATCTGCAATCCCAATGTGAAAGCCTGAGTGCTTTAAGAGCCCTTTCACACTGCCAGCGCCCGAAAAACGCTCGTAAAGCGCCGCTTAAACTAGCAGCGATTTACCAGCATTTTTTGAACGCTAATGGGACGCTTTTAACCCCTGCTAGTGGCTAAATAAAGGGTTAAAAGTGTCCACAAATCGCTGCTGCCAAAAGCGCTTTGCAGGCGCTTTTCAGGAGTTTCCCATTGATTTCAATGGGAAGGGGCGCTTTAGGAGCCGTGTATTCACTGCTCCAAAAGCGCTGCAAAGAAGCTGCTTGCAGGACTTTTTTTGACGCCCTGCCAGTGCAGCGCCTCAGTGTGAAAGCACTCGGGATTTCACATTGGGATTGCAGATGAGGCTTCTTTCAGGCGTTTTACAAGAGCGTTTTTTTAACGCTAAAGCGCCTGAAAAATGCCCCAGTGTGAAAGAGGTCTAAGGCTGCGATTATTGGCACAGTGAGGCTGACATTTTGGGCATGGTGAGGCTGCAATTATTGGCACTGTAAGTCTGCATTTAATTGGGGGGGGGGGGGGTTTCAGCGGCAGTGTAAATCCTCCCTGAAATGAGTTTTTGCAGGTTGGGATGTCTGTGTAGGATGTGGGAGGCCCCTGTCATGTAGGGTGTGGGGGCCCCTGTCATGTAGGGTGTGGGGGCCCCTGTCATGTAGGGTGTGGGGGGCCCCTGTCATGTAGGGTGTGGGGGAGGCCCCTGTCATGTAGGGTGTGGGGGGCCCCTGTCATGTAGGGTGTGGGGGAGGCCCCTGTCATGTAGGGTGTGGGGGGCCCCTGTCATGTAGGGTGTGGGGGGCCCCTGTCATGTAGGGTGTGGGGGGCCCCTGTCATGTAGGGTGTGGGGGGCCCCTGTCATGTAGGGTGTGGGGGCCCCTGTCATGTAGGGTGTGGGGGCCCTGTCATGTAGGGTGTGGGGGGCCCCTGTCATGTAGGGTGTGGGGGGGCCCTGTCATGTAGGGTGTGGGGGCCCCTGTCATGTAGGGTGTGGGGGCCCCTGTCATGTAGGGTGTGGGGGCCCCTGTCATGTAGGGTATCGGGGGCCCCTGGGATCTCTAATGACAGCTCTGATCCTGAGTGTGAAGTGATTTCTCTTCCCGGAGACCAGAAAGGAGGAGCGAAAACACTGACAGATCATTACAGAAGCCGGGTCCCGCCCACACATCCCGACACTGGACCCGCCCCCTGGTCATGTGACATCACACTTACTGTCTCCGATAGATGTGCTAGGAAGAAGCTGGGGGTGTAGTCTCCGCTTTCTCCACTGGCGAAAAGACACTCCCTCCTCTTGGCACAACCTACAAAATGGCGCCGCTCCGCCTACGCGTTCTTGAAAAACCGTTATCCGCCAGCCAATCAGAGCGAATTCCCCGCAGTGCAAGGCACGCGCTGATATTCCCGATGTACAGTGACAGGAGACAGATAGCTGGAGAGAGGATTCAGCTTTATCCTCCCTCCAGCCTGCAGGTGGCAATAGAGCGCCGCTGTATAGTGAGGAAAGGCTGCCCGTTGTTCTCCTCTATCCCTTTGTCACATGACTGGAGGGAGGCAGGAGAGACGATTCTTCACAGTGTCTGGAAGTACAGGGGGGTCTGTGCTGATTGATTATCAGCGCAGCCCCCCCCCCCCCCCAAGAAAGCCCACACTGGACCACCAGGGATTGCCACCACTAGTCACCACCAGGTATGCCACCCTAGACCACCAGGATGCCAATCAGTGCCCACAATGGATGCCAATCATCCCACAATGAGCATTACTGATTGGCAGGAATTATTGTTTTGCACTGATTGGCATCCATCAGTACCATCCATTAGTGTACATCAGTGCCCACCCATGCCGCCTATCAGTGCCCATCCGTGCCGCCTTTCACTGCCCATCAGTGCTGCATATTAGTGCCCATCATCAGTGCCACCTCATTGGTGCCCATCACTGCCACCTTATCAGTGCTTGTCAGTGCAGCCCCTTTAGTGCCCATCTGTGCCACCTATCAGTGCCCATCCGTGCCGCCTTTCAGTGCCACCTATTTATACCTATCAGCGCTGCATATCAGTGCCGCATATTAGTGCCCAGTATCAGTGCCACCTCATTGGTGCCCATCAGTGCCGCCTTGTCAGTGCAGCCCCATCAGTGCCACCTATCAGTGCCCATCCGTGCCACCTTTCAGTGCCACCTATGTATACCCTCAGTGCTGCATATCAGTGCTGCATATCAGTGCCGCATATTAGTGCCCATCATCAGTGCCACCTCATCGGTGCCCATCAGTGAAGGAGAAAACGTACTTATTTACAACGTTTTGTAACAGAAACAAAAAAATAAAAATTTCTTTCAAAATTTTTGGTATTTTTTTTTGTTTAGCAGAAAATAAAAAATCGCAGAGGTGATCAAATACCACCAAAAGAAAGTTCTATTTGTGGGAACAAAATGATAACAATGTAGTTTGTGTACAGTGTTGTATGACCGCGTAATTGTCATTCAAAGTGCGACAGCTGAAAGCTGAAAATTGGTCTGGGCAGGAAGGTGTATAAGTGCCGGTATTGAAGTGGTTAATATTAAAAACCTGAGTATTACTTCACATTTGTCCCACTCCGCAGTGTCACTTTGTGAAAAACAAAAAAAAAACAAACCCTCAATTTTTCCCCATAACTTCCCCTCCCCCCTCACTAAATAAACTCATACATATGTCCGTATATCTTCTATCGAGTATCCAGACAATCTGATGCGGCTTTTTGACGTTTAAAAAAAATCGGGTATGATCTCTATCCGTGACCCTCAATTTGCTGGGGAAAAGGAGATTTGACTATTTTATTATCCAATTTTTTTTTTAACTCTCTTTAAATTATTTCACAGTTCTTCTGGGGAAGGGGGTGGGGGGTATGGGGCAGTGGACGGTGTCAGTAGAGCAGAGAACGGTGTCAGTAGGGCAGTGGACGGTGTCAGTAGGGCAGTGGACGGTGTCAGTAGGGCAGTGGAAGGTGTCAGTAGGGCAGTGGACGGTGTCAGTAGGGCAGTGGACGGTGTCAGTACGGCAGTGGACGGTGTCAGTACGGCAGTGGACGGTGTCAGTAGGGCAGTGGACGGTGTCAGTAGAGCAGTGGACGGTGTCAGTAGGCAGTGGATGGTGTCAGTAGGGCAGTGGACGGTGTCAGTAGAGCAGTGGACGGTGTCAGTACGGCAGTGGACGGTGTCAGGGCAGTAGACGTGTCAGCAGAGCAGTGGACGTGTCAGTAGATCAGTGGACAGTGTCAGGGCAGTGGATGGTGTCAGTAGAGCAGTGGACGGTGTCAGTAGGGCAGTGGACGGTGTCAGGGCAGTGGACGGTGGCAGTAGGGCAGTGGACGGTGTCAGTAGAGCAGTGGACGTTGTCAGTAGGGCAGTGGACGGTGTCAGTAGAGCAGTGGACGGTGTCAGTAGAGCAGTGGACGGTGTCAGTAGAGCAGTGGACGGTGTCAGTAGGCAGGACGGTGTCAGTAGGGCAGGGCAGTGTCAGTAGGTGTCAGTGGATGGTGTCAGTAGGGCAGTGGACGGTGTCAGTGGCAGTGGACGGTGTCAGTAGAGCAGTGGACGGTGTCAGTAGAGCAGTGGACGGTGTCAGTAGAGCAGTGGACGGTGTCAGTAGAGCAGTGGAGTGGACGTTGTCATTGGTAGGGCAGTGGATGGTGTCAGGTTGTCAGTGGAGGGCAGTGGATGGTGTCAGTGGAGGAGCAGTAGGCAGAGGACGGTGTCAGGGCAGTGGATGGTGTCATGGTGTCAGTAGAGCAGTGGACGGTGTCAGTAGGACGGTGTCAGTAGGCAGTGGACGGTGTCAGTAGAGCAGTGGGCACGTGTCAGTGGCACGGTGTCAGCAGAGCAGTGGACGGTGTCAGTAGGGCAGTGTCAGTGGACGGTGTCAGTAGGCAGTGGATGGTGTCAGTGGACGGTGTCAGTAGGGCAGTGGAAGGTGTCAGTAGGGCAGTGGACGGTGTCAGTAGGGCAGTGGACGGTGTCAGTAGGGCAGTGGACGGTGTCAGTAGGGCAGTGGACGGTGTCAGTAGAGCAGTGGACGTTGTCATTAGGGCAGTGGATGGTGTCAGGGCAGTGGATGGTGTCAGTAGAGCAGTGGACGGTGTCAGGGCAGTGGACGGTGTCAGTAGGGCAGTGGACGGTGTCAGTAGAGCAGTGGACGGTGTCAGGGCAGTAGACGTGTCAGTAGGGCAGTGGACGGTGTCAGTAGGGCAGTGGACGGTGTCAGTAGGGCAGTGGACGGTGTCAGTGGACGGTGTCAGTAGAGCAGTGGAAGGTGTCAGAGGCAGTGGACGGTGTCAGTAGAGCAGTGGACGGTGTCAGTAGGGCAGTGGACGGTGTCAGAGGCAGTGGACGGTGTCAGTAGGGCAGTGGACAGGTGTCAGTAGGGCAGTGGACGGTGTCAGTAGGGCAGTGGACGGTGTCAGTAGGGCAGTGGTGTCAGGCGTGGTGTGTCAGTAGAGCAGTGGACGTTGTCAGGGCAGTAGGGTCAGTGGATGGTGTCAGGGCAGTGGATGGTGTCAGTAGAGCAGTAGGACGTCAGTCAGGGCAGTGGATGGTGTCAGTAGGACAGTGGACGGTGTCAGTAGAGCAGTGGACGGTGTCAGTAGGGCAGTGGAGGGCAGTGGACGGTGTCAGTAGGGCAGTGGACGGTGTCAGTAGGGCAGTGGACGGTGTCAGTAGGGCAGTGGACGGTGTCAGTAGAGCAGTGGACGTGTCAGTCAGTAGGTGTCAGCAGCAAAGGACGGTGTCAGTAGGCAGGACGGTGTCAGTAGGGCAGTGGACGGTGTGTCAGTAGGGCAGTGGACGGTGTCAGTAGAGCAGTGGATGTGTCAGTCAGGGCAGTAGACGGTGTCAGCAGAGCAGTGGACGGTGTCAGTAGAGCAGTGGACGGTGTCAGTAGGGCAGTGGACAGTGTCAGTAGAGCAGTGGACGGTGTCAGTAGGGCAGTGGACGGTGTCAGGGCAGTGGACGGTGTCAGTAGGGCAGTGGACGGTGTCAGGGCAGTGGACGGTGTCAGTAGGGCAGTGGACGGTGTCAGTAGTGCAGAGGACGGTGTCAGTAGGGCAGTGGACGGTGTCAGTAGGGCAGTGGACGGTGTCAGTAGGGCAGAGGACGGTGTCAGTAGGGCAGTGGACGGTGTCAGTAGGGCAGAGGACGGTGTCAGTAGGGCAGTGGACGGTGTCAGTAGAGCAGTGGACGGTGTCAGTAGAGCAGAGGACGGTGTCAGTAGGGCAGTGGAAGGTGTCAGTAGGGCAGTGGACGGTGTCAGTAGGCCAGTGTCAGTAGGGCAGTGGACGGTGTCAGTAGGGCAGTGGACGGTGTCAGGGCAGTGGACGGTGTCAGTAGGGCAGTGGACGGTGTCAGTAGGGCAGTGGACGGTGTCAGTAGGCAGTGGACGGTGTCATTAGGGCAGTGGATGGTGTCAGGGCAGTGGATGGTGTCAGTAGAGCAGGGGACGGTGTCAGGGCAGTGGATGGTGTCAGGAGAGCAGTGGACGGTGTCAGTAGAGCAGTGGACGGTGTCAGGGCAGTAGACGTGTCAGCAGAGCAGTGGACGTGTCAGCAGAGCAGTGGACGGTGTCAGTAGAGCAGTGGAGGTGTCAGTAGAGCAGTGGACGGTGTCAGTAGGGCAGTGGACGGTGTCAGTAGGGCAGTGGACGGTGTCAGTAGGGCAGTGGACGGTGTCAGTAGGGCAGTGGACATGGTGTCAGTAGGGCAGTGGACGATGTCAATAGAGCAGTGGACGTTGTCAGTAGGGCAGTGGATGGTGTCAGGGCAGTGGATGGTGTCAGTAGAGCAGAGGACGGTGTCAGGGCAGTGGATGGTGTCAGTAGGGCAGTGGACGGTGTCAGTAGGGCAGTGGACGGTGTCAGGGCAGTGGACGGTGTCAGTAGAGCAGTGGACGGTGTCAGTAGAGCAGTGGACGGTGTCAGGGCAGTAGACGTGTCAGCAGAGCAGTGGACGGTGTCAGTAGGGCAGTGGACGGTGTCAGTAGGGCAGAGGACGGTGTCAGTAGGGCAGAGGACGGTGTCAGTAGAGCAGAGGACGGTGTCAGTAGAGCAGAGGACGGTGTCAGTAGGGCAGAGGACGGTGTCAGTAGGGCAGAGGACGGTGTCAGTAGAGGCAGAGGACGGTGTCAGTAGGGCAGAGGACGGTGTCAGTAGGGCAGTGGACGGTGTCAGTAGGGCAGTGGACGGTGTCAGTAGGGCAGTGGACGGTGTCAGTAGGGCAGTGGACGGTGTCAGTAGGGCAGTGGACGGTGTCAGTAGGGCAGTGGACGGTGTCAGTAGGGCAGAGGACGGTGTCAGTAGGGCAGTGGAAGGTGTCAGTAGAGCAGTGGACGGTGTCAGGGCAGTGGACGTTGTCAGTAGAGCAGTGGATGGTGTCAGGGCAGTGGATGGTGTCAGTAGGGCAGTGGACGGTGTCAGGGCAGTGGATGGTGTCAGTAGTGCAGTGGACGGTGTCAGTAGAGCAGTGGAAGGTGTCAGTAGAGCAGTGGACGGTGTCAGGGCAGTGGATGGTGTCAGGGCAGTGGACGGTGCCAGTAGAGCAGTGGACGGTGTCATTAGGGCAGTGGATGGTGTCAGGGCAGTGGATGGTGTCAGTAGAGCAGAGGACGGTGTCAGGGCAGTGGATGGTGTCAGAAGAGCAGTGGACGGTGTCAGCAGAGCAGTGGGCGGTGTCAGCAGAGCAGTGGGCGGTGTCAGTAGAGCAGTGGGCGGTGTCAGTAGAGCAGTGGGCGGTGTCAGTAGAGCAGTGGACGGTGATCAGCTTTTCCTCACTCGCGTCTGACAGACGCGAGTAGAGGAGAGCCAATCGGTGGCTCTTCTGATAGGGGGGTCTGCGCTGATTGTTTATCAGCGCAGCCCCCCCTCGGATCCCGCCCAGGACCACCATAATGCCGCCCAGGACCACCAGGGACGCCACCACTCTGGACCACCAGGTATGACCCCCCCCCTAGACCCCCAGGGAAATGCTCATCTGTGCCAAGGCAGCTGCCAATCAATGCCCGGGCAGCTGCCAATCAGTGCCCACTGACAATGCCTACCACTGCCAGTGCCACCAGGGATGCCCATCAGTGCCTCATATCAGTGACGTGTATCAGTACCCATTAGTGCCACATATCAATGCTCATCAGTGCCCAGCAGTGCCGCCTATCAGTGCCACCCATAAGTACCCATCTTTTCATCCTATCAGTGCCCATCAGAGTAGCCTATCAGTGCCCATAAATGTCCACCTGTGCCACCCATGAGTGCCGACCAGTGCCGCTTGTCAATGCCTATCAGTACTGCATATCAGTGCCGCCTACCAGTGCCCATCAGTGCCACATATTAGTGCCCATCATCGGTGCCCGTCAGTGCTCGCTCATTGGTGCCACCTCATTGGTGCCACCTTATCAGTGCCCATCAGTGAAAGAGAAAACTTACTTATTTTACAAAATTTTATAACAGAAACAAAACTTTCAGTCTTTTTTTATTTGTTTAGCAAAAAATAAAAACCGCAGATGTGATCAAATATCATCAAAATAAAGCTCTATTTGTGGGAACAAAATGATAAAAATTTGAATTTGGGTACAGTGTAGCATGACCGCGTAATTGTCATTCAAAGTGCGACAGCGCAGAAAGCTCAAAATTCTCCTGGGCAGGAAGGTGTATAAGTGCCGGTATTGAAGTGGTTAAACGCAAAACGGTGCTGTTTTTGGTTCAATAGGTTTCAATGGAGAAGCTGCAGAAAGCAAGTAGTGCGTTTTTGCAGCGCTTTTGCCACAATTTTTTTAAAGGATTGCTGTGCCATATGAGACATGAGACCACCCCCTCTGAAGCTAGTTGGCATGATTACCTGAATGGGTCACTTGTAACATTTGATATTAAAAGCAGAAGATCTACTACATCTTACACAAGTCCATAGATTGTGAGCTGTCTGGTATCGGGAAATGGTGGGTCACATTACAGGGTCATCAGTATGGTGGTGGGGGGCATATATTGTGGGGTGCCCCTTATGATGGGAATGGATGGGGAATCATACATTGCAGGTTGTTGGGTAGAGGTGCGGATGGAAGAAGCTGTCACAGTTTGCAGGGTGATCTTTAAGAAAGGTAAGGGGGGGGGGGTGAGGGGTGATCATCACAGATTAGGGGGGGCTCATTACTAGATACATAAAGTGATGACAGACCTTTACCATTCTTGATAGCCTCAGTAATGTAAAAATGTTTACCTAACCACTTCCGGACCGCCGCACGCCGATGTACCTCCTCACTTTGAGGACAGATATCGTTGTTATAGCAGCACCTAGCTGCCATAACCCCGGTATCCCCGAGTTCGGCCGGCGGTCCGGTACAAGATAAAAGTGGTCTCTGCAGTGGATTTGCTGCAAGATCACTTTTATCGGTGGCGGGAGAGGCCCCCCCCGCTGCGATTCGGTGCCCTCCCCGCTTACCGGAGTCGTCGGCATTGGCGGGGTAATCGGATCCTTCCCGTGGCTGTGCATGGAGACGAGTGAGAGGAAGATTTCCCCCTCCTGTCTCCATGACACTGCAGGGCGGAAGCGACATCAAAACGTCACTTCGCCCATAGATCTTAAAGGGACATTTTTTTTATTTTTTTTAAATGACAAATAATTTTTTTTTTTTATTGCATTTTAGTGTAAATATGAGATGTGAGGTCTTTTTGACCCCCAGAGCTCATATTTAAGAGGACCTGTCATGTTTTTATTCTATTACAAGTGATGTGTACATTCCTTGTTATACGAATAAAAGTGACACAATTTTTATTATTTTTAAAACAATGTAAAAATAAAAGGTAAAATAATTAAGAAGAAAATAAATTATTTTTTAAACGCGCCCCGTCCTGCTGAGCACGCGTGCAGAAGCGAGCGCATATGTGAGTAGCGCCGACATTTGAAAACGGTGTTCAAACCACACATGTGAGGTATCGCCGCGATCGATAGAGTGAGAGCAATAATTCTAGCCCTAGACCTCCTCTGTAAGCAAAACATGCAACCTGTAGAAATGTTTAAATGTCGCCTATGGAAATTTGTAAGGGTAAAAGTTTGTCGCCATTCCACGAGCGGGCGCAATTTTGAAGCGTGACATGTTGGGTATCAATTTACTCAGCATAGCATTATCTTTCACAATATAAAAAAATTGGGCTAACTTTACTGTTGTCTTATTTTTTTATTCAAAAAAATTTATTTTTTTCCCCAAAAAAAGTCCAGGAGAGCTTGCGGGGTTACCAGGTGGCCCCGCCCTCCGTTATAAAAGACCTGTCAGACGCAGCGAAATCTCACACAGCGGGAGCCTCCCATTGCGCGGAGCGGCCCAGAAGAGACGCCAACGCCATGGAAGAAGATTCCGGACGAGAAGACCAGAGCAAGAAGAAGCGGATCGGAGGAAGAAGATGATGGAAGAAGATGGAAGAAGATGCCGGAAGGAGAAGATGAAGAAACCGAAGGATGAAGAAAGGAAGAAGGAAGACCAGAAGAAAGAAGATTTTAATAAAGGAATTGTCAAAGACCGTCTCCTGTCATTTGTACAATTTTTGACACTTTTTTGGTGAAATGGTAGGGGTAGTACCCCCTTACCATTTCACACAGGGGGGGGGGATCTGGGGGTCCCCTTGTTAAAGGGGGCTTCCAGATTCCGATAAGCCCCCCGCTCCGAAGACCCCCACAACCAATGGCCAGGGTTGTGGGGAAGAGGCCCTTGTCCTCATCAACATGGGGACAAGGTGCTTTGGGGGGGACCCCAAAGCACCCTCCCAATGTTGAGGGCATGTGGCCTGGTACGGTTCAGGAGGGAGAGGGGCTGCTCTCGTCCCCCCCTCTTTTCCTGCGGCCTGCCAGGTTGCGTGCTCGGATAAGGGTCTGGTATGGATTTTGAGGGGGACCCCACGCCATTTTTTTTTTTTTGGCCGGGGTTCCCCTTAAAATCCATCCCAGACCTCAAGGGTCTGGTATGGATTTTGAGGGGGACCCCACGCCATTTTTATTTTTTTTTGGCTGGGGTTCCCCTTAATATCCATAGCAGACCTGAAGGGCCTGGTTATTGAATTTGGGGGGACCCCCACGCTTTTTTTTTTATCAATGACTTTCAATGAATGACTGTTCTCTGTGTTACGGGAGCCGTCAATTCATTAGCCGCAAGTGATTTTAAATAGCTTTTTTTCATGCAAAAATTATACTTTGTGCAGGGACAGTTCTAAGCACAGGAAACATGCGCCCCTTCACAGGCATACTATAGACACCCCCCAGGTACGAAATTTAAAGGAATATTATACTTTTATTGGTTCACTTTAAGCATTATTAAAATCACTGCTCCTGAAAAAACGGCTGTTTTTTTAAAAAAAAATTTGCATTGATACATGTCCCCTGGGGCAGGACCCAGGTCCCCAAACACTTTTTATGACAATAACATGCATATTAGCCTTTAAAATTAGCACTTTTGATTTCGAACGTTCGCATCCATTGTAACTAATAGGGTTCTTATGTTCGCACAGACTTTAGGTCCGTTCGCGGGTTCTGGTGTGAACCGAACCCGGGGGTGTTCGGCTCATCCCTAGTGGTGTGTAGTGTAGTGGTCAGTGGATAATGTAGTGTAGTGTATTGTATAGTGTAGTGGTCAGTATAGGAATCAGGTAGGTCAGTGTGGTGTGTAGTGGTCAGTGTATTGTATAGTGTAGTGGTCAGTGGTTAGTGTAGTGGGTAGTGTAGTGTATTGTGTAGTAGTATAGTGTAGTGGTCAGTATAGGAATCAGGTAGGTTAGTGTGTAGTGTAGTGTAGTGGTCAGTGTGTAGTGGTCAGTGTAGTGGTCAATGTAGGAATCATGTAGGTCAGTGTAGAGGTTAATGTAGTGGTCAGTATAGGAATCAGGTAGATTAGTGGTCAGGTAGGTCAGTTTAGGAATCAGGTATGTCAGTACTATTGTGGGAAGGGAAGGGTCTCGGGGAGTGCGACAAGTCCGTAGGTTAGGGGGCGCAAATTTCTTGCCTTCCCCCGGGCGCTGACAACCCACGCTACGCCACTGCTTTAAATAAATATCACACTATAGATATACAGCTATATTTTTATTTTTTCAGAAGCAATTCCAGAAAAAGGTAAAAGATAGCATTGGACCTTTTTGAGTTCAAGCATAAACTAAATGTAGCCAGGTGCTTGGCTAAGAATAGAGAGTGAGAGAAACCCATCACTCACAAGACCTATATTTTGTTCCAAGAACAACCTACTAGAATACTTGAAGTGTGTTAGTCCCATTCACACAGAGATCCTTATTTTGTTCCCAAGATCAACTATAGGACTTTGAAGTGTGTTAGTCCAAACAAGAGCTATTTTTGTTCCCAGGGCAATAGGACGTGTAAGTGGGTTACAAGCACACAGAGATCTATATTTTGTTCCCAGAAGCACCCTATAGGACTTGAAGTGTTTAATTAGTCCCATCACACAGAGCTATATTTTGTGTGCCAGAAGCACCTATCGGACTTGAAGTGCGGTATTAGTCCCATCACACAGAGATCCTATATTTTGTTCCAGTAACCTATAGAACTTGAATGTGTTTAGTACCCATCACACAGAACCTATATTTTCTTCCCATACGCCACTGCTTTAAATAAATATCACACTATAGATATACAGCTATGAAGCTGTAGGCACAGGAGTGCCTAGGCACACCCACATACCAGGAAGTGCATTATTATTTTTCAGAAGCAATTCCAGAAAAAGGTAAAAGATACTGCTTATGCACAATTAACATTTTAAAATGTTCCCTATAGCATAGCGAATTGTTACTTTTTGAGTTCAAGCATAAACTAAATGTAGCCAGGTGCTTGGCTAAGAATGGAGAGTGAGAGAAACACTAGCTGGGGTGTAGTTGCAAGTATGCCTATGCCGTGTGTGAGAAGTAACTTGTTAATATGACATTTTTGTGAAAAAAACAAAAATGTTGTTTAATTTCTCCATTTTCCAAAGACTTGTGGGAAAAAATTACAACTTCAAAAAACTTGCCATGCCTCTTACTAAAGACATTGGATAGTCTACTTTCCAAAGAGGGGTCATTTTGAGGATATGTGTACTGTCTTGGCATGTTAGGGCCTCAAGAAATTAGATAGGCAGTAAGTATATCAGGTGTGATAAATTTTCAGTGATTTGCACCATGGCTTGTAGACTCTATAAGGCCTCATGCACACGGGCGTTTTAAAAAAAGGGCTGTACAGCTAGTACAGATACCAGGAAAAAAAGCAGCGTTAAAAACGCAATTTTTTTCTGCGTTTTGCATTGAATTCAATGCATGTTAAGCCGCGCTAGCTTTCAGACGCATTTCTCTGACTCTATTCAAAATCAATGGTTCCCTATTGGAGCCCATTGATTTGAATAGAAGTCGAATCAAGATGATCCGACTTGCGGTGCCACTTGTGTGCTGAGGATCTTGAAGAGGAGCCCCGCAAAAATGTAAAAAAAAATTTTGCGTGAGGTTCTCCCAAGACGATACCAGGCCCGGTCTGGTATGGATCTTAAGGGGAATCCCACGCCAAAAAAATGGCGTGGGGTCCTCCAAAGATCCATACCAAACCCTTATCCGAGCACGCAGCCCAGTAGGTAAGGAAAGGGGGCGAACACCTGAACTTCTGGTGCGACTTCTATTCAAATCAATGGGCTCCCATAGTGAACCATTGATTTTGAATTGAGACAGAAACTCTGGACGAGGCTTAACACAGCGTTAAGCCTCGTTAATTGCCGTTTAACACCTTTTACCGGCATCTGACATTTTTACAGCTCTAACGCTGGAGCCTCAGAACGCACTGGTCCTGTTTTTTTTTTTTTACAGCTTAAAAACGCCTATGCCATTTGCAGTTCAAAAACGCCTAGGTGGGCATGAATCTATAGACTAACATGGACAGGAGTTTTTAAGCTGCAAAAAACGCTAAAAAAGCGGCTGTAAAAACGTCCGTGTGCATGAGGCCTAACTTTCACACAGACCAAATAATACACATTGATTTGGGTTATTTTAACCAAAGAAATGTAGCAGTATAAATTTTGGTCAAGCTTTATAAGAAAAAATTACTTATTTGCAAAAAAGAAAAAATTCACAATAAATTAAATTACAGAAACTAAAAGAACGCATTTTTTATTTAATTTTTTTACATTTTTGGTCCTTTTTTATTTGTAGTACAAAAAATAAAGAACCCAGTGGTGATGAAACGCCACCAAAAGATAGCTCTATTTGTGTGAAAAAATTTTTACCCCCTTCCTGACATTTTTTGCGATTCGACACTGCGTCGCTTTAACTGACAATTGCGCGCTTTAACTGACAATTGCGCGATCGTGAGACGTTGCACCCAAACAAAATGTATGTCCTTTTTTTCCCCCACAAATAGAGCTTTCTTTTAGTGGTATTTGATCACCTCTGTGGTTTTTATTTTTTGCGCTATTACCAAAAAAAGAGCAACAATTTAAAAAAAAAAAAGCATTATTTTTTTAATTTTTGCTATAATAAATATCCCCCAAAAATAGATAAAACTATTTTTTTTTTTCTCAGTTTAGGCCGATATGTATTCTTCTACATATTTTTGGTAAAAAAAAATCGCAATAAGCATATATTGATTGGTTTGCGCAAAAGTTATAGCGTCTACAAAATAGGGGATAGTTTTATGGCATTTTTATTATTCTTTTTTTCTTACTAGTAATGGCGGCGATTTTTGCCGTGACTGCGACATTATGGTGGACACGTCGGACAATTTTGACACATTTGTGGGATCATTGGCATTAATACAGCGATCAGTGCTATAAAAATGCATTGATTACTGTAAAAATGTCACTGGCAGTGAAGGGGTTAACCACTAGGGGGCGGTGAAGGGGTTAAGTGTGTCCTAGTGTGTGTTCTAACTGAAGGGGCGAGTGGACAGTGTAGGGGAGGAGATAGATCGCTGTTCATACTTTGTATGAACAGACGATCTGTCACTTCTCCCCTCAGAGAACCGGGATGTTTTCATTACAAATGCTGTGTAACCAGGCACATAGCACCATGAAGGTCGCTAAAACTAAAATATTAAAATATCGAAAATATTTTACCAGGTGGGGAGTGAATGTGGATTGTTTGCCGTTAGATGACAATGTCTAATTCTTCCACTAGGGGGTACCATCTGACAAAATTTTGTCCTGGCATATACATTGTTTGTCCTGGTATACATTGAGTTTATAGCTATACCACAGTAGGTTTCTCCTGATATCATTGTAACATGTCCTTAACCACTTCAGCCCCGGACCATTTTGCTGGCCAAAGACCAGAGCACTTTTTGCAATTCGGCACTGCGTCGCTTTAACTGACAATTGCGCGGTCGTGCGGCGTGGCTCCCAAACAAAATTGACGTCCCTTTTTCCCCACAAATAGAGCTTTCTTTTGGTGGTATTTGATCACCCCTGCACTTTTTTTTTGCGCTATAAACAAAAAAAAAAGCGTCAATTTTGAAAAAAAATATATTTTTTACTTTTTGCTATAATAAATGTCCCCAAAAAATATATAAAAAAATATGTTTTTCCTCAGTTTAGGCCAATATGTATTCTTCTACATATTTTTGGCAAAAAAAATCACAATAAGCGTTTATTGATTGCTTTGCGCAAAAGTTATAGCGTCTACAAAATAGGGGATAGTTTTATGGCATTTTTATTAATCTTTTTTTTTTTTTTACTAGTAATGGCGGCGAGCGGCGATTTTTATCCTGACTGTGACATTATGGCGGACAGATTGGACACTTTTGGCGCTATTTTGGGACCATTCACATTTATACAGCGATCAGTGCAATTAAAAATGCATTGATTACTGTGTAAATGTGACTGGCAGTGAAGGGGTTAACCAGAAGGGGGTGCTGAAGGGATTAGTGTGTGTCCTAGGTATGTGTTCTAACTGTAGGGGGATGGGCTACGTGTGTCACGGCACTGATCACCGCTCCCAATCACAGGGAGCTGTGATCAGTGTCCTGTCACTAGGAAGAATGGGGAAATGCTTGTTTACATTAGCATTTCCCCGTTGTTCCTCTCCGTGAAACGATTGCGGGTATCCCCGCGGACATCGAGTCCGCGGGACCTGCAATCACATTCATGGAGCTTGCAGCGGGCGCATGCACACCCACAATGCCGCGTCTTAAAGGACAAACTACAGGTATGTTAATATGCCTGTACATGCCATTCTGCCGATGTATATCGGTGTGAGTCGGTCGGCAAGTGGTTAATAAGAACATATTTACATTTGATGGGTCTCACTACCTTCAGGTACAGGGGGTGGCTATGAGCACATGCTGTGCACCCTCATATGCCAACCTGCACCTGAGGGGTGGGAATGCACAATATTCTTGAAAAAAATATATGAGGTTCTGGCCGATTATACTGCTCTGCTACCAGTACATAGATGATGAGATAATGTTTTGGACTGGAACAGAGCAACAGTTGACACAATGCTACATGAGGTGAGATTGTACCCAGGGCCATTAATGTGGAGCATATCCTACAGTCAATGACTAATGCCCCGTACACACGATCAGACTTTCCGACAACAAAACCATGGAATTTTATTTGAAGGTTGTTGGCTCCAACTTGTCTTGTATACACACGGTCACACAAATGTTGGCCAACAATTACGAACCTAGTGACGTACAAGACGTACGGCAAGCCGATGAAAAGGAAGTTCAATAGTCATGTGATATCTCCATTCCAAACGCTAGTTTTACTAGACCGATCGATACTTTTGTGCGACGGACTTGTGTACACACGATCGGAAAGTCCGACAACAAAAATTTGTTGACACATAATTTGAGAACCTGCTAGCCAACATTTGTTGGCGTAAAGGTTGACAATAAATGTTAGATGGAGCTTACACATGGTCGGACTTTCCGCCAACAAGCTCACATCCAACATTTGTTGTCGGAAAATCCGATCGTGTGTATGGGGCATTAGTCTAATGCCGCGTACACACGTGCGGACTTTTGCCGGCGGACCTAGTCCAGCGGACAATCCCGCGGGACTTTCCAGCTAGGTCCGCTGGACTTTCCAGCTAGGTCCGCTGGACTTTCCGAGCGTGTGGACTTGCCCACACACGCACGGACTTCTCCAGCGGATAATCCGCCGGCCAAAAGTCCGCGGGACTTTTGAAAATGAACGGACTTGCCCACACACGGAGCAGTCCGTTCATTTCGAACGTAACTTCAGGTTACGTAGCTAGCGTAGGCAGTAAATGCCGCCGCGCTAGCTCCGCAAGCTGGCATGGATTTAAAGGGAATCCCCACGCCGAAAAAACGGCGTGGGGGTTCCCCCCAAATCCAAGTCAGACCCTCATCCGAGCACGCAGCCTGGCAGGCCAGGAAAGGGGTGGGGACGAACGAGCGCCCCCCCCTCCTGAGCCGTACCAGGCCGCGTGCCCTCAACATGGGGGGTGCCCTGGGGAAAGGGGGGCCGTGCGGCCCCCCCCCCACCCCAAAGCACCTTGTCCCCATGTTGATGAGGACAAGGGCCTCTTCCCGACAACCCTGGCCGTTGGTTGTCGGGGTCTGCGGGCGGGGGCTTATCGGAATCTGGGAGCCCCCTTTAATAAGGGGGCCCCCAGATACCGGCCCCCCACCCTATGTGAATGAGTATGCCTACCCATTCACCTAAGGTGTAAAATGTAAAGTACAAAAACACACACACTTTTGAAAAAATATTTTATTGCACTGCTCCGGGGGTCTTCTTCCGTCTTGGGGGTCTTCTCGCCGGACTCCTCCGCTCTCTTCTGCTCTTTTACCTAGCTCTTTCACGAGCGGGGGGAGTCCGGCTACCTTCTTCGTCGTCGCCGCCGTCGTCTGGGGGTCTCGATCCGCCTTCGGGGGTCTTCCGGGGGTCTCTTCTGTTCTTGCGGCGGTCGTCGTCTTCCGCGCCGCCGGCGCCGCCTTCTTCTTCTTCTTGTCCTTCTTCTTGTTCTTCTTCTTCCGATGTTGACCCGACGCTCTCTCTGCCCGGAATGCTTGTGCCGCGCTGCGCTTGGACTTATATAGGGGCATGGGGACAGGGTCACATGCACATGTCACATGGTGACCCCGCCCCCTTGTGTTGTCACAGTCCCGGAGGATGCTGGGACTGTGACATCGCAAGGGGGCAGGGTCACCATGTGACATGAACATGTGACCCTGTCCCCCATGTCCCTATATAAGTCCGAGCGCAGAGCGGCACAGGCATTCCGGGCAGAGACAGCGACGGGTCAACATCGGAAGAAGAAGAACAAGAAGGACAAGAAGAAGAAGAAGGCGGCGCCGGCGGCGCGGAAGACGACGACCGCCGCAAGAACAGAAGAGACCCCCGGAAGACCCCCGAAGGCGGATCGAGACCCCCAGACGACGGCGGCGACGACGAAGAAGGTAGCCGGACTCCCCCCGCTCGTGAAAGAGCTAGGTAAAAGAGCAGAAGAGAGCGGAGGAGTCCGGCGAGAAGACCCCCAAGACGGAAGAAGACCCCCGGAGCAGTGCAATAAAATATTTTTTCAAAAGTGTGTGTGTTTTTGTACTTTACATTTTACACCTTAGGTGAATGGGTAGGGGTACATCGTACCCCATACTCATTCACATAGGGTGGGGGGCCGGTATCTGGGGGCCCCCTTATTAAAGGGGGCTCCCAGATTCCGATAAGCCCCCGCCCGCAGACCCCGACAACCAACGGCCAGGGTTGTCGGGAAGAGGCCCTTGTCCTCATC
The DNA here is from genome assembly GCA_028564925.1 of Lithobates sylvaticus. Lineage (NCBI taxonomy): Eukaryota > Metazoa > Chordata > Amphibia > Anura > Ranidae > Lithobates > Lithobates sylvaticus. The sequence goes on from CM053037.1 coordinate 149,686,137, forward strand.
AACATGGGGACAAGGTGCTTTGGGGTGGGGGGGGCCGCACGGCCCCCCTTTCCCCAGGGCACCCCCCATGTTGAGGGCACGCGGCCTGGTACGGCTCAGGAGAGGGGGGGCGCTCGTTCGTCCCCACCCCTTTCCTGGCCTGCCAGGCTGCGTGCTCGGATGAGGGTCTGACATGGATTTGGGGGGAACCCCCACGCCGTTTTTTCGGCGTGGGGATTCCCTTTAAATCCATGCCAGGTCACGGAGCTAGCGCGGCGGCAGTAACTGCCTACGCTAGCTACGTAACCTGAAGTCACGTGCTAAATGAACGGACTTGCCGATGAGCGGCAAGTCCGTTCATTTCAAAAGTCCCGCGGACTTGCCCACTAACGGCGGGATTGTCCGCCGGACTTTGGCGCCAAAAAGTCCGCCGGCGCCCACACACGAGGGGATTATCCGCTGGACTTCAGTCCAGAGGATAATCCCGCGGGATTGTCCCTTCGTGTGTACGCGGCATTAGGCTGGCCATACATGGTTTAAATCTCAGCCGGCTCAGCAGGAACTGGCTGAGATTCTAATTGTTAATGGGCAGGCCGAATGTACCAAGTTGATCAATCGATCAACTTGGGTACAACCAGCCTGCCGGATTCACTTGCGACTGTCTTCTCCCAGCAGGGAAGGCTTCCCCCACATGATTGGCGAGTGGCTGGTGCATATTTTGGCGCTGTGGTGGGGTATATATGGGGGGCCACTTGGACGAACAGTTTACTGCAGTGATTGACAGCTAACCTATTTTTTTTTTTACAAAGGAGATGTTGGAGGTGAGAGAGGGGCACTATTGATGGAGCCAAATAAACACTGGGTGGTGTTTCTTTGGTGTGGCTATTGAAACAGTGTGTTCTGGCACAGAACTAGGCTTGTCCATGGTAGAAAGGGACTGGCTTCTTCCCCCTCCCCCTGCCTCCTTTTTACTTTTATGCTGGACTCTTACTGATGTAATTGGAAGCTTTGACAGTAAATACAATAAGGTAACTACTGTTTCTAGTCTATATATACTGTATAGCAGGGGAGTAACTATAGGGGGTGCAGCAGTTGCGAGCGCAACCGGGCCCTGTGCTGCAAGGGGCCCATGCCGCCCCCTCTACATATGGCCGGTGGCAGCATAGGCGGTTAGGCCTGGGTGGCTGGAGGTGGGGGGTGACTAGCAGAGCTCCATGCTCGACTACCGCACTCTTTAGTTGTGCATTCCCCACACAACCTGTGTCCTCTGCCGCTCTTCCGGGTCCCCCTCTCCTGCTCCATGCAGTGCTGCTCAGTCTGTCCTCCCCAGCCAGAGTCCCGCCCCCTGAGTCCGGCTCACACTGCACTGCATGCTTCTCCCGGGCAAACAAACTTTAAGCACACAGATGCAGTGCAGCCCTATGAGGGCTGGCTCCCCAAAGGACACTGCAGGCTTGTCTGCCCACCACCCCCCCCCCCCTCCTCCCCGTCTTACACAGATGTTGACAGGTCTTTCTGGGAGATATGTCCCCTAAGGACAGGGACCCCATTTCCCTTGCCCTTCTCACATGGGGACAGGGACCCTATCTTCCCTAAGGACAGGGTCCCCATCTCCCCTGGGGACAGGACCCACTTCTCCCCAGAGGACAGGGACCCCATTTCCCTTGGGGACAAGGACCCCATCTCCCCTAAGGTCAGGGACCCCATCTCTCCCCTGGGGACAGGGCCCACTTCTCCCCAGAGGACAGGGACCCACTTCTCCCCAGAGGACAGGGACCCCATTTCCCTTAGGGACAGGGATTCCTACTTACGTGGGGACAGGGACCTCATCTCCCCTAAGGACAAGGACACAATCTCTCCTGGGGACAGGGCCCACTTCTCCCAGAGGACAGGTCCCAACTTCCCTTTCCCATCTTCCTCTTTGTCTCAAAGGTGTAACATCATAGGTCTGTTTAGACCTCTGATATCTCACCAAAGTCCCCCAACGGGACTCCTAATTTCTTTTAAAAGATAATAAAAAAAAAACTGCTGATACCAGTGGTGGAACTACAGGGCTCACAAAAGTCATACCTGTGACCGAGCCATGGAGTTCCACCACCGGACTTGGAGGGAAGGGCCTCGGCTGGGGTTCAGGGGGGCCCTTCATGGTTTCTTGCACCGGGGCCCTGAAGGTTCTAGTTACACCACTGCTGTATAGTGTACTAGGAGGATCACTTGTGTAGCCGAGGTGGGGATTGTGGAAATAGCCATTGATATTATATGGTTTTCTTTTCTGCCTCTAGCTTTGAAATAGTCCATATTAGCTACCAGGATAAATATTGTGGATTGTAGTGATACTTTTTAAGATCATTGTCCCCTATGTCCATCCTCCTTTTATTGTAAGTAACATATGGATATACTGTGAGGGGGACACTTAGGCTACTTTCACACTGAGGTGCTTTACAGGTGCCACAGGGCTTAAAATAGTGCCTGCATAGTGCCTGCAAAGAGCCTCTCCTGAGTGCTTTCACACTGCAGCGGTGCGCTTGCAGGACAGTAAAAAAAGTCATGCAAGCCGCATCTTTGCAGCGCTGTAGGAGCGGTGTATACAACGCTCCTAAAGCACTCCTGCCCATTGAAAACAATGGGGCAGCGCCGCCACATCGCTGGCGGGTTTCACCCTTTAAAAACACCCCGCTAGCGGCCGAATATCACCACTAAAATGACCGTGAAGTGGCACTAAAAATAGCGCCGCTTTACCGCCAATGTCCGCCCACCCCAGTGTGAAAGTAGCCTTAGACCCCTTTCCCACTGGGGCGCTTTGCAGGCGCTACAGTGCTAAAAATAGCGCCTGCAAAGCGCCCGGAAAGAGCCGCTCCTGTCTCTCCAATGTGAAAGCCCGAATGCTTTCACACTGGAGCGGTGCGCTGGCAGGACGCTAAATAAAGTCCTTCTAGCAGCATCTTTGGAGCGGTGTGTATACCGCTCCTCCACCGCTCCTGCCCATTGAAATCAATGGGCAGAGCGGCAATACCGCCGGAAAAGCACTGCTACAGCAGCGCTTGGCGGGTGATTTTAACATGTTTCTCACCCGCTAGCGAGGGGGGGTAAAAGCGCCCCGCTAGTGGCCGAATAGTGATCACAAAATTGATGGTAAAGTTTCGCTAAAAATACCACCAACGCACCAACCGCCCCAGTGGCCCCTTTGACACTGAGGCGCTTCTAAACTGCCAGTAAAACACTGAGCGCTTTTTAAGAGCTTTTCAGATGCATTGAGGAGCTTTTCAGGCGCTTTTGAAAAGCTTTCCATTCATTTCAATGGAGAGGGACCTTTTTTCACCGCCCCGTCAGCGCACTGGCCCAGTGTGAAAGCATTAATTGATTTTAATGGAAATACTTTTTCGTGAGCTTTTCAGGCGCTTTTTTTAACATGAAAGCGCCTAAAAAAGTGCCTCAGTATGAAAGGGGTCTTAATGTAGATTTGTGACATTAAGGCTGCTTTCAGACTGGGGCGGGTGGGCGGCGGCAGAAAAGCGGAGCTATTTATATCGCCGCTTTACCGTTGTTTTAGCGGCACTATTCAGCCGATAGCGGGGTGGTTTTAACCCCTGCTAGTGGCCAAAAAAGGGTTAAAACCGTTGGCAAAGCACCGCTGCAGCGGCACTATGCCGGCGGTTTGGCGGCGCTGCCCCATTGTTTTCAATGGGCAGGGACGCTTTAGGAGCGTCCTGCAAGCCCGAGGGCTTTCACACTGGAAAGACAGGAGAGGCGCTTTACAGGCGCTATGCAGGCGCTATTTTTAGCGCTGTAGCGCCTGTAAAGGGTCTCAGTGTGAAAGTAGCCTTAACCCTATATTTATTTGGATATCACATTTTATCTGAATACTAGGGTCCTGTTGGCTGTTCCTCTTCTCCGTGGGTGCCTGCTGCTGTGGCACCTGTATACCCCTATGTCCACTTAGGAGACTGTTATGCCAGTGCTACACTACCTAAGAATGTGAAAGAATGCTTAAATATTTAGAAATTCTTGATTTTCTGCTTTAAATATTGTCATTTTAGTGATACTAATGTTTCTTTTTTGTTATGTATTTTTTATTATGTTTAGTGTACTATTATCACGTACCTAGTAAAGGCTACAATGTTGAAGAGGCCTCTTTTGCAACTCATGCCCAACACTCCTGAAGGTGGAGACAGAAAGTGTAAGGGCAACGAGTGACACGAGCGCTGGAGTAGCTGGCTGGTGAGGTTCCCAGTAAGTGGGTAGAGCTGGTAGTCACAATCCTCGGAACAGGATGCAACTAAGGACCAAATCGACAGGCAGAACAAGTCCAGGAGGCAGGCCAAGGTCAGTAACAGCTGGGCAAAATGGTACTGAATCAGCAGGCAAAGAAAAGTCCAGTAAACAGGCCGGGGTAAGAGTAATCAGGTGAACAGAGCCAAGACTGGAGCAGAAGCGGAGTCCATGGCCAAGCTAGGTCATACACAGATAAGCAGGTACACTGAGAAACACGGGAACAAGATGAAGACCATTTAGTAACTGCTTATAATGACAGACCAAATTAAATAGGCCACTGGGCATGCGCACTTGCGCTCGTGCATGAACACAAGCACGGAAAACTGGAATAGTGCATTTAACATTGCCTCTTTGCTCAGAAATATGAACATGTGTGCAATGCGCACACGCATGAGCGTGAGCATAGGCCCTCACTGTTTTTCTGGTGCTGGGAATCTGGTTTGCCTTTCAACTATACTGCAATTGTTTTATCCTGAGGAAGCGTGACCATGAAACGCATTGACAACTGTATAGGAAAGACGCCCTGTTAATTAAGAGTCAACTAGAATACTGCATAAACTTTTGATTATTGATATCCTTGGAGTGTCCTAGCCAATACATATGAACATTGTTGTACATTAGTTTTATGTATGGTTTTAATAATTGTATACGTACAGTATATGCGAAACCATGGTGATTCTTATGCATGTTTTTAAGATTTGTGAATAAAATATATGATTTTATGATAAGTTGAATTGCCTCATGGTATACCGTTAAAATTTGAGATTGCAGAGTAACAGTGATGTTCCTCTATTTGTGGTAGTTATACCACGTTATCATTGGGTTTTTAACATCTGTTTATCTATAGACAAATTGAAACATACTTGGGGATTACATAAGCAGCTACATTCTTTAGTCACATGCTACAGGCAGTTTTACCGTTAAGAATCCATTAACATACCTTGGATAATATAAATCTGTATGGCTTATTTTAATAATGATATAGTAATGCTAATGGCACAACAAAAAATGCCAGACATAACTTTATCTTGCAACCAAATTTTGCAATTCCTGTTCGGTTTATTACCATTGGTAAATAATTACCGGTCAGACATCACATCCCTGAACTGCTTTACACTTACTTCTTAAAAATAGCTCAAACAATTATTATTTTACATTATAAGAGGTTTTATGTACCAGAGTGTATATTTATATCTAATTGAAGTTCTTGAGAATTTTTATCCTATTTACTATTCTTATACTACCTTCAATTTAATGGAAAACCAGGGACATAATTAAAATGGTATTATAGGCAAAATAAAAAAATGACACATATGCTGCAGTCTGCCATTAGCATTAACATAGTGTTTTTTGTTTTTTCTGAGCCCCCTCTGTAATATAGTTTTATTACTTGCTGATCCTGCCTGCAGGTCCAACTATTTATCTACTTTCTTTAACCACTTGCCATCCAGGCCAATTCTGACATTTCTCTCCTACATGTAAAATTCATCATTTTTTTGCTAGAAAATGACATAGAACCCCAAAACATTATATATGTTTTTTTTTAGCAAAGACCCTAGAGAATACAATGGCCGTCATTGCAACTTTTTATCTCGCACAGTATTTGTGCAGAAATTTTTCAAACACTTTTTTGGGGAAAAAAAAAAAAGTTTCATGCTTTAAAAAAAAACAAAAACATTAAAGTTAGCCCAATTTTTTTGCATAATGTGAAAGATAAAGTTATGCCAAGTAAATAGATACCTAACATGTCACGCTTCAAAATGGCACACGCTCGTGGAATGGCGCCAAACTTCGGTACTTAAAAATCCCCATAGGCAACGCAAATTTTTTTACTGGTTACATGTTTTGAGTTAGTGAAAAGGGGGTGAAAATACTGCGCTAAACCTAAAATGTAAAATAATAAAAAATAAGCAGCTGACACCCAAACAAAGTTCAAACGTGATGTGAAAAAACAAGTGTAGCGCTAAGACTAGCGCTCAAATAAAAGAGAACAAATGTGAGGTGACCAAATGGTGTTGGTACACCCACATATAATGTAACAATGATTATAAAACTATCAATGTAAACAGTGAAATATAGTGAAAATACAGAACCAATGTGAGCATTTATTGAAAAAAAATGAAACACATGAAGATATAGGACATAGTCCATATAATTAGTGTGTAAGAAATGGGACAGTTCCAAACTCCGTTTTCAGATAGAATAGTTGGTGTATAGGTCCCAATAGGCCAATGATGCAACTATATCCACTTCAAGGCAAGAAAATGGAAGAGATGGGGTACTCTTACCAGCTATGGTGGACCGACCTACCATACGGCAGTGGGTCAAACGAGCTTGAAATCCTTATGGAGATTGGTCGATAGGTAATCCCCAATCACAGGACCAGAAGGTCTTTGAAATGGCAGCAAACACCCAGATGAATCCAGGACCCATCCACCAGAGGATAGTAAGTGGAAAATCAGCAGTAACAGGATATAAAATAGAGAAAAGGGTGCTCCATATGGTGCAAATCAACAAGGCTTGGTTTATTGGGCATAAAAGAATCTTACAACGGTAGGCAAGATCTATATATAAAAAGGTGATCACAAATGGACAATAAAATTAATAAACGCAATGTGGTGGGCAAAAATGAGCAAGCCCGGGAGGTCTAGGGCTAGAATTATTTATCTCGCTCTAGCGTTCGTGGCAATACCTCACATGTGTGGTTTGAACACCGTTTTCACATGTGTTCTTACGTATGCGTTCGGTTCTGCGTGTGAGCACACAGGGACAGGGGCGCTTTAATTATTTTTTTTTTTATTGTTAATTGACTTTTATTTTTTTAGTTTGACACTTTTAAAAAAAGAAAAAAATTTTGATCATTTTTATTCCTATTATAAGGAATGTAAACATCCCTTGTAATAGGAATATGGCATGATCGGTCCTCTTTACAGTAAGATATGGGGTCAATAAGACCCAACATCTCACCTCTAGGCTTGGAAGCCTGAAATAAAAAAAATTTAAAAACGATCTCTGCTTCCCAGCTGAGGCGGCGCCATTCGTTTGAATGCAGAGGCCGGGTGTGATGTCACAACATCGCGCCCGGCCTCCTAACGATCATAGAGACTCCAGCGACCATCTTGTCTGCCGGAAATCTCTATGATCACCATCCGGGGCCGGCAGATCCGTTCTCCGACTCACCGATGGAAGCGGTGAGTCAGTAGAGACACCGCAGGGCGGTGGGAGGGGGGGCACCCGTAAGAATGATCAATCGACGGAACAGCCGATATGATCATTCTTATGGTGTAGGGAATCGCCGGCTGAAAAAGCCAATATCTGAATGACGCCTGTAGCTGCACCCATCATTCAGATATACAGTGGTGTGAAAAAGTGTTTGCCCCCTTCCTCATTTCCTGTTCCTTTGCATGTTTGTCACACTTAAGTGTTTCGGAACATCAAACCAATTTAAACAATAGTCAAGGACAACACAAGTAAACACAAAATGCAATTTGTAAATGAAGGTGTTTATTATTAAAGGTGAAAAAAAATCCAAACCATCATGGCCCTGTGTGAAAAAGTGATTGCCCCCCTTGTTAAAACATACTATAACTGTGGTTGTCCACACCTGAGTTCAATTTCTCTAGCCACACCCAGGCCTGATTATTGCCACACCTGTTCACAATCAAGGCATCACTTAAATAGGAGCTGCTTGACACAGTAAGGTCCACCAGAAGATCCTTAAAAGCTACACATCATGCCGAGACCCAAAGAAATTCAGGAACAATTGAGAAAGAAAGTAATTGAGATCTATCAGTCTGGAAAGGGTTATAAAGCCATTTCCAAAGCTTTGGGAATCCAGCGAACCACAGTGAGAGCCATTATCCACAAATGGCGAAGACATGGAACAGTGGTGAACCTTCCCAGGAGTGGCCGGCCGCCCAAAATTACCCCAAGAGCGCAGCGACGACTCATCCAAGAGGTCACAAAAGACCCCACAACAACGTCCAAGGAACTGCAGGCCTCACTTGCCTCAGTTAAGGTCAGCGTTCATGCCTCCACCATCAGGAAAAGACTGGGCAAAAATGGCCTGCATGGCAGAGTTCCAAGGAGAAAACCACTGCTGAGCAAAAAGAACATCAAAGCTCGTCTCAATTTCTCCACAACACATCTTGATGATCCCCAAGACTTTTGGGACAACATTCTGTGGACCGATGAGACAAAAGTGGAACTCTTTGGAAGGTGTGTGTCCAAGTATATCTGGCGTAGAAGGAACACTGCATTTCAGAAAAAGAACATTATACCAACAGTAAAATATGGTGGTGGTAGTGTGATGGTCTGGGGCTGTTTTGCTGCTTCAGGACCTGGAAGACTTACCGTGATAAAAGGAACTATGAATTCTGCTGTCTACCAAGAGATCCTGAAGGAGAATGTCCGACCATCTGTTCGTGTACTCAAGCTGAAACGAACTTGGGTTCTGCAGCAGGACAATGATCCTAAACACACCAGCAAGTCCACCACCGAATGGCTGAAGAAAAACAAAATGAAGACTTTGGAGTGGCCTAGCCAAAGTCCTGACCTGAATCCTATTGAGATGTTGTGGTATGACCTTAAAAAGGCCGTTCATGCTCGAAAACCCTCTAATGTAACTGAATTAGGACAATTCTGCAAAGATGAGTGGGCCAAAATTCCTCCAGGACGCTGTAAAAGCCTCATTGCACGTTATCGCAAACGCTTGGTTGCAGTTGTTGCTGCTAAGGGTGGCCCAACCAGTTATTAGGTTTAGGGGGCAATCACTTTTTCACACAGGGCCATGATGGTTTGGATTTTTTTTCACCTTTAATAATAAACACCTTCATTTACAAATTGCATTTTGTGTTTACTTGTGTTGTCCTTGACTATTGTTTAAATTGGTTTGATGTTCCGAAACACTTAAGTGTGACAAACATGCAAAGGAAGGGGGCAAACACTTTTTCACACCACTGTACCCCCGCAAAGTCAAGGATGTCCCTGGACGTACCTTGGGCGTGAAGTGGTTAACTGGTTGCATTGAAATTGCACAGAAGCATTGTCACCCTGTGGAAAGAATGTCTTAGATGGATGTGTACAGGTAGTTTTAAATGTACTTTAGGTAAGCAACAAATTAAAGCCCAAATTCAAGTAATACTTTTTAGTGGTGGGTGTAAGACCAAAACCTTTTTTGTCTTGATGAGGATTCATTTTATTGCTGTCTGTACCCCCAATAAGTACAATTACCCCCTCTTTTTTTTTTTTACAGTTGTCACCTCAACAAGAGGTGAAGATAATCAGACAAGATCGGGTGCATTCGGGGTGATGTGGCTCTCCCCCCTCAGCACTCACAGACCCCGCTCCACCTCACCCCACACAGACTGCACCTCACCGCTCCATCCTGCACCAGACTTGCAGCACCGGGGACGAGGAGACACTTTCTGCACTGGCAGAGGAGCCTAACACCCGCCACCGTGGACTCCATCGCTGGTTTATACACCATGACCACTCTAAAGACGGACAGCGAGCACAACAATAATAACCTAGAAGAAGAGGTTCGTACCCTTTTTGTCAGTGGCCTACCTATAGACATCAAACCCAGAGAACTTTATTTGCTATTTCAACCATTCAAGGGTTATTAAGGATCATTGATCAAGTGAACCTCAAAACAGCCTGTAGGCTTTGTTACCTTTGACAATAGAGTTGGGACTGAAGCTGCAAATAATTCCTTAAATCAGGGCTCAACATTGCTACTAGCCAGGCCTTAAGGGTTACTCGCCACCAGTTGCCCCACCAAACCCCTACCATGCCCGCCCCTAATCCTGCCCCTATACATGCCCTCATAAATTCTCATGAAATGACACTTAAATGTTTTATGCAGAATTAAGTTACACAAATAAATATTAACAACTTTATCACCCGTGCCCATTAACGCAGCCTCACCCGTGTCCATCAACACAGCATAACCTGTGCCCACCAATGCAGCCTCACCTGTGTCCATCATTGGAGCCTCACCCATGCAGCCTCACCTGTGTCCATCATTGCAGCCTCAACAGTGCAGCCTCACCTGTGCCCATCATTTCAGCCTCACCTGTGTCCATCATTGCAGCCTCACCCGTGCAGCCTCACCTGTGTCATTCACCTCACCCATGCAGCCTCACCTGTGTCTATCATTGCAGCCTCATCCATGCAGCCTCACCTGTGTCCATCATTGTAGCCTCACTAGTGCAGCATCACCTGTGTCCATCATTGCAGCCTCACTAGTGCAGCCTCACCTGTGGCCATCATTGCAGCCTCACCAGTGCAGCCTAACCTGTGTCCATCATTGCAGCCTCATCCGTGCAGCCTCACCTGTGTCCATTATTGCAGCCTCATCTGTGTCCATCATTGCAGCCTCACCCGTGTTCATCATTGCAGCCTCACCCGTGCAGAGGGGGCGGCCAGATCATCATAGTGGAAGACGTGTGGAGGAAGAGGAGAGCCGGCTTCTAAACCTTTTTATATCCCTTTCCTGTTTTATACAGTTCAACTACCTTTTCCCGCAGATCCTTTGACAATTATTTTGCTTTCCCCATGACTCAGAATCCAGAAACGTCAGTGCAGCACTGGATGAAAGAAGCAGGGGTCTAATTGACCTCATTGACCTTTTATACACACACACTAATTACAAGAAAACAGATTACAGGTGAGGATGGTTACCTTTAATAGCCATTCAAACCCCTTTGTGTCAACTTGTGTGCATGTTATCAGGCCAAAATTACCAGGGTATGTAAACTATTGATCAGGGTCATTTGGGTAGTTTCTGTTGTCTTTATGATTTAAAAAAAGTAAACACGGTTCATTGATAATAAATGGCTTCAGCCAAACACTAAATGTGTTTGTGTTGGCATTCATATTCTCTAAAAAATGGCCAAGAAATCATAAATTCTGCCAGGCTATGTAAACTTATGAGCACAGCTGTATGTACTGATATTGCATATCAGTAATAAAAAAATAAACAATACCTTAGGGAGCTTAAAGGGTAAGTTCACCTCTTCTAGAAAAATTATAAGGTGAACTAATTCCCAATATACTGGTGACCCCCTCCATACCCCACTGCACGTAGTGGCTATGAAGCCCAGTGCTGCTTGTGTAATGGTCTGTACATCATACACTGCAATACACAGCCCACAGGTGATCGGGCTAATCAATAAAATTAGCTTTTTTCTTCTGGGAAACCCTACCAGAAGACGAAGCCTTATGCCGCGTACACACGAAGGGACAATCCCGCGGGATTATCCTCTGGACTCAAGTCCAGCGGACAATCCCCTCGTGTGTGGGCGTCGGCTGACTTTTTGGCGCCAAAGTCCGGCGGACCAAAGTTTTAAGTTTGGTTTTAAAATTATCCGCTGGACTTGGCAGTCCGGCGGACAATCCCGCCGTTAGTAGGCTAGTCCGCCGGACTTTTTAAATGAACGGACTTGCCGCTCATCGGCAAGTCTGTTCATTTAGCACGTGACTTCAGGTTACGTAGCTAGCGTAGGCAGTAAATGCCGCCGCGCTAGCTCCGTCACCTGGCATGGATTTAAAGGGACTCCCCACGCCGAAAAAAACGGCGTGGGGTTCCCCCCAAATCCATCTCAGACCCTTATCTGAGCACGCAGCCCGGCCGGCCAGGAAAGGGGTGGGGACGAACGAGCGCCCCCCCCCTCCTGAGCCGTACCAGGCCGCGTGCCCTCAACATGGGGGGTGCCCTGGGGAAAGGGGGGCCGTGCGCCCCCCCCCACCCCAAAGCACCTTGTCCCCATGTTGATGAGGACAAGGGCCTCTTCCCGACAACCCTGGCCGTTGGTTGTCGGGGTCTGCGGGCGGGGGCTTATCGGAATCTGGGAGCCCCCTTTTATAAGGGGGCCCTCAGATCCTGGCCCCCCACCCTATGTGAATGAGTATGGGGTACGATGTACCCCTACCCATTCACCTAAGGTGTAAAATGTAAAGTAAAAAAACACACACACTTTTGAAAAAATATTTTATTGCACTGCTCCGGGGGTCTTCTTCCGCCTTGGGGGTCTTCTCGCCAGACTCCTCCGCCATTTACCAAGCTCTTTTACCGAGCGGAGAAGTCCGGCTACCTTCTTCGTCGTCGCCGCCGTCGTCTGGGGGTCTCGATCCGCCTTCGGGGGTCTTCCGGGGTCCCTTCTGTTCTTGCCGCTGTCGTCGCTTTCTGCGCCGCCTTCTTCTTCTTCTTCCGCCTTCTCGGCGGCAGCGGCGATGACGAAGAAGGTAGCCGGACTTCTCCGCTCGGTAAAAGAGCTTGGTAAATGGCGGAGGAGTCCGGCGAGAAGACCCCCAAGACAGAAGAAGACCCCCGGAGCAGTGCAATAAAATATTTTTTCAAAAGTGTGTGTGTTTTTTTACTTTACATTTTACACCTTAGGTGAATGGGTAGGGGTACATCGTACCCCATACTCATTCACATAGGGTGGGGGGCCGGGATCTGAGGGCCCCCTTATAAAAGGGGGCTCCCAGATTCCGATAAGCCCCCGCCCGCAGACCCCGACAACCAACGGCCAGGGTTGTCGGGAAGAGGCCCTTGTCCTCATCAACATGGGGACAAGGTGCTTTTGGGTGGGGGGGGCCGCATGGCCCCCCTTTCCCCAGGGCACCCCCCATGTTGAGGGCACGCGGCCTGGTACGGCTCAGGAGGGGGGGGGCGCTCGCTCGTCCCCACCCCTTTCCTGGCCTGCCGGGCTGCGTGCTCGGATAAGGGTCTGAGATGGATTTGGTGGGGACCCCCACGCCGTTTTTCGGCGTGGGGATTCCCTTTAAATCCATGCCAGGTGACGGAGCTAGCGCGCCGGCATTTACTGCCTACGCTAGCTACGTACCTGAAGTTACGTTCTAAATGAACGGACTGCTCCGTGTGTGGGCAAGTCCGTTCATTTTCAAAAGTCCCGCGGACTTTGTCCAGCGGATTGTCCGCCGGAGAAGTCCGGGCGTGTGTGGGCAAGTCCACACGCTCGGAAAGTCCGGCGAAGCCAGCTGGAAAGTCCGGCGGATTGTCCGCTGGACTAGGTCCGCCGGGAAAAGTCCCTTCGTGTGTACGCGGCATAAGTAGTACAATGTCTATGACAATATGTAATAGTTTAGTGATTACACCCAGACATGGAATTTTTTAGGCTACCTGTTATTTTGGACTTCTCAGAGTCTGTTTTGTTGCACATATAAAGCATTCTAGGCAATCCTTCTGGCTTTGATTGCTTCCTGTGTTTCTCTCTGTAATAATGCCATGTGTAGGATAGATAACCTCCAGCCTTGCTCAAACCTGCTAGACCATTTCCTACAACCCCCCAACTATACGATAAAAGACGTGACAAGGTTTTATTGGAGTAAAATGGCCATCGCAGCCTTTTATTTAACAAAAATACATAACTTGTGTAGCGACCATAACCCCTTGACGCGGCCTTGATTTCTTGGGCTTACCAGTTACCTCCTCACGGCTTGTCAGTGACTGTCTAGGGGTTCCCAGGGTTAGTACCCAGCTACTTCAGATGCTGACACATAAAAGTCCTTTTCAAGGTTTTCATTTTGCAGTGGTAACATCCAACATAACATAGTCTCTGATGGGAATAGAGGGCATGGGTGATAAACTCAGGCACTTCGAACTGCTGACATCCACTGAATGTCTCTAATCAACCCAGAGAGTAGCCACTTGCAGCTGGGCACTTTACTGACGGATAAACCTCTAGCCAGAGATCTAGCAGCCTACATGTTATCCGGAAAATTTGCAAAAGTCTCTGCCACAGACTAAATTGTAACTGAAGATGAATAGGAACCTTTCTCACAATACCTGGATCTTTCTCTGTCTCCTTGGCAGTACTGTGGTAATGTGGATTCTTTAGTGTCCATACAACTCAGCTCCCAGGTTCCTACCGAGCAGCCAGCTTGTTGGCCCTCCTCCGAAGTGTCCTCCCCTGGTCACTTGTACGAGTTGCCGTGTCCCTCTAATACCGAGAGCACACACCGGGACGCCTTCGAATCCTCCTTCAGTTACTGGGCCTCAGACTAGCCAGTTCCGATTCTCAGGAACAGACGGATACCTGCCCCAGACCATTAGGGCCTCTGGGGTTGGTCGGATTGACCATGCTTGCGGGACGGCAAACGCTCCTAGGCCCGGGACCCCTCGCGGGGCTGCCCCGGACCAGAACCAGGAACCAAAAGCTATGGCCGAACCCCGAACACGTGACTTCAGCACCTTAAGTCCCCCTTCCCAGACTACGCAGCAAGGCCAGACGCGCCCACTGATTGGCTCTGGGAAAGATTGATACCTAAGACGTCCAACCAGGCCTGGTTCTCGGCCTGTCATGGGCACCTCACTGCACCTATGACCAGGCGGAACCTTAGCTGGGGGATGCAGAGGAGGACCTGAACTGGGGGGTGCAGATGAGGCCCTGGACTGGGGGCTTGCAGAGGAGGTGCTGGAGTAGGAGGGGGTGCACAGGAGGCCCTGGGCTAGGAGGGGGTAAACAGGAGGCCCTGGGATGAGTGGTGCAGAGGAGGCCCTGCACTAGGAGGGGTGTACACCGGAGGCCATGGACTGGGGGGTGTAGAGGAGTCCCTGGACTTGAAAAGTGGGGTTGATAAATGACCTTGATATGGAGAGCAGGGTGCAGATTAGGCTCTTAACTTTGGGTGGGCTGTAAAGGATGCCTTGGACTAGGAGAGGAGTGCAAAGGAGACCCTGGACTAGGGGGGTGGGCGCAGAGACGGCCATTGACTAGGAAATGGCGGTTGGTGTAGCAAAGGCTCCTGGATAGGGGGGGTACAAGGGAGATACTGGACTAAATGAGGGGTTGCCTGGAAGTCAAAGATTAGGAGAGTTGGTGTCTGGAAGCCCTGGACTAGGGAAGATGGTGCCTGAAGGACCTTTCCAGCTTCAGGGAGAAAGAGCCTGAATCTAAAGCTTGGGCTGAGGAAGAGCCTGCTTGTGCCCTGGAGGGTGAGTTCACAACATAAATGGGGACATTTATCAATTGTCGCAAGTAATGCCAAATAGGAGCAGAGAGATAGGTGGTGTGATAGATTTATTAAAGGAAAAGTACAGCCAAAGCCTGTTTGGTTGTACTTCTCCTGTTGATCACAGCAGTGCAGATTGTTTTGCACTCCTGTGACCCATTTTCAGCTGACAGCAAGCCGCTGAGAGCCTAAGCTTGCCACTAACACCCCCTCCACAGCCCTGTGTTTCAGTGAGCACTGGGGGGGGGGAGCAGAGAGCCAGAAAAACTGACAGCCACCAGCTCTCTGTTCAGGGAGCACTGAGAACTGAGTGATCAGCCTTGTTTGATTACTCGGTTCTCAGTCTTAGAGCTGGTGGTGGACAGATGCAGCAACTATCTAGGTAAGTATGATTCATAAACACAAGTCCCATACTTCTCTTTTAATTACCCGACATCTCCTCATTTACATGGAACATATGCGTCCATGCCCAGTGTGATGGCCATGTAAAGTGTGGGCAGTGGCGGAACTACACGCGGTCGCTATGGGGCCCACAGCCAATCAAGGGCCTGGTGAGCGGCATTGCTAGGCGGGTGCGGGCCGCGCCGGGTGACACTCGCTAGCGGGGGTGACAACCGCGGGTAGCGGCAGCCGCACCACTAACGCCGTTCACTGTGCCTTTTATGCTGGACTGGAGCGCAGGAGGGACACAGCGGTGCGGACCGAACCCGCTCTCCTCCTCTCTGTTTACATCCAGAGAGGAGGAGGAGCCTGCGCTCGAGCCTCGAGGGACACACGCCGCTGTTCTGAGGTATGTAAAGGAGGGGGGCGTCTTTTCTGCTGTGGGGTCTGCACTACTCAGGGGGGGCGGTTTGCACTACCCGGGGGGGTCTGTAATGTGGGGGTGTCTGCACTGAGGGGGGTCTGTAATGGGTGGGGGTGTCTGTACTAAGGGGGTGTCTGCATTGCTGGGGGGTGTCTACTGATGGGGGTCTGCACTGAGGTGGGGGGTGTCTGTACTAAGGGGGTCTGCACTTGGGTGGGGGGTCTGTACTAAAGGGGTGTCTGCATTGCTGGGGGGTGTCTACTGATGGGGGTCTGCACTAAGGTGGTGGTGTCTGCACTCATGGGGGGTCTGTAATGGGGGTGTCTGTACTAAGGGGGTCTGCACTGAGGTGCGGGGTTTGTAATGGGGGGTTGTCTGTACTGAGGGGGGCCTGCACTGAGGTGGGGGGGTGTCTGTACTGATGGGGGGTCTGCACTGAGGTGGGGGGCGTCTGTACTGATGGGCAGTCTGCACTTGGATGGGGGGTCTGTAATGGGGGTGGGTGTCTGTACTAAGGGGATCTGCACTGAGGTGGGGGGCGTCTGTACTGATGGGGGGATCTGCACTTGGATGGGGGGTCTGTAATGGGCGGTGTCTGTACTGATGGGGGACTGCACTGAGGTTGGGGGTGTCTGTACTGATGGGGGTCTGCACTGAGGTCGGGGGTGTCTGTACTGATGGGGGGGCTGCACTTGGGTGGAGGGTCTGCACTAGGGGGGGTGACTGCACTAGGGGGTGTCTGTACTAAGGTGGTGTCTGTACTACTGGGGGGGGGGGGGTTCTGTACTACTGAGGGGGGTCTGCACTGAGGGGGGTGGGTCTGCACTGCTGGGGGGTCCTGCACTGAGGGGGGGTCTGTAATGTTGGGGAGGTCTGCACTGGGAGGGTGTCTGTACTGAGGGGGGTGGTCTGCACTGGGGGGTGTCTGTACTGCTAGGGGGGGTCCTGCACTGAGGGGGGTGTCTGCACTGAGGTGGGGTCTGTAATGCTGTGGGGTGTCTGTACTTAGGGGGGTGTCTGTACTGCTGGGGGGTCTTTACTGATGGGGGTATGCATGTGTGTGTCCTTCAGGGGCTGCATACAGTATACTGCATACTTTGTTGTTCGAAATTAAGCTGTTGCCTGCGTACTGTGCCACATGAGTGTGGTAATCTGTTGTTTGATGGCATTAGTTCATTTCTTTTTTGTGGTGGTGGGGGTGGGGGGGGGGGGGGGGCCATACAACATTTTGCTATGGGGCCCTGTGATTTCTAGTTACGCCCCTGAGTGTGGGGATGCATGGTGTCCTGTGCAACCCTGTGCAGGCAGTCCAGTCAAAGTCAATTGGGACACAGAAGCTGCATGGATATAGGAGAGACAGGAAGAAATGCATGCATCCAAATGCACAGTGTCTGCATTCGGATATGTGAACACACTTCTATAGGTTAGTCTCTCTGGTGGATGCAGATGCAGCAAAAAGTGGCTCAGGATACAGGACCTGTCTCAGCACTTGTCTGAATGAGCCCTTAAGGGAATTTATCAAAACTAGAGCAGACCGAATTTGGAACAGCTGTGCATGGCAACCAATCAGCTCACAGCTTTCATTTTTAAAGCTGAACCAGCTGAAGATTGAAGCTGATTGGTTGACATGCACCGCTGTTTCAGATTCTGACTGCACCAGTTTTGATAAATTCCCCTCACTGTGTTTTACATTTATTACTCTTGACTACTGCATTCTAAGTTCAGCACATTCTTTGTTAAAGTGGTTGTAAAGGCAGAAGGTTGCAATGCATGAAAGTAAAAAGACCTCTGTGTGCAGCAGCCCCCCAACCCCACCTAGTTGTTACCTGAGCCCCCTCTCGATCCATCGATGTCCGCAAGAGCCTTGGCTTTTGGCAGCAGCGGGATCCATCTGCTCACACTGCTGTCAATCACAGCCAGTGAGCAAATCAGAAGAGGGAGGGAGCGGAGTCGCGCGATGGCTACATATGTGAATGGACACACAGAGCCGCAGATCAGGCTGGACCATGGCTGCTTGGGTGCCCCCATAGCAAGCTGCTTGCTGTGGGGGCACCCAGAAAGAGGGAGTGGCCACGGGTGTCCTGGAGAGGGACCCAAGAAGAGGAGGATCCAAGCTGATCTGTTCAAAACCACTACACAGAGCAGGTAAGTCTAATATGTTTATTATCTAGAAAAAAACAAGGCTCTAACATCACTTTAAGGTTAGCTGTGTATAGTAAAGAATATGCAATAGAACAGTTTTATTTTACTAAAATTAGTGTCGCTATATTGCCACATACCATTTTTCTTAGGGGGGGGTGCAAAAAAATGCCCAGCCCCGGGTGCCAGATGTGCTAGCAACACCACTGGACAGTTTTAGTTCCCAATGAGGGACAGTTGGGAGGTATGTAAATCTATCAGCAGATCCTTCAGGGGTAGCACTACACAAGCTATTTATGTGCATGGCAAATATGTCTTTTAATATGAAGGGATTTTTTGGCCACTGGTGCCGTTTTTTAAGTGTCCAGAGCAGTTTGATTGAATTACTAATGCCGCGTACACACGAGCGGACTTCTTGTCGGACTGAACTCCGAAGGACTTTTCAACGGATTTCCGACGGACTTCCGAACGAACGGACTTGCCCACACACGAACGGACTAAAGTCTGTTCGAAAGTCCGTTCCTTCGTACGTGATGACATATGACAGGACTAGAAAAGGAAGTTCGATAGTCAATAGCCTTGCGTCGTATTTGATCCGTCGGACCAGCATACAGACGAACGGTCTTCTCGATAGGAACTGGTTCTGGCGAATTTCCGGTGGAAAGATTTGAAACATGTTCCATTTCTAAGGTCCGTCAGAATTTTAGAAAGAAAAAGTCTGATGAAGCCCACACACAAACGGAATGTCCGACGGAATGATTCTGTCTGACTTTTTCTGCCGGTCATGTGTACGCGGCATAAAAGGGAGAATGTTCACTCTGAATGAAAAAAAATGAGTACTTAGCTTATTGATTGAACAGGCTGAAAGTGCATTCACTTTATTCTATCAATCAGGGGCAAATTATAATCCTTTTTTACATTCAGTATTAGTTTGCAATCCGTTATTCCCCAAACCAAACATTCTTATGTTCTCTCCCCACCTTGCAATTAACTGCAGCACTGTCAGCCCTTTCTATATGATCCTTCAATCAGCCATCGGGCTGTCTATCAGGTCTCTAAAATAGGCAGCCCAAAGGACAACTAATGCCGCGTACACACGATCAGACTATCCGGCGGACTTAGTCCAGCGGACAATCCGCCGGACTTTCCGAACGAGCGGACTTGCCCACACACGACCGGACTTTTCAAATGAATGGACTTGCCCACACACGGAGTAAAGTCCGTTCATTTTGAACGTGTCTCCAGGTAGATGGGACTAGCGAAGGAAGTCAATGTCGCCACCTCCATCAGCGAGATTGACACCTTGCTAGCCCCGTCGCATGGTATGGATTTAAAGGGGAACCCCTACGCCGAAAAAATGGTGTGGGGGTCCCCCCAAAGTCCATACCAGACCCTTATCCGAGCATCCAGCCCGGCCGGTCAGGAAAGGGGGTGGGGACGAGCAAGCGCCCCCCTCCTAAACCGTACCAGGCCGTGTGACCTCAACATGGGGGGTGCTTTTGGGCCCCCCAACCCCAAAGCACCTTGTCCCCATGTTGATGAGGACAAGGGCCTTTTCCCAACGACCCTGGCCCGACGACATTGACTTCCTTCGCTAGTCCGGTCTACCTGGATCACGTTCAAAATGAACGGACTTTACTCCGTGTGTGGGCAAGTCCTTTCATTTGAAAAGTCTGGTGGACTAGCAGAGACGAGCGGATTGTCCGCCGGACTGCCTAGTCCGGCAGACAATTTTGAGTCCCTCTAGAGCCCAGTCTGGACTATCAGCACATCCTGCAATCAGGGTGATTGAGACCTAAGACTGGAGCAAAGCATCTTGGGACATGTAGTCCAGAAGAGGCATGTTCTATGCTCAGTCGGACTGTTATGAACTAAAAATCCCAGCCAGGTGGGGGAACTAGAACAGAATGCTGGGAGAGGCTATAAAAAGCCTGTGTGGGGAAGGAATTGCTTTCTTGGGACCACGGCCTGGATCTGCAAGCAGTGACTCTGTGTTAGATTGTGCTATGGCCGAGTTGCGGCCTGTACAACAGGGAAAAAAAAGGGATTGCAAGCGGGTGCAGGAGCATCCGCTGCCAGCCACTTCTGGTTATTCAGAATTAGCCTTGAGGCCACTGTCATCACATCCACGCTAGATACAGCCAAGCTGTGGCACAGTGCAACACGAGGTTGAGTGCCATCCCTTGAGCTAGACCCAGCGCGCGCCTGCTTCAGAGCCTCCACGCCACTCTTCAATACCACAGGTTGCTGGGATTGGTGAGCGTGCACTTGCCCATCTTCCTAAAACATAGGACACTGCATGCAAACCCTGTTCCCTTTTTTCCCTGACTTAACTTGTAGGAGAACTCTGTGCTACATTTACAGCGACAGTGTTAACCCTGCTTGTCTGGACACCACCAGTATACTTTACACCACTTTACTTGTCAGGATACTTCAAGCACATTACTAAAGAGCTAGCTGAAGACGCAAGACCTTCTTTTCCTCTGAGAGACTACAACATACCATATAAGGGACCACACTTTCAACCAGGACTTTATTCAATTTAAGAGCAGGTCTAATGACTTAAGTGTCATACATTATATTACCAAAAGTATTGGGACTTCTGCCTTTACACGCACATGAGCTTTAATGGAATCCCAGTCTTAGTCCGTAGGGTTCAATATTGAGTTGGCCCACCCTTTGCAGCTATAACAGCTTCAACTCTTCTGGGAAGACTGTTCACAAGGTCTAGGAGTGTGTCTATGGGAATGTTTGGCCATTCTTCCAGAAGCACATTTGTGAGGTCAGGCACTGATGTTGGACAAGAAGGCCTGGCTTGCAGTCTCCACTCTAATTCATCCCAAAGGTGTTCTATCGGGTTGAGGAGCATGCCAGCCAAGTTCCTCCACCCCAAACTCACTCTCCCATGTCTTTATGGACCTTGCTTTGTGCAATGGTCCAAATCATTTGGTGGAGGGGGGATCATGGTGTGGGGTTGTTCTTCAGGGGTTGGGCTTGGCCCCTTAGTTCCAGTGAAGGGAACCCTAAAGCCACGTACACACGATCGGACTTTTCGGCCGGACTTTAGTCCGCCGGACAATTCGCCGGACTTTCCAGCGGAGGTCCGCCAGACTTTCCGAACATGTGGACTTGCCCACACAAGCCCGGACTTTTCCGGCGGATTGTTTTGACGGAAGTCCGTGGGACTTTTGAAACGAACGGACTTGCCCCACACACGGAGAAAAGTCCGTTCATTTAGAACGTGACTCCAGGTAGACGGGACTAGCGAAGGAAGTCAATGCCGCCGCCTCGATCGGCGACATTGACACCTCGCTAGCCCCGTCACCTGGTATGGATTTAAAGGGGAAACCCTACGCCGAAAAAACGGAGTGAGGGTTCCCCCTAGATCCATATCAGACCCTTATCCGAGCACGCAGTCCGGCCGGTCAGGAAAGGGGTGGGGATGAGCGAGCGCCCCCCTCATGAGCCGTACCAGGCCCCCAGATACCGGCCCCCCACCCTATGTGAATGAGTATGGGGTACGATGTACGATGTACAACACAATTTTTTTAAATACTTTATTGCACAGCTCCGGGGGTCTTCTCGCCGGACTCCTCCGCTATCTTCTGCTAGCTCTTTTACCAGCGGAGGAGCCCAGCTTTCTCCTTCGTCGCCGCCGTCGTCTGGGGGTCTTGTTCCGACTTCGGGGGTCTTGTCCAGCTCTTCTGTTCTTCTTGCCGGACCTCCGCTTTCTACTTCCAGCTCTTTTACTAGCGGTGGCCCGGGCTTCTGTCGCTGTCGCCTTCTGCTTCTTCTTCTTTTGCTTCTTGTTCTTCATTCTTTTTCGATGTTGACTCGTCGCTGTCTCCTCTTCTAATGGCTCAGACGTGTTGCGCTGCCAGTTATATAGGGACAAGGGGCGGGTCACCGGCTCATGTCACATGGTGACCCCGCCCCCTTGTGATGTCACAGTCCCGGAGGATTTACCGCTAGTAAAAGAGCTGGAAGAAGAAAGCGGAGGCCCGGCAAGAAGAACAGAAGAGCGGGACAAGACCTCCGAAGTCGGAACAAGACCCAATTCCGATAAGCCCCCCGCCCGCAGACCCCGACAACCAACAGCCAGGGTTGTCGGGAAGAGGCCCTTGTCCTCAGCAACATGGGGACAAGGTGCTTTGGGGTGGGGGGACGCTCGCTTGTCCCCACCCCTTTCCTGACCGGCCGGGCTGCGTGCTCGGATAAGGGTCTGATATGGATTCGGGGGGGACCCCCACGCCGTTTTTTTTTCGGCGTAGGGATTCCCCTTTAAATCCATACCAGGTGACGGGGCTAGCGAGGTGTCAATGTCGCCGATCGAGGCGGCGGCATTGACTTCCTTCGCTAGTCCCGTCTACCTGGAGTCACGTTCAAAATTAACGGACTTGCCGACGTGTGTCGGCAAGTCCGTTCATTTCAAAAGTCCCGCGGACTAGCACACAGCCGGTGGGATTGTGTCCGGCGGACAATTTTAAGTAAAAACTTCAAACTAAGTCCGCCGGACTTTTGGGAACACACGCGGTCGGATCGTCCGGCGGACTCTAGTCCGGCGGAAAATCCCGCCAGAAAGTCAGATCGTGTGTACGTGGCATAAGACTGGGTTGCCATTAAAGTTCATGTGCGTGTAAAGGCAGGCGTCCCAATACTTAGTGTATTATTGTATTGAACTTAATACAGGGTTTATACAGTTCCTGGGACTATGGAGTCAGGGAGGGAATGGTCTGACATAAATCTAGTCATTCCTCTGCCCTTCTTCTGCCTGTATCCAGAGAGCTCAACCTAGGCAGAGTTTGCTGATTCTGTGTAAGTGTTTATATTCTATTACAATCAGTTATCGCTGTTTGACTGTTTCTAATTTCAGGCTTATTTGTCAAAGTGAATCCCCTGCAGTTTTTTTTTTTATTGAATGTTATTGCCAATAATCTTTCAGTAAATGAGATTGAACTGCTTGGTTTGATTGTGTGTGCTTCTAAGCACTATTGTTACCACAAGAACGTCAGAACCCAGAGTGTCAGAGGTGTCAGAGAACTTGCAAGGTCAGGGCAACCTGTGGGGTACCGATTCATTAAGCGGCCCTCATGGGGGTAGAGCTACAGATCTATCACTGCTGTTCTCTCCTTTGTACAGAGATACTGGTCTTGTATCCGCCTCCTCCTGTAGTTTTCTGCAGACAGCCTGTAGTGAGTTGAGATTCTGGGTTCCTCCAACAGCTGTGCTCCCCACATGGGCCATGTACTGCATGCGGAGGATGTCACTGCTAATTTTACAAGGTAAAATCTGGGATTGAAAATTCCTTTTAGCACACGCAAAGTGGATTTATCCCCTCTGTGGATATCAAGGAATACATTTCAATAAAAGTTTTCTGCTTAGAGTTTAGCTATAAAGTGCTTAGAGAATCCTTTGCCGAGTAGTAAAAGTTTATTTGTAAAACACGGATTGCATATAGTAGAAGAAACAGATATAAAACATCAGCTTAAAAACAGGACAAAAAAAAGGGGAAAGTTTCCTTTTAACGAAATTCAGTAATTTTAGTTTAGCCTCACAGGTTCCATTTAGTCAAAATGGCACATGTCATTCCTCTTGCTATCCCCTCTAGCATGACATCTGTATTGAGGTTGCTGTAAGCTGTTTATTGCTCTCTTGCTATCAATCCTTATCAGTCCCTAGCAGCTGTTAAAACTCTGTTTAAAGCTCCTCAGAGTGCTTTCACACTGAATCGTTTCTCAGGCGATACATCGCTAAAAATAGCGCCTGAAAAAAGCAGGGCCTTTAACTCCAGTGTGAAAGCCGGAGGGCTTTCACACTGGAGCGGTGCGATAGCAGGATGGTAAAAAAAGTCCTGCTAGCAGCATCTTTGGAGCGGTGAAGGAGCAGTGTATTCACCGCTCCTATACTGCTCCTACCCATTGAAATCAATGGGACACCGCGGTAATACCGCCGGCAAACCGCCGCTGCAGCAGCGCTTTGTGCATGGTTTTAACCCTTTTTCGGCCGCTAGCGGGGGTTAAAACCACCCCGCTAGTGGCCGAATACCGCAGCTAAAACGACGGTAAAGCAGCGCTAAATATAGCGCCACTTTACCGCCGCCGCCCGCACCGCCCCGGTGTGAAACCAGCCTTAGGCCCCTTTCACACAAACGGACCGTTCAGGTCCGCATGTCAGTTTTGTCGGCGGACCTGAACGGGTGCTCCATGTTAGTCTATGGAGCGATGGATGTCAGCGGTGACATGTCCGCTGACATCCGACACCGCTAAAATCAGACGGATGGCCCTACGTTCGGATTCGTCCCTGGTGTTTTCGTCCGATCTCTCCATAGCAACCAGCGGCGCTCGACAAGCCCCTCCCCGCTCAGTGAGCAGAGAGGGACCTGTCATCTGCCGGCTCAGCGGAGATCAACGGAGAGATCTCCCGCTGAGCTGGTGGACAGAGGCGGACTCCATGGCAGCGGATCCGCCTTGTGTGAATGAGGCCTTACACATGGGCCGAATGCTGACCAATTCAATAAAAAATGGTTGACAGTCGGCCCGTGTGTAAGACACTCAGTCCGACTGAAGTCGGTCGTTTGGTCGGCTTCTGTCGGACGAGCATGCTGAAAAACCAGCAGCCGACCGGCTCCTAATCAGTGCTCTCAGCCAATGACTGAGAGCTCTGATCGGGGTGTTCCACCTGTCAGAACACAACAGCCCAGTGGGGGAGACCGCTGAACTAACGTCAGATCATTAGTACAGAGGCTCCGACTGACAGTTTTTTTTTTTCATTCAATCCACCGGCTTAAACAGAAAAAACGAATAGTGTGTACCAGGCTTTAAAAACAAATTTACCTTCAGAAGGCAGATCCGCAATTCCAATGTGCAAGTAAGATTGCCAATATACAATGGCACCTTCTTTCGCAGTTGGAGGAATTAAGTCATTGTATCAAGGGAGACTTTCTGTACAGTTAAAGTTGATTTTTACTTTTTATACAGAGTCTTCACAGCTGCTTTCTTGGTATTGCTATAGAGATGTTATATGAAAGAGGGAGCAATAACAAGCTTACAGAATTCTATATGCACAGGTACTGTTAGATGAGATAACAAAAAAGAATAGCAAAGGTCAATGTAAGCAGAGCTTACAATGGGCTGCCAGCAGTGGCGGGACACGGTCATTTAGAGCCCAGGGCAAACATGCCAAATTGCTCCCCCCCCCCAAGATGTATGGGCATTATGTGTCCCATCCCCACTCCCAACACAAATCCCCCCAAATCTCAACTCCTAGCACACCCTCCCTAAATTTGCCCCCCTAAAACTATTCTTACCCCACCTCAAATTCCCCTTTTTAACACAAATTCCCTCCCCCTAATCTCCTTGTGGTGCCCCACCTCACATGATACCACAGTGCCCAGGGCAACCGTCCCTCCTGCCCACCCCCTGTCCCGGCCCTGGCTGCCAGTTACTGTTTCATTCATATAATTCGTCATCAGCTTCCACATCTACTTCTACATCTACATCTGTTACATTTATGGTATGGAAACCCTTAATGGCTGAAAAGTGTTTGGAAGTAAAATCCACCACAAGCTGCTTTTTGCCAGTTCTTGAAGGAGTAATTTCTATCAGCACAGTGCGTGTCTCTCTGGGCCCCAGATAGGGAACTCTAAAAATAAGAATCAGTTGTTAATATTCCGTATACTACTTGTTTTTTCTGTTACTAATCATGCTGAATGAGATCATACTTACTTTCTCTTCATTTTTCTCTTCACTAAGCCGCTGCCTCCAATAGACAAAACTCCATCACTTAGTTTGGTAGATAAAGGATTTGTATAAGTAACCTCCACTTCCACAGGGTTATTTACTAATGCATTTGCGAGGATCTGTGGGAAAGAAAATAAAGCTCTTAAAGAGATACAAGCAGTTTAGATAGTAAGTATTAAAGTGTAGATGTATTTATCTTCTGATACATTTTGATTTCACCCTTATGCTGGCCACACACAACAAAGTTCAGGTATTTTAAATAAAAATTTTGTATTTGAAGAAAAATTCCAAGCATGGTATATTCTTACATAGTTACAGTGGTCCTGCTTGGGCCAATGTATCTATGTACATACATACCATACCTGGCCAATGCCACTGGAAGCTGTAAATCACTGAAGTAGACACCATTACCCCAGTGATTTCTATTTGCTTCTGGGCCCGAGCTGAGATGCTTAGCATGAGCGCCATTCAATGCTTCGCACTTTCTGAATGAAGGCAAAGTGTTCGCTGGTTGGAGGAGGTGTAAAGCAGGACACCACCTCGCCTTTCCACCTCATCCAATCAGAGAATGCTGAGGATCTCACTGAGGAGATGCAAAGTATTCTCTGAATTGTGCCTGTATTTCAGGTTGAAAAAAGAAAACACAGGTCCATTGAGTTCAACCAAAAAAAAAAATTTCACAGCTTCTATGGTTAATAAAATCCTTTTTAACATGTGAAGCTTAAAGTGGAAGTAAACCCTTCTATTGTTTTCAGCCAAGGAAGCCGCCATCTTGGCCTCTGCTTGATCTTCAACTGCCATTATGCTGCACATGTGATCAGTTATGACACCAGCCATTGGATGGCTTGACAGTTTGGTTGAGAGCACATCACGTGCCGGAAATGTAACTGTTTTTATAATCTGTTAAATCTATGGGTTTACTTCTGCTTTAATCCTCTTTTTCTCCAGACACAAATGGTGCCCATGCAACGACCCACAACTTTCCACAATTACTATTTATATAAATAAAATCAGTTCAGGTATGATTACAGATTCTCTTGTATTTAACAATTTATTGGTGTGGACTTATCATGCATGGTTCATATATAGAGACCCCATCCCCAGTAAAAAAAAAAAAAAAAAAAAGCTAGGTTAAAGAGGAAAAAATAAATAGAAGAAAAAAGTAAAAAAATAACTTACATTCCATTTCCAGGATGCTTGCCCAAGCAAAGGGTGACCTCACTGGGCCTGCTACTGGGATCCCGTGAGAGGTGAGCATCCCAGATCCTCTGAGAATGCAGAGTGCAATGTGGCAGAGTGTCCATTTACTCACCAGGTTTAGATTCAGGCACAGGCCCCTCCAGTTCCTTTCCCTCCCAAATTCCTTGATTCCTGGACACACCTAGAGAAGATACATTTCTGCACTTCCCTCACTCGGCAGCTCAGGGAGGACACACCTGTTGAGCCAGAGGTAGCTGGGCAAGTGATCTGGTAAGGCCCTCCACTGTCAGTACCAGTGTGTGTGGTCAGTAGGCCAGAGCCTAATAAGATGCATCTTTTCAACTACTACCAGAACACTGCAGCTACAGTGGAGTGGCACTTCATCTTTGGGCCTTGGATGCCTCCAGCTGTACCCCTTTGTTACCAGCACTACACTGGACTTTACTGTGATGGACACTATCTATGAGGGTAATCCCAAGTAGCTGTGTTCTTTACAGTTTTGTAAAGCTAGATTCTCTGTTGATAAAAAATCTTACAGAGTCTATGCTATGCAGTCACATGTTACTTGATTAAGCCGCTGCCTCCAACAGACAAAACTCTATCACTTAGTTTAGTAGATAAATGATTTGTATAAGTAATCTCCACTTCCACAGGGTTAGCTGGACAAGTGGTCTGGACAGGCCCTCCACTGTCAGTACCGGTGTGTGTGATCAGTCAGGCCAGAGCCTAATAAGATACAGCTTTTCAACTACCAGAACAATGCAGATACAGTGGGGTGACACTTCATCTTTGGATGCCTTCAGCAGTACCCCTTTGTTACCAGCACTAACATGGACTTGCTATGCAGCCATATTTTACCCCAACTGAGCCTTGGTAACAATGCTGTGAAGAGTTTGCATGTTTTTGCCATCTGGAACTTGTTTTGTGACTATTTAGTAAATGGAGAGAGATCCCCCTACAGAAGACACATGACCCTGTGTCGACACATGTAGGGGAGGGGCAAGGGCGGTGAAGGCACCCGGACACTTACGAGGAGCAAGTGGCCAGTTGAGTATACAGCGGTTGTGCGGCTCTGCAGGACTTTTTTATACACCAATGTCATCTATAGTCTGGTGCGCTGGAAGGGTGAGTACCCTGTTTTTTTTTTAAAATTAAAATCTAAACTTTTAAACGGTATAAGCACTATTGGCGTCCCTTTCTATATACATGTACTCTGATGCTGGCCATTGAGGGGGAGATTGCTGGAAGATTGCAGGAACCTTCTGACCTGAATCCATCTTATTGAGCCCTGGAGTGGCTTACAGGTGTTTTTTGACCCAACTTAGGTGAGGGGTTACATTCTCTGAGGTGGGCCTTTACCCAATAGGGGGGGAGCATGAGTGGAATATTTTATTTTGCATTCACAAGGACTATATTCATCACTTTTATATAGTGCATGTCATATCACGTTATATACTATTGTACCTTGTGTTTTTATGTTTTGAAATATTATTATTGGCATACAATTTATTGAATTGGTATTCACTTGGATGGTCATGCACAGCGCAGCATTTTATATGAGATTATTATAGTTACTCTGTATCTCATCATTCAGCTGATTACCTATTCTGTTACAACAGTAGCGCATTCTAGCAGGATTTAGGGTACCCAGCTCTTCCAGGCCCAGTGATGTCACCCTTGCCTAAAAGAAGCATCCGAAAGTCACGGTAAACATTTTTAACTTTTTTCTTCCAATTTCTTTTTTTTTTAAATCTAGATGTGGTTTTACACTTTTATCCTATGTAGGCTCTGCCATTTAGACCTATAGAAGAGGACCAGTTCTTCCACTGAGAAGACAATTCTGCAAGTTTAGACTGATATACATTATTATGCTGTTTCTAGGTAGTAATGTAAGAGAGAGCTACAATGTAACTAGAAGATTATTATTATGTGCTGCTAGCCAATTATGTTTATCCCATACTAATTTCTTTACCTGAATTTTCAGGGGAGGTCTTTCAATAAACAGTACTTTCCGAACAAGCATTTTCTTTCCACTTTTCAATATACACAAAGCAACAACTTCAATAAGATTGTGGTTTATGACTTCCTCTTCATATTGTGAGGCATATAGGTTCACTGGGATTTGTTTTTCTGTACAAATTTAAAAGAATGAAATATTAGAGGTCTTAGCATTGTACATTACTATTTACTTTTATTTTCCACTGTAATAAGACAACCTCCATCTGGCTTTGTGACATCACGGAATGTCAAATTGTGTTTTCTCACTCACTTTATCAAGAAAGCTAGCTGTTTACTGAATGATGATGCTACTGACTCACGCAGTTGAGGTGAGATGACATCACGTGACCCCGCCCCCTTGTGACCTCATTGACCGGGGACATTCTGGCTCGATGATGTCACAAGGGTTGGGGTCACCAGGTGATGTCACCAAGTGGCCCGTCCCTTAGTTATTTAAGAACTGCCAGATGGCGGACCTATCAGATGGCGGGAGCCTCGTCGGGTGCAAAACTCTTTTTTTTCCCTTAGGGTCGGCAGTAGTGGCGAGCATCATGATTGACGATGGATCTACTTGGGGGGACATTTTTTATTCGTTTTTTAAATAAAGAACTCGTCAAAAACTGTCTCCTTTGTTTTTTACTCTACACAATTTTTTTTACCCCATACTCATTCACATGGGGGGGGGGGGGCGGAATATGGAGGCCCTCTTGTTAAAGGGGGCTTCCAGATCCTGATAAGCCACCCCCCACACCCCAACAACCATCGGGAAATGGTGGCAGAGCCCCCCGCCTCAAATCACCCCCCCCATGTTGAGAGTATGTGGCCTGGTATGGTTCAAGAGGGAAGCAAATCTCTCCCCCCTTTCCTAGCCTGCCGGGTGCATGCTCAGATAAGGGTCTGGTATGGATTGTGAGGGGAGACCCCACGCTGTTTAAAAAAAATGAATAATTGGCATGGGGTTCCCCTTAACCACTTGCCGACCGGTGTCGGCACATATACGTTGGCAGAATGGCACGGCTGGGCAAAGTAACGTACCCGTGCGTTACTTTGAATTTCCCGCCATGCCCATGCGTGCACCTACCGCAAGCTCCGTGACCATGCCCGCGGGTCCCGCGGACTCGATCGCCACGGGGATACCCGCGATCGTGTCACGGAGCTCAAGAACGGGGAGATGCCGATGTAAACAGCATCTCCCCATTCTGCCTAATGACAGCACACTGATCGTCTGCTCCCTGTCATCAGGAGCAGCGATCAGTGTGGTGTCACACACAGCCACGCCCCCAGACAGTTAGAAACACGCCCCTAGGATACACTTAACCCCTCCCCCTAGTGGTTAACCCTTTCTCTGCCAGTGACATTTTTACAGTAATCAATGCAATTTTATGGCATTGATCGCTGTATTAATGCCAATGGTCACAAAAATGTGTCAAAATTGTCCGATGTGTCCACCATAATGTTGCAGTCACAATAAAAATCGCTGATCGCCGCCATTACTAATAAAAAAAAATTATTAATAAAAATGCCATAAAACTATCCCCTATTTTGTAGATGCTATAACTTTTGCGCAAACCAATCAATAAACGCTTATTGCGATTTTTTTTCCCAAAAATATGTAGAAGAATACGCATCGGCCTAAACTGAGGAAAAAAAATATTTTTTTATATATTTTTGGGGTATATTTATTATAGCAAAAAATAATGTGTTTTTTTCAAAATTGTCACTCTTTTTTGTTTATAGCGCAAAAAATAAAAACCGCAGAGGTGATCAAATTCCACCAAAATAAAGCTCTATTTGTGGGGAAAAATGGACGTTAATTTTGTTTGGGAGCCACGCCGCACAACCACGCAATTGTCAGTTAAAACGCCGCAGTGCCGAATCGCAAAAAACGCTCTGGTCAGGAAGGGGGTAAAACCTTCCGGGGCTATGGATTGGGGGGCCCACGCAGTTTTAAAAAAAAGTTTTTAATGCCGGCATTGTTTACATTCAGCAGTCAGCGGGGAATAAGCTGCCGAGTCATCGGTTGTTAAAGAGGAAGTAATCCCTAATGGGTTTACTTCCTCTTTGTTTCCCTGCAAAGGTAAAGCATAATGGACTACTATGCATCGCATAGTAGTCCATTATGTGTCACTTACCTGACACAGGAGCCAGCGAAGTCACCGCTGTCCCCTTGTGTACGGAGCCTCCATCTTCTTGGTGGGTCTCGCGGCTCCGGCCCTGTCATTCGACGGCGCTGCAATGACGTCAATCCCGCGCATGCGCACGGGAGTCGCCACTCGCGGCATATTGCGGTTGAGAGCGGCACACTCAGTGCGTCTGCGTGCCGCTGTCTACGGCGCCTGCGCCGTGGACAGCGGTGCCTGTCTTTTGGCAAATATCTCCTAAACCGTGTAGGTTTAGGAGGTATTTCTTGGACATACAGGTAAGCCTTAATCTAGGCTTACCTGTAGGTCAAAGTGGTTTGTAAGGGTTTACAACCACTTCAAGGACGTGGCGGCTGTCTGCTCTTTAACAACCGGCTATTCATAGTTTAAGGGGCTTTTCCTATTAGAAAAAAAACACAAAATGCATCCAAACGCATCCAAAATGCATGCAGAAATTCATAAAATACACAAGACTTGCATTTTTGGTGAGGGTCCGTTGTAGTCTATTAAATGGAAAACGGAATCTGCTGCAGGAAAAAAAGTCCCTGACTTTCCAAAAAAGCAGCGGCTGAAAGCCGTGTTAAATGAACTGTAGTGCGTTTCTGCAACCCCCCCCCCCCCCCCCCCCCCCCCCAAAAAAAGCATAGCCTAAAATGGTTGTCACAGGATCAAGTGTCCCTTCTGGAACATTGTGGATTTCCCATCAAATTATCCCTTTGATGACAACACTATAATAGTGAGTGTGAATCCTCACTGCTGGAAAAGAAAAGAGATTGCAATAAAAGCTTGACAGAGGTGAAAAAAAAAAAAATTCTTATTATATATAGTACTTTAAAGCAGACACATAAAATCATAGCCTGAATGTGTCAAAGTATTACAGCTCTTAGAACAAGGAATAAACCTCTCTTGTTAATAATTAGTGAAAAAGGGTTAATATGTGTCATATACAGTTATCATAAGAATTGTATACATTGTAATTCCCTTTATATCAATTAAATGACATGTAAATCAAAGTTATACTCAGCAGTACAGACATGTAAATGTTATATACTATGCATTATAAAATTCTACATTCATATTACACTTAAAACATAATGTCAGCTAAAAAAAAATTGCTGTTGTTTTGGATAGAGTAGAGAAGAGTAATGCCCCGTACACATGGTCGGAATTTCCAACGGAAAATGTCCGATCGGACCATGTGTGGGCTCCATCGGACTTTTTTCCGACGGAAAAAATTTGAGATCCTGCTCTCAAATTTTCCGACAACACAGTCCGATCGGACTTTTTCTGATCGCGTGTAGGGAACTCCGACGGACAAAGTGCCACGCATGCTCAGATAAAATTATGAGACCAAAGCTATTGGCTACTAGCCTCTACGTAGTTCCGTCGTACGCAACGAACGTCACCACGTTCAGAATGATCGGATTTTCCGACAACTTTGTCCGACTGTGTGTATGCAACACCAGTGTCGGACAAAATCCGTCTGAAAAAATCCGACGGATTTTGTGGTCGGAATTTCCGACCGTGTGTACGGGGCATTACATCTTCGGTCAGGTTTTAGTGCCATCTGTGTCCCTATTGGAAAGATTTCATGTCAGGGATAGACATAATGTGAAATCTCTTTAGCAGGGAGACAGACAATGCGCATTTCTTATTAGAATGCAGAAACGTTAAAACTTCTGAAAATGTTTTATTGCACAAATGGAAATTGAAGTGCCACGCCACTGCTAAGAGGTCCACATACAACTTGATTTCAAAATGTCTGCCAAACCATCTGCTGACAAGGTCTGTGCTTGTAATCACACTCGAAGAAACAACATTAACCACTTGCCCTCCAGAAGGTTTGACCCCACTTCATGACCAGGCCATCCTTTACAGTTCTTTTGTAGGGTTGAAGATCGCGCTGGACTAACTCAATCAGTTGTGGTTTAATGGCTGGGTGATGTTGGGGGCAGGTAGGAAGAGTTCTCTTTCAATGCTTTTTGCCCCACTTCACCAGACGAATGTTGTTAGCCCTTTTTTGGGGGCCTGGGCGTCTGCCTTTGCGTACGGCCTTGAGGTTGTTTCCACATGTGCTAGTAGAGGTAGAGGTTTGCCTCTGCAAACACAGAGCATTCTGATTTTGGTGTCACAGACACAACCATTTGGGATATCAACAGACAGCAGCAGCCCTGAGGAAGGGGGAGTCTTTTACCATTACCATTACGACTTCGGCATTTCATTGGAGAGTGTGTGCTCCTTCCTTTTCTACCTCTACTATCTTTTGCAGTTCAGGCTCTGCACTACTTTAACTAGCGATTGCGCGGTCATGCAATATTGTGCGCAAACAAGATTTATATTATTTTTTCACACAAATAGAGCTTTCTTTTGGTGGTATTTGATCACCGCTGGTGTTTATTTTTCATTACATAAAGAAAAAAGAAAAACGTTTTTGGAAAAAAAAGATATATTATTTAAAAATGTCTGTTATAAAACATAGCCAATAAAAAATTAGTTTAGGCTAACATGTATTCTTCTACATGTCTTTGGTAAAAAAAAAAAAAATACCAATAAGTGTATATTATTTGGTTTCTGTGAAAGTTATAGTGTCTACAAACTATGGTATATATACTGGAATTATTATTATTTTTTTTTTTATATACTAGTAATGACGGTGATCAGTAGGGGTGCAACGGATCGTGACCGATCCGTGATCCGTACGGATCGGCCTGTCCGGATCGGCACCCCTCGCGATCCGCGGAGCGGTCCGCGGCCGCGGCCTTTAGGAAAGGCCGCGGCTTCGGCCTAGCTATGGAGCGGGCGGCCATCTTGGTACACCCGGCGGCGACGAGCTGCGCGCTGACGTCACCCCAGCCGCAAGTTCATTCATTCCACATGCCACAGGAGCCCATGTGACTGGATTCCGGAGCAGTCACGCTGGATTCCTTGCCTGGCCAATTCTGCAACTTCTAAAAGCAGGTACCACACCACTTCCCCACTACTAAACGATCCCCCCCCCCCCCCCAATAAAATGCAGCCCATTAAAAAAAATAGTCAGCGGCACATTATTTATTACTGATGATTTGTGCCAAGCTCATAACAGATCAAAGTTCCTCCAAACAGACTGCTGTGATGAGTCCCGGGATGACGCTAATCATGTCGCAACCCATCAGCACGACACGATTAGCGTCGTCCCGGGACTCATCACAGCGGTCTGTTTGGAGGAACTTTGATCGGTGGTGAGCTTGGCACAAATCATCAGGGATATCTGATATGCATTGCTGACTATGTTTTTTATGCTTGTAATAAGCTGCATTTTATTGGGGGGGGGGGGGACATTGTTTAACCACTTCACATCCGGCCGTAGCCGAATGACGGCCACCGCGCGGATGTGAAATCCCAGGAGGACGTCGTATGACGGCCTCCCCTTTCCTCGTTCCCTGTGCGCGCTCACGAGCGCGCAGCAGGGAAATTCTGTGTTGACCGTGTCCCTCGGACGCGGCCAATCACAGATCGCTGTAAACGGCCAATCACAGCGGCCGTTTACAGCGTGATCGCCCTGGCCAATGAGAGATGATCTCATATGTAAACATATGAGATCATCTCTCAGCGCCGCTGCCCCTCCTCACACAGAGACAGCATGTGAGGAGGAGGAGATGAACGGCTGCAGCGCCGTAAGTTTCAAAAAAAAAAAAAAAATGAAATGCCATCTGACTGTGCCCACTAGGGGTGCAACGGATCGCAAATTCAATTATTATTTGCTGATCCGAAAATGATCCGATCCGTGACTCCTGATCCGAGGATCGATCCGATCCGTGAGTTTTTTGATCCGTTGCACCCCTAGTGATCAGTGACTTAGGCCACTTTCACACTGAGGTGTTTTTCAGGTGCTACAGCGCTAAAAATAGCGCCTGTATAGCGCCTGAAAAAAACGTCCCCTTTCACTTTTTTTACCGTCCTACTAGCGCACCGCTCCAGTGTGAAAGCCCTCCAGCTTTCACACTGGAGCAGTGCGCTAGCAGGACGGTAAAAAAAGTCCTGCTAGCAGCATCTTTGGAGCGGTGAAGGAGCGGTGTATTCACTGTTCCTAAACCGCTCCTACCCATTGAAATCAATGGGGCAGCGCCACTATACCGCCGGCAAAGTGCCTCTGCAGCGGCACTTTGCGGGCGATTTTAACCATTTTCGGCCGCTAGCGGGGGTTAAAAAAAGTCCTGCTAGCAGCATCTTTGGAGCGGTGAAGGAGCAGTGTATTCACCGCTCCTAAATCGCTCCTACCCATTGAAATCAATAGGGCAGCGCAGCTATACCATGGGTGGTTTTAACCCTTTTTCGGCCGCTAGCGGGGGTTAAAACCGAATAGCGCCGCTAAAACGTGGGTAAAGCAGCGCTAAATATAGCGATGCTTTGCCGCCGATGCCGCTCCTGCCCCAGTGTGAAAGGGGCCTAATAGTGGGACTGTTATAGTGTGGCAGGCAATATGACCCTAGCTGATGCTGGCTGGCTGGGGGTACACTACCGCTTATACCAACACACTTGGTCAAGCCATGCTGAAGGGAGACTGTAAAAACCCTTGAAATGTGATGTTTCCTACTTTGCATATTTCCGATAGGACAAATTGCTTCTGAACTCTGAGAACATTGGTACGATGTTCTTGTGTCCTCTAAAACCCCAGCAGCCAGGCAGTGTTGAGCAGTTCATCATCAAAGTGCACTGCAGAAGCTCCAAAGTTGATTTTTCAAGAGCTCAGTTCACCTTGCTCCCCTTTTCCAAACTCCTGCTTTGTTCTTACATTAGAAAAAATAAGTTTTGAGAGCTGAGTTCCTAAGAAAATAACTTGAACTTTAGTGCTTTTGCTATGAAATTGAGGATACATTTCTCCACTGTGCCTGTAGTTTCAGAGGTTAGGGATGGCTTTTTAAGCTCATTTACTGCTTGTTAAGAATATGAAAATACTCTATCAATAGCCTAGTCACACGTTGAGGTTAAAGCCCATGTAGACTTGTTTTAGTTTTTAGATACTTCTTCCAGGTTTTTATTGCTGTTTGTGACCCCATTGTGGAGATTTCACTTCACTGCTGATCCTTGTGACAGTAATCTGTACCTGTGACTGGAAGTGAGGTCAGACATTCCCAATCAGAACACAGATTGCAAATGAAGATATGATAAAGGCTTTATCCCTTCAATGCTCTGTCCAAGATTTTGGCTGATGTTGGGGTTTAAGAGCAGTTCTATACATCCCACATCAATGTTTCAAAAAGTTGCTTCTACAGTATGGAGTAAGAATGTCCTGCAAGATAGAAGAAAGGTAATCACCTAAATTCCTCAAGATTAGCTCAGAAAGACATGGTGAGGGGCAGGAAGGAGTGTGGGTGGATGGGAGGAGAACAGAAGAAATGAAAGAGAAAGCAAGAGAGCTAGTAGCTGAATGGAGGGTACTGAGTGAAAATGTCACTGACATGGACTTTGAGCATTGCAGTGATAACAGGGACTGCATTGGGTGGGGTCTACAATACCTGTCATGAATCCGAACCCTGCAGAAAATGGAATTCCCATACTAATAGTACCAAGGTCATTTCTGGTGGCACCATAGTCAAATGAACAACAGAATACTGGGAGGTAGTTACCTGTATGCATTACATAACTTAATTTTTGACAGTAGTTAATTAAAGATAACTTTAAATATGAAACAATGTTACCTTTCTGGGGTGCCAGTGTGAGAGATGTCTGATCTGATAATAATTCGGCTATTGGCTTGCCAGTGTACTCAATAGACGATGAGCTTAATTTTACGTTTAAGTGCTGAGTCTTTTTGCCAGTGTTCGTCAGGGTTAGAGTTAGACTTATGTCATCGCCAAATGCCGTGGATGATATCAGCTCAAACTTTCCATCAATGTCTAGCTTTTCCTTCAGAGTTTCAGATTCATCAAAGTCAGTTTCACCGTTCCTCTTTTTGCGACGTTTCTTTCCAATGCCTCTTTTGCTAAGGCCATCCTTTTTAATGATCCCCATTTTTACCAGCTTTTCACGTGCTTTCAGGTAAATGGCCCTTTCCTCAGGTGATCCTAAAACAGAACATCAATCATATTTCTTTCAAAATTATTAATGTAGCTTTTTTTTTTTTTGCTTTATCTGTACATTTTTCATATATTACTAGAATAATTTTTAATATACAGTGCTATCATCTCTGTAGTGCCGTACAAAATGATAGTGATATTAGCAATAAAAATAAAAAAATAGGAGCAAGGGTCATGCACGTAAGAGCTTAGGGTCTTCATGAATAAGGAGAAGAATATTAGTTAAAAAATGCATGTGCTAATTCCATCAGGATTTAACTGAATTCAAGAGTTGCCTATGCAGACTTTAAGGGCAGACTCTGTTTGGCCACTGAGAGCAAATATGTATACTTGGTATTTCTGGGTATGTGAAGAATGCAATTTACTCCCCTTCCGCTCTCATGAGAGCAATGGTGCTTTATTATTGGCCCAGTGTTGTCACTTGGTGACAGGGGGAGTCCTTAACTCTGTTTAGGCTACCAGGTCTGCGATCCCTACTTACTTCGGTATTGAGTTTTTTTCCAACAAGCGTGAGCACGTACTGTATAGCTTGAACCTAGTATTTCATTGAGTAAATTTTCTAAGAGAAATGTGGACTGCTCCTGGAAATTATGGTGGCAGCAGGACAAGTATTGGAGAGACACAAAGAAAAGTAGGAGGATCCCCTTAACCACTTGCCTACTGGGCAACTTCAACCTCTTCCTCCCCAGGCCAATTTTCAGCTTTCAGTGCTGTCGCACTTTGAACTCTACCCATATCAAATTTTTATCATTTTTTTTTCTCACACAAATTGATTTCTTTTGGTGGTATTTAATCACCACTGTGTTTTTTATTTTTTTTGCTAAAGAAACAAAAAAGACCAAACACTTTGAAAAAAAAACTTTTTTTCTTAGTTTCTGTTATGAAATTTTGTGAGCAGGTAATTTTTCTCTTTCACTGCTGTGCGCTAATCAAGGTGAGTAGAAAATTCTGGATTGCCGCACTCCAAATGAAATTTCTCGTGCCTTTATTAGAACATCCGGATCACACTGTACATGTCGCAGCAAAGTAATACAGAACCAAAAACAGCTGATGCGTTTCCCACTAAACGTAGTGCTTACTCATAGCGCTGATGTGGCTGCACTGATGGGCACTAATAGGCAGCACTGATGGGCACTGATAGGCTGTACTGATGGGCACTGATGAGGCTGCACTGATAAGCAGCACTAATGGGCGCTGATAAACAGCACTGATAGGCTGCACTGATGGATACTGATAATAAGGTGGCACTGATGGGCACTGATAGGTGGCACTGATGGGCACTAATAGGCATCACTGATAGATGGCATTGATGGGTACTGATTGGCAGCACTGATGGGCACTGATTGGCAGCACTGATGGGCACTGTTGGGGCTGCACTGATAATCAGGAGGATCAGTGTATATGTCCCCATTCACACTACCTGGTTACTGGCTCTCCTCTCCTCTTAGCGGTGACTGAGTGAGGAAAGGAATGCCGATAACTGGCAACTGTGTTTACATGTGATTAACTGTGATTGGACACAGCTGATCACATGGTAAAGATCCACTGTGATTGGCTCTTTACCCTGATTTGTTCTCACAGAGTGCGCCGGGTGTGCGCTGCAGTGCATGCGCGCAGGGGGGTGCAGTTTTGGGAGGATATCAATAGACGCCCTCACAGAACTGGACGACCACACTGTAGCTGTCATTTGGCTATAGCATGGTCGGGAAGTGGTTAAAGGCATCTGTATGATCACAGTAGAAAGTTGTTGCCACCATCCACCTGGTTTACAGACCATAATATGGGGAAGATCACAGTGAAAAAAGTTGTAATTGCGGTTAAAAAACAGAGTGGGGCTAAGTGCTAAGGAGTCGGGTGGACCAACGAGTATCAGATGCAGCGGTATAAACCTCCTGGGAGGCAAAGTAATACAAACCTAGAACAAAAATGAAAACAGCGCACTGAAATTGAGCAATAGTTAGTAGCTACTAGCCAATGATGTAGGAACATTTTGTCCACGAAGAGGTTAGTAAACAATGCAATGCTGTCCATTATTGAAGAAAAAAAAGTTACAAAAGTGTGTAACAATATATAAAACAACCGCCTTATGGTGGTATAGGCTCATGGGTATATCAATGCTTTCTCACCGGACTTGTGGTAATATCTCCTGGTGGGATGTGGAGAACACGATGTGGTTGTAGATTGCCTGCTCAATGGTCCCAGAGTGAGCACCAAGGTAGTGCTAGTAATCGACCTGCAGGGTTCTCCGGTCAAAGCCGCTGTTGTATGCAGACACTGTCTGCAAGGTAACCAACAGTGTGGCCGATCTCTAGGGTCACAATGTCTGCGATCAGAAGTGATGTCACACCACTCGGCCGGATGTAACGTCCATGGGACCAAAGTGTAGATCATGACTGAGAGGATACAAAACAGCCAGCCTGGTGCGCACTGTGGGACCATCGAGCAGGCAATCTACAACCACACCATGCTCTCCATATCCCACCGGAAGATTTTAGTACCACGGGTCCTGTGAGAAAGTATTCATATACACATGAATCTATACCCACAT
Organism: Lithobates sylvaticus; assembly: GCA_028564925.1. Lineage (NCBI taxonomy): Eukaryota > Metazoa > Chordata > Amphibia > Anura > Ranidae > Lithobates > Lithobates sylvaticus. Next base: position 149,725,994 of record CM053037.1, read on the forward strand.
ATGGTGGATGTTTTATATATTGTTACACACCTTTATAACTATTAAAGACTTATTTTTTTTTCTTCAATATTTGACAGCATTGCATTGTTTTTTAACCTCTTCTTGGACAAGATTTTACTACATAATTGGCTACTATCTATTGCTCAATTTCAGTGCGCTGTTTTCATTTTTATTCTAATTACAGTTATCCTATTTAAATATAATGTTGTGACAAGGATAGACATTTTAAGGCCATTGTTTTTTCCCCTGAATAGGGGGCAATCTCATGTCATGTTCATTATTTAAAAGAACTGTACTAAGAAAATATGGAAGCTAATATTGCTGATCTTCCCTTGTGGAAATGCTACTTGTCCAGCTGTAATCCTGAATCCAATGGCTTCATTCATTTTAGACATTGATATGTACAGTAACTGCAGTTCAAGTGTTTTAATATGACTATGTAATCTGTCTACATATTCCACTTTAAGGACTGAGAATGCTAGATGTTGCTGTTAGAACAGATCTGTAATGGCAGTCTCTGTAAAGGGTTCCTTTAGAAGAAAATAGGAGGTGGTGTGAAAATTCCAGAGATTGGTGGGTTTATGTGGAGCTTACTTACTGCTAGAAGTTGTCCACCTTAAGATCCTGGAAAGCAAAGGTCCACTAACATTCCAAAAATGGTATCTATTTATTTGATGGTGACTAAATGCTCACCCGTGAGGTTAGAGAAAACATCACTCAATTGTCGAGTTTCTGTATCCTTGTCTTTTTTCTTCTCACGTACCAGCTTTTACTGTTTATACAGAGCAGGCAATGATTGTTTGCTGCTCTGCACAATGTTCATATTGATTTTACTCTTTAAAATTATTTTCAATAAAAAACTATTGAAACATAAAAAAATAAAAATAAATAAAAAGGTATCTTTAGCTATGCATCTACTGGTAGCATAGATTCTGCTGAGTGAGCTACAGTATGTGTGCTGGAGTGCAGATCCCACTGGTGGCATGGACACTGGTGAATGAGATGTGTGTACTGGAATGCAGATCTCACTGGTGACATGGATACTGGGGTGTAAGATGTGTGTGCTGCAGTACAGACCCTACTGGGGGTATGGATACTGAAGAGCAGTGTTGGTCATCTTACTTTAAAAATGTAATTCGTTAAGTTACAAATTACTTCTCCCAAAAAGTAATTGCGTTAGTAACTCAGTTACTACATTGGAAAAGTTATTAGTAACTGTGACTTTTTTTTTAATATTCAATACGTGTAACTAAGGGGCGGGTCTAGTATTACTGTAAGCAAGGGGCGCATTTATTATTATTGTTATATATTATGTAACCAAGGGGCTGCTCTATTATTACTCTAACCAAGGGGCAGATCTGTTATAGCGTGTAAGCAAGGGCGGGTCTATTATTATTATATCGTGTAAGGGGCGGATGGCTACAGAAGAGGGCGAATTATAAATTTAATGGGCAGAGCTTGATATATAACAATAATAATAAATGGGCTCCTTGGTTACAATAATACTAGACCCGCCCCTTAGTTACACGACAGATGCCCTTTGCAGAGTAGCACAAGCATCGGGAGCATGCGGCATTGCCTCGTACAATTACATGTTAACTGCGCCTGCGCGGTGTAGAGTTCACTCAGAGCTGTTTAGGTTCGGCAATTTACGTAAGCTCCGTAGTCCTTCGTACTGCGCAAGCACTGCGCCTGCGCAGTACAGGGGGTCCTTATCCGGCAGGGGAACTTTGTTCGGCAGGAAACCGGAATTACACTACTGCCATCTAGTGGCGGTGGATGTAATTGCGGTAACGTCAACCCAAGTAATGGGAACTGCGTTACCATGAGGGGAAAAGTAATCAGTTAGATTACTGGTTACCCTGTAAAGTAACTGCGTTAAGTAACTACATTTTTTTTAACTCAGTTACTTACATCACTGCTGAAGAGTAGGCAGTGTGTGTGTGTTGGGTGTAACTGGTTACACGGATATTAGGAAGTGAGTTGCGTGCTGGAGTTCAGATTTAATTGGTAGTTGCCTGGATGCCATGCTAATTAAATGGTTTCAATGCTTTTGACCTACTGATCTGAAACTCAGTGCAACTCAGAAATGTTGACTTCTTTTTTAATGGATATGGACACTTGTAGACAAACCTGCACTTTGTTTCAAGGTGGGGTCTGGGGAGGGGAAAGGGCAGGGGCAGGGGTGGGGCTGAAGGAGGGACCAGGGGTGGGGCTGAAGGGGGCCCCGTCAGGAAGGCTGTACGGGGTCCCATGGTTTCTATCAGCGGGCCTGAGCATTCCCCATATTTCTCTATCAAGTTCCTAATAAGAATTTACAGCTTATCCTGTCAATAGTGATAAAGAAGGTGATCTGTTAATATAAAGGGAATTTTGTGCCATTTTTTTTTTACCTTCTGGGTACTTATAGTTTTCTGTTATGTCCATTCTTTCATCGCTTCCTACAGCCTTTGTACTAATGTTTTTCCCCACAGCCTCAATGTTGGTGTACACTTTCTCCTTCACATCCGTGTCATAGTAGATCCAGGTGTTACGGTCAGCATTCACTTCTGAGTAGATAAAGGGGCCATCATGGTTCAGGTCAACGTCTCCTTCTTTAATAGCATGTACTGAGGCCGGCCCACAACAGTGAATGCCTAAAATTAAGAGAACACAATGTAATGCCAATTTATCACAATGCTACACTAGTAACACCAAGCATTTGAAACAATTATCCTTTTGTATAAATAGTACTTTTTGATGGTAACATTGTGAACTTCAGCATGTCCAGGGAAGGAGCATAAACAGAGTTTATTACAGCCTGTTATTTGAGCCTGTTTTTGGGGTTCGTGCCAATAAACACATTGCCTCTCATTTTTATAAAATACATCATTATTTGAGGATAAGTAAAGGCAAGAGCTGTTTCATCCATTTTCTTTCTTCTTTTTGTAACCTGGTATATACTGGCAGAAGAGAAATAGTTGCAGTACCACTTCACCTGCTGTCGCCTCTATCTGTGTGCCCACAAAGGACTTCTATCTACACACAGTTCTAGCAGAGGCTTTTACTGTGGAACTGCAACAGCCAGTGGCACCCAGGGACACATGGATTACAAGAGACTTTTCAAAATATCGTGGCAGATAGTGGAAAGATTAGTTTGCAGGAGGGACAAAGCTATACCACAGAGTGGCTGAGAATTGCAACTCCCATATCAGAAACACTAAATGGGAAGGACAAGCGTGATTTTCCAGGGTTGGAGAAGGAAGAACTCTCTTTTTCTGCTGGGAGACTAGACTGAGACAGACTGCAACCTACCTGAGAGCAGTGGAGGGAGATCGGACACTATTTTAGAACCCCAGAAGTGAGATCAGGAGCTCAGAGAGCCTGTAGAGCAGTTAAAGGGTCGGATGCTGAGGCTACCACCAGAGAATGCAATAGATCCCCCTGCCTGGCCAGTGAAAGGAGAACCTTAGCTGACACAGGACTGGTGAGCAGCTGATGGCCAACCATAAACTAGTTTACAAGCAGAGAGACTAGGAACACTGGACCATTGTATGAATAGAATCTTAAAGGGACAATACCCCAATCACCCCAATGTAGGGTCCAGGGGCCCTACCTAGCTGGCCAGCAGAATTTTTAGAGCAGGAGTACTATTGATTACAGACTGTTGCTAAGGTGATCACCTATAGGCCATATCCCTAGTTAGGGTTACCTATAGCAGGTGTAAGAAAAAGGTGCAACCTTGGACATTTACTGTATGCTGCCTGTTCAGTAAACTGTTCAGCTGTTGCATTAACTATGTTTGATTCTGTTTGATTGTGCAGTTTATTCTTCTAATGCTTTAAAATAATGTGGGATATACTGTATATATAACTATGTTTGGGGGTACTTATACGCACAGGTGTCTGAAAATACTTCCTTATCCCAGCCAGATATGTCAAAGAGCACAGTGCTGCAGGGCTGCTGATAGAAATTACGGGGCCCCGTATAGACTACCTGACAAGGCCCCCCCCCCCTCAAGAAAATATTAAAGCTATATTTCGCTAAAAATACAATAAAACCATTGTTAGCAGACAGAAATACAACATAACCCACAGAATTCCTGCTAAATCTAAAAGATAAAACTGACTTAATAAATAAAAATGAAGATGAGATGAAAAAAATATACAGGCTGAGCTCTGGGATCAGAGAGACAGAAGGAGAGAAACAACATTACAGAGATAACAAACTCAGAAGCAGAGCTAACATTAGAGCCAGAGCTGAAAGGGGGGGCGCAAAGGGAGGGGGATTAGTGAGGGACGAGTGTCTCTTTCTCAGCAAATAAAAGCTGGCAGCAGGGAGAGGCGGAGAGACCGGCTTTCAGCTGCAGGAGGAGGAATCTTGCAACCGTCGTCCATCACTAATCCCCCTCCCTGTGTGGGGCCCCCTGTGTGCTTAGGCCCCCTACAAGAGGACCGGTGGTCCCCCTCTATCAGCGGCCTTGCGTGGGCACAGGACCAAACACATCAAATGGCTCCCTCTGGGGTAAGCACTACACTTTTTTAAATTTGCACCGAAGCTTGTATTCATATATATTAAAAAACACTCAAGTTGCACTACTCAAATTACCTCCAGCGCTGTCCCGTCAGATATCTATTTTCATCACATGCTATCCCCTTAGATGTTTGGAGGACATACTGTGAGCAGAGGGCATCATGGGTCAACACTCATTGCACCAGGGGTTCAAAACAGTGCAGTGAGCAGGGCTGACACAGTCTGACCAGCCTGAAAAAGTGTCAAAGTTGAAGAGGATCTTGTGGCATCACATAACCAGCCTGAAGACTTTGGAAAAGGTGGGGCACTGGGGGGATGCAGGAGTTTGAACAGGGATATCTTAATAGCATTATTGGCCTCTGTGCAAAGTAAGGCACTGGGGCCACTATCAGCCTGCCTTGATTTACGTAACTGCTCTCAAGAATTAAAGTATAAATAGTTGATAGAATTAAACATATATTAATTAGTACTTTTAATAAAATGTATTTTAAACAATAAGAAAAACATGCCATGAATAAAAAACGAATCAACACAAAGCTCACAGTATGGGGGGGAGGCAGAAATGCACAGTAGATGAGGGGGGCAGGAGGTCACAATACTAGGATCAGGAGGGCACAGTACAGGTTTCAGGACACAGGACACGGCCATCCCAGGACAGCTTAGTAAAAAGCGTGACTGTCCTGGCAAATCCGGGACAGCTGGCAAGTATGATGTAATGCAAGATTATAACAGGGCCCCCATGCATTAGGACATCCCTGAGTGTGAAAGCCTAAAGTTGGGCTATAAAAACTCACCTCCACTTAATTCTTGTGGTGTTGCGTCCAGTACCTGCCATCCTCCATAACTTTCACCTAACTCACTTCTTGTGAACCAGCTCTCATTCCAACAATGGTAGTTCCTGCAGATAAAAAATGTGAAAGGCTAAGTTCACCCTTTCAGGCACAATTTAAATGTTCATAATAAACAGAAGCCTTTTCTAATGTCTTTTCTATCCAAGCCATCCCAATGTGCTTATCTCTCACTTACCTAGTCCATGGCAGCCTTCAATCTGCACCTCTCTGTTCAAAATTTAAAAAAATGCATTATGAGTTCTGACTTCCTGTAGCATGATGTGACCATCCAGGAAACTTCATATCCCATTGTGCACTGCCTTACTGCATCAGTGATTAGGGCTTGTTTTACTTCTCTGGACCACACCTCCCTCATTACTACACCAAATTTTTTATTTTCATCCCCTTTCCTACTTCTTCCTTCAAAGTGGCCATACACTGTACAATTTTTTTGTACAACCTCCTTTAGTTCTACCATCAACTATGTAGTGCAAGGGCCTGCCTGATTTGATACAAATAGAATAGATTGTTCAGGTGGGTCATTTTATTCCATAGTTTTGGTAAATCGAAAGGAAATTGTACAGAGATTGTACAATCAGATTGCATAGCGTATAGCCAGCTATATACAAATACATGGTAGGGAGTGGGCGGAGAAACTCGCTGTCATGGTTCTTTTGTAAACACACTAATTTCACTTTTAGGCCCCATTCACACAGCCTAGTGGGAGCGCACTTTTTTTGTAGTGCTTATCCTCCGACATGCATAGGGCAGCCCATTGATTTAAACAAGCTTTCTTACATGCGACAAACGTGGGAAAGTAGCTCATAGGGCATTTTGGCGTGTTGAGATTTGCATATTTTTTCCAGTGGATTTTGGTGCTTTTGTCACGCATTATTTGCATGTAGAAAAATGTTTGTTTCCACATTTGGGGTGCCATGTTTATAGACTTCCAGAGCACACACTTCTCCTTCTCCTACAGTTCTACTCCACGAAGGCTGTTATGTGATCACTCAGCTCCTTCACACTCTGCCAAATGAACGATTTATGCAAGAAGAAGGTTATATACCAAACGATCGATCAGCAGAGGAAGACACTAGCTGTGTATTGAGGGAGAATGCTCATAGATGTTAATGTCTAATTGCACAATGTCTGTACAATTTTCTTTAAAGTGTATGTCAAGCCACAAAATTATTTTCTTTTATTTTGATAGTGTGGAGAAGGATCATAACCCATTTATAGTTTTCCGGGGCTCCGTTAGAAAGATTTTTAGTTTCTGTCCTGGATTTACTAGAAAGGAAGTGAGGGATAATCTGCAACAGGGATTGAGACAGAAATAAATATCTGGCAGGGGTTCAAGCATTCCCCTATTCTGCTTAAAAAAATTTTTTATTTAACCTCCCTGGCGGTATGATTCTGTCTGGAATTTTGTGCTGAAAGCGGTACAATTACTTTGCATGGAAATTTGGCGTTTTTATATTGTAGGCATGCAATTTTTATGAATAACTCACTTAAATCTGTCCGAACCAGAGTCTAATAGACATCCCGGGTATGATAAAGTTTGAAACACAAAATCATAAATTATAATATAATAAAAATATATATAAAAATTATTCAATAATGTAATCAAATCAAAAACACTGAAATTTGCTCAGTTGCAGAATAGTCGCTGTCATTAAATTTAGTGTTTGATGATAAATTGTGATTCTAATTTATTATCGCTGTTTTCTAGCTGGTCTAAAACCACTTTTGACACTTTTTGGTTGCTATGGACAATCTCCAGTTTCCAGGCAGAAAAAAATATATTTATTATATAAAATGACATGCAGGGCACTGGACAGACCACTAGGGACAAAGGGGATGTGTATTTTTTGTATACAGTACTGTAATCTGTAAGATTACAGTACTGTATGTGTTTTGTGTTTTTTAACTTTTTTGAATTTTGGGAACGGAGATCAGCGCCACTCGGCACTGTGTGAATCGAGCGAGCGGACGGCTCGCTCACACAGCGTGGAGACATTGCAGGATCCAGGGGACAAGGTAAGTAACTTCCCCTGTATCCTGCAATGCGAGCCCGAGTCTGGCTCGGGGTTACTTACCGCTTTTGGTACGAGCCAGATTCGAGATTACCGCCAGGGGGGTTAAGGTTTTGTTGATGTTGGAGAGTTACCCTTGCTTCCTAAAATTATGACAGCAGGACATGAAATAACAGGATACGTCAGGGAAATGGCCATAGAAGAACTGGCAACTATGGCAATACTGGAAATGGGTGCATTGGCACAAGAAGATTGAACAGGCTCACACAAATGTGCAACGGCACGTATGGGCGAACGCGCATGTGCAACAGAGTGAATTGGCGAACGCACGTCAATGGCCGCAGCCAGTGGTGTAACTAGAACCTTCAGGGCCCTAGTGCAAGAAACCATGAAGGGCCCCCCTAAACCCCAGCCGAGGCCCTTCCCTCCGAGTCCGGTAGTGGAACTCCAGGGCTCGGTCACAGGTACGACTTTTGTGAGCCCTGTAGTTCCACCACAGGCAGCAGCATTTTTTTTTATTACTTTTTTTAAAAAAAATTTGGATTCCCGTTGGGGGACTTTGGTGAGATATCAGAGGTTTAAACAGACCTATGATGTTACACCTTTGAGACAAAGAGGAAGAATGGAAAGAGAAATTGGGACCCTGTCCTCTGGGGAGAAGTGGGCCCTGTCCCCAGGGGAGAGATGGGGTCCCTGACCTTAGGGGAGATGGGGTTCTTGTCCTCAGGTGAGAAGGGGTCTTTGTCTCCAAGAGAAATGGGGTCCCTGTCCTCTGGGGAGAAGTGGGTCCTGTCCCCAGGGGAGATGGGTTCCCTGTCCTTAGGGGAGATGGGGTCCCTTATCCCATGTGAGAAGGGGTCCCTGCCCCCAAGGGAAATGGGGTCCCTGTCCTCTGGGGAGAAGTGGGCCCTGTTCCCAGGGGAGATGGGGTCCCCCATTGGAGATGGGGTCCCTGTCCCCAGGTGAGAAGGGGTCCCTGTCCTCAGGTGAGAAGGGGTCTCTGTCCTCAGGTGAGAAGGGGTCCCTGTCCCCATGGAAAATGGGGTCCCTGTCCTCACGGGAAATTAGGTCCCTGTCCTCTGGGGAGATGGGGTCCCTGTACCTAGGTGAGAAGGGGTCCCTGTCCTCAGGTGAGAAGGGGTCTCTGTCCTCAGATGAGAAGGGGTCCCTGTCCCCATGGAAAATGGGGTCCCTGTCCTCACGGGAAATGAGGTCCCTGTCCTCTGGGAGATGGGGTCCCTGTCCCCAGGTGAGAAGGGGTCCCTGTCCTCAGGTGATAAGGGGTCTCTGTCCTCAGGTGAGAAGGGGTCCCTGTCTCCATGGAAAATGGGGTCTCTGTCCTCACGGGAAATGAGGTCCCTGTTCTCTGGGGAGAAGTTGGCTCTGTCCCCAGAGGAGATGGGGTCCTTGTCCCCAAGGGAAATGGGGTCCCTGTCCTTTAGGGAGAACTGGGCCCTGTCCCCAGGGGAGATGGGGTCCCTGTCCTTAGGGGACATATCTCCCAGAAAGACCTGTCAACATCTGTGTATGACGGGGAGGAGGGGGGGTGCTGGCAGACAAGCCTGCGGTGTCCTTTGGGGAGCCGGCTCTCATAGGGCTGCACTGCATCTGTGTGCTTAAAGTTTGTTTGCCGGGGAGAAGCATGCAGTGCAGTGTGAGCCGAACTCAGGGGGTGGGACTCTGGCTGGGGAGGACAGACACCGGACTAAGCAGCACTACATGGAGCAGGAGAGGGGGACCTGGAGGAGCGGCAAAGTGCACAGGTTGTGTGGGGAATGCACAACTAAAGAGCAGCCAGTGCGGTAGTCGAGCATGGAGCTCTGCTAGTCACCCCCCACCTCCAGCCACCCGTGCGCCCAGTGCCTAACCACCTATGCTGCCACCGGCCATATGTAGAGGGGGTGGCATGGGCCCCTTGCAGCACAGGGCCCAGTTGCGCTCGCGACTGCTGCACCCCCTATAGTTACGCCCCTGGCCGCAGCGGCTGTTGCATAGCGTGACAGATGCAGCCTATAACTGGCCTATATAAGACTGTTTCTGAGTCCATCACATTGCTGGATTGTCGTCAGCCTTCCTGTGTTCCTGAGCCCTGAGCATTTACCCTTGAATTTCCTTGCTCCTGACCTGTCTGATCTGCTCTCCTGGCTTGTTCTACCAACTCTGCTGCTGTCTCCAGTGTATGACCCCGGCTTGCATTACAGACTTTGCTATTTATTCCTGGCTTGCCTTCCTGTGTATGAACTTGGCTAGTTCCTGTTCTGCTACCTGCGTCTGCTCCTGATGGATCCGCCTGGCTTTCACTACCATCTTCTGTATGCACTGCTGCCATGTACTGCTGAGGTTCTCTAACTGAGACGCTGGGCGAAGCGACATTACCTTACATCGCTTCACGCTATGGCCACTAGGTGTGCCCGCTGCTCGCCCCCGGAGCCGATGCGAGTGCCCGGCAGTCACGAAGACTGCCGGGCTCCCGCGATCGCTCGTGATGTGGCGAGAACCAGGATCTCTGAGGGGAGAAGAGACAGATTGTGTGTTCATACAAAGTATGAACACTGATCTATCTCTTCCCCTAGCAAGTCCCACCCCCCTTGAGTTAGAACACAGAGAGGGAACACAGTTAACCCCTTGATCGCCCCCTAGTGTTAGCCAGTAACATTTTTACAGTAATCAATGCATTTTTATAGCACTGATCACTGTATAAATGCCAATGGTCCCAAAAATGAGTCAAAAGTGTCTGATGTGTCTGCCATAATGTTGCAGTCACAATAAAAATCGCAGATCACCACCATTACTAGTAAAAAAAAAAATAATAATAAAAATGCTATAAATCTATCCCCTATTTTGTAGACACTATAACTTTTGCGCAAACCAATCAATATACACTTATTGCGATTTTTATTACCAAAAATATGTAGAAGAATACATATCGGCCTAAACTGAGAAAAAATTATTTTTTTTAAAAAAAAAAATAGGATATTTATTGTAGCAAAAAGTACAAAATATAGATTTTTTTTCAAAATTGTCGCTCTTTTTTGTTTTATAGCGCAAAAAAAATTAAAACCGCAGAGATGATCAAATACCACCAAAAGAAAGCTCTATTAGTGGGAAAAAAAGGACGTCAATTTTGTTTGGGTGCAGCGCTGCACGACCGCGCAATTGTCAGTTAAAGCAACGAAGTGCCGAATCACAAAAAAATGGCCTGGTCATTCAGCAGCCAAATCTTCCAGGGCTGACGTGGTTAAAAAAATCAGCACAAGGGATATTACTTACAGTCAATGTGATGTGTCTCTTGTGCTGCTGTGAAATCTTCCTCCTCCAATCCCCTGCCGCCGTAATCATCTGGTACCACAGGGGATAGCATTGCTGAGGGACCTGTCATATGCACCTATCAACACTGCTGACTATGTCCATCCATTCCTTCTCCTCCTCCATTGAAGGAAGTTGTACTATAGCTTCTATGAAATACTATATATGAATTGGGAATGGGTTGAGTCAATGAAAGGCCAGCCTCCTCTATTCATAGATGTTTTTTCATTCCTAGAAGTTATAATACAACTTCTATGAATGGAGAAGGGGTAGGAAAGGTCCAGCATAGTTGGCATTCTTGATTAGTGCATATGACAGGTTCCTCTGTTTTATTAACCCGTGTGGCACCAGAATATTGCATTGGTGGGGGATCTGAAGATGCAAAATTAAAAAAAAATCTGCAGCCAGTAGCACAAGGGACATGTTGCAGTGAATGTAAATAATTTCCTTTGTGCTTATTTTTTTAGTAACTTTTTTTTTTAAAATAAACTTAGACTTTAAGCTTTTTAACAGATATGCAATGTAAGGGCCTATGTAAAAATCTATTCAATTTAAATTCAATTATCTGGAGCCTCACACTACATACTGTAGGATTTGGCGAGACTATATGGTGTTTGTATTGGGGCACTTGTACAGAAGGTAGGGAAGTAATGCCTGCCTGCTTGTTCATGTAAGATAGGATAGTAAGTAAATACCTCATCTTTTGCCATCTGGTGCCTAACATATGAGCATGATGTGTCATTGCCAACCTGTTCTACTGCATTCTTTTTGCAATAAATCACAGGGTTTAAATTGTTTTCCTAAGTCAGAGTTACTAAACAATATCAATGCATGGAGAAATGTTCACAAAGGAGAACATTCAAATTTTCTTCTGCTTCTGAATCCTGACAGAAGTTGCAGGACTTTTACAGCTTGTATTCTTTTCTAGTATAAAGCTGAGGGGTTGTAGCAATGACTTCCTAAGGAACTGCTGAGTTCCCGTCCCATCTTTTAGACCCTACTATAAGTCCATTTTCCCTTCTCTGGGACTGGATTCTGAAGTTGATGAACTCTCCCCTGGCAGCAGGCCTGAGAGGCAAAAAAGACTACTTACAGTGAACCTCCTATCCAGACAAAGCCTGGGAGGCAAAGATCCTTTCGGAAGGGCTCCCCTAATATTTATCTCTATCCCCAGCCCACATCACTGGCAATTAATCTCTCAGTGATTTGCCTAGGTGAAATAAATATTTCCAAGTCATATTATGTTACTCTGTCTACTGGAGTACGCCCCCAGCACCAGGCATAAGCAAAATATGTTCTGAGCTTAGGGGAAGCCTAACAAATGTTGAAACTAATAACATTCAGAGCTTTGGAAAGCTACAACCTAGATGCATACCAGTGTGACTCTAATGCCGCGTACACCCGGTCGGAATTCTCGTCAGAAAAAGCTCTGATGGTTTTCCCGTCGGAATTCCGACGGAATTTTGCTCAAACTGTCTTGCCTACACACGGTCACACCAAATTCCGACGGTCAATAACACCAAGGCATAAAACACATTTGACTGCACTATAAAAGGGAAGTTTAATTCTTCTGAGCATGCATTGAATTGTTTCCGAGCATGCGTCGGATGTTTGCGTGTCGGAATTGCATACACACGATCGGAAAATCCGATAGAAAGGTTTTCCGTCGGAAAAATTAAGAACAGGTTCTCGATCCAAAGTCCGTCGGAAATTCCGACAGAAAAAGACCGATGGGCATACACACGGTCGGAAAATCCGATGAAAAGCTCCCATCGGACTGTTTCCATCGCAAATTCCGACCGTGTGTACGCGGCATTACTGTCAGGATGCTGCATACACGCGATCGGAATTTCGGCCAGCAAAAGACAGATGAGAGCTTTTCATCGGAAAATGCGACCGTGTGTAAACTCCATCGGAATTTTGCTGGCCGAAATCCCGCCAGCAAAAATTTGAGAGCATGTTCTCAATTTTTACAACGGAAAAGGTTTCTATCGGAAATTCTGATCGTCTGTAGCAATTCCGACACGCAAAATTCCTACGCATGCTCGGAAACAATTTGAAGCATTCTCAGAAGCATTGAACTTCATTTTTTCTCGGCTCGTCGTAGTGTTGTACGTCACCGCATTCTTGATGGTTGGAATTTGGTGTGACCGTGTGTAGGCAAGACAGTTTGAGCGGAATTCCGTCGGGAAAACCATCAGAGTTTTTTCCAACGAGAATTCCGATCGTGTGTACGCGGCATAAGCCTGCGATCTCTGCTGGATCTGGCAATCTTTCTTCTTGCTGAGCCACCTGAGATGCTGGACAGCTCCCTAGACAATGATCTTTTGTTTCTCTTGAACCTTGATCCCTTTGCTCCTCTCACAAACTTCCTATTTAAAGTGTTACTAAACCCACAAAAGTAAAATCAGTCTGTATATGCAGTAAAGCATGTTTGTTATACTCAATGTGGAACCTAAGGGGTTAATCCTGTGCATTGTGTAAAAAGGCTGTTTGATTCTGTCTTCTCTGATCCTCCCTTTCTTCCACTGTTACCAATTAATCTCCTGATAGTACAGAGCCTTAAGGGCACTCTGCACATGCTCAGTTTGGTATGTATTGCTAGAGATTTTTTTATTTTTTCTTAGGAGGGTGCATGTGATCGGTACAGGGCCAATTGGCACTGTCCAGACAGAGGGTCAGGGGTCTTGGAGCTTCATAGGACAGTCAGAGGAGAATGAAAACTCCCCCTACAAGCTTTAACCAGTGCTTGGCCAGACATTGATAGAAGTCACAAGACTGCTATATACTGCTGATGAGAAAAGGTATTTAGCAGGTTATATTTACTAAAATAATTGTGTTTCTGTGTACTATGGGAGACCAGATATAGTGAATGCAGGGCCCTGGGTTTAGTAACACTTAAAGCCATGCCTTTGCATTTCCTGTTTGTTAGATTATTGTGCTGTCTCCAGACAATATCTTACTCTTGTCACTCCTGCTGCCATCTGTGTCTCTGCTATCACTCGTTACCTACCTTTGGCTTGTTCCATAACTACGCTTCTGCTTGATCCTAACCTGTGACCACTTGTTACCGACCTTTGGCTGGTTTACTGACTACACTTCTGCTTCATCCCTATCAACTATATCTGCCACTGGACCCTGGCTTGCTCACCTCCTCGAGGGGCGATCCTGAGGACCGGTAGTGCCACACAGCAAAACCCATCTCCACCATCAGGAGCTCTGGTGAGCAGAGGTTAGTGCAGTACAGAAATTTGAAGGCTTTTCTTTAGTACTGTATGGGAAAGCTAGAACTACTGTGAGTTTTTTTTAAATTCTCTATGTACTGCTATTGCAGACTTTCCTTTACTTCCAGAATGGTAAAACTATTGGAAACAGGACAGGAAGTGAGGATATGTTGTGCTAATTTAAATGAGAAAATAATTTTGGCTTTACAAATGCTTTAACCACTTGCCGCCTGCCAACCGTCGAATGACGGTTGGGCGGTGCGGCTCTCATTCTGGGTGGACGTCATATGATGACCTCCCAGAACTACTGCTCTCGCGCGACGCTTGGGGCGAACGGCGTGGCGATCGCGCCCATGCCGTGTTGCTAGTACACGACACGACCCTGATCTGTGTAAAGAGCTGCGGCCGTGTACAATCACAGCCGGTCACATGTAAACACGGAGATGCCATTAATCGGCGCTCCTCGTCTCACACTGACAGAGTGTGAGGAGAAGAGAGCCGATCAGCGGCATACCCTCACAGGGAACAGCTAGGTATGTAATAAGCACACTGATCATCAACGCCCTGATTACAATTAAGTGCCCACCAGTGTCAGCAGTATTGCCCACCACTGCCAGCAATCAGTGCCAACCAGTGCCCGCAATAGCCACCAATCTGTGCCCAAAAGTGCCTGCAATCAGTGCCCACAAGTGCCAGCAATCAGTGACCATTAGTGATGCCAGTCAGTGCTGGCTATCAGTGCTGCCCATCAATGCCCATCACTGCCCGTCAATGCCACCCGTGCCGCCTATCAGTGCCCATAAGTGCTGCCTCATCAGTGCCCATAAGTGCCACCTCATCAGTGCCCATCAGTGCAGCCTATCAGTGCCCATCAGTACCGCCTCATCAGCGCCCATCAGTGAAGGAGAAAAATGACTTATTTACAAAATTTACTGACAGAAACTAAGAGAAACTTTTTTTTTTGGGGGGGCCTTTTTTTTTTTAGGAGAAAATAAAAAACCCAGGAGTGATTAAATACCACCAAAAGAAAGCTCATCTAGTGTGAAGAAAATGATAACAATTTCACATGGTTACAGTGTAGAATGACCGCGCAATTGTCATTCAAAGTGTGACAGCGCTAAAAGCTGAAAAATGCCCTGTATTGAGGTGGTTAAATTGCCTTAGATATAAGCAGTGCTTTATGCAGTTTATTACAAGCTAATGTTACCAAACATAAAAAGAACAATATCATACCACAGACTGTCTTTACCCATCGATCTGCCAGAACTGCTGTATATGCTGTCAAGACTCAAATTTGAATCCTTGTCATGAGCTGAAACGAAGTTTGTAATCACTCTGGTTGGAATTCCCAGACTTCGGAGTGCTGGAAATTGTGAGAGAAAGTGTCATACTTGTATCAAGGTATACAGATCAAACCCTTAAAGGGAAACTTATTTCATCTATTAAATCTTTTATCGAAGAATCTGAAGGGTTAAGCCTAATACTCACTTATACAGTTGTGCTCATAAGTTTACATACCCAGACAGAATTTATAAATTCTTGGCCATTTTTAACCACTTCGCGCCGGGTTTAACCACTTCCCTACCGGGTGGACGTTCCTAGACTTCCTGCTGTTTACTTCCCTAATGCGTGCTCCTGAGAGCGCGCATCGGGGAAATTCTGTGCTGGCCATGGCCGTCGGACACAGTCAGTCACAGATCGCTGTAAACGGCCAATCACAGCGGCCGTTTACAGCGAGATCGGCGTGTCCAATGAGAGATGATCTCATATGTAAACATATGAGATCATCTCTCAGCGCCGCTCTCCCTCCTCACACAGACAGCGTGTGAGGAAAGAGAGATGAATGGCTGCAGCGGCCGTAAGTAAAAAAAAAAACGAAATGTGCGATCTGTCCCCGCTGCCATCTGTCCCGGCTGCCCGCTGCCATCTGTCCCCGCTGCCCGCTGCCATCTGTCCCCAGTGCCATCTGTCCCCAGTGCCATCTGTCCCCAGTGCCACCTGTCCCCAGTGCCATCTGTCCCCAGTGCCACCTGTCCCCAGTGCCACCTGTCCCCAGTGCCATCTGTCCCCAGTGCCACCTGTCCCCAGTGCCACCTGTCCCCAGTGCCATCTCCCAGTGCCACCTGTCCCCAGTGCCACTTGTCCCCAGTGCCATGTATAAGTGCCATCTGTCATCAGTGCCATGTGTCATCAGTGCCACGTCAGTGCCATCTGTCATCAGTGCCATATCAGTGTCACGTGTCATCAGTGCCACATATTAGTGCAATCTGTCATCAGTGCCACGTATCAGTGCCATCTGTCGTCAGTGCCACCTGTCAGTGTCACGTGCCATCTGTTATCAGTGTCACGTGTCATCAATGCCAGATATCAGTGCCATCTGGCATCAGTGTCACGTGTCATCAGTGCCACGTATCGGTGCCATCTATCATCAGTGCCACATATTAGTGCCATCTCTCATCAGTGCCACGTATTAGTGCCACATGATATCAGTGCCACGTATAAGTGCCATCTGTCACCAGTGCCACATATTAGTGCCATCTGTCAGTGTCACGTGTAATCAGTGCCCCGTATTAGTGCCATCTGTCATCAGTGTCACGTGTCATCAGTGCCCCGTACTAGTGCCATCTGTCATCAGTGCCACATCAGTGTCACATGTCATCAGTGCCACATATCAGTGCCACCTGTCATCAGTGCCACGTCAGTGTCACGTGTCATTGTCAGGGTGCTCCAGGGCCTTCAAAAGTGTAATAGGTAGTCAAAAAGTTAGATGTGTAATTTATGCTCCTAGAACACGTGATGGCGCTCCCTGCATTTTGGGCCTCTCTAAGTGGCCAGGCTGTGTAAAAGTCCCACAAATGTGGTATCGTAATACTCAGGAGGAGTAGCAGAATTTATTTTGGGGTGTCATTTGTGGTATACACATGCCATGTGAGAGAAATAACCTATTACAATGACAATTTTGTGGAAAAAAATAAAAAATAAAAAAATAATTCATTTTGCAAAGAATTGTGGGGAAAAAATTACAACATCAAAAAGCTCACCATGCCTCTTACTAAATACCTTGGAATGTCTACTTTCAAAAAAGGGGCCATTTGGGGGGTATTTGTACTTTCCTGGCTTGTTCGGGTCACAAGAAATTAGATAGGCCACCAGTACATCAGATGTGATCAATTTTGTATAATTTGCACCACAGCTTGTAGAGTCTGTAACTTTCAAAAAGACCAAATAATATCCACTAATTTGGGTTATTTTTACCAAAGATATGTAGCAGTAAAATTGTGGCCAAAATTTATGAAGAAAAATTTATAATTTGCCAAATTTTATCACAGAAACAAAGAAAAATTTGTTTTTTTTTTCCAAATTTTCGCTTTTTTCATTTATAGCTCAAAAAATAAAAAACCCAGAGGTGATCAAATACCACCAAAAGAAAGCTCTATTTGTGGAAAAAAAAGGACAAAAAATTCATTTGGGTACAGTATTGCATGACTGAGTAATTGTCATTCAAAGTGTGAGAGCACCGAAAGCTGAAAATTGGTCTGGGCAGGAAGGGTGTTTAAGTGCCCAGTAAGCAAGTGGTTAAGACAATATGAATGATAACACAAAAAACTTTTCTTTCACTTATGGTTAGTGTTTGGCTGAAGCCATTTATTATCAATCAACTGTGTTTACTCTTTTTAAATCATAATGGCAACAGAAAATACCCAAATGACCCTGATCAAAAGTTGCCCCCTTTAACATTAATGACAGCTTGAAGTCTTTTGTGGTATTTGTGGATGAGGCTCTTCTCAGATGGTAAAGCTGCCCATTCCTCTTGGCAAAAAGCCTCCAGTTCCTGTAAATTCTTGGGCTGCCTTGCATGAACTGCTCGTTTGAGAACTCCCCAAAGTGGCTCAATGATATTGAAGTTGGGAGGCTGATATGGCCACTCCAGAACCATCAAATTATTCTGCTGTAGCCAGACCGGTCGACTTGGCCTTGTGTTTTGGATCATTGTCATGTTGGAATGTCCAGGTACGTCCCATGCATAGCTTCCTGGCTGATGAATGCAAATCTTCCTCCAGTATTTTTGGATAACATACTGCATTCATCTTGCCATCAATTTTGACCAAATTCCCTGTGCCTTTGTAGCTCACACATCCCCAAAACATCAGCGATCCACCTCCATGTTTCACAGTAGGAATGGTGTACCTTTTATCATGCCTTGTTGACTTCTCTCCAAATGTAGCGTTTATGGTTGTGTCCAAAAAGCTTAATTTTGGTCTCATCATTCCAAATGACTTTGTGCCAGAAGGTTTGAGGCTTGTCTCTGCGCTGTTCGGCGTATTGTAAGCGGGATGCTTTGTGGCATTTGCGTAGTAATGGCTTTCTTCTTGCGACTCGACCATGCATCCCATCTTTCTTCAAGTGCCTCCTTATTGTACATCTTGAAACAGTAACACCACATGTTTTCAGAGAATCCTGTATTTCACTTAATGTTATTTGAGGGTTTTTCTTTGCATCCCAAACAATTTTCCTGGCAGTTGTGGCAGAAATTTTAGTTGGTCTACCTGACCGTGGTTTGGTTTCAACAAAACCCCTCATTTTCCACTTCTTGATTAGAGTTTGAACACTGCTGATTGGCATTCTCAATTCCTTGGATATCTTTTTATATCCCTTTCCTGTTTTATACAGTTCAACTACCTTTTCCCGCAGATCTTTGACAATTCTTTTGCTTTCCCCATGACTCAGAATCCAGAAACGTCAGTGCAGCACTGGATGAAAGATGCAAGGATCTGTCAGGAGTCCAGAAACGCATTGACCTTTTATACACACACACTAATTACAAGCAAACAGATCACAGGTGAGGATGGTTACCTTTAATAGCCATTCAAACCCCTTTGTGTCAACTTGAGTGCATGTTATCAGGCCAAAATCACCAGGGTATGTAAACTTTTGATCAGGGTCATTTGGGTAGTTTCTGTTGCCATTATGATTTAAAAAAGAGTAAACACAGTCGATTGATAATAAATGGCTTCAGTCAAACACTAACCATGAGTGAATGAAATGTTTTTGTGTTATCATTCATATTCTCTGAAAAATGGCCAAGAAATCATAAATTCTGCCAGGGTATGTGAACTTATGAGCACAACTGTATATTTACAAAAGATTCCCCTAGGGTTTGGAGCTAAAATAACATTTGGTAATGGGATTTTGTTAGAGAAAAGCTTGAAATTATAAATACTTTAAGAGTGTAAGAGATTAAGCAACCATGAACAAAATAAAGTTTTGCAAAGTGTGACATATAAGCCCTTGAAGAAGAAGCAAAACTTGTTCTGACTCTAATACCACAAACAACCAAAACTAAATTTCTGCTCAGAGCACATTTTTTGCCAGAAATCTGGTCCACTTTGGCACTCTGGTTCTCATGTCATGATCATCCTTTGGCTCCTGACCTTGACTGGATTTCTGGATTTGTTTTGCCTCAACTTTAAGGGATGTATTAATATATAATTTGTAGCGCTATTTGTCTTCTTGAACTGCATGTGCATGTTCAAATGGGGGCAACATTAATTGTTATTAGGATATTTTCTTTCAAAGTTGATTGTTATTCATTCATAAAAAATAGAGTGGTTCAGGAAAAAACAGTAGTATGGCCACTAGAAGAGATAGAATTTTTTTTTTTTTTATCATCAGCTCCTTCTAATGGCCATAATGCAGTATTTTTCTGATTCTCTCTATTCTGTATGAACAAAGAACATTCCATGTTGACTCCATTCCCACAGATGAATGCACATGCAGTTTCACAATGTGAATTGCTCTCCGTTTTTTTTAAGAAATACACCCCAAGTGTATGTAAACACATTCAGTACTTCTTTTTGATAAATGCACTTTTCCCCATTATATTTCTCTTTAACCACCTCCTGCCCGCTGTATAGACAAATGACAACGGGCGGGATCCCCTCTTGGTCTCACTGATTGCACGCCCACAGGGGTATGATCGTGGGCGTGCTGTGTCCATGGGACACGGCACGACCCTGATCTTGGTAAGGAGCCGATGACGCAGCTCTTCACCCATGTGTTCATGCACATATTCGTCAGCACACCAGGAATCTTCAGTTATCGTCCAAAGGTTTTTATTGCAGATAGATCACATCACAAAGACAAGTGCAATGTTTGGAGCCACGCAGGACCCCTTCGACAGGCATCTTTACCCATGTGATCGGCTGTGTCCAATTACATCCAATCACATGTAAACACGGAAGTGCCTGCAATCGGCTCTCCTTGCCTCACATTGTGTGTGAGGAGAGGAGAGCCGATCAGCGGCATCTCCTCACAGGGTAGACCTGTACAGATAATCAGGGCACTGATTATCAGTGCAGCCCCAACAGTGCCCAACTGGGATGCCAGTCCTTTCCCATCAGTGACACCAATTTGTGCACATCAGTGATGCCAATTTTTGCCCATCAGTGAGGCCATTCTGTGCCCATCAGTGATGCATTGTGAGATAATGACGTGTGTTACTGGCAGGATCACTGGTGAAAAAGAAATGAATAAAAGCCTGAAAAAGAAAACGAATTCAGCCATCACCTCTAAGGATTACTAACCTACAATATATATAATTTTTATTATTGGGTTTAGATACTGTACATTTTAATCCTTCATAATATCTTAAAATGCCAGACTTGCCCTTTTCCTGCTTTGCTGCCTGCTTGCCCTTATTATTGCTTTGTTTCGGTCTCTTACTTCCAAGGTTTACTCTCTCTCTCTCTCTCTATATATATATAAATATATATATAAAAAAAAAATATATATATATATATATATATATATATATATATATATATATATATATATATATATATATAACACTGAAACAATCAAAAAGCTATGACCTTGGAGGATCATGCAACTAAATCCATGCCGTCCAAAGATTAGGACAAATTACTTTTTAACACCTTAAATAGCTACAGCTGGGGACACAATGGGCCCATTGTGTTGCCAGCTGCAGAACTCACCGGAAGCCCTCTTGGGTGAGGGAACCTTTTAAATAGGGAAACGCACATCACATAGTGTGCTTTTAGTGAATGGTTGGACAGGGTTGGCAGTCCAATGTAAGGAGAAGGTCTAGATGAGAAGGGAGAGCTCAGGGAAGGCTTCTTCTTCGGTACTCTGACTTTGGTGGCTGGTCTGGTAGCATGGAGCTAGTGCAGATTTCTGAAGTCGCTCCTCTGGTATTCTGCCAAGGAACTGAAGCTGTCCTCTGGCAACATGTTTTGATATATGCTGAGGGTGATTATTCACTGTACTGTTGTATCTAGTGCCAAAGACTGGTTGATCTGCTGTACTAAAAAGCCTGCTCATGATCAATATAGAATACTTTAATGCATCACATTCTGTGTATGAGGGATTCCCCCAAAATTAGGTCCTGACTAAATGGGTGTGATAGATTATATCCTTTGGATAATACATAATAAAGGAATGAATTTTGAAAAGATAAAAGACAGTATTGGCTTATCATATAAGTGTGTATTGTATTATAAACTTACTAGCTATAGGGAATGTCAACTGGAGCTCCCAAGATACCCAAGGGGGTGACGCATAATTTTCAGTGCTACAGAGGATTGTCAGAGATTGCTGACTACTCCTGAAGGTGGTGAGAGATTAAGGACATGCTACACGTGTAGCTGAAGTCTTGGTATAGCAGAGGTCTCCAAACTTTCTAAGCAAATGGCCAGTTTACTTCAGACTTTAGGAGGGCCAGTAGGGGTAGAAAATGCCCCAGACTTGGTGGTTAACAGGGGTTAAAAAATTACATAATGCCTATGAGGAGTAGGAAGAGGAATAGAGCCCCATAATTGGTATTAGTGGGAAGAATAGTGCCCCATCGTTGGTATCAGTAGAATAAATAGTGTCCCATTATTGGTATTAATGGAAGGAATAGTGATTCATCATTGGTGTCAGTGGAAGGAATAGTGCCACATCCTTGGTATTAGAGAGAGGAATAATGCCCCATCATTGATATTAGTGAGAGGAATAGTGCCCCATCATTGATATTAGTGAGAGGAATAGTGCCCCATCATTGATATTAGTTAGATGAATAGTGCCCCATCATTGGTATTAGGGGAAAGAATAATCCCCGTCTATGGTGTCAGTGGGATGAAAAGTGCTCCATCTTTGGTGTCAATGGAATAAATAGTACCCCAATGTATATAGTTTATATGGAACTATTAAAATCAGATCCATAAATTATAAATCAATATGAATTATGAAACATTTTGCTAACCACTCTACATACATTTTAAATACCTATTGGCTGATTGCTGGGACATTCTATACTACCATTTTTTTTGTTTGCCTTCATTAAAATGAACAATGAGATGTCATGTCCATATTGAGCCATGTATTCATAGATCTCACTTTTGTTTGTAAGTTACCTGTACATAAGACTCCAGCGAATACCCAGCATTGCCCATATTTAACTGGCTTATATCCTCGTTTACGCCACATGGTAAGGATCTCAACACTTCCGTTCCAGTCTTTAGGATCAACACCACCTGGGAACTGAAAACCCCAGTTTCCTTCCAGAACACCCTGATCCTCAAAGCTATTTATCTGGAAAATGAAGACATTCAAATTTGATTTATGCCTGGAAACTAAAACTGTGTAATTTAGTGCTTCTGGGTTGCATTGCATTGATAGCTCCACAATTGTAGTGAACAGACCTAGAGTGGCACTGACACAACTATGACAATGAGATGGCAAAGTGAAATTTTGGGCCTGTAGCCCAGAATAATAATCTGGTAGCATTTTTCATAGTATTTAGGCTTGTTCAACGCAACTTCTAATACTGTGACTGATACAATCAATCTGGAGAAATAAAAATACACATTATTGCTGGACTTGTTTCCCTTGGCAATCAATCAGAATTCTTGTTATTAAATTTTTTCAAAGAAAGGGGAAACCCTGACTGATTCCCATTGACAAGGACTATTAACAGGGTAATTTTTCATTTGCATATTCCCAACTTTGTTGTTTCAACAATGGTACCAAAAAATGACTCGAGTTTGCAAATGGGTAAGAAACAATCTGGATGTCTAAAATACCCTTCCTCAAACTCAATCTATCCAAAACTGAGCTCATTATTTTTCCTCCCCCGCGTGCCTCTGCCCCTGATCTCTCTGGCAAAATCAATAGCACTACTATCAGCCCGTTCTAGGTGTAACCCTGGACTCTGAGCTATCCTTTCGGCCCCACATCCAAACACTTTCCAAATCTTGCCGTCTCAACCTCCGCAACATCTCTAAAATACACCCCTTCCTAACCAATGACAATAAAAAACTCCTAGTTCACTCCCTGGTCATCTCTTGCCTCGACTACTGCAACTCCCACCTCACGGGAATACCTTTACAAAGGCTATCCCCCTTTCAGTCCATCATGAATGCAGCTGCCAAGCTCATCCACCTTAAAAAATACAAAAAGTGTGGCGCTAAGTATTAATAAGTGACAAGTAAACAAACAAATGTCTATAGTGATATCATAAACCAAAATATAAAAAAAAAAACAAGCATACAAACAAATTATATAGAGTGTGCAACTAATTATTCACAATAAAGTGAAAAAAAGTCCATATAAATTTCTGCTTGTATTCAAGTTGGAAATATGTGAATCCAAACACTGATGTGATTCAAAGGAAACTGCTTAATAGAAACGTGAAACCACCACCATCGTTAGGATAGGAGGCTTACCAGATGATTTTGACCTGGTGGGGCTTACGCCACCCAGGTCAAAAAGGCTTATCAGTTGCAATCAACCCTCTGGACAGTAAGGTCTTTGAACCCCGATCCTTGCATCAACGTCAAGATTTCCAAAAACGCCACAAGTCACCATCAGATAGAATCCAAAACCATCAAGGGGAAATCTTGACGTTGATGCAAGGATTGGGGTTCAAAGACCTTACTGTCCAGCGGGTTGGTTGCAACCGATAAGCCTTTTTGACCTGGGTGGCGTAAGCCCCACCAGGTCAAAATCATCTGGTAAGCCTCCTATCCTAACGATGGTGGTGGTTTCACGTTTCTATTAAGCAGTTTCCTTTGAATCACATCAGTGTTTGGATTCACATATTTCCAACTTGAATACAAGCAGAAATTTATATGGCCTTTTTTTCTCTTTATTGTCAATAATTAGTTGCACACTCTATATAATTTGTTTGTATGCTTGTTTTGTTTCATATTTTGGTTTATGATATCACTATAGACAACCCTCAAAAATTACACTCGCACACTCGCATTTTGCGAGTGATTTTTGAGGGCTGGCGAGGAGAAGAGAGGAGAGCCGCCACTGGGAGATCACAGCAGGGAACATCACTGCTTTCGTTTCATCATAAGCTGTGTGTTTCCCCGCCGCGCTCCGTCACATAAGCCCCTCCCCTTTTCCGGGACTTTGATAGACAGATCACCCGTCCAATCCTAGGACGGGTGACATGTATCAAAGTTCCCCGGACAAGGGGAGGGGCTTATGTGACGGCGCGCGGGGGGGAACACACAGCTTATGATGAAACGAAAGCAGTGATGTTCCCTGCTGTGATCTCCCAGAGGCGGCTCTCCTCTCTTCTCCACAGGTAGGCAGCATATGGGGGACACAGGCTGCACATGGGGGGGGGACACAGCCTGCACATAGGGGGGGGACACAGCCTGCACATAGGGGGGGGCACAGGCTGCACATAGGGGGGGGACACAGGCTGCACATGGGGGACACAGGCTGTACATGGGGGACACAGGCTGCACATGGGGGGGGACACAGCCTGCACATGGGGGGGACACAGCCTGCACATGGGGGGGGACACAGCCTGCACATGGGGGGGCACAGCCTGCACATGGGGGGGGCACAGCCTGCACATGGGGGACACAGGCTGCACATGGGGGGGGGGACACAGGCTGCACATGGGGGGGACACAGGCTGCACATGGGGGGGGGACACAGGCTGCACATGGGGGGGGACACAGGCTGCACATGGGGGGGGACACAGGCTGCACATGGGGGGGGACACAGGCTGCACATGGGGGGGGACACAGGCTGCACATGGGGGGGGGACACAGGCTGCACATGGGGGGGCACAGGCTGCACATGGGGGGGGGGGGCACAGGCTGCATTAACATTAAAGTTGTTAATATTTTTATAACTTAATTGCATAAAACATTAAAGGTGTCATTTAATGAGATAATTTGAGGGTGGGTTTAGGGGCGGGGCAGGGTAGGGGTTGGGCGGGGCAACTGGTGGCGAGTAACCCTTGAGGCCTGGCTAGTAGCTCAGGACTTGAAATTTTGAGCCCTGCTATAGACATTTGTTTGTTCACTTGTCACGTATTAATACTTAGCACCACAATTTTTGTATTTTTTCAGTTTGTCGCTATCAGTCTATAGCAGTGTTGGCAGCTCTGGTACACTTATGAGTCACAGCGCAGTATTTTTTTCCCCCTTTTTTCACAGACTCATCCACCTTACCAACCGTTCAGTGTCTGCTACCCCTCTCTGTTAATCCCTCCACTGGCTTCCACTCACCCAACTAATTAAATTCAAAATTCTAACAACAACTTACAAAGCCATTCACAACTCGGCCCCCAGCTACATCACTAACCTAGTCTCAAAACACCAACCTACTCGTTCCCTTCGTTCTTCCCAAGACCTCCTGCTCTCTAGTTCCCTCGTCAACTCCTCCCATGCTTGCCTCCAGGACTCCCGAGCCTCTCCCATCCTCTGGAACTCTCTACCCCAATCTGTCCGACTAGCTCCTACTCTGCTTGCTTTTAGACAATCCCTGAAAACCCTTCTCTTCAGAGAAGCCTATCAGGCCCCCACCTAACAACTGTACAATTATTTTCTCCACCAGCACATCCACCACAGTTACTACCTCTTGTATCTCTTGACTTTCCCTCTCAGATTGTAAGCTCTAAGGAGCAGGGATCTCTGATTACTACTGTATTAAAGTGTATTGTATTTGTACTGTCTACCCTCAAGTTGTAAAGCGCTGCGTAAACTGTTGGGGCTATATAAATCCTGTATAATAATGTACGAATTGACAGTTTGCACTTCGATATGCAAACCGATCTGGGGGTGTCATTAACCTTGTATTGCTACCCAAAGCGAGATCCTTGTTTAGTGCAGGAGGAATTACTACAACTTAAAATATGTTTTTTTAATGCAAGTAATGTAAATACCTGAATTTGACCTGATATCAGCATTTGCAGTCCCTGTACAGTAGACCCCAGGGGGGAGAACCACCCATATGTGCCTATCAGTTGTGCTGCAGACCAAGGAGCATATTTATAGGAGGAGAGTACAGAGTGACAGACAGATAAGCTCATAAGTCTTTTGCTTGTCTTTTCGCAGTCACAGGATAGGGGAGAAGAGACCTGTAAGTAAACCGCAGCAGAGGAAGATCAGATCCTCTTCTCTGCCAGGAGGGACTGTGCTCTGTGGCACAACTGTGTAACTGTCAGGCCTAGATGGACAGAAATACAAATTCTTTGGCAGTAAAATCCCCACATATTTATCTATTTCATCAGTCTATTTAGCTGTTTGTCTGGAGTCCAGATTTACTGTAAGGCCCCTTTCACACGAGGGGGATCCTCTTGCCTCTGTCCGCCCGCTCAGCGGGAGATTTCTCCATTGATCTCCGCTGAGTCGGCAGATGACAGGTCCCTCTCTGCTCACTGAGGGGGGGGGGGCTTGTCGAGCGCCACTAGTTTCTATGGAGAGATCGGATGAAAACGGACAGCATGTCCGTTTTTATCAGATCTCACCCGATCCGATTCGCCAGCGATGGATCTGGACGTAGGGCCATCCACCTGCTTTTGGCGGATCGGTCCGTGTTGGATGTCAGCGGACATGTCACCGCTGACATCCGTCGCTCCATAGACTAGCATGAAGCGCCCGTTCAGGTCCGCCGTCAAAACTGACAGGCGGACCTAAGCGGTCCATCAGTGTGAAAGGGGCCTAAGACAACTATAGTGAACTAAAAGATTTGCCCAGTATGAAGAAACAGCAGAGTGTCTGAATGACCAGCCCTTTGAAAGGTGGGAATGGCAGCAGATAACCACCGTAGCACAGCAGGAAACTGAGTCAGAAGATATCACAAGGTCAGAAAATGTCCAAGGATGAAAAGATGTTGGATGTAGCTCCTAATTGTTGCATTTGACCCATTATGACTTAAACTTTAAAATGCCAGCATCTGAGAGCTGTTCAAGCATTGTTTATAGAAAATCTTTAGTTTCATTATATGGAAACGTACCATTGCGCTGAGCACTCTACCCACATAAGCAGGGTCATATCGTCTTGAAATGTCCAGGGTCTTATCTTCCATATAGTTTAAACTTCTGTTTAAGATTTGTAGACATGTCTCCAAAATTCCATCTTCATACTAAAACATAATGTCAGGAAAATTAGCTTTATAGAGAATGAAAGTTCTAAGGACCCACAGATCGCATTTCACCTTAAAGAGTACCTGTAGCGGTCCTATATGTCATAAACAAGCTCTTCCAGTAGAAACATGTCCTGGTATATGCAGGCAGGTAGTCTTTTGTCTCAGGCTCCATGCACACTGGGCTTAAAAAAACGTCTGTTCTCTTTGGAGTAAAAAATATGGAGCATTTTTTGTACAAAGTTTAGACGAGTTTATGAGAGTTTTATGTTCTTGTGTTAGTGAGCTCCAATCAGAAACACGAATGAGAAGGTTTTTTTTTTTCCTGCCTCTAAACGTTAATCTCAAAATATGTCTGTAAACGTCCTAATGTGCTTGGACACATAGGATAACATTGAGTTGCTTCTACAGGCAGAACACAAAAATCCTGTAGAAGCAAATTTTTTTACGCCAGTGTGCATGGAGCCTGAAAGTATCCTGCAAGTCTTAAAACCAGGGAGACATCACTATGTAAATTTTTACTTTACACATTGTCTTTGGCTTGTCCCTTCCACCTCCTGTGTTTCTATTAGTCATTTAGGCCACCTGGGTCATTAGAGAGGAAGAAACTGTAATGCCGCATACACACGAAGCCAGCAAAAGACCGATGAGAGCTTTTCATCGGAAAATGCGACCGTGTGTAGGCTCCATCGGAATTTAGCTGGCCGAATTCCCGTCAGCAAAAATTTGAGAGCATGTTCTCAATTTTTCCGACGGAAAAGGTTTCCATCGGAAATTCCGATCGTCTATAGCAATTCCGACGTGCAAAATTCCTACGCATGCTCGAAAACAGTTTGACGCATGCTTGGAAGCATTGAACTTCATTTTTTCTCGGGTCGTCGTAGTGTTGTACGTCACCGCGTTCTTGGCGGTCGGCAAGACAGTTTGAGCGGAATTCCGTCGGGAAAACCATCAGAGCTTTTTCCAATGAGAATTCCGATCGTATGTACGTGGCATTAGGGTTAAATTCTGACTTCCTAGGTGAAGTTGAAATTTTCATTTGGGTGTAAGGGCTCCCAAGCTATGCTAGCTATCACCAGGATTGAATAACCTATACCGGCTACTGGAAAAAAATGACTGTTAACAAAATTTAGGTCCAAAATACATTTGCTTTAAAGTTTTTCACAATGCACAAGAACAATGAACAATAATTACTAATTGGTTAATATGGGTTATCCATTCCGCACACACATCTTTTACTTTAAAAACTTATAATGCATCTGCCCAAATTTGGGACACCACTAAATCATGCTCCGCAAATGTACAGGCAGTGGAGACCAACAACAAAATCATTACCTTGCCCCCCTAGAGTGTTTTATTCTAACACTTGTGTCAATGTTCCAAAGCTCACCGCTTTTTGGTCCAAGATTAAAGTGGTTGTAAAGTCTGACAGTTTTTTTTCTATGCATGAAGGCAAAAACCCTTCAGTGTACAGCTCCCCCCTCAGCCCCCTTAAAACTTACCTAAGCTCAATCTTGATCCAGTGATGTGCGTGAGACCTGAGGCTTTTCCATGTCTCTCCCATTGGCTCCTGCTGCTGTCATTCACAGCCAGTAAGCCACGCTTTATGTATCTTATGGATGCAGAGAGCCAGCTTGGGAGTGAGCATGCATGAGTGTCCCCACAGCAACCGGTTTGCTATAGGGGCACTTGGCAAGGGGCGTCAGTGGGGGCCCCGAGAAGAAGAGGATCAGGGCTGCTCTGTGCAAAACCACTGCACAGAATAGGTAAGTATGACGTTTGTTATTTTTATTATTTTTTAACAATTTTTTTTCTTTTACAATCACTTTAAGCCACCCGGGAATAAACAAATTACACACCCAATAACACACCTTCAAATTACTGCTACACATTTTTACAGCTGTGAAACAGACAATTGCTAAAGAATGGCACTCCCCACTCCCCACTGAAACCACTCTGAAAATGAACACTGTTCTTTTGCATGAAAAGATCTAAGCACATTTAACGAATAGGATCTTCTAAAGCCTGTGGTCGATTCATGCTATGTGATTTGGCTAAACGTTAATAAAAACAAAATGGCTAAATTAAATAAAACATTACATATTAACATACACTGAGTTACAAAAAAGTCATACTTCAAAGAAGGCCATTGGGCTATATTGTATATATAAGGACATGACGCTTACTAGTATCCTGCACAAGGAATCAGTGCGTGACAGTGATTATGACTGATTTGTGAAAATTGGGCAAATAAACGAAATGAAGATTGTGTAAAAAAAATAATCAGGTTCTCACAGTTTCTCTTCTATTATGAGAAATTTGATTTTATTTTACTTTTGGGGACAAGTGAAAAAACCAAAGACATAATTACAACTCATACTATAAGTTATATAAAAATACATAACTCTACAAGCCATTTGACATTCCCATAGCACAGAAACCTGCCACAAGGGAGACCCGGAGGCTGTCGTTGACCTGAAAATGCTACTTTCCTGGTTTTAATGCTAATGTAATGGCAAAACACTTGACTTGAACAACTATACAGATAAAGATTTTTGACTTTTTTTTTTTCTATCCTTTCTGATTTGCATGCTTGTAACTGGTCATTCACTCAAGCCAGTGGATTATTACAGCTAGGTGACTAGAATTTTCAGAAATTTTTCATCAATGGCATTATCTCTATTTCTCTTCCAGTAAATATATTTTAATAGTAAGAAATATTTTCTTTCAAAACTTTAAAAAAAATGGAAAATCAAAAGAATGTTCTTACTTGCCCAAAGTTCCATCCCATTTTTTGAATGGAGTCTTTGTCTCCAAAATAAATGATGCCGCTGTCATTCAAAACATACTCATTCCTCTCATTTTCATCTTCCATAAAGACAACATCATCTGAAGACAAACGTGTATTAAACACTTGAAAAGATTATCTTTTCTAAGGTAATTAAATGACAAAATACTACATTTACAAAGCTTGGCAAAAGTTGCTGGAAGTAATGTTCTAACCAAGATCTGAGTGTGAATTTGATAGACTGAAGGAACTGAAATAAATTGTCCAATATTTTTAAATAAAGAATGTCCACAAGAATGAACATATAGCGCATCCTTTGATTAATTACTACTAAATAACGGGGCCAAAGCTTGATATGAAAGAGTTCCTACCCCACCAAATAAATTGTTCTCTTCGTTCCTCTTAAGACCTCCTGCTCTCTAGCTCCTTGTTCACCTCCTCCCATGCTTGCCTCTAGGACTTCTCCCGAGCCTATTCCATCCTATGGAACTCCCCACCCCAATTTGCCTGACTCTGTCCACTTTTAGGTGATCCATGAAAACCCTATTCTTCAGAGAAGCCTATCCTGCCTCAACCTAACAACTGTATTTTCACTTTTTCCATCAGCTCATCCCCCACAGTTATTACCTTTTGTATCGTTTGACCCTCCCTTTTAGATTGTAAGCTCTAACGACCAGGGCCCTCTGATTCCTCCTGTATCGAACTGTATTGTAACTGTACTGTCTGCCCTCATGTTGTAAGCATTGCACAAACTGTTGGTACTATATAAACCCTGAATAATAATAATAGTAATAAATTGTTAGGTTTTCTTCTGATCTTGTATAATCAATTTTTTAAAATCCATAATCCAGACACAATAATTTCAAAAAAAAAGTCTGTAAGGAGCAAGCATTGATTTGTAAAGGGGCTGTAATTTCAGTAATCACGCTCATATAAAGTATCTCCAGTCTAGCAATGTTTCCTGGGGCATGTCCCCAGTCTCCAATACATCCTATAGCATGTTTGCTCTCTTTGAGCATCTCCTGTAGCATATCTGCAATCTCAGACCATCTGTTATAACATGTCCATAGTCTCCTCTGTTGCGTATTAAAATTAAAGTAAAGCACTGCTGAAACTATTACTCAGAAACCTACCTGTAGCCCATGGGTTAAATAATAATATGAAATCATGGAGTTTGGAATGGCTCTTCCTATTTTTGGAGTATATTTGGAGGCTTGTTTTGTAAAGACCAATCGGTGCATCTGCTGGACTACTGATGGTGACATTCACATCAGAGGAGGCGAGTGAGTCTGTGGTAGCTGTCCAGTAAGTGTTACTTCCTGACTTGGAGAGCTCAAATACAGCTAGAGTATAATAATCTTCCTGAGGGTTTGGACCTGTATATAGAGGAATGGCAAAGGAGCAATTATTGCAGTGAGAACAAAAAAATGAATACATTCAAAGTAAGTCACTATACAAATATGTAGTGCCATATTTAGTACATTTTTAGTGTCCAGACAGCTGGGTTACCTTTTATTCTTTAAGGTACCCCCCTGAAGGTGACCTCTCCAGGTCAGCCCCCTTGTGGCAAAGCAGTCCTACTGTCTTGTCTAATCCTCCTTTTAGCATTCTAAGCACCCCTACTTGAAGCAAACCTGGTATAATTGGGCACGTGTGGCACTTTTTTCTGGTTTATTTGTATCTCCTGGTATATTGTTAGTCTCACTGTGAAGAAAGACAAATTTGGATGGGTGGAGGGGGGTGGGTTTTGGGCAAGTGTTTAGGTCTCTGTTAGTAATAGACAGTTTTTTTGATACTTGTTTTTCCAATTGTACCGTATTTTTGACCCTGTGTGGCCTAAATGTTGGGTGGCTCTGTTTTGTGTTGCACCGGTGTTATATTGTATATTCTATTCATGCAAAAAATAAAAAAATAAAAATAAAAAAAGGTCAAGGCTGGCAAACAAGCAAGTTTGACAGAGGGACTACATTTTCTGAGAGTGTGTATGGACTGGTCTGAGCTCTTATTGGATTATGTAATAATATATAAAACCAATGCATTGACAACCCCCTCCCTTAAGCCCCATACACACGGTCGGACAATCCGCAGACCAGGTCGGTCGGATCCTGTCCGTCATACTTTGTCTGATGTTGGTTTTGCGTACACACGGTCGGACAAAGTTGTCGGAAAATCCGATCATTCTGAACGTGGTGACGTTTGTTGCCTACGACGGGACTACGTAGAGGCTAGTAGCCAATAGCTTTGGTCTTGTAATGTGATCTGAGCATGCGTAGCACTTTGTCCGGTCGGACAACCGTACACGCAATCGGATTTGGTGTGATCGGACCGTGTTGTCGGCAAATCTTTCCAGCAGGAGATAAGACTTTGTCCGTCGGACAATCCGACGTACACTGTCCGATGGTGCATACACACGGTCTGATTTTTCAACAACATTGTCCGATCGGACAGAATCCATGAAAAAGTCCGACCGTGTGTATGGGGCTTTACACTATTGCAAATATAACAAACAACATCATCTCTGAGCTGATAAACTAAGGTCATGTACATAAAAAAAGACTGGTATTCACTATTTTCTAATTTGGCACTGCTATTATCAGTTCATAGCAGGACCGAGTTCAAATACAACCTTTTATTTTTTTAAGATGTATTGACTATAGCTCAGAGAATCCAAATACTCTCTTTGATTTTTGGAAGGCTTGGGTTAGGACACAGTAGTTGGCCTTTTAATTTTTTAACCTGGCCTTGACTTCGGTCTAATCAAAGCAGGCACCCCAAATCAAAACCTCCTGCACTTCCAGAGCCTAACCACGTCATAGTGGTGGAACCTCACTAGAGTTTCAAAGAAGTAAAAGCATATGGAGCAGTCTTTCAGATATGTGATAAATGAACAGATTTGGATGGGCTTTACTGTCTGGTCACCTACAGTAGATCTACATGGTGTAATTTTAGAGATGCAATAGTACCTGTTTGCATGAGTGCATACATGGCTGTTTTCCTGTGCTGAAAGAATCTATCTCAGCCAGTAATTGGTGGCATGAGGCTCTTTGGGGAGGGGGAGCATAGAAGTACAAGAAAAGGAAAACCAAGAGAAGGCAGTTTCAAGAATAAGTTCAAATGCACATTATAGGTTGGCTGTGGGAGCAAATTTCTTACCAGTTTTAGGCATCTTAGGTGACAGAATGTTGACCAATTTTGAAACAGAAATTAAGGCGATATATAGCAATAATCAATCAAGAGGAAGAAAGAGTTTTATGGTCATGTTTATGCTGTAATTTCTATGAAATGCTACCAAGGTTCAAGAAGTATCTGATGACCACATTTGGTAAATTATGAAAGTCATATCAGTATATTTTCAGTATATATTTTTACCTGTGTGTACATAGAATTTCACCTGCTCTTTTTTTTGGATGGGTCTGTTAAAGTGAAGTGTGATCCTGAATTCCTGCCCTCTCCTCAACACCATCTTGCTGCTGTTGTAGTAATCAGTCTTATGTTCATACATGTTTGTTGTCTCCTCCATGCTGAACTTCTTTAGCTTCAGGGCTGTAATCAAATTTATTTTGGCAAAAGTTTAATTCAGACTGCAACCTTGAAATCTCTAAAATATAAGGACAACTCTTATATAAATTAATCATTCAGTGAATGGGTTCTGAACTGCAGTGGCAAATGTCCCCTTTGTTTTGAGGAGGCAATTTTTCCCCTTTTCACATTCTGGTTGGACTTCTTTAACCACTTCAGACCCGGAAGGATTTGTCCCCTTAATGACCAGGCCATTTTTTTGCAATTCGGCACTGAGTCGCTTTAAATGACGATTGCGCGGTCGTGCAAAGCTGTACCCAAACCTTTTTTACCCACAAATAGAACTTTCTTTTGGTGGTATTTGATCACCTCTGCGGTTTTTATTTGTTGTGCTATAACCAACAAAAAGAAACAACAATTAAAAAAAAAAAAAAAAACATTTTTTTTTACTTTCTGCTATAATACATATCCAAAAAAAAAACTACATAAAAAAACATATTTATTCATCAGTTTAGGCCGATATATCATTGCACGCGCCCACTATCCTCCTTTCACGGACTGACGTACAGGTATGTCGGTTTGTGCTGGAGAGTGGACATGCCGCAGTATATCTAAGTAAGCTGGTCGGCAAGTGGTTAAGTAGTGTATATTTAAGCCTTAAAGAGGTTCTAGCCCTTAAAAAATTATCCTGCTCCTTTAAAACATGTTAAGCCTCATAGTGCTTGTACTGTGTCATTTGCCTATCTGTATGCTGTAAAAAAATATTGGTTGATCCTGCCTGTTCCTGGGTCCCACTAGGTTTGCTGATCATGGTAATCATGGCTGCTGATCCATGATACAGGTCAGTTTACATGCCTCCGTCAGCCCGCAGTCTTTCCCTCTCCCTCTCTGCCTGTCAGCTCCTGGCCACCCCTCCCCATCCCCCTCTGCTATTCTGTGTGGCAGTAAAGTTAATGCTCACAATTACTGACAGACACTCTGCTTTAACAAGATATACTACACAGTGTATGTGTTTTGTTTTAAATTCTATTATTCCACCTTATTCCACATCGCCAATGTGCGGTAATGTCAGCGCTCGGCTGTCGTCAGAAGGAAATCTCAGCCCCTACCTCTGTAGTACTTGGATCAGGGAAGGAGAGCGTCGGGCAGTCAGGTGACCACACATCGGCTATGTGAAGAAAGATATTTATCAGAAGAATAAAAAAAAAAAAAGAGGGGCTGGAAAAAAATGGGAACACTGACTTAACAACCACTTTAACTATGAACTTTTCTTATTTGTTCCCCTTTGATTTGTTAAATATACATTTGAAAGGGTTTTTAGAAGAAGTGCAAAAGATATCTGTTAATCCAGTGAGCTGTTAACTCCCTGTCTTTGTGCCTGTCTTGCAATCTCATCAATTACATTATTCCCAGGAAAGTGGATGGCCATGTTTCTGCTCTATACATACAGTGCGGTGAATGTTGTCAACTAGGGCGCAGCAAGTGTGTTACTGGCAGGATCACTAGGTGCGCAAAAAGTAAAAAAGGCAGCCACCACATCTAGGAACTGGTGAGCTGCAATGTATTTTTTCTTCTTTGCACAGATATATGAAACTACACTGGTGGAAAAAAAACAACCATTTTGTTTAATGAAAAGCAGTTTGCCAGCTATGAGATTTTTTACTATACAAAAAGTGCAGCGCTAATCATAGATGAGATAGTACACTTGTCAATCTAAAAAAAAATCATACAATGTGAAAACAATTCAAATATAAAGTGCCAAATACTAATAAATCTGATAAAAGTATAGAAAAGTCATATAATGCATGGATCAACTCCTGCCCCACACTGGCAAAAATCTTCTATGGTTACTAGGGATGAGCTTCGAGTTCGAGTCAAACTCATGTTCGACTCGAACATTGCCTGTTCGCCTGTTCAGCGAACAGCGAACAATTAGGGGTGTTTGCGGCAAATTCGAAAAAAAAAAAAAATCTATGGCAGAAATCTCAAGTGCTAATTTTAAAAGCCTATATGCAAGTTATTGTCATAAAAAGTGTTTGGGGACCTGGGTCCTGCCCCAGGGGACATGTATCAATGCAAATTATTTTTTTTAAAAACGTTTTTTCAGGAGCAGTGATTTTAATAATGCTTAAAGTGAAACAATAAAAGTGTAATATTCCTTTAAATTTCGTACCTGGGGGGTGTCTATAGTATGCCTGTGAAGGGGCGCATGTTTCAAGGGCTTAGAACTGTCCCTGCACAAAGTGTAATTTTTGCAGGAAAAAAAGCTTTTTAAAATCACTCGCGGCTAAAGAATTGCCGGCTCCCGTAACACAGAGAACAGTCATTCATTGATAAAAAAAAAGTCATTGATAAAAAATAAAAAAAAGCGTGGGGGTTCCCCCAAATTCAATTACCAGGCCCTTCAGGTCTGCTATGGATATTAAGGGGAATCCCGCTTCAAATAAAAAAAAAATGACGTGGGGTTCCCCCTAAATATCTATACCAGACCCTTCAGATCTGGGATGGATTTTAAGGGGAACCCCGGCCAAAAAAAAAATGGCGTGGGGTCCCCCTCAAAATCCATTCCAGACCCTTATCTGAGCACGCATCCTGGCAGGCCGCAGGAAAAGAGGGGGGTCGAGAGCGGCCCCCCCTCCTGAACCGTACCAGGCCACATGCCCTCAACATTGGGAGGGGGGTGCTTTGGGGGTCTGTGACCCCTCAAAGCACTATGTCCCTATGTAGATGGGGACAAGGGCCTCTTCCCCCCACAACCCTGGCCATTGGTTGTGGGGGTCTGCGGGTGGGGGGCTGGGGGGCTTATCGGAATCTTTAACAAAGGGACCCACAGATCCCGTCCCCCCCTGTGTGAAATGGTAAGGGGTACCCCTACCATTTCATCAAAAAAGTGACAAAAATGTTAAAAATGACAGGAGACGGTCTTTGACAATTCATTTATTAAAATCTTCTTTCATCTTCTTTCTTCTGGTCTTCCTTTCTTCATCCTTCGGTTTCTTCATCTTCTTCTTCCCCTTCGTCCCCCCCCCCTCTGGCGTCATGAGGAAAGCCATAGGGAAGTCCCCATGACGTCCCCGTGCGTCACAGGGGAGCGGGGTCACCAGGTGGCCCCACCCTCCATTATAAAAGAGCTGTCAGACGCAGCGAAGCCTCACACAGCGGGAGCCTCCCATTGCGCGGAGCGGCCCAAGAAGAGATGCCGACGCCGTGGAAGAAGATGCCGGACGAGAAGACCAGAGCAAGAAGAAGCGGATCGGAGGAAGAAGAAGATGGAAGAAGAAGATGGAAGAAGATGGAAGAAGAAGATGAAGAAACCGAAGGATGAATAAAGGAAGAAGGAAGACCAGAAGAAAGAAGATGAAAGAAGATTTTAATAAAGGAATTGTCAAAGACTGTCTCCTGTCATTTTTAACATTTTTGCCACTTTTTTGGTGAAATGGTAGGGGTACTTTAGTACCCCCTTACCATTTCACACAGGGGTGGCGGGATTTGGGGGTCCCCTTGTTAAAGGGGGCTTCCAGATTCCGATAAGCCACCGCCTGCAGACCCCCACAACCAATGGCAAGGGTTGTGGGGAAGAGGCCCTTGTCCCCATCAACATGGGGACATGGTGCTTTGAGGGGTCACAGACCCCCAAAGCACCCTCCCAATGTTGAGGGCATGTGGCCTGGTATGGTTCAGGAGGGGGGGTGCTCTCGTCCCACCCTCTTTTCCTGCGGCCTGCCCAGGTTGCGTGCTCAGATAAGGGTCTGGTATGGATTTTGAGGGGGGCCCCACGCCATTTTTTTTTTGGCAGGGGTTCCCCCTAAAATCCATCCCAGACCTGAAGGGTCTGGTATGGATATTTAGGGGGACCCCCACGTCATTTTTTTTTAATTTAATTTTTTTTAATTTAAATCAATGACTTTTTTTTTATCAATGACTTTCAATGAATGGCTGTTCTCTGTGTTACGGGAGCCGGCAATTCATTAGCCGCGAGTGATTTTAAATAGCTTTTTTTCCTACAAAAATGACACTTTGTGCAGGGACAGTTCTAAGCACGGGAAACATGCGCCCCTTCACAGGCATACTATAGACACCCCCCAGGTATGAAATTTAAAGGAATATTATACTTTTATTGTTTCACATTAAGCATTATTAAAATCACTGCTCCTGAAAAAAACTGCAGTTTAAAAAAAAAAAATTTAGCATTGATACATGTCCCCTGGGGCAGGACCCAGGTCCCCAAACACTTTTTATGACAATAACTTGCATATAAGCCTTTAAAATTAGCACTTTTGATTTTGAGCGTTCGAGTCCCATAGACTTTAATAGGGTTCTAAAATTCACACGAGCTTTAGGTCTGTTCACAGGTTCTGGTGCGAACCGAACAGGGGGGTGTTCGGCTCATCCCTAATGGTTACCAGACAAATAGCCAAAAGGATGCAAACAAAAAGTGCATGAGCTGGGGTACCCTTCACTTCTTCTCAACAGTTATCCGTTCATCACACCTATGTTACGAAGAAAAAAAAGAGCCATGTGTTCCACATAGTGTAA
Organism: Lithobates sylvaticus; assembly: GCA_028564925.1. Lineage (NCBI taxonomy): Eukaryota > Metazoa > Chordata > Amphibia > Anura > Ranidae > Lithobates > Lithobates sylvaticus. The sequence goes on from CM053037.1 coordinate 149,764,136, forward strand.
TATCCAATGAATATATTATAATTTATAAAACCACGCACATATAATAGCAAGTCAATCGGGGACAACAAAAGGACACTCCCTGGTACATGGTGACATCCTCGATGGATCCCCCGATGACGTTAACGCTGACGAAATTTGTAGGGCGGAGCTGAACACAGTGGCGTCAACATGTACCCGAAAGTGTCCCCTTATTGTCCCAGGTGGGAGTTTTTTCATACAGCACTGTGACATGCTCTTATACATGAATGGTTTTACTGAATTTTAATAAAGTAGTCATTGGGTTTTACACTATGAGGAGAGCATGGCTCATTTTATTTCTTAACATGGGTTTTATTACTGGAGGACTAGTGAGGAGAATTGAGTTGAGGAGTACCCAGATCATGCACTTTGTGTTTACATCCTTTTGGCAATTTCTCTGATAACCAGAGAAGATTTTTTCCAGTAAGGGGCAGCAGTTGCTCCATGTATTATATGACGTCTCTATATTTAGAGGGTCATATATTTCTGGTAAGCCTTTCTGTGTGAAGCACTATGGCGGAGGTTTCATTTTAGTTTTTTTCACATTTCTCAAGTTCAACCTGACCTTCTAAAAACAGGTGCCTGTTCGTAGTAGGATTGGTGGAACTTGAGGACTGGCATGTAGCATTCAGTGCAGTATGGACTTTATTCTGGCTGATCCAAAAAGCATACTGTATCTTGTTTTATCTGTTATTATCCTATTAACTTTTAATTGTTTATAATTTCCTGTTTTGATAATACCTGTTCTCATTTTTAGTCCTGGTGTTGAAAAAAATAAGAAAGTAAGAGGAAATATCCCCAGTGGGATCCCAGATCAATAAATGTATAAAAATTTGATTGGGCTGGGATCAGTGATTTTACATAATGAAATGACATTTCCCTGCTGCCTTCTTTTACTTAAAAAAAAAAGGGTTATCTCAGGTCACCTCATTGGCGGCATGCCCCTGATTCCGTCACATAACGTCTCAGAGTAGACATGTGGAGAGGAGATACTGGTCTGAGCCTGCATGAAAATTCCTTGCTAACCAAGTGCTAACCAAATCGAGCCCAGCCAGGTCCTATGACTGAAAGCAGGAAGTTGCACACCAATGATGTAAGATCATATTCAACTTTATTAAGGGAGGACAAAGCACACTGCAGCCCTGCCTAGGACAAACCCCTCTTTAGAGTCTCAGAGATGGGAGAGTAGGGAGAAAGCTCAAAGTTCAAAGTCCTCGATAAGGTTTGCTTTTATTTTTGGTTTCTTTGTATTCTTGTTAAAGATTATGAGTAAAAAAATATTTTTTTTTTTTTTAGGGGGTTTCTTGTATCTTTAACCACTTCAGCCCCAGAAGATTTGGCTGCTGAATGACCGGGCCATTTTTTGTGATTCGGCCGTGCGACGCTGCACCCAATTTCCCACAAATAGTGCTTTCTTTTGGTGGTATTTGATCACCTCTGCAGTTTTTATATAAACAAAAAAACAGCGACAGTTTTGAAAAAACACAATATTTTGTACTTTTTACTAAAATAAATATCCCCATTTTTTTTTAAAAAAAAGCACATTTTTTTCTCAGTTTAGGCATATATGTATTCTACATATTTTTAGTAAAAAAAAATCGCAATAAGCTTATATTAATTGGTTTGCACAAAAGTTATAGCGTCTACAAAATAGGGGATAGATTTATAGCATTTTTATTATTATTTTTTTTTTTACTAGTAATGGCGGCATTCTGCGATTTTTTTAGGACTGTGACATTATGGCGGACACATCGGACACTTTTGACACATTTATGGGACCATTGGCATTTATACAGCGATCAGTGTTATAAAAACGCACGGATTACTGTACAAATTTCACTGGCAGGGAAGGTGTTATCACTAGGGGGCGATCAAGGGGTTAACTGTGTTCCCTGCTATGTATTTCTAACTGAAGGGGGGAGGGGACTGACTAGAGGAAATGACAGATTGGGGTTCCTAGCTATTAGGAACACACGATCTGTCACTCCTCACAAAGCAGAACAGGGATTTGTGTGTTTACACACACACTTCCACGTTCTGCCTCTCGTGCCCACTATCGCTCGCGGCCAGCGGTCATCGAGACTGTCGGCCATGAGCATCGGCACCCCCGCAGTGCAGCGGCACCTTCTAACCCGATCCCACGAGCCGACGTATAGCTACGATGGCTCGCGGGATCGTGCCGACCTGCCGCAGTAAACTGACGGCAGCTGGTCGGCAAGCGGTTAAAGTGTTACTATAGTCTTTTTTTATTTTATTACAATAACAAACCTGTTATACTCACCTGCTCTGTGCAGTGGTATTGCACAGAGCGGCCCCAATCCTCCTCTTCTCGGGTCCCCTGCCAGTGTTCTTGGCTCCTCCTCTTCAAGCCGTTTGCTATAAAGGCACACAGTGTCTGTGTCTATGGAGTGTCTATGGAGCCACTCTCCATAAACTTACACAGCAGGACTTAATCCCGTCCCCCAATTCCTCCTCACTGCATTTGATTGACTGCTCGAATGCTGTGTGAAGAGGAAGAGAGGGGATAAGAAACAGCGCTGTCTTCTCTCTACATCCTCCACAGATAAGTAAAGACATTTTTTTACCTTAACGCAAGGAATGCATTAAGGTAAAAAACGTTTTAGCTTTAGTATCACTTTAAGACTTAAGTTGCATTGATTGTATACTGCATGAAAGAGCTTTTCCTCCCGGCTCCCCCCAACTCTGGGTGAAACCGTGAAACCTTATAGAGGGACAATGGGTGGTTGTGTTACCCAGATCTGGCACCCCACTCCCTAATTTTGGAACAATTATTACAACTGTAACTTTGGATCCATAAATAGTTAATTGTCCCACTCCCACGTGAGGTCCCTTGGGTCACTCTGGCATGCATAACAATCAAGTTATACTTCGGGTTAACCACTTCAGCCCCGGAAGAATTTACCCCCTTCCTGACCAGAGCACTTTTTGCGATTCGGCACTGCTTCGTCGCTTTAACTGACAATTGCACGTCGTGCGATGTGGCTCCCAAACAAAATTTACGTACTTTTTTTGCCACAAATAGAGTTTTCTTTTGACGGTATTTGATCACCCCTGCAGGTTTTTTTGTGCGCTATAAACAAAAAGAGAGCAACAATTTTGTAAAAAAAAAACGCATTATTTTTTACATTTTGGTATAATAAATATCCCCCAAAAATATATAAAAAAACAATTTTTTTCAGTCTTTTTTTTGTTTATTAAGCAAAAGATAAAAAACACAGTAGTGATTAAATACCACCAAAGAAAGCAATATTTGTGTGAACAAAATTATAAAAATTTATAGTTTGGGTACAGCAAGACCACACAATTGTCATTCAAAGTGCGACAGTGCTGAAAATTATATGTAAGTTTATATACAGTATTTACAGTATATGAATTAACAAATGCAATTCTGTTCCTAGCATTTATTGTATATGTCTGTACTTGTCTGAGTTTACAGTGAATTAACTTGTTCAACTGTTGAACTAATGCAGTTTACATAGAGATTAAGAAATGCATTACTTGCTTTGTTTACCTAGATTCTCTCTGCAGTCTGTGAGAGACAATGATGAGAAAAATAAACACGAAATTCAAAAAGGTTATATAAAAAAACATAGATAATAATGTAGCGCCGGTACTCCTGATGAGTACGCGCTATGTCTTTAAATTTAGTTTTTAGGATTCTAAGGTGTTCCGGTGCCGTCTCGGGTTTGGAGAGGCCCAGCGACTCTACATGCAACCAGGGGAGGACTCTTCAGAAGAGGGCCACGCACAAGGCTGGCTGCTCTGTAAGAGCCTAGAAGCTGAGCTGTAAGGACACTAATTGAATCTGCATTTCTTACGGTATCACTGGACCGGCTGAAAGATTCTGGTAGAGTAAGAAAAGTTCCTACCTTTACATTCCGGTTACAACTAAGTTTTCAACCAAGTCTGTGAGAGAGACTTTGCAAAGCTAGAATTACTTGTTGGTTGCTAGATCCAAGCTCAAGGATTTATCCAGCAATTAAAGAATCCAGTTGCGAGTGGCTATTCCCTGGATTATATACAGAGAGAGACTTTTATTGAAGTCAGCAGTTCCAAGCACCTGAGCTAAACTTCATCCTTAAACCCTCTATTCCCAACTTAGAGACTGAGTTTGTTCAACTGTTTTAAGCAAATAAAAATCCTAAAAAGGAATTCAGGTGTCGGTCTCTACAGTTACTGGGTCATCAACCCTGGGAACCCCTAGACAAGAACAATGAGTTACGAGCTGGAGGAGGTAACGGTAAGTCCAGAAAAATTCAGCCGCTCCTTTGGGGGTCAGTGCTACATAATGTTAATAAAAATATGTGTAATGTGTTAAAGAAAAGTAGACAGAAACGTTTGGCTCCTAATTGGAATAAGCAATCATATGCATGTAAAAATACTAGCTAGTAACTCTTATTTTTTATTTATTTTTTACTGATCTATAAGCAATGCAAGGTTACACACCTGTATGTATAGGCTCATTAACCACTTGTCGACCAGCCACTGTATATATATGGCAGCAGGTCGGCTCGATAGCGTAAACCTGTATGGCGGTCCGTGCATGGGACACTGTGGGCGCACACGCGCCCACTTCAAGCTGCGGGAGCATGGCATGGCCATGGACTCGATGTCCGCCGGCAATCGCAGTACACAGAGGCCGAATGAGGATCTCCCTATGTAAATAAGACCGATCCCTGTTCTGAGATGAGACATCATGGAGATCTGCTGTGGTGTTCCAGTGAGCCAAGCCCCCCCTACAGTTAGAACACACTCAGGGAACACAGTTAACCCCTTGATCGCCCCCTAGTGCTAACCCCTTCTCTGTCAGTGTCATGTATATATTGATCAGTGCATTATTTTAGCACTGATCAATGTAATAATGTCACTGGTCCCCAATAAGTGTCACTTAGGGTCAGATTTGTTTGCAGCAATGTCGCAGCCCCACTAAAAATCGCAAATCACCACCTTTTCCAGTAAAAACATAAAAAAAAGTCCATAAACCTTTCCCATAGTTTGACCTAAACTGATGAATAAATTATTTTTTTATATATTTTTTTTGATATGTATTGTATTGTGTATTTTTATTGTCAGTATTTTTTTGTTAATAGCGAAAAAAAAAACACAGAGGTGATCAAATACCACCAAAAGAAAGCACTATTTGTGGGAAAAAAAGGACATCAATTTTTTTTGAGGTACAACGTCGCATGACCGCACAATTGTCAGTTATAAAAAAACACAAAAAAAACACCTGAATGCCTAAAAACTTGGGGGGTGGTCCTAGGAGCAAAGCAGTGCATTTTGTTCGGCTTTAATAAAGTTGGATGTGATCTGACATCATCGGTGTGCCAATTTACTATATAATATCTCAGGGCCTCAAAGAGCTGGAAGACTTCCCTCTGAACAAGATAGCTATATAATGTCCAGCACATGTCAATGACTGCAAATCATGCTTTTAGGTATCCTTTCAGGGCCACCAGCCCAGCCAACCCTATAAGCACTGGCCTGGCGATGGGAAGGGAATGCCCACTCACCCCACAGTGCCCCTACCCAGTCCTTCCCAATTTGCACTGTATAACAAAATAATATGTGTGCAGCAAAATTTACAGACTATACTTACTAATGTAAAGACGTTTTGATATTTTCATTAAAAACAAAAAGTGTATATACAGTATTTACAGTATATGAATTAACATTATGCAATTCAGTTCCTAGCATTTATTGTATATGTCTGTACTTGTTTGAGTCTACAGTAAATTAACTTGTTCAACTGTTGAACTAATGTAGTTTACATAGAGATTGAGAAATGCATTACTTGCTTTATTTACCTAGATTCCCTCTGCTGTTTGCGAGAGACAATGATGAGAAAAATAAACAGGAAATTTGAAGAGGTTATATATAAAATAAGAGATAATAATGTTAATAAAAATATGTGTACCGTGTTCTTTATGTGTAATACACTTCTAAATGTAATACAAAAAGAGGTTAAAGAAAAGTAGACATAGAAACTTTCGTCTCCTAATTGGAATAAGTAATCATTTTGCTGATTTTGTTGCAAAATTACTGACTTCAATGTCCATGAAATTTCATTAAAATTCGCCTTATATTTGCCGTGAGGACTGCTTAAGTAAAATTGGTTTGAAAAATGTTTTTTTAACAAAGACATACCATCACCATGTGACTAGGCAATGACATAGTAATGTTGATACACAAAGCCAACACTAACCCTGCCCCTTTGTTTTTAACTAAAGTCATGTGATCACCATTTCAACAAGCGTCACCAAAGGTTAGTGTTAGGGTTTCTCAATATCTAAGTTTATGTTCCCAGCTAATGATTTTTCCTTTGGTACAATAACAGATCCAAGGTTAGTTAGTCTATGGGAATGTTTGACCATTCTTCCAGAAGCGCATTTGTGATGTCAGGCACTGTTGTGGATGAGAAGGCCTGGATCACATTCCCTGCTCTAATTCATCCCAAATGTGTTCTATTGGTTGAAGTCAGGACTCTGTGCAGGTCAGTCAAGTTCCTCCACCCCAAACTCACTCATCCATGTCTTTATGGCCCTTGCTTTATGCACTGGTGCGCAGTCATGTTGGAACAGTAAGGGGCCATCCCTAAACTGTTCCCACAACGTTGGGAGCGTGAAATTGTCCAAAATGTCTTTCCCTTCACTGAAACTAAGGGGCCAAGCCCAACCCCTGAAAAACAACTCCACACCACAATGCCCCCTCCACCAAATGATTTAGTGGAGGGTGGCCCATTATTTTTGGCAATAAAGTGTGGATAAGCGAGTTTGGGGAGTCCTGACCTCAACCTGATAGAAAACCTTTGGGATGAATTTGATTGGAGACTGCGAGCCAGGCCTTCTTGTCCACATCAGTGCCTGACCTCACAAATGCACTTCTGGAAGAATGGTCAAACATTCCTATAGACACACTCCTAAACCTTGTCTTGCCTTCCCAGAAGAGTTGAAGCTGTTATAGCTGCAACGGATGGGCCAACTCAATATTGAACCCTACAGACTAAGACTAGGATGCCATTAAAGTTTGTGTGCTTGTAAAGGCAGGCGTAAAACACTTTTGTGATATAGTGTATCTATTTGACCACTGTCTCTGGTGCAGAAAGTATAGAAAATCTCAGATTTTAGAACAGGAAGTGGGTGGAGATCTTTCAGTGGGAACACCTGTTCTGGTGACTTCCTGTTGTGTCTCTGGGACAGGAGCTGAATGTATATCTCCCCAGTGGGATATAAACAGCAAAAAATAATAAAAATACATAACATAACATATTGTATTCATTCCCTATGGTATCCAATGCTAAAAACAAGTTTGGGTTTACATACACTTTCATTTAATCAAAACTGGAAAAAAATCCAGAAAATAGGAGTAAAAATGTAAAATTAATCTTAAAAAGAGCTGATGACCAGCATTAGATTTATCAGTTCATAAGTTTCTGTTACACCAAGCAACTTTGACCAACCGGAGCACACTCCCTTCAATCAAGAAGGGAGTAATGTGTGTCGACCTATAATAATAATAGCATATAATCATAGTTATGTTAACAGATCGCCTCAAATAGTAATTCTGTGTAATCAGCTTGTCACTACCTGAAACATTTATTTCACTCACCTGCCATCGTGATTTGTGCTCTTTGTTGGGAGATCGCTGCGTAAATGCCGATGGATTGATTCCAGGCTAAGCATCAGTGGCTTGAGTTCATCCAGGCAGTGTAGGAATATACTGACAGTAACAAACAATGTACAATTAGATACTGAACTAGAGACAGATATAGGAGGAGCTGAAAACCTCTGCTGACCTTAATGAACCAGCAGAGTCAGCCAGTATTTGCATGGATTCATTGTGAGCATCTATAGATGATTATCCTGTGCATTATTTATACCGGCTCTACAGGTTTTATAGGTGTATTAGCATGATCCGGGAAGAAAAAGCTTGATTTCTTAATCGGTTACACAAGAATTACCTGCAGGAGGATCTTCTGTGACAAATGACACCAGCCACATGTTTTGATTTTTAAAATCTATTCAGGGCTCTATTTTTTATTGGCAATCGTGGATCAACAGGGATAAATGGAACAGAAAGCATCACAAATGTAAAAACTGTAAAACCTTTTCTTTAGTAAAAGTCTTTGGGTTACCTCTGAACACAGTGTCTAAATTCAGCAAGAATACTGTAAGAGTTGGGGGGGGGGGTGCAGGGGATGTTAAGAGGAGTCAGAAGGATCTTTATAGTTGGGGAAACTATCTTCCCTTTCTCTTAATAGGTGGCTTATACAGCTGAGGCATAGACAGCAGACTTTCAGGTGACACTAAATTCTGATTTTAAAAAATTCTATTCAATTTCATATTTTTAACCCAAAAAGTACCTTCTATTGGCCTGGGCTTCTTCCAAGTCCCTTTTTTTTCTGCTGTGATCTGACTTCCTGTTAGAGGGTGGCCATGTTTGAACTTTAAGCGGACCTTCAGTAATTTTTTCAACTTTCCCTCTATTAAATCTTCTGCCCTTGTTGTTTTAACTTTGGATAGTAAAACATTTATTTTTCTGCCAATAAATACCTTTTACAAGGGGGCGTGGCTCGGCTACAGAGTGAAATGGCTATGTAACTGCTCTGCTCCGTCGTTGAGGGAGAACCACATCGACTTAACAGCAGTGAGGATCACCGTACACAGCTTCAGGCTCACCCACCAGCACTGGGGATCACGGGGGACATATCTAAAAAGAAATTTAAGCCCACAGTACCACAAAAACTCACAGAGTACATCTCCCAGTCGGCAATAGAGACCCAAGATGGCACCGACGGCGGGGACACAGCACACTGGCCGCTCCCTCCTCTGCCTTCTGATTGTAATCCAGAGCTGCTAACTTGCCAGCTCACGCAACTCTCAAGGCACCTGTAAGTAAGAAACACATGGGGGATGATGACAATTTTAACCAGGAGGGGGATGACCTGAGATCTTTGGCCTCTATACCTGCTAGTAGCATTCCAGTCTCTAAACACTTTCTGAAATCAATGCTCTTAACTCTCCACAAAAATATCCAAACAGAACTCCGCTTCTCAGTCTCACATATCCATAACAGAATAGATCAAGTGGAAGAACACACTGATCAAATTAAAAGGCAGGTGGAGGAGTTTACCCATGCTTATAACGAAATGGTTGATTCACATGGCAAATTTGCAGACATGGAAGACCGTTCCAGCTGGAACAATATTAAATTTAGGGGTATCCCTGAACCTGTAAAAAATTCAGACCTGGTGCCGTATCTCCTCTGTAAACTCATTATTTCTCTGTCTCCATCAGATCTTCTAACTGATCGAGCACACAGGATCTTCAAACTGAAGCATCTGCCTGAATCCATCCCAAGGGATGTGCTTGCTCTCATAAATTTTTTCCATACTAAAGACCAAATTATGAAAGTCGCCAGATCCATGCGCACCCTCCCTGATCCTTATTTAAAGATTGCCTTGTTTGCGGATATCTCTGTAGCCACTGCGCAAATGCGGAAAGAATTCTCCCCAATAACCAAGGCTCTCAGGGACCGTAACCTGGCGTACCAATGGGCATACCCACTAAATTGCTAGTGACCTACCAAAATAAAACTGTACAGATGAATTCACCTAAGGAAGGCTAAAAACTCCTCCACAACTGGGGCACCCCTGTTCCACCCCCACAACAACATCGCAACGTGGGCTCAGCCCCTTCTAAAATCTCGAGCTCCTGGTCCTCAGTCGGGAACACTGAACCTCCCACTTTAACTATAAACAGGCAACCTCTCGAGTCCTATTAAACTACCTTATCTCCCAAAAGGATAGCCATCACCTGTTAATCCACCCCCCTGGTTACTAGTGTGCCATGCTAAAAAGTTAAAAGTTGTTAAGCTAACTTTGTTATGTTATGTTCCTCAATTTTTTTAAACCTGTTTTATCCTATGCCTTGTCAACTTATATTTTTATGTCAGTATTATGTGGTCTTTGAGTGGATGGTTAACGAGTAGTCTTGTTCTGGGCATACTGCAGCATTACTTTGCTACTACACATGACACTTAAAATTGTCATACACAATGTCAAGGGGCTCAATAGCCCATTCAAGCATAGACTCATGTGGAAGGAGGCGCTTTCCCTCAAAGCAGACATCTTATGTATACAAGAGACACATTTCACTGTCGAGAAGGCTCCCATCTGTCGCCATGAAACATACACCCACTGCTTTTTCACCTCTGTGAGTCATGATTGCCATCTGCAATCTATCAAAGCTGACCCAAATGGTTGTTTCCTAATCTTATTGGCTATTTTCAATAACCACCCGCTAGTCCTGGTTAATAAATACCCCCCCAATGAACGCCATAAACAATTCTTCCACTCTCTAATGAAAAAACATAGTCCTTACCCCAAGAACCAAATATTCATGTGTGGAGACTTTAGCACAGTCCTAGACCACTCTCTTGACTCGACTAACATTTGCAGAAGACGTTCTACCACTCTAGCCTTGTATGTCCAACTAGAAAATAACCCCTGGAGGTGCTTACATGCCTCAGAAAGGCTTGATCTTTTCCTGGTTAACAAAAACCTCCTGCAACCTCTACACAAATAGGTCTGATCACATGGTCAGATCATGCTCCAGTCTCCCTGAACTGTTCGTTTCTCCAGATAAGCGATCTCACACAATCTGCTCCCTTCTTTCCCATCTATCCTACCAGGAAAAGACCAAGACAACTTTTTTGATGTTAATACTGGCTCTGTATCCGATGATGCTTTTCTTTGGAATGCGCATAAGGCCTACACCAGATTGCTTTTGATTAAGTTTGGTGCACAGGGGGGCGTGACCGGATGTGATCGAGGCAACAGGCTTTCTCCACAGCTCCGTACATCCTGACGGCATCCGTGACTTTGGAGTGAAATAATCCGGCCAAAAAGGATACCAAGGTCTGGGGGAAGGTGAGAGGATCCTAGACATGCCTTCATCTGCCCCAAAAAAGCAACAGAAACCCCCGAACGACCAACGCCAGACTCGATCCATTAAGGAGCCGGACCGAGGCCCCGCCCCCGCCATCTTGCCGAGTCAGAAGGCCGAACAGCGCGCCAAGCAGAAACCTGATAAGATGGCGCAGCAGGGAGCCGCTGAGGGGGAGAGCACTGAAAATGAGCCGATGGAGGAGCAGCAAGTAGCGGTGGACACCGAGGCGATTACCAGGCCCATATTGGAAGCCATAAATGCCAGTAAGTCTGAACTCATGGGGTGCATAGACCTACTATCCTTAGAATGCACGCTGATTAGACACGACCTGGACAAAATAAGGGGCAGGCTCACCACGGTGGAGGATAGGGTCTCCGGTGTGGAAGACACCTCACACTCACAGGAACACCATATAGCAGAGCTCCGGGATGTGGTGCGGTCCCTGCAACGCAGGGCCGATGACGCGGAAGACCGCCAAAGGAGAAACAATATAAGGGTGGTGGGCCTGCCTGAAGGAGCGGAAGGGGACAATCCGGTATTATTTGCGGAAACGCTATTTAAAACGCTGCTCTCCCTGGAAAATTTACCCCCCACTTATGTGGTTGAAAGGGCCCACAGGGTACCTACAGGCCGCAGACCACCGGGCGCATTTCCAAGACCGTTCCTAGTCAGGTTCTTGAACTACAGGGACAGGGACATGATTCTGGCCAAATCCAGAAGGTAGCAGGACCTGAAATTTGAAAATGCCAAATTGATGCTGTTTCCTGACTTCTCGGCTGCCACACAACAACGCAGGTCTTTTAATGACGTTCGTAAGAGACTCCGTGCAAAAGAAATACAGTACAGCATGCTATACCCGAGTCGCCTCAGAGTCCAATACAAGGGAAGTGTGCGTTTCTTTGATAATCCTGTGGAGGCAAGTGTGGAGGCAAGTGACTGGGTGGATAAGGAACTCTCATAAGCACAAACATATGAGATGGCAGGGCTGTCAGCCCACAGACTTTTGCATTTCAGTTGTGCCTGTTGCACGAATACAGTTTGATTGCCTTTCTAAAAACAGAGAATAAGATGACTTTCATGGGATGTGCGATACACTGAGCAGTGAGGTACCCGGGAAAAATGTGAGCTATGTACTGGGGGCCATCCTTACCGGATCCGAGGCGTCGACAGAGATCACAAGGGACTAAGATTGTAGCATACAAGAAGGCTGATGTGTCCAAGATGGGAACTCCGAGGGAAGGATGGTATTGTATGAGACAGGCACCAAGGTTTTTCACCCTGGCCGAATGATCGGTGTGACTGTCGTTCTTTTATTTTCTGTTTTACTACTTCCCCACATTTTTGACTATCCCCTCACATCCTATTCCAAAGATGTTTTTTTCCTTTTTTGAAGCCTGGCCACCTGACCAAAGCCCTATGAGAATGAGCTAGTTCAGGGGTGAATAGATACCCAAATGCCTCACTTGTGACTGCATACAACAGGGCAGGGGGCGGAGGCTCCAACGCATATGTTTTTACTTCTCCCCTATTTTTGTTTTAATGGGGGGGAGCCACTATTATTCTCTCAACTTCCCCATGCATTATTAAAGGTACGGAAATTGTAACAATTTTTTGAGGGGTGTTATGGATCTCCAAAGCACTATCCTTGGTAAAAGGAGCGCTGTGTGGATGAGAGACACCAACACAGCAGATGCCGGACAGTAGATTACAGCGGTTGGACTTCACCGCAAGTTTTTGCAGTTTTGTTTTTGGGAAAAAATCTACATATCGGGACTCTTTTTTTGTTTTTAAGGAGGTTACTGGTATAAAAGCAGGGGGGTTTTATGGTTTTGTCACAGCTCAGAAACCTAAAGGTAAGGGGGGACTCCCGGTTAGTAAATACTCAATGACCACAGAGATAGAGGTGATAGAATGGAAAATGGTTCCACGAATGGGTATACATGTAAGTAGGCTACTAATGTATGTGATTATAAGTGACAATGGTGGATAGACTACAGATAGTATCTTGGAATGTTAGAGGCCTGAATCATAAGTTTAAGAGGGCCTCGGTATTCCAATATCTGAAACAGTCGAAACCACACATAATTTGCTTCCAGGAAACACACCTCGAAGGAGCTAGAGTGTTGACTATGCGGAAGCCGTGGATTCAGAGAGCTCTGCATTCCACATATTCAACATTCGCTAGAGGGGTATCTATACTTATTAGCAAGACAGCCGCCTGTACAATTCATCAGGTCATATTAGACCCGGCAGGAAGGTATGTGGCGGTGGTACTTGATGTGTGCTATAAAAGACTACTACTGATAAATGTATATGTGCCTCCCCCTGTTCAGATTCAATTGCTTTACGATATCACTACTGGATTGGCACAGTTCCTGCATTTGCCCCTGGTTGTGTTGGGGGACTTCAACGCCACCTTAGATGCGGTGTTGGACTCCTCCAACCCGGGCAGGGGGAACTCCGTTGAGCTGGTGAACTGGGCCTCTGTAATGGGTTTTGTGGAGTTGTGGAGATGGAAGCATGAGACGAACAGATGTTATTCCCATATATCGTCGACTCATAGGTCGGCAGCTAGGATTGATCTTGCTTTTGGTAATGACAGAATAATGCAACATGTTGAAAGTGTGGAATATCTTCCAGGTGGGTTGTCGGACCATAATCCCCTCTCCCTCACCCTATCCTTTCCGACGGGGGTGGGGAGGGGAGGATGGAGGCTTTCGACAAGCTGGTTGCAAAATGAACAGGTGACGGCTCGGTTGGAGGATTCTATTAAATCATATTGGTTGACGAACACCGAATCTTCTGAGCCACAAATAGTATGGGATGCATTCAAGGCGGTCACTAGGGGTGAATATATATCTGCCATAAAATCAGCTAGAGTTAATGAACAGGAGGAACTAAATAATCTGAAGCAACAGGAGAGGGAGTGTGCAGAGGTTCATGCGGGGTCCCCCACCGGGGCTTCATATGAATCACTGATGGCGGCAAGGCGACGTATTTCCCTACACTTTAAAGAACTAACCAGTTCGGAACTGACAAAGTCGGCACACGCGGTATTTGCAGAAGGGGACAAAAATGGCAAGCTCCTGGCCATGTTAGTGGCGGATCAAAGGCCGATAGCGCATATCCCTGCAATCAAAAACGGAGCAGGTGACTTGGCCAATGAGCAGGCACTAATAATGCAGGAATTTATTGATTTTTTTTCTAAACTATACTCGCCCATCCCGCGGTATGACCCTAAGGCCCTAGACTCCCTATTGGGAGAGTTACCCATTCCGAGACTGACAGAGGAAGACTGCATGTTTCTTGATGCGAAAATATCACTCAAAGAGATACAGACAGCAATTTACGCCTTCCCACCTAACAAGGCACCGGGCCCAGACGGGTTCCCCATAGAATTCTATAAGACTAACCTAGAAATAATTACCCCGCGACTCAACTGGCTACTGGAGCACTGCTTAAACAAAGACACCCTCCCAACCTCAATGTTAGAAGCATACATGATACTGTTATTAAAACCAGGAAAGCCTTTATAACCCCTGCCCCGGGGATGGACGTGCTGACGTAGAACGCAGGCACGGAGGGAGGGGTCAGCCCGCGGGTGGATGTCAGCTGACGCGAGGCGGAGGAGCATTCCGGATTACCACGGAGCGTGAGAGGCTCCGAGAGAAGTGGGCTGGCTCACTAGCAGGAACAACCCGGACTGCCTCAGCGCCATTGTCCAGCCAAACTTACGATAACAGAGGGGGTTGCGCCGAATGGTCACATCTACGGAGACTTAACCACATTCATCCCGCTACGGCGGTCCCTCACGGCGTTCCTCTATCTCCCCGCGCTCCCGACCCCCCCCCCCCTCGCCGGCGCCGACTGTCGCTCTCTCTCCCTTACCGCCTCACCACGAAAGGCTGCATACCGCTGGGGTGAACTCAGCACAGGACGAAAAAAAACGGCAGAGGTATAGTTACCTAAGTATGTGAGTATACACCCTGCAAATAGCCTGGAAGTATCATGCAACACACAGGAGGTAAGCCTCGACTCATTGATACATGTTAATGGAAGAAGATAAAAGCCTTTAAAATCTATGCAAAGACTGCTAAAGACTGCCAAAGTGTTTCACCATTATTGTCAAGCATAGGAAAAAAAAAAAAAAAATTTCCTTTCACTTT
The DNA here is from genome assembly GCA_028564925.1 of Lithobates sylvaticus. Classification (NCBI taxonomy): domain Eukaryota; kingdom Metazoa; phylum Chordata; class Amphibia; order Anura; family Ranidae; genus Lithobates; species Lithobates sylvaticus. The sequence continues at coordinate 149,779,290 of CM053037.1, forward strand.
CTCATGTGTCTTCCTCCTCCATGACTAGTAACTGTCCCGCACTGAGGTTTCTGTAAGTGGTATACTGAGTGAGGACCCCAAACGCTGGTCATTGATCTGGGGTGTTGATTCAACCCCCCTCCCCCCCCCTTTTATTTTCTTTTTTTTTTTTTCCCCTTCTCCCGCATAGTCGAGAAACCGTCAGACAATCTGTTTCTACTTAAGCCATAAAATATACAAGGGGTGAAGAGGCTTACTAAGCAAAGACTCTCTGATACGAATGTAAATACAAGGACACAAACGTCTTTAAAATCCAGCAATAGCCCTGCACCAAGGTCTCAGTAAATAGTACACTGGGAGAGGACCCCAAACGTGGGTGACTGATCTGGGGTGTTGGCCCTACCCCCCCCCCATCCTCCCGTAGAGCCAGGAATCCGCCAGAGAATGTGTATCCAAATAAAATAGAAACCATACAAGGGGCAAAGAGGCTTATAAAGCAATTAGAGCAACTAGTAGGTCTATCCTCGCCCCGGCATCCTTTGAAAGGGAACCACATTCTTTGGACTAGACGGGCTCCCCCAGGTGGACTTAACAAAGCGAGAGCGGGGGTTGCACGGAGCTAGACCCTACGTTAAAAGTACATATTTAGTTCAAACCAAATGTACTCTGTTTGATGGGATAGGGTGTAATACGGGGCAGAGGCGACATCGAAATTCTTTGCCCCCCTCCTCACCCCCCCTCTTCCCTTTTCCCCCACCTCGGGGAGAATAAACAGTAGGGCCCCCTCAGTAGGCACTGACCTACACTTCGCCGAAAATTGTTTGGGGGCTCTTGGAGGGCAGGACGCAAAGAAAGAACAAGGAAGGCAGAATACCCCTGGGAAGACCTGTTGACACTCAGCTGAGCCCGGGGCAGTGAATGTCGTCAGGAAGGCCCATCCACTCTCCCTTTTTCTTTTTCTTTTGGGGGTTCATACTCATTGATATCGATCAGCTGCCTTGTCTTTTACCTCCCCTGACTTGGTCTCTTCTTTGATGCCCTCCCCTATGCATACCCCCTTCGACTGTTCAGCTCAATAGATCGCTGTAATAAAATAAAATAAAGGAGAGGGAGAGAAGAAAAAGATATAAAGAATCAAGATATCTATTGGCACACAGAGTGGCAGGGGAGGGGAAGGTGAGTTTAAGCTGGGGAGGAGAATAAGAGGGGTGAAGAGGGAAAATATGAGTAAAACTGCAAGTAAAGCGACTAAAAAAGGGGCCCCGAGCACTATCCAACAGTACTTAAAACAAGGAGCAACCCCAAAAACCCCGGAGAGTAGTCACCAGCCAAAAGCCACTATGGAGAAAAACAAAGTAAATACCAGGAAAACGGAAGGGACACACGATCAATCTAGAGTCGATCAATCTAGAGACGACTGTACAACAGAAAGCGAGGTTGAGACAAGTAGAGTTGAAGATCAGCATCTGGGGGACCAACTACCAACAAAAAGGGAAATGGAGGAGATGCTATTAAAGGTGGAAAATGTTATAAAAATGGAAATAATACCTTAAGAGAGGATTTGGGCCATTTACTGACCAGAGTTGAGGTGGTGAGAGAGTAGATAAGGTGGATTATGAAATCAACAACCTAAAGACTCAACTTAAAAGGTGTCAACTGTACCAGAGAGAAATGATTTACAAAATAGAAGACCAGGAGAACAGAGACAGAAGACAAAATATTCGAATCCGCGCGATACCAGAACAAAAGGGGGAGGACCTGGAAAAAATAATTAGATCACTTTTCTGCCCTATCATTGGGCTAGAAGAGGGGCAGTTCCCGGCGATTGAGAGAGCACATCGCATCGGAAGGTTAGACCACCCAGAGAACGGCAGAGTACGGGATATAATAGTCAGGTTTCGGTACTACAAGGATAAAGAAAATATCTGGCAGAAATTCCGTAGTAACCCCCCATTAAGGTACGGAGGCTCCGAAATCCAGCTTTATGCCGATCTTTCGGCACGAACACTGGAAAGAAGACGGCATCAAAGACCGATGTTGGAATCTTTGCGCAAAGAAAATATAAAATATAAATGGGGGTTTCCAGCGTGCCTCATTGGTATAAAAGAAGGACGTTCAGTTAGACTCAGATTTCCAGAGGAGTTGCAGGATTTTTGCAATAGTCTTGACATCCCTAAACCTGTTCTATCGGGATGGACTGAAACCTGGGAAAATGAGTCCATAATGCGGGGGGGGCGGCGGGGGGGGCGGGGCGCGGGGGGAGCTAACTACTGAAAATAGCTGAGATACTAATCTATATATCTACATCCACCTAGCCCACTATATCCCGATGCCAACTGGGAAGTTGATAGTGGGAGGGGGCGGGGAAAGAACCCCACCTCACCTTAGATCTAGTTGTTTCGAGAGGGCCTCATGAAAGAGGTCCCTATCGGAATAGAGACCCGAGAGGGGGTCAGGGAGGGAGGGAGAGGGAGGGGAGGGAGGGTGAGGAGAGGGGATGGGGGGGATGGGGGGGAGGGACAGGGTGGGAAAGGGGGGGGTGGCAGGGGGGGGTAGGAAGGGAGGGGGTTCAGGGAGGGAGATTCCCATCGCTGCCTTTTAAATCAGAAATTATAGCTCCAATTGAGTAATGACTCCTGTACTAAAATTTTTAACCTACAATGTCAAAGGACTGAACACTCCGAGTAAACGGCACATAATTCTTGATGAGATAGGGAGATATGGGGCCAGTGTGGTTTTCCTCCAAGAAACACATCTTTCTCATAATACAAATGTGAAATTATTTTCAAAAACCCACCCTACTTGGTATTACGCCGACACTTCTTCAAGTAGATCGAGAGGGGTTGCTATTGGTTTCGCGGGGGATACACATTTTAAGTTAGAGGACAGAAGGGTAGACCCGGAGGGAAGGTTTTTGTTCTTGAGGGGAACCTTGTATGGAACAACATATACGTTGGCAAATGTTTATGCTCCAAATACAAACCCCATCAAATTCCTGGAGGAAATACTACGAAAGCTGGGGGCATTCAGGAAGGGCTTTGTAATCCTTATGGGAGACTTTAATTTCACTATGGACCACGGTGTAGACAGTACGTCCGGTGGACAGGGGACAAGGAACGCACAATTAAAATCGATAAAAAACAAATTGCGCTACAAGCAACTGATGGATGTTTGGAGGATCCAACACCCGCAAACGAGGGACTACACGTTCTTCTCCCCTGTCCACGGGATGTACTCCAGATTGGACTATATATTTTTAGATCATGGAATTCTAGACAGAGTACTACAAACAAAAATAGAGACAATCACACTCTCCGACCATGCCCCTGTCTCAGTGACCCTCGCTGTCCCAGAACACAAACCCCCATCATGTGGGTGGAAACTAAATGAAGAATTATTACGAGACGGGGAAGTGGTGGAGTCTGTGAAAAGAGAACTGGAAGGATTTTTTACCAACAACGACAATGGGGAAGTCAACGGAGCCAACCTCTGGGAGGCACACAAAGCATTCATTAGAGGGATTTTGATAGGGAAGGCCTCATGGGAAAAAAAAGAGAGGATGAGGAAAGTGCAGGAATTGACGACCGAACTAAATAGCCTGGAACAAAAACATAAGTCTTCTTTGGCCCTAAATAGGGAAATCTATCAAGACTTGGTGGCAAAGAGAGAGGAGTTAAAAGATTGTGTAGACTACGAAGCGAAGCGGATTCTTAATAGGACAACAAAAGAACGTTATATCTGGGGGAATAAATCTAGTAAGCATCTGGCGAGAATTGTACAAAAACAAAAAACAAAAAACTTTATAGAAAAAATTCAAGCCAAAAATGGAGAACTTAAATACGTATCCCATGACATTGCTTCATCCTTTAGAGAATATTATTTACTCAGTTGATGCCAAGGCGGGTAAAAAAGAGAACCATAGAAAAAAAATAGATGACTTTCTGAGTAGAGCAGGGTTGGAGACCCTGGGTCAGGAGGAAAGAGAGGCGTTGGAACAGCCAATCACTGAGACTGAAATACTGAGGGCGCTGATGAACTCCTCCTTAGGAAAAAGCCCGGGCCCAGGTGGCTACATTTTATATTACAAAACTTTTAAGGAGATCTTGATCCCTAGACTGCTACAATACATGAACGGTTTGGGAATAGAATACGCAATGGGTGAGGCTTCCTTGTTAGCAACCATAACTGTTCTGCCGAAAGACGGGAAGGATGGATCGGTGTGTTCCAGCTATAGGCCCATCTCTCTGCTAAATTCAGACACGAAGCTTTATGCTAAAATTCTTGCAGAGAGAATGAAAGGGCATCTGGAAGCACTGATCCATCCGGATCAAGTGGGTTTTGTTCCCGGAAGGGAAGGGAGAGACAATGGAGTTCGGACGCTTTTGATTCTCCAGAAAATGAGGGACTCAAGGGCCCCCAGTCTGCTCTTGTCAATAGACGCAGAAAAAGCGTTCGACAGAGTAGACTGGGGGTTCATGTTTAGTACATTAGAATATATGGGGTTTGGCCCGATATTTATTCGTCATATTAAAGCCCTTTACGGGCACCCGAAGGCAAATGTCAAAGTAAACGGAGTCCTTTCCCCACTCTTCGAAATGAGGAACGGAACGAGACAGGGCTGTCCCCTGTCCCCTCTTCTTTTTATCTTGACCCTAGAGCCCTTATTGTCCTCGATAAGAGGAAACCCGGATATTGAGGGGTGTAGAGTGGAGGGGGAGTCCCACAGGTTGGCTGCCTTTGCCGACGATGTCTTGTTTTATGTGAGCCATCCTCGGAGGACGATGCCTGTTCTCTTGGAGACCCTTCTCTCCTACGGAGCCCTTTCAAATTTTCGGGTCAATTCTACAAAATCTCACATGTTAAATATTAATTTAAACAAGACTGAGCAGCAGGTCATAAAGAGAGATTATAAATTTGTATGGAAGAAGCAAATAAAATACCTGGGTATAGACCTAGCCAACTCAATTGAAAAACTTTATAGAACAAATTACCTTCCTCTACTAGACGAAGTTAAAAAAAAGTGTAACGAATATATTCATAGGCCCCTATCTTGGATCGGACGCGTAAACACCGTAAAAATGATGATACTCCCAGTAATAACGTACAAGTTACAAATGCTCCCTCTCCCTCTACCTCACCAATACCTAAGGAAATTAAAATCAATACTGATGAATTTTGTGTGTAAAAACAAGAAACATCGCACGTCGCTGCAAATCCTAAAACAGGGCAAGAATCAGGGGGGATTGGCTGTTCCCGACATTATTAGCTACTATCACGCAATCGCACTAATAAGAATACCAGAGTGGGGGGAAATTAACACAAACAAAATATGGGTGCACTTGGAAAGGGCACTGAGTAATGTTCACTTGGGAAAGATTATATGGAACCCGCCAGGGTATAGAGCACTAGGAGATCACACACACATTATCACACGGCACTCGTTTAAAATATGGGACAAAATTTATAAGCAGCTGAATGGCAACTATAACTCACCTTTAGTAGCACTTAAGGAGAACGATTTTTTCCCACCCGGGAAAAAAGAGATAGGAGGGAATTGGATAATTAATGAGAAAACACAACTGGGGGACGTGGTAAGGATGGGACAACCACTGGCACTTTATGACTTACAAAAAAAAGTGGATATGTTTAGAATTGATGAGTGGCGGTACCTCCAGATATGCCATTTCGTGAAAAAGCTCCCACAACCGATCAGATCATTCGGAGACCTGACGAGGCTAGAGCAAATATGCATAGCAGAAAACACCAAAAAGTCTATATCGAAAATTTATAAGCTACTGATCGAGATGGACAGGCTGGAGGCTCCCCCATTCATCGCGAAATGGGAGAGGGAATTGGGGTCACAGATTAACACGGGGATGGTTAAAAAAATAATGAAGCTCACACATAGTTCTGCAGTGGACATGCGAACCGCCGAAATGAACTACAAATGCTTAACTAGGTGGTATGCGACCCCCGACATAACAAGCAAATTTCAGGAGGGGAGATCCCCCAATTGTTGGAGAGGATGTAATCAGAGAGGAACCATGGGCCACTTATGGTGGGAATGCCAGAAAATCCAAAAATATTGGGGGATGGTCTTGAGTTACATCAAAGAAATAACCCAAATAGAAGTAAAAAAAGACCCTTGGGTGGTCTTGATGCATGCAACAGAGGAGGGAGTGGGGCAATATGGGGGTACACTGGTCCCACATCTCCTTAATGCTGCAAAAAGATTAATCCCTAGGAGGTGGCAAGAACTGGAAAGCCCTCTAATAGGGGAATGGATGGACGAAATAGAAGTGACTTATAGGTTGTAATGCTTAAAAGATAATTATGATGACAATACCCATCCCAAGGGGAAGTGGGAATGCTGGGAAAAATTTAAAAGAACTTGGACTTACGCGGAGGTGCTTCAGATCTAGGGAGACAAAAAGTCAATAAAAAAAAAAAGGTAGCGATGGGGATGGGGTGGGGGGTCTGGGGGGAAAAAAAAAAGGGGGGTGTTAGGTTTCCTGTATTGTCCTCTGCATCAGCTCCTCTTTCCCTCAACTGGACTTTGACGGTCAATAGAAAACTCTCGCCCTTTTCCCCCCTTGTCTGTCCAGACAGGCAAAAAAGACACCATACACCGTGTGTGGTTGAAAAAAGAATGCCTTTTACTTCCTGTTTCACAGAGCATATACAATACAAAAAAGGGGAAGAACGCAATTGAACAACCAATCACATTCAAGCATTTAAGCATTTTGTTATACAATTCAATATTGATCTGCAAGATTCATAATATTTCTTCCTTCAGACTCAACATCATATTTACTCTAAAAATGTCTCACGCAATATATGTCCTTGATAAGGTTCTCAGTATGTTTTGATAATATCGAAGTACAAAACAGCATACTTGTTATGGGAAGCAGACCCGTTACTAGAATCCAACTTGCCATGAGAACTAAAACTTGTTATGGTAAATGTGTGAGTGTGAGATAAACAGAATTTACAGTGAGTTTCTACAGAAAAACAGAAAAACATCTTTGTTACAATACTATTAAATCTTAAAGGGTAACTCTACACTTCCCACGTTTCCTTACAATCCCTCCTTTGATCATAGGAGACTTTAAGAAGTCTCCGCTGATCACTCATTGTACCACCTATATCCTGCCTTAAACATGGTCATGGCTGTTTCAGACTTATCAACTAGGTTCTTTGATTTTGCTACTTTACTTATCAGGCAGAACACCAATTTGATTGTCACATAAACGGCCAGAGCTAAAATAAGTATCATGAGGAGTATCATACCCGCTTTCTTAAAGAAATTCATAATGTTTTCCCAAATAGTACCGAACCATCCTCCTACACCTGAAAAGGAATTCCATGAGTGGCATTCATCCATGAATCCATTAACATCCCAAATCAATCTCCTTTGTGAGGGCATTGATTGTATACGCCTACCCCACCGAAGGATGCAAAAATTTTGTCCCACCAAGTGGTTAATTCCCTCTTGTGTCTGCCAAATTCAAGGTGACTGTGAGAAGGTTTCATGGACACAAGTGTGTCTGACCCTGTGGTCCCCATTAGAGGGATCATTTCCACAATAGTACACCAACCTGAAGTTTTTTCCATCCATAGGGTAAGGGACAGTGGTATGGCACCATAGTCCACAACAGACCATCCATCCGTGGGGAACATGAGGGGCTTGAACCACTTTGGGGGGGCTAAGTCTTGACCTTAATCCCACTAAACACATCCAATCCCCCAAAGAGGGAATGCAGGGTCCAGGATATTAAAAGTAGCTAACCCGTGGGATTGATCTGCAAGATTCATAATATTTCTTCCTTCAGACTCAACATCATATTTACTCTAAAAATGTCTCACGCAATATATGTCCTTGATAAGGTTCTCAGTATGTTTTGATAATATCGAAGTACAAAACAGCATACTTGTTATGGGAAGCAGACCCGTTACTAGAATCCAACTTGCCATGAGAACTAAAACTTGTTATGGTAAATGTGTGAGTGTGAGATAAACAGAATTTACAGTGAGTTTCTACAGAAAAACAGAAAAACATCTTTGTTACAATACTATTAAATCTTAAAGGGTAACTCTACACTTCCCACGTTTCCTTACAATCCCTCCTTTGATCATAGGAGACTTTAAGAAGTCTCCGCTGATCACTCATTGTACCACCTATATCCTGCCTTAAACATGGTCATGGCTGTTTCAGACTTATCAACTAGGTTCTTTGATTTTGCTACTTTACTTATCAGGCAGAACACCAATTTGATTGTCACATAAACGGCCAGAGCTAAAATAAGTATCATGAGGAGTATCATACCCGCTTTCTTAAAGAAATTCATAATGTTTTCCCAAATAGTACCGAACCATCCTCCTACACCTGAAAAGGAATTCCATGAGTGGCATTCATCCATGAATCCATTAACATCCCAAATCAATCTCCTTTGTGAGGGCATTGATTGTATACGCCTACCCCACCGAAGGATGCAAAAATTTTGTCCCACCAAGTGGTTAATTCCCTCTTGTGTCTGCCAAATTCAAGGTGACTGTGAGAAGGTTTCATGGACACAAGTGTGTCTGACCCTGTGGTCCCCATTAGAGGGATCATTTCCACAATAGTACACCAACCTGAAGTTTTTTCCATCCATAGGGTAAGGGACAGTGGTATGGCACCATAGTCCACAACAGACCATCCATCCGTGGGGAACATGAGGGGCTTGAACCACTTTGGGGGGGCTAAGTCTTGACCTTAATCCCACTAAACACATCCAATCCCCCAAAGAGGGAATGCAGGGTCCAGGATATTAAAAGTAGCTAACCCGTGGGATTGATCTGCAAGATTCATAATATTTCTTCCTTCAGACTCAACATCATATTTACTCTAAAATGTCTCACGCAATATATGTCCTTGATAAGGTTCTCAGTATGTTTTGATAATATCGAAGTACAAAACAGCATACTTGTTATGGGAAGCAGACCCGTTACTAGAATCCAACTTGCCATGAGAACTAAAACTTGTTATGGTAAATGTGTGAGTGTGAGATAAACAGAATTTACAGTGAGTTTCTACAGAAAAACAGAAAAACATCTTTGTTACAATACTATTAAATCTTAAAGGGTAACTCTACACTTCCCACGTTTCCTTACAGGGGGGATTTGAAAGGGTACAGAAGTAAGGAGAGGGGTGAGGAAGATATAGGGGGAAGTTGGGGTTCCCCCCCCCCCCCCCGGTTTGGAATGCTTAAGGCTTTTTACTTGGGTTTGCAGACTACTAAGGGGGTTTTTGTGTTTAAAATTTATCAATTGTGCATAATAAAAATTGAAAGTGGGAACCAATAGATTAATTAAATAAAAAAATGGCCAGGCCACTATGATGTTAAGACAGTGATGGGACAGAGGTTAAGGCCTCGCTGACATAGTCCTAGACTAAAAGTTCTTCTGAAGTGGCAAAAAAAAAAACAGGAAAGGACCCGACTGAATGCGCATCGTATAGGCCCATTGCACTATTAAATACAGACCTCAAGATACTTACCGAGATTTTAGCGACCAGACTGGCAAAAGTGATACCATCCATAGTTAATATAGACCAAACAGGTTTCATGCCCGGAAAATCCACTGACACAAACCTGAGAAGACTATTTACACATCTGCAGTTGCCACCTAATGACTTAAATAGCAGAATAATAGTATCCATAGATATAGAAAAAGCATTTGACTCTGTGGATTGGGAATATATGCTTAAAGTATTGGAGGTCATGGGCTTTGGTCCTCAATTTCGTAAGTGGGTATCTATGCTATATAGAGATCCAAAAGTGGCCATCAGATTGGGTACCAAAATATCTGATTTCTTTGCGGTGGGCAGGGGCACCAGACAGGGATGCCCACTGTCTCCCTTTCTATTTGCCTTAGCAATGGAGCCCCTGGCCACCGCACTGAGGTCAGCGGAGGAGGTGCGGGCAATACAGGTGGGAACAATACAGGAAACACTAGCTCTATACGCAGACGACATTTAGAGGCACCAACTCTGACTTACCTATTACCTTAACAATGACAGCCACCATCGTGGGAAATGGCGACGAAACTAGCATCCCCTAGTTATTAGGGCTTGTCCCCATCCACCCCATTGTGGATGAATAGAAGACTACCTCATTTCTATGGATTCACAGATCCTATGATTTGGGCAACGAAAGGGGTTAAAACACTGAAAGATATAACTTATATGGGAGAATTACAGACCTTCCCGCAGTTACAGACAAGACATGACCTACCAAATAGTTATTTCTTCCGATTCCTTCAGGTCCGACACGCGTTCCAGGCTCAGTTTGAGGTAATGAGGGTGGAATCACTGCCCTCAACGCTTGAAACATTGTTGTCAATAGAGGAGCTGCCCAAGACACTCTCTGCGACTTATAAAGAACTTTTTAAAACTACACCAAAGGCACTGACTAACTGCAGGGCTAAATGGGAAGCCGAAGTCCCGGAAATACAGGGTGAGGACTGGGATGACATGTGGACACAGCCTTTTCAAAACTTAGTGTCAGCCAGAGACAGACTGATCCAATTTAAATTTTTAAATAGGAGCTACTATACTCCAGCTAGAATTGCCAAAATATATGGAACAGTGACAGCAGAGTGCTGGAGATGCTCTTTTTCCCCGGCAGGTGCTGACCATGTGTTCTGGCATTGTCCTCTAATACAGAGTTTTTGGCGGGAGATAACAGACTGCATATCGAACATACTGATGGTACCGATTCCCATGACGGTGAAAGTATGCTTGCTGGGATTAGTGGAGGAGGTGGTCCCCTCAAGGGCACTGAGAACCCTACTTACCATCCTGCTATTTTATGGGAAAAAGGCCATATTACTCAAATGGAAGAACAAACAGGCCCCAGACATAAGGTTTTGGAAACATTTAGTCAACTCTATGCTACCATATTACAAAACAACTTACAGGGCAAGAGGCTGTGGGAAAAAATTTGATAAGGTCTGGAATCTGATGACACAGTAGGTTGAGGATGAAAAGGTGGTAAATCAATGAGGAAAACTCCGGAACACAGGCCAAGGGAAAATGTTATGATGTAAGGGGTGAGGAAGTAACATGTCAAAAGCCTATATTACAATAGCCTAAGTAGGAGGTGGAACCAAAATCTCAGATGTGCTAAGGTCAACAGAAATGTGGTTCGGAAAGATAGGGAGCGGGTGTTCTGCAACACAATCCGTACAAAAGGGGGGACTGGGCTGTGACAAACGGGGGAGGGGTGGGTAAGGGAAAAGGGATGTTGGGCCCTGCGTGGCCGGTTGACTGGGTTGCTGTTACGTTAACAGGAACCAGTGGTGATGTATGTTATATGTTGTTTGTATTGAAAAACCTTAATAAAAATAAATTTTAAAAAAAGTTTGGTGCACAGGAGAATAGGCTACGTAAGCAAGCCATTTCTAAAACTCTACAAGATATCAAGGTAGTTGAGCGCTCTCACAAATCTACCCCCCAATCCCCAAGATGAGGCCGAATTACAAAAATTAAGAACTCAACTACACTCTCCTCTACACACCAACTTTGACTTCTACGTCAAAAGGTTGCATACCACTTGGTACGCCCAAGGCAACAAACCTGGTGCGCTTCTGGCAAGACAATATAGATGCAAAATGGTGCAATCCAAAATCTCCTTCTCCAAAGTCTTCAGTGACGTCCTACAACATCTCACTCAGCCCACAAATGGCTCTACTAGGATTAGGCATCATAGATCATCCTCCACACCTCAGGTTTTTCATCTTCCATACCCTCCTAGCAGCCAGACTAGTTCTTGCTTGGCAATGGGAACATAAATCCTCTCCCCCTCTAGATGAAGTAAAACAAACTCTCAATAACCACTTCCTAATGAAGTCCTCTTTTGCTAAAGCAAACTTAAAACTCCCAACTTTCAAGGAGAATTGGGAACCCTGGATCAAAGACTGCAGAAGTTCTACCATTATTTAGCCTCTTTATTATTGCACTATTGGATCATCTTTCTCATCCGATTAATTCTCTGCAACTCTCACTCACCTATCTGCCCAAGCTGGAAACGCCCTACTTCCGGTTATAATCACAAAATGTGTGCTATACAATATACCACTATAACACATCATGTCCGGGAATTTGCTTGATTCAAACTAACTCGGATCTCTTTGGCACTCTACTCTATTACTGTCATGAGCAGTGAACCCCAACTATTGCCTCAACCGCCCCCCTGGAACACACACTCTAGTCCTGGGGGATGCTTTTAAATGGGTGAAGGCAGAGATTGGTGTTCCTGCTTAGCGGGAACACAAGCTCTCCATCTTCTCTACCGTCAGAGCGGTACATTGGCAGGTACATATTTACATAGGCAGATCGCCGTTCTGCCTCTCTGGGGAATCATCGCAGGTGGCCGGTGGACATCGGACCCGCTGATTGGCATCCCCTGTGTCCAATCAGTGAGCGATCACGCCTCTAGCGTGCACCCCCCGGTATCTGTTGCATGAAAGGACGTACAGGTACGTCGTTTCGTGCAATAGAGCCTACCTGCCGCAGTACATCTGTGGTAGGCGTTCGGCAAGTAGTTAAAGTAGCAATAACAAATACACACAAAAAAAAGGAAAACGATTAAATAAACTAAACTACTCAAAATTTACCTCAAACAAAATAAAATCTCAAAAAAGTGAGTTTGTACTGTTTGGTAAATAAGGCTGTCTACCATGTGCTGGGCATTGCTCGTATGATTTGATTTTTAACTATATAATTTCTTGATCGTTTCTTTATATAGACCTAATTAAACTCCTCTTGTCAACACTTGTGTCCCCAAAGCCATTTTAAATGGTGCTGGTATAGTAGCCTATTTGTCCCTCAGTGTTTTAAAATGGGTAGAGGTTAACGCTGGCTGTCTTTGACAGCTTGAATCCAGCGCTAAGCCTAGCTGAAGCAATCAGCTCCTCTGCTTCTGATACTTTTAGGCCTCTTTCACAGGGGGCGTGGATATCCGCTTGCTCAGCGGGGATCGCCGGAGCCGGACACTGTGCAGGGACGGACCTGTCAGAGCGCCACTCTCCCCTATGGGAGATCGGGTGATGACGGACCTTAGAGTCCGTCGTCACCCGATCCGATTCGATGACGGATGGAGAAATAGGTTTTCCCTCCATCACACTTTTTTGGATCGGAGAGGGTCGGATGTCAGCGGACATGTCACCGCTGACATCCGACGCTCCATAGGCCTCTATGGAGCATCCGTTCAGGTCTGCCTGAAAAAACTGACAGGCGGATCTGAACGGATCGGCCGTGTGAAAGATACCTTACAGATCGCTCCATAGGAGTGTGCTGTGAAAGAGAAAGTAAACACAGAGCTTCCGCGCCATATTTACATTGGAAGTGTGGAAACACCACCACACTTTCATTCACTATGGTGGGTCTAGCAGAGCTTTAACAGCTTTGCCCAGCTTCTCCATACAGCAGCGGATCATTGATACTGCTGATTGCAGCCAGCAATAGATGACTGTAGAAGTGATCTGCTGCTGCAATGCTGCCTCACCACTGATCAGATCCCTATGAAGTTGAGGGCAAATAAAAAAATATGAATGCTTTTATCCATACACCATATATTGGGCATTTTTCCATGACCATGAAGCACCTACACATAGAAGTTAATGGCTTTGTGCACATGTATGTGGTGCGCCATTATGAAAGGTGAGGTGATGGATGGATGCTATGTATCACCTTGCATGCGTTCATATGCAGGAAACTAATGTGGAATCCTGGCCAGGTTTTCCAGGCCACCTTGGCAATGTTGGTTCCGGACCAGATTTTCCAGTCCACTAGTGACCACCAGTAGGTGGTATAAATAAGGAAGGACTGGAGAAAGGGGTGCTCTTGGCCTGGGACTCAGGAAGCCAAACCTGAGAGAGCGGCTGAAGTTTGCTTTGTGAGAGAAAGAAAAAGGTTTGCATTATGTTTGTTTTGTTGGTGACTGGGAGAAGCCATTCACCTGTGAGTTAGGAACCTGAAATGTTTAGTTGGTGCCTGGATGGCAAGGACTTAATTTCTGTTTTGTTTCGTTGGATTTCCATGCAACCTTTTAAATTGACCACTTAAGCCCCGGAAGGTTTTACCCCCTTAAAGATCAGACCATTTTTTGCAATAGTGATTATTAAACATATACTGTGAAATAATATATAATAATAGAAAAAAATCTTTAAAAATTATATATCACCAAAATAAATAAATATAAGTGACCAATAGTGGAACTATATTCCATATAGAATATCCATTAAATTACAAATGGTGAAATATACTGATTACAGACAAAATGTGACTGAATTGAGACCATCACAAATAAACAGTATAGTGTCTCAAAATTTAAAAATAATTGTTATAAAAATCAATATTACACCATAATAGTGACTTAAGTGAATACAGTAAAACATAAAGTGACTTGTGCGGCTTGTCTGATGTACTCCGTCACCGATTAATGGAAGGCTTACCGACTATCGTGGACTCAGGTAGGCTTACGCCATATGAGTCAAAATTGCTGTATGGTGTTTGCAATACACCGATGTGGGCAGTTGTTCCAATTTGTGATGTCTGGTAACCGACGACAAGACTATGCGTTGAGTGGTTGATGGAAAGTAGGAGTGGTAGGCAGGTATAGTATGTGGCTCATCCCCCAATGGTATTACCAATAAAGAGAAAATGAGACCATAGTGTAATACCGTCAAGCAAGTTAAAATTTAATGAACATATAAAATGAGTACTCACATGTACAAAAGCTTATTTAGGCATGTATGAAAAGAAATTGTCAGCAGTGGCATCAGCAAATCTTTCTCCCGACGCGTTTCGCCTTAATGAGGCATCATCTGGGGGTCTCTGCGTCGATTTGACTGACAATTGCATGGTCGTGCGACGTTGCACCCAAATAAAATTCATGTTCTTTTTTCTCACAAATAGAGATTACTATTTAATCACCTCTGCGGTTTTTATTTTTTGTGCTATAAACAAAAAAAGACAGACAATTTGGGAAAAAAAAACAATATTTTTTTACTTTCTGCTGTAACACATATCCCAAAAATTTAAAAGAAATTATTTATTCATCAGTTTAGGCCAATATGTATTCTGCTACATATTTTTGGTAAACTAAGCGTATATTGATGCGCAAAAGTTATATCGTCTAAAAAATAGGGGAAAGATTTATGGCATTTTTATTTTTATTTTTTTTCACTAGTAATTACGATGATCATTGATTTTTTTAGCAGGACTGCGACATTGCGGCAGAGAGATCGGGCACTTTTGACACTTTTTTGGGACCATTGACATTATTACAGTTAGAGCTAAAAATATCCACTGATCACTGTATAAATGTCACTGGCAGGGAAGGGGTTACGACTAGGGGGCAATCAAGGGTTTAAGTGTGTCCTAGGGAGGTGTCTCTAACTGTGGGGGGAGGAGACTGACTGGGAGTACAGAGAGATTGCTGTTCCTAATCACTAGGAACAGACGATCACACTGTACTTCCCTGACAGAACGGGGATTTGCTTTGTTTACATTGGCAGATCCCCATTCTGCCTCTCTGAGGAGCGATCGCGGGTGGCCAGTGGACATCGTGGCCGCTGGACCCGTGCTTCGGCTCCCTTGCTGTGCAGCGTGTGCGCGCCCACGCCACAGTGTCTCGTGCACGAAACGACATTTGGGTACATCGTTTTGCGCAATAGGGCCGCCCTGCCGCAGTATATATGCAGTGGGCAGTCCTTAAGTGGTTAAAACTGGCTTCAAGTCAGATTTTAAGAAAAACCTGCTGTCTGGACTACCTTTTTTCCAGGGGAGGTGATTCCCGTTTGAGCTAACCCCCCACAGAACTTTCATAAACACAAGCACAGCATACGGGTATTTTCCCATAAGCTTTTACTATTACACAATATTACATAAAAGTGTCACTAATGTGATATAATTTGATACCACTTCTGACATTTGTTGTTTACAAGTTAAAATCAGTATTTTTTTGCTAGAAAATTACTTAGAACCCCCAAACATATATATTTGTTAGCAGAGGCCCTAGAGAATAAAATGGCGGTTGTTGCAATTTTTTATGTCACACTGTATTTGTGCAGCGGTCTTTCAAGCGCAAATTTATTGAAAAAAAACACACTTCAATTAATTGAAAAAAATTAAACAGTAAAGTTAGCCCAATTCTTTGTATAATGTGAAAGATGATGTTAAGCCGAGTAAATAGATACCTATCATGTCAAGCTTTAAAATTGCGCACACTCGCGGAATAGCGACAAACTTAAAAATCTCAATAGGCGAAGCTTTAAAAAAATGTAACGGTTACCTGTTTAGAATTCCAGAGGAGGTCCTAGAGGACTTCCTTCCAGAAGGGGGAGGATGAATCAGGACGTGCGGACGTAGTCACGCACGGGGGGAGGGGCCTGATGCAGCGAGCGGCCTGAGTGAATGCTGACCGCGAGGAGGATAGATGCTGGCGCCCATGGAAGGTAGGCGCCGTGCACCTCCGAGCGACAGCACTACGCCCGGGAGACGCTCCGCACGGATCGGAGCCTGCTGACTGGCGCCGTGCTGACCGACACCCGGAATCACCCCTGCCTCCTTCACCCCGAGCCCTCCTCCCCGCCGAACCGGACCTTCGATGTCTTCCTCCTGGGCAGTAAGAGGAGCCCGGTCCGTGAGTAAACACTGATTACCAGCCCCCCCCTGCAAGGGGGAAAGGCTTTCTAAACCCCTTTACACCCGCGCTGGGAGGTAAGCAAGATTCTGTCTTTACATACAACAGCTTGTCACTCCAATGAGGAGGAATTTATCAAGGGACTTTGTCGGTTTCCATGTGTACAACTGAAATAGCGACGTGCTGGGGTCAAGGAATGTTTTAAGCTCAGGATTACAGATGTATCACGGACAATGTCATTTGCTCTATCTTTTTGCTTTTTTTTTTTTTTTTTTTTTCCCCCTTATTAGCTGCTAGTACGTGTCCCCTTGCTCTCTCCCTAAAGCTGAGGGTTGTACTGTCTTTTTTCTCCTCTGACACTGGTACGACTGCCTCCCTTTTGGGACGCGATAGGCTCCCCCTAGTAGCCTGAACAGAATAGGCTGACGATCGCTAAAAGGATTTATGGCTCTTTAAAAAGGACTAGAAACCCTCTATAAGCCGAACTTTGAGCTAGTGTATAACTTTTATATAGCTCATTGCCCCTCACTAAACAAAAAGATCTTAGCTTCCAACCTGGGCTGGTGAAACCTTTATTTACTGCATCTAGGGGGGGGAATTGCTCCCCCTCCAGGGGAGAGGAGGGTACAAGGAAAGGGCGCCTCGCGCTGGCAAGGAGAGTTACTGTCCTTACTTCCCTCATCTTGTGTCTGCCCTACCCTCCCTCTTAGGGCTCTGGCACTCAACCCCAGTCCGTTGTCCCCACGGGGTTTCTTTCCCCGCAACTCCATAAACCTCCTGACGGGGACTTATTTCAAAGACCTGAGGGCCCCTGTCGGTCTCCTTGGCCCCTCTCTTTATTTTTGGAGGGCTTATGCAGGCGACTGGCCGTAGGGATCACGCGAGGCTGGAGGGTGAGACCCTCTGACGCGGGAGTTTCCCTTCAGGGGCACGTATCATCCACCTCTAGAGCCCTGGAAGGGTCACCCCATTGGGACAGAGGTAGCTCTTTGACTGCTTTACAGGGGAGGGTCTGCCAGAGACTCATAATTACTTTGAGGTAAAACCTCTGCTGAACATCTGGTATAGCTCCCACTTGCAGGACCAAGAAGAAGAGGAATAGGAACTGGGCTCGGAGGAGGTGGGGTGCAATAAGTAGCGTCACCTAAAACAACTTGAGGAAGCATCCCCCCTATCAAGCTGGGGAGGAGAATTAGAAAACTCCCCAAAGGAAATATGAGTAAACCATCTAAAAAAGCGCCCCCAAAAACCCCGAAAGCCACGGCCAGTGACATAAAACAATACATGAGACCCGGATCTAGCCCACAACCGCTTAATACAGACCATCAATCTAATGCTATGACAGATAGAAGGAAAGGCAAGGATAAGAAAGCAGATATGACACTTGACCAGACTCTATCAGAACAGGCGATGGAAAGCGAGCCGAATGGAAGTAGGCCCCCTGAACAAGTGGCTGAGTCACAGGGCCCCTCAAAGAAAGAAATGGAGGAAATGCTCCTGAAGATGGAAAATTCCATTAAAGGGGAATTTACCCTCCTTAGAGAGGACTGGGGCCACCTGCTGGGAAGGGTTGAAATTGTTGAGAAAAAAGTAGAAGGTCAGGAACACGAGACTCTCGAACTGAAGGAACAAATACGAGCCTTACACCTGAAACAACGGGACACCCTATATAAGCTGGAGGATATCGAAAATAGAAATCGGAGACAGAATATTAGGGTGAAATCGGTTCCCGAGAAGGAGGGAGAGGATTTAAGGGACACTATATTTCTAATACTCAACCCGCTTCTAGCAGGAGGCCGGGAAAATTTCCCTAAAATTGAGAGGATCCACCGACTGGGCAGAAGACAAACAGCAGACTCTGGGAGACCCCGAGACATCATCGTCAGGTTTAGATATTACGAGGAAAAGGCGGAAATCTGGGCTAAATTATACCGAAGCCCCCCCTTGAATTATGAAGGCTCCGAAGTTCAAATTTACTCAGATCTATCTCCCCAGACCTTAGAAAGACGCAGGCAGCAGAGGCCCTTATTAGAAGCTTTGCGATTGGCAAATATAAAATATACCTGGGGGTTCCCGGCTAGCCTGATTGGGAACAAGGATGGGCGCTCAGCCAGACTGCGCTTCCCGGAGGAGGTCCCAGATTTCTGTAGTAAAATGGGCATCCAAGTCCCGGCCCTCCCAGGATGGGTAGAGAGGGGAGAGTACGGTTAAATTCCCTTGGGGGAAGATAAAATTTTTTGGGGAGGAGGGGTGTTTTTTTTTTTTTTTTTTTTTTTTTTTTTTCTTTGTTGTTTTTTTTTTTTTTTTGTTTTTTCCGGGTGTCGGTCGGGGGGGTGCTAGGGCAGCAGGGAATTACATCTTCTCTTTTCTCGCCCGCTGCTCCCCGATGATGGATACATTATCGGGAGAGTGGCTGGATTTTCCAGCCACTCAGTGCCCCACCCTTCCTGAGCTAGTAGGAGAGACGTGGGAGGCCAGACACCTGAATGGCTCCCAACGACTCTAAGACCCTAGAGAGGGCCAGGGTGGGGAGGGAGGGGAGGGGAGGTGGGGGGGGGTTTTGGGTCAGAGGGGTGGGGAGGGGGGAGAGACGGGGGGGGGGGGGGGGAGGAGGAGGGGGGAGGGTAGAGAGGGAGGGGGGGGGGATCCCCCCGCGTCGCCCCGACACTGCGTGTACACCAACATTAAAAGCTTTCCTATTGTGCCGAGATGACCCTGATTAAATTTGTATCCTATAACGTAAAGGGACTTAATCTCCGGGCCAAAAGACAAAGGATCCTTGAGGAGCTGAGAGTGTACGGGGCAGGTGTGGTCTTCCTTCAGGAGACACACCTGTCCCGGATGTCTAACATCAGATTAACCTCGGGTCATTTCCCATCTTGGTACTACAGCGATGCCATTATTAATAGGGCCAGGGGGGTGGCCATCGGATTCTCTAGGGATATACAGTTTCAATTGGAGAGTAGGGTGGAGGACCCAGAGGGTAGATTTTTGTTTTTAAGAGGTTCGCTTGGCGGTAATAAATATACTTTTGTAAACATATATGCCCCTAATACTAAGTCGATTAAATTTATGAAAGATATCCTGTCGAAGTTAAAAGAGTTCAGACAGGGGTATGTTATTTTGATGGGGGACCTCAACTTCTGCATGGACCCGGACCTCGATTGTACGTCCCGTGCACGTGGGGTTTGTAGGGTACAACTTAAAATGATTAAGCAGAACTTGAGGTCTAACCAGTTGGTTGACGTCTGGAGGATACAACACCCTGGAGACAGGGATTACACCTTCTATTCCCACGTGCACGGGACATACTCCCGATTGGACCATATTTTTATCGATCACGCCCTCTTAGAACGAGTCAAGGACACGAAGGTGGAGATCGTTTCCATTTCTGATCATGCCCCAGTCACAATGGTATTAGAATGCCCTGAACTACAGACCCCCTCAGCGAGCTGGAGATTGAACGAGGAACTCCTTTATGATGAAGAAATAGTGGAGCAAATTAAAAAAGAAATAAAACTTTTTTTTGAAATCAATGATAATGGGGAAGTCCTGGGGTCAACTCTATGGGATGCCCATAAATCCTATATAAGAGGGATCTTAATCACAAAGGGGGCCTGGAAAAAAAAAGAAGTTAGGATAAAAAAAGATGCCCTTGTGGAAGAAATAAAAATGGCCGAGCAGATCCATAAATCCTCCACCGCGCCAAACAGGGACCTTTACTTAAAAATTATTGCCCTTAGAGAAGATTTAAAAGACCTGACGGAACAACAAATAAAACAAACATCTGACTTAGTGGCTAGGGAGAGGTACATGTGGAGCAATAAATCCGGAAAACATTTGGCCAGAACTCTCCGTAATAAAAAATCCCGTAACTATATTGAAAAAATAAGAAACAAAAAAGGGGACATTACGTACCTATCTAGGGATATCGCCGAATCTTTCAGGGCTTACTTTGAAGATGTCTATTCGGCGGAACCGCAGGGTATTAGATCTGATAGGGCGCAGAAGGGGGAAAGATTCCTGACGGGCGCTGGCCTCCCTAAACTTCTAACGGAGGTAAGCGAGGGGTTGGATAGTCCCTTTACGGAAGATGAGATTAAAAGGGCCTTGATGGGATCCCCGAAGGGCAAGAGTCCTGGACCGGACGGGTTCACTAACTTATATTATAAAACATTTCAGGAGGAACTAATTCCCAGAATCTGTACATACTTCAATGGACTTGGACAGAGTTTCGGAATGTCGACCGAGTCCTTAACTGCGGACATCACGATGATTCTGAAGGAGGGGAAGGATGGATCAGTGTGCTCGAGTTATAGGCCAATCTCGCTTTTAAATGCTGATACTAAATTATACGCGAAGGTTTTGGCTGAGAGGATTAGGGGCCACTTGAGCACACTGGTCCATCCTGACCAGGTGGGATTTGTCCCGGGTAGAGAGGGACGGGATAATGGGATACGAGCGCTGTTATTAATTCATAAGATCAGGAGGGCAGGGTCCCCAGGTCTACTCCTGTCGATAGACGCCGAGAAAGCGTTCGACAGGGTAGACTGGGGACTCATGTTTCAAACCTTAACCCATATGGGCTTCGGACCCAAGATCATTCAAAAAATTGCGGTACTGTATGCCCACCCAACAGCTAGGATCAAGATAAATGGAATGACCTCTGTGCCGTTTTATATGAAGAACGGTACTAGGCAGGGATGTCCGCTGTCTCCTCTTCTATTTATATTGACCCTAGAGCCTCTTCTCTCTACAATAAGGGGACACCCGGGAATACATGGGGTATCAGTGGAGGACGAGGAACATAAATTGGCGGCATTCGCAGATGACGTTCTGTTCTTCCTGGGAAACCCACAGATATCTATGCCCCTTCTGATGAAAGTCCTGAGGCAATATGGGGAGATATCTAACTTTAAAATTAACTCTTCTAAGACATTTGTTCTCAATGTCAATGTACCAAGGTCGGTCCAGCTGAGCCTTCAGGGGAGATTTGGGTTCCCTTGGAAGCAACAAATTAAGTACCTGGGCATAATTTTGTCCAGGTCCCTGAAGGCAATGTTTAATATTAACTATCTCCCCCTGCTAGATGACATTGCAAAAAAATGCAAAGAATTCAACAATAGGCCTTTGACTTGGTTGGGAAGGATTAATTCCGTAAAAATGATGATCCTACCACTAATTTCTTACAAATTTCAGATGCTCCCAGTCCCCCTCTCGGCAAATTATCTAAGAAAGCTAAAGTCTCTAATTATGAACTTTATCTGGGGACATAGGAAGCACCGCATAGCACTTCGTACCTTAAAACAAGAAAAAAACAAGGGCGGCCTAGCAGTCCCCGATATTGAAAACTACTATCAAGCAGCTGTCCTCTCTAGAGTTCCCGAGTGGGGGGCGGTTCATAGCGACAAAAGATGGGTAAAATTAGAAAAATCACTAAGTAATTTACAATTGGGTACCCTTATATGGAACCCACCTCACCACAGGTCTTTAGGAGAGAATACGCACGTCATAACCACTAACACATTGCGCATTTGGGATAGGGTCTATAAGCACTTTAATGTAGAGTACAACTCACCACTCATAGCACTTAGAAATAATGAATATTTTCAGCCAGGAAGGGTAACGGTGGGAGGGGGATGGGTTAAAAAAGAGGGCACATGCTTGAAAGATATAATGCAAAAAGGTAAGATACTATCACTCACCGAACTTTGTAGCAAAGGAGATTTGTTTAAGATGGATGAATGGAGATATCTGCAGTTGTGCCACTTCCTAAACAGTCTTCCCCAACCGATTAGGGCCGCGGACGATTTGACCCGAATGGAGCGGGTGTTTACGGCCACTAAGGGGAGAAAAATGATCTCCAAAATATACAAATTATTAATAGAGGGGAGCGACTGGGGAATACCACCATTCATCCAAAATTGGGAGAGAGATTTGGGCACTAAAGTAGATGCACTTATGTTAGGTAAAATAATGAAACTAACCCACAGGTCTGCTATCGACACCAGGTCAGCTGAATTAAACTACAAAGTTATTTCACGGTGGTATATCACCCCGGCTAAGTTAAGTAAGTATCTCCCGGGTACCCCGGAGGCCTGCTGGAGGGGTTGCCCCGATAAAGGGACTATGGCCCACTTATGGTGGGCTTGCAGAAAAATTAAGACCTATTGGGCCAAGATTTTAGGGTACGTGAAGGAAATCACAGGAAACGAACTTGATAACGACCCGTGGGTTATTTTGATGCACGGCACTAAAGAAGGGATAAAACATTATGAGAGGTCACTGGTTCCCCATCTTTTGAATGCCGCCAAGCGAACAATAGCCAGAAATTGGGGCAATCACGATAGCCCACATATCTGGGAATGGATTGATAGGGTCGAAGATATACGCCAGATGGAGACTTTAAGGACTAGAGCTGAAGAAGGGAAGGGGGTCACGGAAAATATAAAATGGGAAGGTTGGCTTAAATTTAAAAAAACCTGGAGCTTTGCCGAAGCAGTTAGGATTCAGCTATAGCCCTTGAAGTGAGGGACATCTCGATGCAAATCGATGGATTGGCCGTGGTGCTGGGGCGACGCGGGGGGAAGGGAGGGAGGGGGGGGGGGGGGGGAAGGGGATAAAATGACCACAGGGAAGGAGACGGGGGAGAGGCAGTGTAATTGTTCTTAATTGCCTCTGTTATTATTTGAGTATGGTATGGTGTTTTCTCTTCTTCTTGACAAACTAAAGTTAGCAAAGCCACAATGATGTGACGACCCAATGGGACAGTGATGAACAGATAAGTTGATTCGGGTCCCTGGTGTTAGACTGAACTGATGTGGTAAAAGAAAAAAAAAAAAAAAAAAGAAAAAAAAAAAAAAAAAAAAAAAAAAAAAAAAAAAAAAAAAGAATTCCAGAGGAGGTCTTGCGCTAGAATTATTGCTCTAGCTCTAACAATCTCAGTGATACGCCATTTACATTTGTGGGCACAACTTACGTATGTGTTTTCTTTGTTTTTTTATTATTATTTTAATTTTATTTTTACATTGTCCCTTTAAAAAAAAAAATTCTAATCACTTTTATTGCTGTCACAAGGAATGTAAACATCCAACAAACAGTAATAGGCAGTGACAGTGGCTTTTTATGGAGGGATCTGGGGTCTAAAAGACCCCAAACCCCTCCTCTGCACTTGAAAGTATTCAAAACACCAGGATCTGTGTTTTTTAATATTACATTTTTTTTTAAAAAGGGGCCGTTGGCTGCCGAGTAAACCGGAAGTGGCGTCATGAAATTTTTGGCACTGACAGGTGACACTGATTGGCAATGACAGAGGAGAGGGAGTTTCACACTGAGCCGATATTGATGCTTGCCAGAGCCGCTCAGTGTGTGTGTGTAACTGACATGTAATGTAACTTCATGCAGAGAGAGACCAGTTGTCAAAATTCAAAGGTGATGTTGGGGGTGGGCGGGACCCAGCAGCTATCAAACACCAGCCAATGATTGGGCTGCTTAAAAAAGGGGGTGGGTCCCCATACATGTATAGCGGCTTGCCCAGACCCCATCCCATTGGCTGGTGTTTGATAGATGCTGGGTCCCGCCCACCCCCAACATCAACGCTCAATTTTGACAGCTGGTCTCTCTCTGCATTCAGTTACATTACATGACAGTGTCACACACTCATCGGCTCTTACAAGCAGAATGATCTGCTCAGTCTGAAACTGTCTCACAGGCAGCACAGACTGCACACTCATTGGATGCAGCCTTTCACAGCAGTCCCATAGGCAGATCTCTGGAGACAGCCAGCACGGGTGACCGTATGGGTACAACTGCCGCCCCTCTTAAAATGCTGCCTGGGACCATGGGCCCACTGGATCCCATGGTAGGGCCGGCCCTGCTTATATGGTATCTTTGTGCACAGAATAGATAGCTGAAAATATTGTTGGATGCAGTTTTTACCATGCCACCAGTTTTGAAGAATGTGTATTTTTATTTCAGATTTTGCTGCTAAGTGCATTTTGAAAAATTGTGGTTCAATGTCCAAGTTGTACCTTTTGCCAAAAATCCTGAGGGGACTACTTTTATAAACTGAGTCGCTTTGGTGTAGTCGCAGGGGTTCTGCCACTTCTGAGCCACTGTAAATGCAGAACAGTGCAAAAAAACTGATATGGCAGTTTTTAACAATTGACAGCCAGAATGCACTCCCTTGATTCTGGGCCCTGCCATGTTCCCACCAAGTGACTTAGGCATACCTTATGGTGTTCTCATGTATGAGCAGTAGCAGAACATTTTATTGCAACATTACCTACAGTACTTTTATACAAAAGATACTGAAGCAAAAAACTGCTAGAAACAACCATTTTTTTATCTATTGTGTTAAGTAAATCAATTAAGTAAAAAATGTTCATAACATTCACAGTCTAACACTTTTGACTGTTTTCTGTTCAAAATAGTGCATTTTTGTTGGGTCCTTCAACATATAACATAAAAAGATAGGGCCTTTGTTGTCATGTCATAGTGTGAGAATTTTTTTTATAAATAAAACCTACCGTACACATTATTGTTTCTACACCAAATATCTCTCCCCTTAACTTGGAGAAAACAGGCACATTTTGTATACCCAGCCTTTCCATCCCCTCCTCCATTCAGAGAAGGTGTACTGCAGCCTCCAGCAATAAAATCCAATCCATTCTATAAATGGAGGATGGGCGGAAAAACGGAAGGTCCACCTCCTCCATTCATAGTGAGCTTTTCATTGCTCTAAGCTACAGGGCACCTTTATGAATGGATGAGGGGGGCTCACCCAGCTGTGTCCTACTCCACTCCACCTTACAGACACCTGCTTCTTGCTTTCTTCCAGGTCTCTCCTGCAGGTAGGTTAACTCTTTCAGGACAACAGTCTCCATAGTCAGAGTTGGAGGCTCTTTCCCACCCAGAGATTCCAAATTCTGGGTCCCAAATAAGAGAACTGTAAATTAGTTTTCTCCTCTGTAACTCGACCACCCTGGAACCCCTCACCCTGCATGGGTAGGAACCCCTGAATACTCCAGAAATGTCTTAAAGGGACCCCAACCCAAATAATGAGACCTTGGCGTCCTGTACAATATGTAAAATAATTATGTATATTGTGACATGTAAAGGGTACCATATCCAAATTTTTGCTCGAAGCTCATCTGCCTCCATTTTCATTCACTTCTTTTGAGAGTAGGTGTACGTTGGACCCTCACTTTCGGGGGCCTGATCTCCTGCTTTCAAGCTTCCATTAATGAGTTGCATACCAAAACTACTACTCTTTAACAAACAAAAAGGGCAGAGGAATTCAGCTATGTTGTAGCAAGCGAGGATTGGGAGGAGATTTGATCAGCAGTGGCAAAAATTGTTCAAGAAATATACTTGAGCTCAAATTCCTACAAAGTACTTGTATGTGCCTGTTTAAATCTATACCATTTTATCCCCCTAATTGTTTTCAGGACTGTACCCAGTTAGGTTATATGTCACAAATATGGTGGACCTTCCCCAAGGTGAAACAACTCTGGGTTTAGGTATATACCTTGATTAATACCATGTTGTCCTGCCAACACCCATGGTAAAATTTGAAAATCTGGCAACCTTGAAATACCTATTATGTCCCCAAGAGTTTTGATAACCTCCTTGTGGTCTCCTATATTACTTTCCTCATAACAAGAGGATGCTCAGTGTGCTCAAGCATCTGGAATTTTCTTTCTTCCTTTTTTCCTTCTAAATTTTTCTCTGCTCAGTTCCTGCACCCAGGGCCAGTGGGTCCATTGGACCCAGGAAGCACTTTGAGAGGGGCAGCAAATTGAACCATGGTCTCTCCTTCTCTTCTATTTACCCAGCAAATTGACGACCAAGGTTTTTTTTCCAGAAGTTGTGTGTCATGATGACAACTGTCCCCCAGGCCACTCCGCCTGCCCCTATACTGCCCTAGCCTGTCCATATACTACCCTAGCCTGTCCATATACTACCCTAGCCTGTCCATATACTACCCTAGCCTGTCTATATACTACCTTAGCTTTTCAATATTCTACCCTAGCCTGTCCCCTGTCCATATACTACCCTAGCCTGTCTATATATTACCCTAGCCTGTCTATATACTACTACCCTAGCCTATCTATATACTACCATAGCCAACCCCTATACTGCCCTAGCCTGCTCCAATACTGCCCTAACCTGCCCCTTGGAATTGAACATAATTGTATGTCATATAATTTTGCATATAGACAAGGTGCTGTTGCATGTAAATCTGACTTCCTGATAAATAACATTTTAGTTTTAATTATCATGATATAAAATAATTGGATATGGGGGCCTTTTGGTGGGGCAGAATTACATTCTTGGACCCAGGCAGCACAATGTCTTGGTCCAACCCTGCCTGCACCTGCCCTACCCCTGATTTCAATATTTTGCCCACCTCCCCTCTCCTTCTTGCTTTGCCTCTCCTTCTATTCTTATGGACCCTTTTACAATCCATTGCCCTAAACTATAGGTGGGTTTAGCTGAAGAACACACCTTTTCTTTTTGCAATTGATGTTACAGTGATAGTGATCTGACATTTGACATCCTAATCAATTTTGAGCTATTGTAATTGGCACCAGCCCTAGAGAAGGGCATAAATAGTTTGGGTATTATGGCTCATTTATGATCTCCTGGCCTACAGGTTGTGTAATATCTCACTAGATGACTTGTTGCCTTTGTTTGGATTTTCTGTAATTTTTATCTTCTTGCCTAAGGCTGGAACGCCTATTACTATGTCATTCATGCTTCATTGTTCACAAATTCACAATGTTTGTTTGCTTTTAATCACATAAACAGTTGTTTATTTATGTGAGATATTATATTGATAAAATGTTTCCGAACTCACCTTTTTTATATATATTTACACCACCTACCCAAATAAAGCTGACAGCAGCTATGAATGATTCATGTGATATATTTATTAGTCTAATTAATATTTAAAAACACTTTGATGAGTAAAACCAAACACCAATTAGTATTTTTCACCTGAGCACCTTCTGAATATAATTATAGTGTGTGTAATGCAGTAAACACATTTCAGAACTCTTTGTGAAAGATTGTTTGAGGGGTGCCTTTTTATTAAATTTTTTCAGTTTGGTAACCTTTTATTACTTATGGTATCCTTTTTAATATTTGGATATGTTTGATTTTCAAGCTTGTATAATCTTTGACACAGATTTTTAAACACTGAAAAAGAAAAATAACCTTAAAAGATGTTATAAAAAACAACTGAATGCCACATTACGTTCCAAAATAATGTGTCATCTTAGACACACCTGGTATGACAGTCTAGGAAAAAAACAGGTCTAGGAGTTACCGTATATGCATGTTAATGTGTATTTACTAAATGTTTGGGTGTATATGTGTGTGTCTGTGTGTCTGTACATGCTATCAATACAGATTAGCAGAAACAGACAAATAGTTTGAACAAGTCGATGGTACATCGCAACAACCAGAGACAATCTAAAACCAAATAATGATGTATGGTTAAATGTACCCTTTTTGTAAAACATATATTAAATATGCATGTATTTAGAAATAATAAGACCAAACCATACTCTTAAAATATATATATTTTAATTTTCTTTTTTGGGGAAAATGTTCAATTTTAATAGACACTTCCATAATTTTAAATGATTTCCACTCACAATATCACATTTGTCAAAAACATTTTGAAAAACTAGAGTCCAAATAATATTCCACCCGTCATCATCCAAAGATGCTTCATTGGTAAATTGCACCATTTAATATTGAGAATTAAGTAGGTGGTTTACAACAAAAGTAAGGTCAAGGGAAATTTCCCTTTGTTTCAACTTCCCATTAACATTTTTAGGTGCTTAAAGCAAAGACTGGAAATTGTTTAGCAAGTCTTTCCCTACCTAGAATGATTTTCTGCTGGCTGGCACTTAGTGCTACTTACTGTACATGACCCAGTGCCACCTCTGCTTCTATGACAGAGGGCCGTGGCTTAAAGTGGAACTTTACTCTCTGAATCAAATTTGGCTATTTTTAATCGTTACGTTGCTTGCATTTTTAAATAGATAGCAATGCATGTCATATTTACTTGTTTTAAATACATTTTTTACATTTCTTTAGTTACTTCTTGTTTTTTTGCCTAGACAAATTATGTCATTTATCCCAGGAGTCTTCTGGAGGGGAGGAGGGTTTTTCTCAGCTAAGCACGCCCTCCTGCTTGTACACCTGAAATAAGGGCAGATGGATTCCAGGAAGTCAATGCTACATGAATCATTTGCCCTTACTCAAGATGGCCACAGAAAAAAAATAGCATTTTTGCTTTGTGGTGCTGTGTAGTTCCACTTAAAAAAAAAAACAGTTTTTACAGAAACATGGAAGCTGCCATTGTTGACCTCTTTTTCTGTCAATGTTACATGCCAGTCATCATGCTGACACACGTTGAACCAGTGGGGCTCCTGATCATGTGATTACCAAGACAGCCAATCATAGTGTTCACATGCAGGATGGTCTTTCATAAAAATAAACCACAGCAGCCTGACAATGTATGCCTACTGTATGTTCAATACAATAACTATCAGATACAATTATAGTATTGTAGTGAAACATAAAAAAAATCTAGAACAATGAAATTATTTTCCCATATTTTTATCTAGTTGTCAGACTTTAATTAAAAACATAAACAAAAAAAAACATCCAAACAAGCAAACAAACAACTGAGCAGTGAATTTACTAAAGCAATGTACTAATAAAAGATGTTTATGTCCTTAAAAACTTGATTTAGGTAGGTAAATTAGTCCTAGAGTTATTGTCAAGGTCCCCAGCCTTCAATATTGATCATAAAGGGTGGAAAACTCTCGGACTTTCCTCCGAGTTTCTGGATCTGCAAACTTGTTTATAGTCTTATGCCCCGTACACACGGTCGGATATTCTGATGAAAAAAGTCTGATCGGATTATGTTGTCGGAAAATCCGATCGTGTGTGGGCTCTAGCGGGCTTTTTCCGTCTGAATTTCCGACGGAAAAAATTTGAGAGCAGGATCTCAAATTTTCTGACAACAAAATCCGATCGGACTTTTTCCGATCGTGTGTAGGGAATTCTGACGGACAAAGTGCCACGCATGCTCAGATCAAATTACGAGACTAAAGCTATTGGGTACTAGCCTCTACGTAGTTCCGTAGTATGCAACGAACGTCACCACAATCGGAACGATCGGATTTTCCGACAACTTTGTCCGACCATGTGTATGCAATACCAGTTTCAGACAAAATCCGTCAGCAAACATCGGACGGATTTTGTGGTCGGAAATTCCAACGGTGTGTATGGGGGCTTAGAAGTAACAAAGAAACAAGAAAAAGGGGAAAAAAAGGACTTTCAAGGTATGACCCCCTCAACAAATGAATTAGTTCGAACATAAAATATAAAACAAAATCGTTATTAGTATACAAATGGTTTGAAAGCCATATAAAAGGCTGTACAGGACAATAAATATTGATGTATATCTATACTTTACATCCAAATAGTAGGCTACATCAAGAGCCAGTAAGTGAGTTATCCAGATGTACACTATATTGTATTTAGGGATGCACTGACTGGGTTTTTTGGTGCCGAAAACAAATACCGAAAATGAAAAATACACTAGGCCGAAAACCGATACCGAAATTGACCAATACCAAAAATGACTGTTTTTAAAAAATATTTTTATACAGGAGACGGTCAGAGACTGGGGACATGGTACAGGAGATGGTCAGAAACTACAGACATGGTACAGGAGATGGTCAGAGACTGGGGACATGGTACAGGAAATGGTCAGAGACTGGGGACATGATACAGGAGATGGTCACAGACTGGGGACATGGTACAGGAGATGGTCAGAGACTGGGGACATGGTACAGAAGATGGTCAGAGACTGCAGACATGGTACAGGAGATGGTCTGAGACTGGGGACATGATACAGGAAATGGTCAGAGACTGGGGACATGATACAGGAGATGGTCACAGACTGGGGACATGGTACAGGAGATGGTCAGAGACTGGGGACATGGTACAGAAGATGGTCAGAGACTGCAGACATGGTACAGGAGATGGTCAGAGACTGGGGACATGGTACAGGAGATGGTCAGAGACGGCGGACATGGTACAGGAGATGGTCAGAGACTGGGGACATGGTACAGGAGATGGTCAGAGACTGCGGACATGGTACAGGAGATGGTCAGAGACTGCGGACATGGTACAGGAGATGGTCAGAGACAGGGGACATGGTACAGGAAATGGACGGAGACTGGGGACATGATACATGAGATGGTCGGAGACTGGGGACATGGTACAGGAGATGGTTAGAGACTGGGGACATGGTACAGGAAATGGCCGGAGACTGGGGACATGGTACAGGAGATGGTCAGAGACTGCGGACATGGTACAGGATATGGTCAGACTGTGGACATGGTACAGGAGATGGTCAGAGACTGGGGACATGGTACAGGAGATGGTCAGAGACTGCGGACATGGTACAGGAGATGGTCAGAGACAGGGGACATGGTACAGGAAATGGACGGAGACTGGGGAAATGATACAGGAGATGGTCAGAGACTGGGGACATGGTACAGGAGATGGTCAGAGACTGGGGACATGGTACAGGAGATGGTCAGAGACTGGGGACATGGTACAGGAGAGCTGCCTCTCGACGCGGACAAAGAGGAGGATAGAGGGGAGCACTCTGGCGCCCTGGGTGAACTGCACCTGTCTAGGATCAGCCCTGATGACACCCCCCTAATGGGCGGCACCAGGGGCGGGGCGATCCCCATCTATGCCCGGCCCCATTTTCAGCGCCATTATCGGCGTGATTTCTCTTTCGGCAAACTTTTCGGCCGATATGTTTCGGCGGCCGAAATTTCGGTACATCCCTAATTGTATTTATATTTGTACATCTGGATAGTTCACTTTATGGCTCCTGATGTAGACAACTATTCAGGTGTAAAGTATACATCAATATTCACTGTGCTGTATAGCCTTCTATATGGCTTTTTTTTTAACTATTTGCATACAAATAAAGATTTTGCTTTGTATTTTATGTTCAAAGTAATTATTTGCTGAGAGGTCATAATTGAAAAAGTCACATCCCTCCCCCCCCCCTTTTTTTTTTAATTCTTTCTTCATTATAGACATTATGGGATGTGATGTGACTATATGCCAAGTTTACTATATTCCCATATTTGCGAAGTACAGAAGCCAGAGTCAGCATAACTACTCTAAAATGTTCAGCAGCCTCTGTATTTATCTCATAACATAGATACTTTAAATCAGAATGGCATCGTTATCAAGACAAAGTTGCACCTGACCCAGGAAATGCCTTTACATAACTCCAAAAGTTAAATACGACTGACATGTCTTTTTTAAGACCTGGTTCACACCTATGCATTTTTTAGTATGTTTTCAATTTTGCAGAAACACACTACAGTACAGAGGGCCAGGGACTTTTTTCCGGTTTTTGGTTCCACAGACTTCAATGGATCAAAAACATGTATAGAAAAATGCAAAATTGCACCTGGAATATGCAACCTGCAAATATCATTTGCAATCATATATTTTTATTCTCAATAAACAAATGTACAAAAGTACCATGCAGTTCCTCTCACATACTGTGAATCATAGCATATAGGCAAATACGTTTATTATACTGCAAATGCAATACTACATTTGACTGTATATTTCAACAAACAGTTGCTGAAAAAACAAGCTTAAACAACTGCTGGCTATACTTAGATTAAATATTGTTTAAAGACAGAAATCTGCTAAAAGTTAACTCAATTTCTAATATTAAATATACTTATAAAAGCTTTACAATACAAGTACAATACAAGTACAATAAAAGTTGAAGGCCCCTTCCACACGGGGTGGATCCGCTCAGCGGAGTTCGCCAGCTCAGCAGGAGATCAATCAGTTGATCTCCACTGACCCGGCGGATGACAGGTCGGTCTCTGCTCATTGAGCATGGAGGGGCCTGTCAGACCATCGCCAATTCCTATGGAGAGATCGGACGAAAACGGACAGCATGTCTGTTTTCATCAGATCTCGTTTGATCATATGTGCCAAGACGGATGGCGAACGTATCGCCATTCGTCTGATTTTAGCAGGTCAGATGGCTGACATCCGTCTCCCCATAGGAGTTAATGGATGGCCCACTCAGATCCACCTGAAAAACTTACAGGCGGATCTGAGCGAGCTTGTTGTGTGAAAACGGCCTTAGGGTTACAGTAGCCATTTTATCTACCATTACAGGCATCAGAGACAGAAAGCTTAACCAAACATAGCATGGCAGTGATGGGGACAAAAGGTCAACTTCCCCCTGCACCAGTCTTGAAAATGGGTTTATTTTTAGATGTTACAAGGCCTCCTTCAGTGCAGCACTTACTTAAAGTATATTTAAAGCCAAAACTTTTTTATTTTTCTGTATTTTTATTTTGGTAATGCCATTGGGAGATTTCTATTCACTTCCTACCCTGTAGACTCAACAGGCAGTGAGAGGATATCATTCCAAAGTAAGGAAAATCCTCATTGTCCTCCATGTCCCCATTGGAAAACGTCTCCTCTATCGATGAACCGTTGGCAACTCCAAATGTCGGATTTACCTTCACTTTCATTCCATATGAAATTGGTGATCATGACAATTAGAGAGAGGGGCTATCTCCCAAACAGTGACACAGACAGCAATAGAAACCTGACAGGGATCCTGAAGTCTATTGAGGGATGAAGGAATTCTTAGATTGACTGGGTATGCTGCCACCTACAGGAGAAATGGACACTAGCAACAACAAAAAATGGTATCCAAACTAACAGCCCATCCACAACATGCCTCAATTTTGTAGCAGAGTAGTACCAAGAAAATGTTGATTGGGAGACAGGACTCTGATGACAGCCAGATTGGCTGCATCAACAGGGTTTTCAGAATTCCTCCACAGCCTAACAGACTGACATCTATCATAAGAAACTTCAAGAATAAGAGAATTAGGGGTGCCCCTATTCCAGAGCTGGCTTCCTGAGCCACCAGTACAAGGACGACATGGCCCTCAGTGGCAACTATATAGGCCTGTCCAAGGACTCAACTGACTTGTACCATGACAACATAAAGTTGTATTGTAGAGGCCTGGAGTGAAACTGAGCAAATCTTGAAGGAAGCTACCATCAGGCCTAGGACTCTCATGCAATAGCAAAGAATTAGACAACTCCCAGACTGGAAACTTGATTCAGAAACCAGAAAGTCTAAAGTTTCTCCTGTGGAAGATACGCTCTGGCCTGAGCTGTGTCCAGGACTAAACCCAGATACTCCAAATGAAGAACCAGTTCCAACAACAATTTCTGAATGATCAAGATTCACTGAAACCACTGCAACTTCTAGACAGTCATTGCCCAAAAGAGCCAGCACCATGTTCCCCCAATAGGAGGTTGTCTAAGCATCCAACAATAGCTTATCAAGGTAAATATTAGGGTTACCACTTTGGTGGACACCCAAAGTGCAAACAAGCTTCAAAAGGGCAGACTATGAACTTGTATAGAGTGTGTAGAGGCCCAACAGTAAACCGTAGGAAACCTAGATGTGAAAGTACATGTCCTTGAATTTATGGATTCAAATAAAGACATTCTAAACTTTGAGATCCAAGATGGGGCAAATGCCTCCTTTGTGTATGGGAACGCTGAACAAGTTGGAGTAAAGCCCATGAAATCGTTATGCCACAGGAAGTGGTGCAAAGATATCTTGATCCAGAAGACCCGAAAGGGCTTAATGGAAATCTGCTAATCTGTGGAGAGATACAGGAAACCTGAAGGTGAGAATCCAAAAAGGGGACAAGGAGCAAAACTGCTGCAAAATCATCTCCTGTACCCAAGCATCAGAGATGCAAAATTGACCAAGCATTACTCCCACTCTGGAAAATGGGGACATGTCTATATGCCAAGGAATACTTGTCTGGGAATTTGGCAGAGTTTGAGTGCCGGACCTTGGGATTGGAAAGGGAACCAAGCTTGAAGGGTCTCAAGGAGTTAGTTGAGAAACAAAAATAAACATTTCTTAACAGTCACTGAGAGAAAGACTTAGCAGTCTGTTTAGCTTTTTTCCACTGAGAAAGATAGGTGATATTGCTGTCGCTAGTGTCCTAGATAAACAGTATCCAGAATTGATCCAAAGAGACATTGTCCCTCAAAGACCATGCCATTTGACCATAAATTTGTCCATGGTCTGACAAGCTGACAACCCCAACAAAAAGAAGACAAATGCTCAGATGTGGACATAATAGTCACAGACCGAAATCAATCGAAACAATTCTTCCTTTACAGAGAGCAGATAGTCCAGATTTAATAACAAATCTGCCAAGAGATCCTGGCCCAAATCAGAAAAGCCCAGTATGTCTCCCTCAAAAATAACCAGTCAGCTATATTTGCTACTGTAGCAAATACCCTATACCGAGCCTCAGTACCAGACAGAGGAAACCTAAAGGACAGGAAAAATACCTTAGCTCTGCACCAATAATTGCATAAGGAATCCCCAGACCTGCTGGTCTGACTAGAAAATCAGAGCCCTGTGTGAACTGGAACATGGATGGGCAGTTACTGTTGACTTCAGGACTGTCACAGAGAGAACACCAGTATAGATGTTGAACTGGGAACCTGTGGGGGTTTGCTAACTGGAAAGCTGTTCTGACTGGAGAGACTTTCAGGGTTTGGGATATCTGGCATGAATCAACCAGCGTGTCAGAAACCATAAAATCAGACCAAGACAGAAGTACAGTTAAATCACACTTGTTTAATAATAAAAGTAAAAAGAACAAACGTAGTCAAAACATAGTCAAAGTTCAGTAACCGGAACAGATAGTAAGCCAAGCCAGGAGTCAGGGATCAAAGTAGTGGAACAGCAAGCAGGATCTGGACCCAGAAGGGATGTCAGCTAAACCAGTCTTTAAACAGGAACGCAGGAGATAGTTTCTTGTGATGTAACCAAGGCGAAGGCAGAGCTCCTCTGGACTGGACATCTTAAGTAGGCAGGACTGACGAGCAGATCATCAACAGCTGGGTAACTGTGGAGAGATATGGGAGCTGGCAATTAGTCGACAGCTAAGCGGCCAGCTCAGAGAAGGAAGGGCTGAGCCCAGCCCTGACAGTACCCCTTCCTCAATGACCCCTCCCCCTCGGGGGACCACCAGGCTTGAGGGGAAAACGTCTATGGAAATCACGGAGGAGGACAGGGGCATGTACGTCCAAGGATGAGACCCAAGAGCGTTCCTCCAGACCGTACCCTTTCCAATGCACCAGGTACTGTATGCGCCCACAGAACCTACGGGAGTTAATGGACTGTACTTCATACTCCTTATGGTTTTCAAACTGTACAGGGTGAGGACGTGGCACAGAGGTGGTAAAGCGGTTAAAGGCCAAAGACCAAAGGTTTTAATAAGAATAAGAATACATTCGAATTATGCATATTAAAAGGAAGGTCTAATGCGTAAGCCACTGGGTTAATCCTGTGAAAAATACGGAAAGGCCCAATAAACAGAGGTGCGAACTTCAGTGAGGGAACACAAAGTCGGAGGTTGCGAGAGGGGTTCCAGTTGCCTTTGGAAGAATGGTAAGTCTGGAGCATGGCAGTACAGAGTCTCTCTGGGACAAAGCAGCGGTCACAAGGTTTCTCGGGAGGAGCATGGACCTGAGCAGCAAGAATTTTGTCACCCAAAGGATAAGTGAGACTGGTGCGAACCGTAGCCAGAATACGAGGAATCACAGGAACCGGAACCGACTCCAACTTGGATGTGGAGGAAAATTGTTGTGACAAGGCGTCAGCCCTTACATTGTTAGTCCTGGGTAAGAATGAGACAATGTAATTGAAACTTGACAAGAAAAGAGCCCATCGTGCCCTTCTGAGAGAGAGGCGTTTAGACAAGAATGTGAGATTCTTAGGGTCCGTAAGAATGAGAACCGGTAACAGTGGTACCTTCGAGGAGATGTCTCCATTCTTTCAGGGCTAAAATGGTCACCAACAGCTCTCGTAATTGCACTCCGCAGGTGACAATATCTTGTAAAAAAAGCCACAAGGATGCATAGCGCTCTCAGAGGTAGGATGTTGAGACAGAAGGGCGCCAACACCAGTCTCAGAAGCATCAACCTCAAGGATAAAAGGTAACTTAGGATTAGGATGTGCCAACACAGGAGCCGAAAAAAAGGCAGCCTTGAGACTCTCAAAGGGCCTTAATAGACTCCAGAGACCAACTCTGTGGGTTACCATCCTTTCTGGTCATATCAGTCAGGGGCTTGACCAGAGACGAGAAGTTACTAATAAACTTCCGATAAAAGTTGGCAAAGCCTAGGAAAGGCTGCAGAGGACGTAAACCCACAGGTCGGGGCCACTGTAGGACTGCTGAAAGTTTCTCTGGGTCCATCAGAAAAACAGCAGTGGAAATGGCATAGCCCAGGAATGTAACCTGTTCACGATGGAACTCGCACTTCTCCAGTTTACAATAGAGATTGTTCTCTCTTTGTTTCTGAAGCACACGACAGACATCTGTGTGGTGGCTCTCCAGGTACTTGGAAAATATAAGGATATTATGCAGATAAACCACCACAAATAACTGCAACAAATCTCGGAGGACATTGTTAATACATTTCTGGAAAACTGCTGGTATTAAACGTAGTTTTACCCTCGTCGCCCTCCTTATTCCTCACAAGATTGTATGTCCCTCTCAAATAAAGCTTTGTGAAAACCGTTGCTCCCTTGAGGCGGTCAAATAACTCTGTAATGAACGAAATCGGATAGGCATTCTTAATCGTGAAAGATTGAGACCCCTATAATCAATACAAGGTCTCAGTTCACCGCTCTTCTTCTTCACAAAGAAGCAACCAGCACCAGCAGGAGTCAAGGATTTGTGGATGAAAACTCGAGAAAGGGCCTCTGCAACATACTCCTCCATGACCTTATCCTCCAAGACCGACAAAGGGTAAACCCGGCTACGAGGGGGGTATAGCACCAGGTTGAAGGTCAATTGCGCAATCATATGGCCGGTGTGGAGGCAAACTACCGGCTTGACCTTTGTCAAAGACATCACTAAAATTGCGGAACTCCTCTGGCAGAGAGGAGAGTGAAAGGTGCACAGGACCTTGGCTACCTTCTGGAAGCATGTATGACTGCATTGTGATGACCAGGAGAGAACCGCAGCAAGGAGCTAATCAAAAGAGGGGTTATGCCTCTGTAACCAAGGATAACCAATAACCAGCGGAAACTTAGGTGAGGAAATAACTTGGAATTGTATTATCTCATGGTGAAGAGCCCGTACGGCCATAGACAACGGAACCATCTCATGAGTCACATGGGCAGGCTGTAGAGGTCTCCCGTTAAGAGCCTCAATGGCAAGTGGAGTGTCATGCAGCTGCAGCGGAATTGAGTGCTTCGATACAAAGGCAGCATCAATGAACAGGTCTGCAGCCCCAGAATCAATTAGAGCCTGTATCTCTATGGGCGACTCAGCCCAAGAAAGAGTGACCGAAACCAGGGACTTATCCCTCTGGATAACTGGGGACGAAACAACGCCACCTAAGGTCTGTCCCTGACAGGATCTCAAGGTTCGGGCGTTCCCTGGATGGGTAGGACAAGACTTCAAAAAGTGACCTGCCTGGCCACAAAAAAGGCACAATCTCTCCCTTCTCCTAAAGGTTCTCTCATCTGCAGAGAGACGCGTGAAGCCCAAGTGCATGGGTTCATCTTTACTGACCGACTCGGTACCAGGAGGCATGGAAGGTGAGGGAGGCACGGGTGGGACTGCAAAGCTCGGAGGCAAACGTACAGGAGGCTTCCGCAAGTGCTCTTTAAAAGAGAGTCTTTCTCTGAATCTGGAGTCAATGAGGATGGCAAACGTGATCAACTTCTCCAGCTCAGTGGGTATATCTCGGGCTGCTACGAGGGCCTAATTTTTCCAAGCAACCTCTGCTGCCAGAGTACGGAATTCAATGGCGTAGTCTGCAACAGTTCTCCTACTCTGTTTGATAGACATGAGGCACTTGGCAGCGTGCAGGAATGTCAAATACCCGTTTAAAGGAGGCCACAAACTCAGGGTAACGCAAGACAACAGTTTTTTGCATCTCCCATAGAGTGTTTGCCCAGGCCAAGGCTCTCTCAGAAAGCAAAGATATCACGAAACCTATTTTGCTTCTGTCTGTGGGAAACGCCTGGGGCAGCATCTCAAAGTATATCTTAACCTGGTTGAGAAACCCTCTGCATTGAACTGGATCGCCCCCAAATCGCTGGGGAAGTGGAGCGGAACCAGACATACCTCTTATAGAGGTAATACTCGAGGCGGGTGCCTGCACAGAGACTGGCACAGCAGACGGCCTGCAACTCAGGTTGTACCGGAGCAGCCAGAGTGGGAGATTCCAGGTGAGCTGTGCGACTCAGGAGTGTTTGTAACGCTATGGCAAACTGATCCATGCGGTGATCTTGCTCATCCAATCTGGAAAAAATATTACCAACAAGTGGATTGACTGTATGTTCTGAATTCATGGCCTTCGCCTACAGTCAGAAACCATGAAACCAGACCGAGACAGAAGTACAGTTAAATCACACTTGTTTAATAATAAAAGTAAAAAGAACAAACGTAGTCAAAACATAGCCAAAGTTCAGTAACCGAAACGGATAGTAAGCCAAGCCAGGAGTCAGGGATCAAAATAGTGGAACAGCAAGCAGGATCTGTAGCCAGAAGGGATGTCAGCAAAGCCAGTCTTTAAACAGGAACACAGACGATAGTTTCTTGTGATGTGACCAAGGCGAAGGCAGAGCTCCTCTGGACTGGACGGCTTAAGTAGGCAGGACTGATGAGCAGATCATTAACAGCTGGGTAACTGTGGAGAGAGATGGGAGCTGGCAATTAGCCAACAGCTGACCGGCCAGCTCAGAGAAGGAAGGGCTGAGCCCAGCCCTGACACAGCGCTCATTGGCTGACTTGACAGACTTCCAGGATTTAACATATTCTGCGTGAATCTTCCATCACTTTTTCCTTTTTTTCCCTTTTTTATTTTTCAAACAGAGAAAAGCACACATGAAGAAAATGCATCAACTCTCCTGAGGAAACTAACAAATAACTGAGGCGTGATGGTTGTTGTTGGAGTCATCATGTGCTGGCCATTTTTTATTTATTTTACCAGAATATTTTTCTCCTGTAGGAGGTAGTATAACCCAATGATCTAGAAAGTCCTGTGTTCCTCCATGGATAAGAACATTTTGCCTTTAGTTATTCTTTAAAGTGACCTTATTGGGGAAAGCAATAGATTCACTTTAATCCATCCTTCCCAACAATGCATATGCACCTTTTATTTGTTTCCCTGGTTTTCTGTTTAGCTGCCAAGAACAGGCGAAGCTACCCTATGTAAGCTGAAAGGTACTCAAGTCATACTTACGGTACATAGGGATATGGTCTTATCCTAAGTGACGGTACTTTTTGATTGGCCCAATTTTGTCACATAGGGTGAGACATGCACATCCTTCATACCTGAAAGTACCCAGAATTTTGTTTATTCCTATTGGCCCTTGGGGAGTAAAAGAAAGGTAAATATGTGCTGCTGGAGATTGAAGTATAAAGGAGAACCTTGCTTGAATGGCAGCAGCAGAGACATCTGAATGGGGTATGGTGTTGCTCTGCTTTCAGTTACCTCTGAACACCAATGATTCATTTCCCAATGGGGCCCATATGGCACTGACACCAATGTAATGGAATCACAATAGCACTAACATAAACATAGTGGGCGAAAAGACTTTGCTTTAAGTCAATACTTTAATTTTTTGGCATAAAAAATTAGATAATATAATAAAACATTCTACTTTTTGCTGATGTATCTTTTTGTACTAATACTATATGGTAATCAGTAAATTAGGTTAACATACTTTCCTTTTACATGCATTTCTACTAAAAGTGCAATTATTTGATGGTAAACATAAGGAAATTGAGATGACAAATTTACATAAGTTCCACATGACTTTAAGAGTAAATGACTTTGATAGGTACAGTAAGCTAATACTTTTAAAGTCCAGACAATTTTTTATTTATTTTTGAT
The DNA here is from genome assembly GCA_028564925.1 of Lithobates sylvaticus. Classification (NCBI taxonomy): domain Eukaryota; kingdom Metazoa; phylum Chordata; class Amphibia; order Anura; family Ranidae; genus Lithobates; species Lithobates sylvaticus. The sequence continues at coordinate 149,820,023 of CM053037.1, forward strand.
TTGAGAGTTGGAAAGGGTTCAAATCTTTTAACATTATTTTGCAGTCTGAGTTTCTGTTTGGGGTGAGGCCTCACTTTCTGTCTATGTGACAGTAGTCAAACAGGAAGTGAAATCTCTCCAGCATGGGGCATGGACATAAATTAAAACCCAACCATTTAACTGCTTCCACACTCTATAAAAAAAAAAAATGGCTGGCTTTCAAAACTTTAAAGCATCAATAATTTCTTATGGTAGAATTCCCCTTTCAGCAGAAATACCCAGAGAAAAATGTATGTAAATAAAAAGTGAGCATCGTGCTGTAGTAGAGCTATGTTGCTAAATTCTAGCCTCCAATAATGAAAAAGGCTTCGAATTTAACAGTTTACTGAATAAATAAAACATGTAACAAGATTAGAAGACAATGATGGTTGGTTACCAGGACTCCACATTTATCAACTGGTATCCTTTGATTGAAAAATATCTACATTTAAAATTGGCTATGAGTTGTCTTATTCCAGATCTGTATGGTGTTAGCTCCACCTTGAACTTTATTCTTTCATTCGGCTTCAGGTAAGGAACCCTGCATGAAGCATAAGAAAATGAAATTAGAAGTCATTATATTAACACCAAACTGGGGCAAAGCTAGACCCTTTGGGTTCTGATGCACAATGGTAAGCAGTTTTCTTAATAAATCCAACAGGGTTTCACTGCAAAGAAGAAAGTTAATACTTACCTCTTCCGCAGCTTTTTAAAGAAAAATAGCTTTCTAAAGACTCCTGCAAACCCATACATCCATTTAAGATACAGATACAGGAACCACTAATCACAGCAGGGGACTAGGAGATTGACACTCCCATAAAAGTTGATTTATGAAGCAGTGGCAGCTGGTGCTCAATTTTTTTTCTGGGGGGGGGGCGGCAAACCAACCAGGCCCCCTGACTTTCCCCACCCACCCATCCCGCTCGATCGATCACCCACTTGCTCACTCGCCCATCCACCTGCCAGGCTGCCCGCCAGCCCCACACTTACCCCAACAAGGTTGCAGCTTCGGCAGTTTCCCCCTGCATCTCCTCCTGAGTCCCAATCGGTCTATATTTTTCACGGCCTATCGGGTCTTAGGACCCCCTTCCTGATTGGCTGGGAGGAGAAAAGAAAGACTTAAGCGAATATATAATTCGCTAATATCACACAAGTGGGTGTGCCCCTTTTTTAAGCCAATTAGAACCTCCGGCTCTAATTATGTGCTTCAAAAAACATTGAAATCCATACGCCCTGCATGGGGATTAGGGGCTGGGTGCATGGATTAGGGGGCAGAGCCCCTGCGCCCCTTATGAGCGGCCGCCACTGTTTTGAAGTCTGCAGGCAGCAATTTCTCTTCTTAGTGACTGTGGCAGTAGGTATTTGCTATCTACTTTGCAGAGAGGCCATGTATTCACTGTCTGACTTTCAGCTACCATATGCACAAATAATGTATGCATTGCAGAAAACCTGTAGGCATTCTAGTTAAAAAACTTTTTTAATGAGGCATCCAAGTGAGCAACAAAAATAGTGCGATGTCTTAGAACTTATGAGAAGAGACTTAAGGAGCTTAATGTGGTTTGTACAGCCTTAAGGAAGGAAAGGGAATGTAGGATATGACTTAAACCTTTAAATACATTAAAAGTATAACTAAAGTTTAGCAGGACAGTATTTTCAATATGGGGCTATTAGGAACACTGGACATTACCTCTAACCGGCAAGAGGAAAGTTTAAAAATAACATTAGAGACTATCATTTTACTGAAAGAGTAGTGGATGCTTGGAACAGACTTCCAAAAGAGGTCAACAGTAAGGGCCCTTTTACATCACACATGTTGGCCCACATTGCCTAATGCCAAACTATTGCAGTAACAAGCCTAAATCCATTTTTTCGAATGGGCTGAGTTCATGCCAACTTCTTGCATTTGTGTGCGCTTTGTGAAAATAGAACATGCTGCACGTAAAGTGCTATTAAAGGCAAATGTTTACAAAAGTAACAAACATGTTGTACTTACCCGCTCCGTATAATAGTTTTGCACAGAGCAGCCCTGATCCTCCTCTTCACGGGTCCCCCAACAGTGCTCCTGGCCCCTCCCTCCTACTGAGTGCCTCTTATAGCAGGCAGCTTGCTATGGGGACACCCGAACAGGCTGGCTTCTGAACCGCTGCTCTGTGTGTCCATTCACAAATGGAGCATGTCTCACCGCCACTCTCTTCTCTTTGGCTTACTGGCTGTGATTGACAGTAGCAGGAGCCAGTGGCTGTGCTCTTGTGCACATTGCTGGATCGAGATGGGGCTCAGATAAATATCGGGAGGGGGAGAAGCTGGGGGGGGGGGGGGCAAGGTTTTTTACCTTGAGCCTTTACAACCACTTTAAGCACATAGCAACACGCTATAAGGACAGAAAAATAATGTATTTTGAATCCTACCAAAAAATTTAATAAAACCAATAAAATGCAATAAATGCAACAGAAGTGTTGTGAATCCAACATGTTTAGGATAAACCTAGGGCTATACACAGATGGGAAAGTTAAAACTCTTCTAAATTAATTTTCCCTTACTTAAAGTGTAAGTAAACCCCCCTATCCTTTTCAGCCAAGGAAGCTGCCATCTTTATCTTTACCTCTGTTTATTCTACAGCTGCCATGATGCTGCACATGTGATCAGTTATGACACCAGCCATTGGATGGTTTGACAGTTTGGTTGAGAGCACAACCAATGGGAGTGTTACATTTCCAGCACGTGCCGGAAATGAAACAATGTTTTATCGATGGGTTGACTTCCGCTTTAGTAAAAAAAAGCTAATTCTTAAGATGTAATTGGAGCTGGAACCAACAGAGCCGTGGTCCACAGTCTCCTATGCTAAAGTTGCTACCACTGTTGCTGCACAATTAACACAAGAGAAGTACTTTTCTGCAAAAATCTACATAAGTGCAGAAAGCCCAGAATCCTCAGCAAACACAGTGTAACAAAAGCATCCTGTATTAAACATTTATTAAGTAGTACATTAGAAATGAGGTAACACTCTGTATCGGTAAACAACACAATTACATGCTCTCTACAACAGTTACAAGTCAAAATATTAAAGGCTGGTTTCAGAATATACTTGTAAGGATTATCGTAATACTTACACTGCTATAAGTTGTCTGTCAACCAGTCCACTGCCTTCCACTACCAGGGTGCAGTCAGTAACCGCCATATGAAGTGGGTTTGTAAACCGGATCTCCAGAGCCATTGTTTTGTGCAGCATAGCAGTAGATAGAGGCTGGTAAAGAAAAGACATTCAGTAATTCAGGTGGTTTCTAGACAGTCTACTACAGTTCCTTATTCAATCTTATTCATTTAAAGATCCTGCAAAGGCAGAGACATATTGATCTGCCAGAGATGCACCCAGCTCCTAAAGCTGGCTATAGACCGCTCCAATCCCTGCTAATTCAAAACATGTATGGGCAGGCTGAATGTACCCAAGTTGTTCGACCGATCAACTTGGGTACAACCAGCTTGTCAGATTTTACATGCGATTATTGCTAGTGGCTAGTGGAGAACACAATGGCTCCGTGGGAGGGATTCCTCCATTAAAGCTAACTGTGTTAATTGGGGGAATCAAGCAAATCGCTCCATCTGAGGCTGTCTTAAGTCCTATTGTGGACTGAAAACACACAACATTTTTTGTGTAGTGGGGGGTTGTCAGGCCTGCTCAGTTCTCCCTGTTCAGTACTCTGGCTTGGGTTTTGTCCAGCTAGCTTTAATTCTAGCTCAGAGATCTCCCCCAATCTATTTCAGGATTCCATTTCAAGAGCATCTTAAGGACAGTGCTCTCAAAGAAAAGCACCCTTAAAAGATGCATTACAAGGTGTAAGGATTTTTCTTAAAGTCATTGCACTCTACAGTTCCTTATTAAATAGACAATAAAAATTGTGTAGCGCTAGGTGCTACAATGCAAGACCAGCTTAAGGTTAGCCTTACACAGCAATTCCTTGATGACATTTCCCTCCCTTGCCTTAATCATTGACATTTATTCTCAAAATTTTTTGGGGCTTATCTTCCACACCATAACTGCTTTTGACCTTTGTAGTGTTGTGAAGGTCTAGCTATTTAGGTCCTACTATAGAATAATGAGCACTCTGTGGTCAAAAAGATAGCCATTGCTTCGTAGTCTTGGTAGACATGGTCCTTCTGCTGGGCCAAAGCACAGATAAACACCCATTGGCATGTCACAGTTAGTGTTGAAAAGCACAAACATTTCCATAATTGCTACTTCTATATGAATTCATAAGCCAGATTTCAATGTAACAGCAACAATTGCTTACTTTAGGAGAGTCTGGTGCCAGTCCAGCAAGAATAACCACATACCTGTGAGTGGGTGTGGGCAAATTATCTGGTTTAATTGTTTTCTGTAATATCTTTTTTCCTGATTCATGATTGAAGAAGTTCATTGAATAAATTCACAAACTAATTTGCATAACTAGTTAATAACTATTTTGACAAACTACCAGTTGGCCTTTCCATTCAAGCAAGGAGCATAGACATTCCTATATTAGGAGCAATGGAATTGCATCACAGTTCTGCATAATCTCCAACAGTTAATCTTCTAGACCAAGAATTCTCGGTCTCACTTTTCTTCTTTACAGTTTTTTTTTCTGGTTTAAAGATCTTAGTAAACAGAATTATATCAATATAAGAAGTATAATATTGCACTAAACTTCCCCTGCTACACATTTAAATGTGTGCATTTCTTTTCACAAGTATTAAGTAAAAGAGGTATAAGTGAAAATCCTAGGACCCCATAGCAAAGTTTTGACAGGGCCCTCCCTTCTTGAGTTAGACATCTGCTTTTAGGGTGATAAATAAACTGTCATGAGAAAAACAGCCCTAGAGGGGGGCTGCCTTACATACAGAAGAGAAAATGACTTAGAAATAGGGAAAGACTGTCCTGGAGACCTTGGAAGACTGCCTCGGGTAGAGATAGACTGTCCAAGAAAGGCTTGGGTGGGGAGCAACATAAAACCTCTCTGATGGGCTTACAGGGAAGTATCCTGTTTCTTTCCTGACTTAGGAAAAGGGAGACACTGTATCAGAGACACTTCTAGAAAGAGTCTTTTATGGAAATATAAACAGATTGCCCTGGGAAGAAAAGGACTGTCTTGGAGAGCTATGGGAGAGACAAAAGAGAAAGGTTCTCTAAAGGGCCTAGAGGCAAGCATCTGGTTACTCTCCTGCTTTAAAGAGAAGGAGAAGCTGTCTTGGTGACACTAAGAAACTATCCTGGAGCCACTAAAAGAGTGCCCTGAAGACACTAATGCCGCATACACACGGTCGGAATTCTCGTCGGAAAAAGCTCTGATGGTTTTTCCTGTCGGAATTCCGACAGAATTTCGCTCAAACTGTCTTGCCTACACACGGTCACACCAAATTCCGACGGTCAGTAACACCGCGGCATACAACACGTTCGACAGCACTATAAAAGGGAAGTTTAATGCTTCCGAGCATGCGTCAAATTGTTTCCGAGCATGCGTCCGAATTTTGCGTGTCGGAATTGCATACACACCATCGGAAAATCCGATAGAAAGGTTTTCCGTCGGAAAAATTAAGAACAGGTTCTCAATCCAAAGTCCGTCGGAAATTCCGACAGAAAAAGACTGATGGGCATACACACGGTCGGAAAATCTGATGAAAAGCTCCCATTGGACTGTTTCCATTGGAAATTCCGACTGTGTGTACGTGGCATAAGAGAACGTCTTGGGAAGAGAAAGATTATTTTGGAGAGCCCTGAGGAGAGACAAAAGAACTTTTCTGAAGGGCATACAGGAAAGCCTCCTGTTCCTCGTCTAGCCAAAGATCACTGCAAAAGCATAGTCCTGTGATTTTTTTTTTTATTCATTTTATTCATTTTTAAGAAACTGGGTCACTGCAGTCAGCTCAGACTGAGAAAGGCACAGCATGGCGTTGTATTTAAAGATTTTAAAAGTAATTTCAGACAATTTCATTCTACTCACTAAAACTTGCTGGGCCCTCTCTCATCCCTGGGCCCCACTGCAGCTGCCTAAGCTGCTATTGTGGTAATATTGCCTTTTTGGAAACGTAGTGTTGAAAACAGCATCAGGCTTAATCAATAATTTTTTTGCATGAATTCTTATGGCCTTCCAAAATTTGGATCATGGCAGGCGTTTGTAGTGTGCTTATATACTTTTCATTGACTATGTCCCTCTCTCCTACCTCAGAAAGTTGGGAGGTTTGGTTATGGAGGCCCTGTTGAGCAGGATATTTGGTACACACTTTCTCTGCTATGTTTTATAGCTCCATATCCTGGACCTGTATATCTTTTTCTTATTACATAACAATACATGCTTACATTGCTTTTTTCTAACTGTTGTGAGGACTGGCACCAGACTCTCCTAAATATATATTTTTGTACATGTATAAATTATATTGATAGCAGCGCGTCAACCATTTTAATCACCCACAAAAACAAAATTAGTTTTTTGTGGGTGGTGATCTTTTTTAAGTTTGTGTCCAACATACAGTCCAGTATATGTATACTCTCTTTTTTTTTTATATTACCTTAATAATAATTGGTGGGTTCTCCAGCACAAGATCCTTAGTGATGACTACTTTTGCGCCAAATGGTAATTCACAAAGGGCAACCACTTGAATCATGTTACCTTCATAGAGACCTTTGCTGTAGTGAGAGTATGGTATTTGCAAGGAAATATGTGCATCTGGAAAGAAAATATAAGTTATAAGAACATGTTCACAATAAAAGAAAACATACATAGTATTTCTTAGAAAAAAATCCATGGAAATGTGCAGTAACTAATTGTGTTTCCAATTTAAAGTTTTCATGTACACTTTGAAACTTTCTGACAGCACACTTAGAAAATGGACTCTCTGCTAAATTGTATATTGAAGTGGGGTGCCCCTTAAAAAAACTGCAGCTTCTGACTTTTAATAATCGGACACTTACCTGTCCCAGGGTCCAGCGATGAGGGGGGACGAAGCCCCGCTCATTCTCCACTCTGCTCGGTGGCGCCGGCATTCTTACTGTGGGCACCCACTGCAAATGCGCAAGCGGCGCCGAGGGGAAGTTATGTCACCAGCCCGGGCACTGAAGGAGGCAGACTACGAGGGACCCCCTAGCAACAGGCATTTAGAGGTAAGTTTAAAAAAAAATTCCAATTATTTTTTTTTATTTTTTTTTTAGGAATTTTAAGCTATTTTTTTTTTTTTGGTGGAAACACCACTTTAAGTGCATTAAATTATGCAGTAGTGTGGATGTACAATATGTTGGGGCATAATTACAGGGGGTCTTTCAGTAATTCCGTGCCAATCTCATTATATGGACCAAAATTAGGAGAATACATTTCTGGTAATTTTTTTAACGCATTTAAAATGTGGCATTGTTAGTATTATTTTTAAATGTCTCTTAAAACAAGAAAAATAGAGATGACTGCTTTCTTTTCTCTTCAGTCTTTCCCAACCTATATAAAGTAAAACAGTGTGGCCTGGTGGACACTTTTAAAACTGCAGTTATAATCGTTCTCAGCTATGTTAAGGAGGCATTCACACCTATGCTTGTGCATTGCCATGAAACTTATAAAGCAAGTCAATGCTTGTTGCATACATGCATTTTAGGGATATGTCCATTTATTTTTGGGGGCCCCCAACATTCATTCCTTTACAAAATGTACATGATACAGGCAAGACAGTGCAGCACATACACCAGGCACCTGCTCTGTACTGCAATGCATGTGGAGCGAAACCAAGACACTGGAAATGTCATATTAGGATTAACATGGCAATAGCATATTAACACTTTGGTCATTTATTAAAAAAAAAAAACATGCAGAGATGAGGGGACATCTTTGAAGATGTCCTTCACTCTGCACAGTGCATTGGAAATTTTGGGTCTAACAGGGACACACAACCTCTATGTAAGCTCCTGCTCAGTAGTGCTTAAAATGTTACTAAATCCACAACAGTAAAAGCAGTCTGTATATGCAGTAAAGCATGCTTGTTATACTCACTGTGGGACCTAAGGGGTTAATCCTCTGCATTGTGTAAAAAGGCTGTTTCATCCTGTCTTCTCTGATCCCTTTCTTCCACTGTCCCTAATTCATCTCCCGATAGTACAGCACCTTAAGGGCACTCTGCACATGCTCAGTTTGGTGTGCATTGCTAGAGGTTTTTTGTTCTTGGGAGAGTGCATGTGATCAGCACAGGGCCAATCAGCACTTTCCAGACAGAGGGTCAGGGGTCCTGCAGCCTCATAGGTCAGAGGTGAATAAAAACTCCTCCTACAAGCGTTAACCAGTGCTCAGTTGGACACTGATAGAAGTCACAAGACTGTTATATACTGCTAATGAGAAAAGGTATTTAGCAGTTTATATTTACTAAAATAATTGCATTTCTATGTTCTGTGTACTGTGGGAGACCAGATATAGTGAATGCAGAGTTCTGGGTTTAGTAACACTTTAAAGCTCAACTCCAACCAAATTATTTTATTTTTAATAGAGTGGGAAAGCATCAGCGTCTCAGTTTATCTGTCCATCTGTGTCTCTGTTGAGGAGGCTTTCCTCATCCCATGATATCCCTCTTAAAATATCTTCAACAGGAACACATACAAAAACATGTTTTTAGTAGAATGGAGACAGCTTTGAACTCCAGACAATCTGTGGAATTAAAATGTTGTGCACCATGTAAACTAACAAGATAAACCTGTTTCAGATTAAAAAAAAAAAACTGGCGCAGATTCTGCACATTATTAACAGAGGAACGCTACAAAAAAACTGCAGCAGATTCCTGCCACGGTCGGACCTGGAGTATTGGATGTGAGCTGTCAGTAACTCAACTACACAAGCAAAGCCTGCAGGGTTAAGAGTCCTTCTCTTCCCTCCCGCTTTGAGCTGAGCGGATGTGGGGACGGGCAGAGAGTTTGGGCCATGCAGTTCCAGCACTCCTGTTCTCTGTGCTGTGTTTGTCATAGGCTGGATTTAGGCTTTGATAAACTAAATTTGTGATATAATCTTTAACCTCTTCCTGCTGTTGCCTCCCGGCCTTTTAAGAGATTCTAAAAGCTGGGATGCGGAAGCAGGCATTCCGATCATGTGACCGCTGTGATTGGCAGTCACAGTGAACACATTTTCAGAAAGAAGCTCCTGATCGAAAGTATGCATTGGGAGCTTTCCGGTACCAGCCGGTTCCTGTGCTGGGAGCATGCAGGGAGCGCGCTCTCAGCACGGTAATGAGTTTACATAGGGCTGCATATATGCAACCTCTCAGTGTTGAAGTCCACCCACCGAGAGGCCGCATACATGTGTACATCCAGCGGGAAGCGGTTAAAGATGCAGTCTATACAACCCATGTGCATGGGGCTAGTGATGCCATGGATTGTAATAAACAGAAGGTATATTCTATAAATTTAGTTAATTTCATTGTGGATGTTTCAGCACATTTTTTAATGACAATTTTTTCCTGTATTTGGCATTAAAATTGTTCTCATTGTTATGCAGTGCAGAATTATTTTGGCTAGTGAAAATTTTGAAGTTCTAGTATTATCCGTTCTAATAACACGTCAACATTTTACCTAATAAAAAAATAGCTGTGATGGAATTTTTAGAGCTTAAAATTTGTGTGATAAATCTATCTAAATCAGTAATGCTTATGCCTTGTGCACACGGTTGGATATTCCGACCCCAAAATCCGTTGGATTTTTTCCGACGGATTTTTGCCAAAACTTGTGTTGCATACACACGGTCGGACAAAGTTGTTGGAAAAATCCGATCATTCCGAACGAGGTGACGTAAAACACATACGATGGGAGTACGTAGAGGCCAGTAACCAATGGCTTTCGTCTCCAAATTTCTTCTGAGCATGTGTGGCACTTTGTGCATCGGAATTCTCTACACAAAAAAGTCAGATCGGATTTTGTTGTCGAAAAATTTTAGAACCTGCTCTCAAATTTTTTCCGCTGGAAAAAGTCCGCTAGAGCCCACACGCGATCGGATTTTCTGACAACATAATCTGATCGGACTTTTTCCATCGGAATATCCAACCGCGTGTATGGGGCATTAGAAGAATTAAATCAACTTACTGCCACAGGAATGCGGTCACTATTGAGCATTAGAATGAATAAAACAGTAATATTGTATATAAATAAATTATGGAGCTAGTAAGGTATATGAGTATTGGTGATCTAGTCTAAGATGAATTTATTGACACCAAGAACACCCTTCTTACTTTTAATGCAATAGAATGCTACTTGACGTACCTTGGTTTGGGCTGATAATCAAAGACTTCTGATCTGTGAATATGTCATTCACTCGTCTTCCAGTATAGAGAACAGCAGAAGCGCTAAGCATAACCTTTACTGGTCTGTGATAAGGTGTAAGATTCTTAAGAATCAGAATCAGGTTAATGTCATCTCCCACCACTAGGGGGCTGAGGAGTCTAAATTTCCCAGCAACATCAGTCCCTGCAGATGCAGAAGAGGAAGGTTGGTGTACACCTGAAGAACGAGATGCAGGCCTGTAATTATTTGCTGAATTTGATGGATGGCCAGAGAACAGAGAAGGCGATGATGGTCTTCCAGTTAGAGCAGCTGGTGAAGGTGATGCAGGCCGGTATCCAATTCCTGGAGGAGGGACAGGGGATGCATGACCTGTGACTAAAGCAGGCGATAGTGGTCTTCCAGTTGGTGCAGCCATTGAATTTGGTGAGGGTGATGCAGGCCTGTATCCATTCCCCGATGGCTGGGCAGATGATGGACGACCAGAGAAAGACACAGGTGAAGATGACCTTCCGCTTGCTACAACTGGTGAGTTTGGTGATGGTGATGCAGGCCGGTATCCGCTTCCTGAAAGTGGTGTAGGGGATGAACGACCAGAGAACAGTGCAGGTGATGACGGTCTTGCAATTGGTGAAACCAATAAAGGTGAACCAGGCCGGAATTCAGTTCCCGAAGGTTGAACAGATGATGGACGACCTGAGAAAGGCACAGGTGATGACGACCTTCCCCTTTCTGCAACTGGTGAAGGCGATGCAGGCCGGTATTCATTTCCTGAACGTGGTTGAACTGAACGACCTGAGAACAGAGCAGGTGATGATGGTCTTCCAATTGGGGAAGGAGATGCTGGCCGGTATTCATTTTCTGAAGGCTGGCCAGTTAATGGACGACCTAAGTACCTTGTAGCTGATGGTGATCTTCCCCTTTCTGCAGCTGGTGAACTTGGTGATGGAGATGCTGACCGGTATTCACTTCGTGGTTGCACTGCATGACCTGAGGATGGTGAAGGGGACGATGCTCTTCCGTTCAGATCAGAATTGGGTGTAGGGGTTGATGATCGCATTGGGGAGCTATTTCTGTTCCTGTTCGTCATATTATTGGGTTCTGGGCTTACATTTTCTATTGGTGGTACATAATTAGGCATGCTCCTGCTGGCCTTCTCAAATACCTGCCTTTCTTGTGGAGAGCCTGTTTTAAAGAACATACAAAAACATGTTTTTTAAAATATGCTTTTGCAATATTTTAATGAATTAAAATATTAAAGCCATGTACGTTTACAAATTTTACAGAATGCAGGATAGTTTCATTTATTACAGGGAAATATGTTATTCCTTATAAAAAAGCAAAAATTGCAAGTAGACAGCAGATGTTGGCAAATGGCCACTGATGGAAACGGCACAAGAAGACATAATGTCCCATACTTATATATTAGCCCCCAAATTACACAACTCTTTACAGAGTACCCTATCACATTCATTTAAATGCATACAAAAAAGTTTGTAATCTGAGGCCACTATCACACGCATGCACATTGGAACCAATTTTGGGAGAAGTCCAAAAATATGATTTGAGACTGTGGGAGAAAACTGTAATACCCAACATAAACATTGGGGGAAACATACAAACTCCATGTGAATGGCATCTTTGATAGGAATTCAGAATTTGGGCTACTGTATAATCAATTTTTCAAAGAGCAGTCTGATGGAGGTGTGCTGATTGCTGTGCTTGTGGGATTTAATCCCTTTATGACAGCATAACAAATATATGTGGTGTAGAGGAAATGAGCTTTAAACCTGGGTGCTGCATATGTGTTCTTGTGTTAAGACTGGAAGCTGCGCTCCCAGCGCAGAGACCGGGTCTATACTAACAATCAGGATGGAGGCACTGGATCCCGATCACATGAACACTGTGATAGCCTGCGATTGGCTATCACAGTGATCATTTATTTTGTGAAGAGGAGAGACAACAAACATTTCTGCTTGTCAGTGTCAGTATAACTGTCAGTAGAGTTGGGCCAAACATTACTTGGTTCGGTTTGTGCCAGGGTTAACCCTATTAAACTCCATGGGACCGAACTTGAAAAATCAAAAGTGCCCATTTGGAAGGCTTATATGAAAGTATATGTTGAGGTATTTTTACATTGTCTGTACTACCATGACCCCATTAGACACCACCTGCCTACAAATGCATCCTCCCATATGAAGCTAAAGGCACAGCTTTCACCAATCCCCCTTATTTGTAGCAGGTACATGAAAGTTATAGCTGGACATGCATTTATTCCTAGGCAGCTGCCTATTTGAGTAATAGATAGAATCTAGATGAAGTGGCTCTGCGCCTTCACATTTATTTCAGCATTTGTAGCTTTTATATTTTTTATTAAAATTCCTTTTAAGGGCATTGATCAGCAAAAGCTTGTCTAAAAAAGCCTTAAAATAGCTCACTTGAGCATCACATCGAACTATGGTTGCCACTTCATGCCTTTAAACATGAACACATATGAATTACATGGGTTCTGTGGCTGATTAAGGTGGTTAAGGTGGTAATGAAACTCACTTGGTGCCTTATCTGCAATCGATTAGCCTCAGAACCTGTGTGATTCAAAGGTGTTTGGGTTTAAAGGGATGAGGTGGCAACTCTAATCGAAGCCATTGTTTTAGTTATAGATATCTGAGTGGTTGGTTCGATATTATGATATATAATATGCAAGGCATTCAATTTTAAGGAAGATACACTTTAAAATGAGATACACTTTCTAATCTAGCCCACTACTAGTCTTCCAATTTGTATCTTACCTTCTGGATATTTGTAGTTGAGTGTAACATCCACCCGGGAGTCATTTCCCACTGCCTTGGTGCTGATGCTTTGGCCAACATATTTAGTATCACTATGGGCTCTTTCTTTAGTTCCATCCTTTTGAACAACCCATGTAGCTCGGTCAGCGTTAACCTCAGCAAACACAAAAGGAGCATCGAAATTCAAGTGTATATCTCCTTCTTTCACCGCAATCACAGATGTTGGTCCACACCGATGTACTCCTGAAAGACAGAAATTTTACTTTTTAATTTTTTTTCCTACTTAACAATGTGTTGGATACTCCAGTAAGCTAAATATTTTAGATTTATACTTAGTATATAAGTCTACCATCTTACAATTTATGGGTTGCCTTTATTTATTCGTAAAATGCATTTTAAATAATTAATTTAAATGGACCTTTATGCGAATGTTAACATACAGCTTTGTTGTATTGGATGAGGATAAAATAATAGAATAGCTATTATATTTACCATTCAAGGACAAATTCTCAGGTTCCTTGGGGAATTGGTTAAATAAAACCTAGAAATTAGGTCATGTGATCTCTCCTGAAGGTGGGTATTGGATTGCCTATTATATGAGGAGTACTGCAGGAAGCCAGGAGTGTTTTTTTGCCAGGAAAGTCGATGACTTCAACCTTTCATTAGTACTTTAGGTATCCTAGTTATAAACTTAACATAGCTTTATGGTGACACTTAAGTATACAGTAAAGCTCTTCATGTAGTTCCAAAATAAAATGGTCAATCATTTTTTTGAAAGTTTTGATGCTTTAATTGTTAATTGCTTATTTTTTATTATAGCTCAACAAAAGACACTGTATTTACTTGATGTAGATGTGTGTGTGTTATGTTGATTTTTTTTCTGAATATACATTTTTTTTTTTGCTTTTAAACAAAGCAAAACATACTTATTTTTTGTTGCTGGGTCAGAGATTATTCAATGGTGGAGTGGTTTATGTCTACTCTATCTATCACTATTAAGATTTTGAACACCTTAGAGTGAGGAGCAGTTGCAGTGAGGGTATAGCACCATGAGCTGCATCCTGTCGCATTTGCAAACTTTAGGCTCAATTAATTAGGCTTTATCATGTTTGTGATTTGTCAATGATAATAGGATTTTAGCCATTTTCAACTCTCATTGGCTCAGATTGCAGGAGTGCAGAATATGGGAAATAACAATCTATATAACTCAATGGTTTAAGTCTTTTATCTGTTCTTATTAAATAAAGGTTTTAGAAGGACCCTGAGATGTACTGTACATGTAAAATAGGAAATCAATTAAAGAAAGTTTTCAAATGCTTTATCCCACCCCAAAAAGTGCAACATCTGTTCACATGGCTTGGTATATAGAAGTCTAAATGTTTAGGACAAGCAATGTTTAAAGAGAACCTCTGTACAGCATCTTCCCAGACAGACTAAACTATCTCTGCAATACAAAATAAACTCAGTAGGTGGCACTACAGCTGATAACTAACATTACTATGTGAAATATTCAGCAGCAGATGTGGTTGAGGAGGCTAAAAGTACCCTTTAGGATTTCTTGTCTGATAAATGAAAACCTTTCCCTTTGCCATAATTTTTGCAGACGTTTTGATTATTTAAGCAGTTCCCTCATATTTCCAAAGAATGCTTCAAGAGTGGAGAGAAGCTATTGAAAATTGGTAAAAACACGTCCCCTGACTTTCATTGTATTTTAGTTAAATCTATGTGTGTATTGTTCATGGTTAAAGACCACCTTGAATTAAAACATTTTATTCAAAGTTTAGACGTGAAGATGGCTAGAACCTCTGTTGATTTCTTTCCTTATTGACAAAAAAAATGTCTTCCATGTCATCACACCTCCAGAACAAGAAATGCTTGGGATGCCGAAGTGCTGACACGGGGACAAGTATAGGCTCTCACCAGACCAATTTGTAGCTTACAAGAGGCTAGATAAGGGATGGTCCTACGTACCTCTTGGAGATCTCTGGCATTGGGGAAGGACCTTGTGCCCAGCCAGCTATCTGTATTGGAGAAATCTGCACACTGTTCTGCCAGCACAACATAACTTCATACCCTCAAGGGTACATGCCTGAAGAAGCAATCCACAAACACCCTGCCATATGTAAGTCTTGCATGGGATTGCAATGGATGTCCAAAAGGTGCCTTACTGTCCACAGTGCAACAAAGCACATTGTTGTAACTACTGACTATTCATTCCATAAATAAAAAATCTGGAAAAGACAGTGGGGTTGCGATGTCACTGATGTCCCCAGTAGCAGCGAGCGTCCATCTTCACCCCTCTTCCTTCCAGGGCTGCGAACTCCGGCTCTGTGACTGGCCGGATTCGCCTGACGGCACTCCCACACATGTGCGTGGGAGCCACCAGTCACACCATGACCCCTATTAGAAACGGCTCCATGTCCCGTCTCTAAAGTGCGCATGCGCTGTAGACATTGGCGCATGCACCGTAGTCATCGGCGCTCAGCTTTTTTGTAAATATCTCCTAAACCGTGGAGGTTTAAGAGATATTTCAAGCACCTACAGGTAAGCCTTAATATAAGCTTACCTGTAGGTAAAGGTGGTTGTACAGGGTGTACAACCACTTTAACTGAACAAGCTGACATTAGAAGCTGATTGGCTACCATGTTAAGCGGCAACAGATATATACAGTTTTAGTAAATCAAACCATTTGCCTTGTCTGTTCTCTGTAAGCCACAGCTTCATTGCTAGCCTTGCCCACAACTGTACTGGCCTAGACTCAAAAAACGACTGCACACTAGTGCCCATACGTCATTACCTGGGCACCTCACATTACAAAAGCAAAGAGAAGTTTGTCTTTGTAACTGCTGGGGTGGGGGTTTATAGAAAGAATAGAGTAAAGCTTTGTTAGTAAAGCTGTCCACCTCAGCACATCTTTCTTACCTTGGCTTTGCTCCTGTGGTGTTGAATCCAGAACTTGCCAGCCACTGTAATAAAGGCCAAGGTCTCGTCTTAAGAACCAGGATTCATTCCACACATGAAAGTTCCTGCATTGTAAAGAGAATTTAGAACACATTAACACTCATCAATCCTAAAATTTGGAATGTCTCTTTTATTGGCGTAGATTGATCAAGATTTCGAGGAGTTAGATATATATATATATTTTTAAATCTGTATTTTATAAATGTTTTCATTTTAAAAAACATACATACAAGAAATTTGACAAAAAAATAAATGGGTATTTCATACAATAAACAGATTATGTTAAAGATATCCCTTCCCTTTGTCCATTTTACATCACCCTAAGTCTAACAGTGGGACAGTTTATTATCATTTAATGGAATTAAGGTTATGTCTCAGTTTCAAAGACCTCCCCTATCAAGAAATTCATTCTCTCAATCGAAATATATACCCATAAAAAACGTATGTATCCCTACACACCTAAATAGGGTATCTCTAACCCATTTATATGTCAATAATTATCCCTTTATTCTAAGTAATATTTATTGGAATTATCTTGATCCTAACCTCAGGCATTGTTGACCACATCCTTAAAAGGAATGTCAAGTTTCTTCTACACACACATGTGGACCAAGACTTACAAATTAACACTCTAAAGACAAACAAACCAGACCAACACAAAACACAACACTTCCTACAACACAAAAAAAAAAGGGAAGGGGGGCCCTAGGTCAAGTTGCGCTATAAATATTTTGATAATATTACAGAGGTTCGGAATTCTTCCCATTGTTACCATGTCTTTAAGATTTGTTCTTTTCAAACCTCTTCTGCCAGTATCCTCTGTTCCAAGGACTGCATCTCGCTCATCTCCCACACCCATTCTACCATGGAGGGACCTGTCAGTTACAGGCTATGACCATACGTGCTGCGGTAAGCATATGTCATAGAATATCTTTTTTAATAGATTTTATTGATCCAGGAATAATTGATAGCACAGACATAAATATATCTGGTTGGATGGTAGATTCTGTAATTTTCCAATAGATACTAAAAATCTTTGACCAAAATGAAAAAACAGTAATACCATATGTGCGACATTGTGCCACTTGCATTAAGACATCTCCAACATGTCTCCTGTTTCTCAACATTGATTTTGTGCATAACCACCGGACATCAGTACCATCTTGCTAAAATTGACAACCATACCATGATGGTTTTTTCATGATGTCCAAGTATATGGAAATAATACACAGATGATGCAACAATTTTGAATGCTATCCAATCTAGCATCTTTTAATCCCTGATGATTATGCAATAGAATGACCTTTTAAAAGGAAGTAAAGCCTCTTTTAAAAAAAAAAAAAAAAGAACGGAACCTGCAAGGCAAAGGCATAATGAGCTAGTATGCATAGCATACTAGCTCATTATGAATAACTTACCTGAGAACGAAGACCCCGGAGCGGTCCTCATCCACGACCTTCTCCGCCGCCATCAATACGGGAGTGACTTCTGGGTCTCGCCGCTCCAGCGCTGTGATTCGCTGGAGCGGCGATGATGTCACTCCCGCGCATGCGCAGGAAAGCGGCATATCGCCGTGAACTCGGCATGCGCAGTGCGCCTGCGCGCCGCTGTCAACCCCTCATGCCCCGTAGACAGCGATGCCTCTTTTTTTCTAAATATCTCTTAAACCATGTAGGTTTAGGAGATATTTATTGGACCTACAGGTAAGCCTTAATCTAGGCTTACCTGTAGGCCAAAGTGCTTTGGAAGGGTTTACTTCCACTTTAATACTGTTAGCTCTGCATGGACACTCCAGATCTAGCCCTGCATGGACACTCCAGATCTAGCATCTATAACCAACACCTCCCTCGTGTTGAATTACCCGACCCCAGTGGGCCACCAGCTGGGCATTGGCTCTGAGGCACCCTTGTTATGCTCAGAGGACACTATGCAGCTTATTATTAACTTTGGGTATTATTTCTAGATGCACCTACTACTCTAAAAAAGGCAATCTGTTCTTTTTAATGTTCTTGCACCCCAGAAGAAGAAAAATCTATTTAGAAACGCATTGGGTGTTTTCCATCAACATTCTCTGTTTGGTGTTTCCCCTTTCGAGTACAGTGTATCTAGATAGATCATCCAACCCAATTTTAACATGTATTGTCATACATATATTTTGTACAGTTTGTAATAATAAAGAATAATAATTACATAGCTGAGTTTTGGGATTGGGATTTGATGATCCCAGACTAGACAGACAGAAAGTCTTGGTCCAGATAAATAACCCCAGAAGGCAAAAAAGGTTGTGTATGTATATGTGTTTAAATGCTGCAATATTGACCTTTCACTTAAGTGTACCTTATGTAATAGTGGAAGTTGACTTGGTTAAAATGTTTTTTCTTTGATTTGAATATAGTTGGGAAGACTTACCGTATTTATCGGCGTATAACACGCACCCCAAGTTTAGGAGGGAATTTTAAGGAAAAAAACTTACATTTAAATGCCCATCAATGCAGCCTTATCAGTGTCCATATGCAGCCTTGTCAGTGTCATTTGCAGCCTTGTCATGCAGCTTTGTCATACAGCCTTGTTATGCAGCCTTGTCAGGGTCATATGCTGCATTGTCAGTGTCATTTTCAGCTTTGCCATTTAAAAATGGCGGCGCCGAGATACAGAGCCGGATGTCCTGCTTTTGGCCGCCTTCGGCCGTTCTCAGTGGCTTTCGGCAACTCTCGGCCGTTCTCGGCAGTTTTTGCCCGAAAGCCGTTGAGAGCGGCCAAAGGCGGGCGAAAGCCACAGAGAATGGCCGAAAGCTGCCCACAGGCTCACAGATCGTGGTTCCTAGCTATTAGGAACTCATGATCTGCATCTCCTCTCAGAACAGAACACACACACATCCCTGTTCTGCCTCTCGTGCCCGCGATTGCTTGCGGCCAGCGGTCATCACGAGCGCCGGTCACGAGCATCGGCACCCCCGCAGTGCAGCGGGCACATGCGATCACCTGCTATCCCGCTTAAAGGAAATGATGTACAGCTACGACAGCTCGTGGGATCGTGCCGATCTGCCGATGTATAATGACGGCGGCTGGTCGGCAAGTGGTTAAAGGTGAATTCCAGGTATGAATAGTTTTACATATTTACATTGGTTCAAGGTGGACCTATGTAACTATGTATGGAAGTAAATTACTGTAGTAGGCACTGCTTCTAAAGTGATTTTTCACTAGATTCTGGGTCCCATTCCAAGCCATTGCCCTGCTGCTTACCAAACACAGGAGATCACCTCTCGACACTGATGCCATTCAGAGAAAACTTCGCATTTTTTCAATGAATGCAAAGCATTCTCTGATGGGATGAGGGGGAAATTGTGATGTCATCACCCGACCTCCCCACCTCATCCAATCAGAACACTTTACATTTATTGTGAAAATGCAAAGCTTTCTCTGAGTGGCACCTGTGCCAAGTGCCGACCTCCTGTGTTCAATGAATAGCAGAGCAACTGCTGGGCATGGGAACTGGAAGCTAGTGGAAATCAGTGTAGTAGCAGCTTGTAGGGCATATGTGTGTTCACAATGCAGCAGAGCAGCCACCCTACAGTGATTTCTAGCTCACTTTTAGAAGCAGTGGGAGGGGTGGGAGGGGTCCCCCCCCCACACACACACACATACACACACACACCACTTTCCAGTGGTTCTTGGGCTTACCTGGATGATCCATAGGTGATGATTTAAAAAATGTTTACAGGTTACCAGTTAAGAGTTACAGAGGAGATCTAGTGCTAGAATTATTGCACATGCTATAAAGTTCACGGCAATACCTTACATGTGTGGTGCGAAAACCGTTTACATATGTGGGCGTGATATACGTATGCATTTGCCACTGCGCACAAGCATGGGGAGGATGGGGGTGCTTTACATTTTTTTAATTATTATTTATTTGAGACTTTTTTTTATTTTTTTTAGCTGTCCCTATAAAAAAAATTGTGGATTACTTTTATTGCTATAGCAAGAAATGTAAACATCCCTTGTGATAACAATACAGCAACACAGGTACTCTTTATGGAGAGATCCTCTACAACAAAAGGCAATAGACAAAAAAAAAAAAATTTGATCTACTGCTTTAAAAAAATGGCCTTGTGTACATCGGACCAGAACTGGACGTGACATCACGACTTCGCTCCGGTCCTCCTGGACCATAGAGTTTAGCTGAGGCCATCTTTCCTCAGTTAATCTCTGTGGTCAGCCGCTGCAACTGCCGGATTGGTTCCTGGGGCTACCAATCTTGAGGGGGAACACCACACCAAAATATAAACAAAAACAGACCCTTCAGTCTTTTGGCTCTAGAATGGATGAAACCTCATGCTCAATTTATTTAAAAAAATGCTGTGGGGTCCCCCCCAAATCTATACCAGGCCCTTTGGGTCTGGTATGGATCTTGAGAGGAAACCTCATGCCAAAATAAATAAAAACATACCTAACCCTTATCTGAGCATGCAGCCTGGCAGGTCAGGATGGTGGGGACAAGCAAGCGCCCCCCCCCCCCCCCAAACCATACCAGGCCACATTCCCTTAACATGTGGGGTAGGTGCTTTGGGGTAGGGGGAAACTCTGCCCCCCACCCCAAAGAACCTTATCCCCATGTTGAGGGCATGTGGCCTGGTATGGTTCAGGAGGGGGGGTGCTCGCTCGTTCCCAGCCCAAAGGACCTTGTTCCCATGTTGATGGGGAAAAGGGCCTCTTCCCCTCAACCCTGGGCTGTGGTTGTGGGGGTCTGCAGGCAGGGGCTTATCGGAATCTGGAAGCCCCCAGATTCCAGGTCCTATGTAAATAAGTATGGGGTTCGTAGTACCCCTACCCATTCACCCAAAAAAATCCAGTGTATTATAATAAAAACATGAGAGTTTTTGACAGGTCCTTTATTAAAAATTGCTAATGTCCCCCGCCGTAGCTCCAATGTCAAAGAAGATGTCTTTCTCCGACGTCGCGGACTACACTCCATTTTTTTGCATTGCTAACATTGCCTCTGAGCACAAGTCGCATGTCACAAGTTGGATCAGTTAAGATGCTGATCCGACTTAGATGTGACTTCCTTTCAATTCTATGGGCTGAAATCGGACAGAAGTCTGATCAAAGTAGTGCAGCAACCTTTTCAAAAGTTAGACAGACCAGTTAAGACAGCTCTTCTAGGGAACCATTGATTTTGACATGTCATGTGACTTGTGCTCTTGAAATCGGAGCACTTGTTGCACCAGTGTGAACCAGCCCTTAACAAAAGAGTAAAAAAAAAAAACACCTTTTTACTTTCCAGGGGGAGGTGGAGCATGCAGGGATGTAATAATAATGAATACCATAATTGTGCAGAGTTTCTCATGCAACATTTATATTTGCTTGCGTACTACTCTTCACTTACTTTGTTCAATAAACATAAGTTATACACTGTAAACATCATTTTTAAAACTATACTTATAATGTATAATTTATGTATAATAAACTTTATAAAAAATAACCGACCGGCTGGGGATCACACATGTTTTATGTTTCCTACTTAGGTCACTCTATTATTTACTGTAAAACACAACTTACCAAATGCTGTCATCAGAGAGTTCCAAGAACTTCCCGTCTGTGTCATAGTGCATGTCTATGACCATGTTCCCATCTGTGTTATGGGCGGAGTTGAAATTTGTAATTACTCTGGTAGGGATGCCCAGACACCTGAGGGCTGATGCAAGAGACAATCATATAATTAGCATATATCAAGGTGATTTCCAACAAAGGTTGAGAGTAATGTATGATTTCTATTTTGAGAACAGAGCATTAGTGCATTATGTTTACCTTCTTAGTGATAAGGTTTATTAGATTTAGCATAACATTTATTGGCTTGGAGCAAAACCTGTCACTCCCTTTTTATTCTTGGCTAAAAAGTTATTTTGACAGGTTGACTTTAAAGTGTATCCAAACCCAACAACAAAAAAATGATATAATTGTAGCACTACCTGCGCAAGGGCCACTAAGTTGTGTCCCAGGTTCTTTTCACTTTGTATAGCAGGAGCCAGGCAAACAGAAATGTTCAATCTTCTTGCTCATAAAACTAGGGGTTGGCGTTTTAAAAGTTTATTGCAGATTAGCTTAGGTGGGGTTTAGGGAGCTGTGGCATACTCTAGGGCACCAAACAAGAGTGTGAGAACACTCTTTCCTTTGCAGATACTTCTTAAACAGTGGCGGCACATCCATTAGGGGCACCCCTTAATCCATGCGTCTGGCCCCTAATCTACATGCAGGGCACCAGACGCATGGATTCCAATGGGGTTCTTTTTTTTTTTTAAACACATGATTAGAGCCTGAGGCTCTAATTTGCTTAAAAAAAGGTAGGCTTGGGGTGCAGAGTACTGTGCCCTGAGCCCACCCAGTTGTGTGACATTAGCAAATTTATATTTGCTAAGGTCTTCCTGATTCTCCTCACAGACAATCAGGAAGCAGTTCCTGAGACCCGATTGGCCAGGGAGTCTTAGGACAGGTCTCCGTACCCACCTGCTCTTCGGCCGGGAGGAGAAGCAATGCCTGTAACAGGAGGGAAGAGACGGAGCGGACGAGTGGGAGCTGGTGACTTTAAAGAGAGAGGGGAGCCCAATTGGATGAGCGGGAGTAAGTGCGGAGAGCAGAGAGCAGGGAAGTAGTGTGAGTACCTACCGAGGCCTCTCCTTTTTGTTGGTGCTGTCATTTTGGATATTACACAGCCTGTTTTCTGGATTCTGAAGTGGTGGCGGGGTGTCTTGATTGCCACCCCCCCAAAAAAATTCAGAACCAGCAGCCATTGTTCTTAAGGCCTCTTTCACATAGACAGTCCGATCAGGTCCGCCTGTCAGTTTTTTAGGTGGACCTGATCGGATCATCCAGTGGAGTGGCGCCATCAGATGCGATCCTGTCTGCCAAAAACAGACAGATGGTGGTCCTATTCCCCATACGTCCAGTGGATCAGATGGCATTGCATTTGATTCCCCATAGAGGAGTATGGGACTGAGTCCGTGTCCGTTCTGCATAGTGGAGCGGAGAGGTATATGTCATCGGCCTGCTTAGTGGGGACCAGCAGAGAGATCCCCCGCTGTGCAAGCAAATTCTGCTTAGCGGAGGCGCCTGTGTGAAAGGGGCCTAATAAAGTCCTTTGGACAGGAGGACATAAAGTGGACAACACTGTGACACCATTATTGTCCCGGACCAGGCAAGCCTTACCCCCGATTCTCATATATGGTGTGCGGGAAAAGCAACGAATCCTGAGCGCTTCCTGAACTGCATTGAAATTGTACTTCGTTCATGCGATCTGCCACTGGTGGCAATGTTAAATGAATGACACCCCAAAACAGATCGCAAAATATAGTGCGATTGTAAAAAAACGGATCGCGTGTGAACACCCATGCGATCTGATTCCAGTGCGGCAAAAAAAAAATGACTGCACATTTTTGTGCAGTGTAGTAAAAAATGAATGGGCTTAAATCGCACTGCAAAGAATCGCATGTGATTTGAATTGAAAAGCAGTGTGATTCCTATCTGAATCACATGTGGTCCCACACCACCCAAGTGTGAACCCAGGCTAAAAATTTGTGCACCAGGGGTTAACAACAGCGACAGTCATGCTTGGATGTCTCCCTCAGACTCAGACAGACAGACTCTTCTGTGAAGCTTCCAGATTGGATCCTCAGTGGTACCCCTCTTTTGGCAGACAAGGAACTTGTAGCAGGACAGCCCCCCCAGCTAGGCATAATAAGACAGGCAGACCTTCAGCAGCATGGCCAACATGAGTGGGTACCTCTCCTCCTGGGGAAAAAACACTGCTCTCTGAGGTTCCAAAATATTTATGCACTCCCCAACCACCATCTGGACACACCTCCCCAGGGATTGCCTTTGGCTGCATAAATATTCAGGTTGCTCATTTGACTCTCCCACCACTACATTCTAGAAGTCTCCAGAAAACAGGGAGAAGCCATCAAACTTGTAGCCTGCAGAGCCCAGAGCAGTCTAAAGCAATTGCATGCTGCTCTGCTTATTACAGGAGCACCACAGGACCAAACCCTTTGGAGGGTGCTACATAATATAATAAAATAAATAAAGGGATATGGAGAAGCTCAGGGGGGGTACCTCGTCCTGAAATTATATATAGAAAACGAAGAAGGGGGGGTTTTAGCCAACCTAACGGACTATCACGGTACCTGAACGGATGTATGTCTTAATACAAAAGATTGATTCTAAATAGTTTTATTAACACATAATATACAAAAAACATGTCACATAAAAAAAGGGGGGGTTCATTGCAATCCAAAAGTGTACATATACATATAGCTATTGATAAATCAGAATGTTGAGACAAACTCGCTGATAGAGTGCTGGTTGACGCGTTTCGCTTAAAGCTTCTTCAGAACCAGAGTATAGCAGTTCGTATATCTTCCAATTCTTGTTGATAAGGTAGAAACTAGTATATGTCAGCAGTACCCGGTTAGTTATCTAAAAGTGAGTCTCTCGGGAAAACCGTCGAGAACTCGCCGAGTTTGGGGTCTGAAGCCAGCAAACAAGGCATGAGATAAAAATTAGAAAGAGAGAAGATTAACAGTAGTAGAGCTTGGGTGTGCCGGAACCGGCCAATGGCGTAGTGGTATTATATAGATAGATCTGTAGTGCCGATGTCCTTGAAGATCCAGTAGGGCCCTACTTATGGGTCCCTTTGGAAGGTAGTAATTTCCAGTCAATGGCATTAACACTGTACCAAATCCAGCATCACATAAGTAAACTAGTAGCCGCTTGTAAAAAAGAAGAATCACCAGCTTATGGGTCCCTTTGGAAGGTAGTAATTTCCAGTCAATGGCATTAACACTGTACCAAATCCAGCATCACATAAGTAAACTAGTAGCCACTTGTAAAAAAGGAACACCCCAGCTGGGAAGAATCACCAGCTCTGTAGGGTCAAACTTCAATGGCTGAATCCATTAGTTGCAGACCCTGAACAGAATATGGCAAAGGTAGCTTCCCAGCACTCCATCAGAGATGGAGTGCTGGGAAGCTACCTTTGCCATATTCTGAATAGGGTTCAATTTTTTAGGAGTTCCCTTCACCGGAATTAAGAGGCCAAGCCCAACCCCTGAAAAACAACCCCACACCATAATCCCCCCTCCACCAAATGATTTTGACCAGTACACAAAGCAAGTTCCATAAAGACATAGATGAGTGAGTTTGGGGTGAAGGAACTGGCCTGTACAGAGTTCTGACCTCAACCTGATAGAACACATTTGGGATAAATTAGAGTGGAGACTAACATCACAAATGCGCTTCTGGAAGAATGGTTAAACATTCCAATTGACACACTCCTAAACCTTGTGGACAGTCTTCCTAGAAGAACTGAAGCTGTTAAAGCTGTGGTGGGCCAACTCCAATATTGAACCCTACGGACTAATGCCCCATACACACGGTCGGAAATTCCGACCACAAAGTCCGTCTGATTTTTTCCGACGGATTTTGTCCGACACTGGTGTTGCATACACACGCTCGGACAAAGTTGTCGGAAAATCCGACCGTGTGTACGGGGCATTAGACTGGGATGCCATTAAAGTTCATGTAAAGGCAGGTGTCCCAATACTTTTGGTAATATCGTGTTTGTAAAGAAATTTGTTCCTATTTGCAATATGTGCATCTGATCTGGAGAGAATTTTTTTTTTTTTTTTATATAAATAAAGTTTAATTTTGAACCTGAAACCCCCTATAATTTCTGTTTTCGTTTATGGATGGTTCTGTTACAGCCTAGAACAAAACACTAGCCGATTCGGCCTTTTAGGTGAAGTATTTGAATTGCACATCTTGGCATCCAGGGATTTATTATTTAATGTTATAATCATAAAAAAAAAAAAAAAAAAAGCTTTATATTTTTAATATATGCTAGTCACAGCAGACACACTGTGGGGCCTGGCAGCATACTTCAGGTATGTAAATGGTTTTTACAGTAGTAATTATGAGTCATAATCGCGTGATTAGTAGTTATATTTCTACATACATTATAGCATATTCCTGCATATCATTTCCAAAGTCCAGCACCAATTTTGGGAAGTAAGAACCCTCGTTGCAATTAATAATTTCATATTTTAAGATTTTTTCTGATACATATAAGGGGTAATGGCAAAGTTTAAAGGTGAATGCCATGTAAACCTTGAAATACACTGACGAAACAGCTGCTTTATCCATGAAAGTATTTGTATTTCTGTTTCTCCAGCTCTGAAATTTACACAGCCCTGTCACACAGCCGTCATGCCTAGCAGGGCAAGGAACCTAACTTTTCTGTGCTGCAGTTAAAAAAAGACACTGTCACTTTTCCCTACATCGGCATGGCCTCCTGGCTTTTGCACATAAGAGGAACAATTCCGAACTGCACACATAATATAACTATGGGCATATTGCACAAAAGCAAGAAAATGTACACCTTACCTGTACACATCACAGCTGCAAAGACCCAGCACTGGCCATACTTCACTGGCTTGTATTCGTCATTTTTCCATTTCCAAAGAATTTCCACACTACCATTCCAGCTGTTTGGGTCAGCCCCATCTGAAAACTCTTTTTCCCACTTCCCTTCAAGCACACCATAGTCATCGTTGCTGTTGACCTTCAACCACAAACAGAATATTGTTACTATTGTTTTCTACTTTCATTGCATAATGGATATAATCAAGGTGAGGGATCCAATTGTGCCTACAAAACTGTTAAAAAATTTCAGTCCCATAGCATCACCTCGGTGATCCTTTTAAAGAGTTTGTTACCCCACCACTTCATATTCTTGATATGTGGCTGCTATACCATGTACTTGTATGAGTAAGTCTCCTGTTCTCTTTGGATTGTTTACCTTATGTGAAATCCCTGGTGTTCCTGCCTGTCCCTCTGCTTTCCTATTAAAAACTGACCACACTAGGCATGAGAGCACAGTGTGGTTAGTTCTGTAGCTATGCTGTGAACTCAGTGTACTCTCCTTCAATGATCAGACTTGTCCTGACACGCCTCTGCTACACAGCCATTTACTGGGAAGGTCAGTGCACTGCTGCTTCTCCTCCCCCAGCTCTTACACAGCTGAAAACAGAGCAAATGTCATCAAAAAGGTATTTATAATGTTTTTTATAGCTATAGAAAAATGTTTTAACTTTCATTTCTTTTTTAAACTAAATGGGTTTTACAAGGTGATCATTTACAATCACTTTAACTGTTCTTTCTGGCCAAGTTAAGAAGTTCCATATAGTATAAGTAATAAATGCTTAGTACAAGCATTGACAAAACTAATGGTAGTGCAGAAGGTGTTAGTAAACCAATGAGAGCTCTAAGCCGTTGAAGGCTATTGGGCTTCTCCACATATTGGGCATAGTGGATCAACAATAATAATGGTGTCAATTGACCATACTCTTGGCTATCTTTCTAGCAATTTTGTCTACTAGTATACCTTATTTGACTGCAACTCAATCAATGGATTTAAGGTAACCTTCCTCTCCAATATTTTTGTGTTTTTCATGTTCAAACTCTTGGTGGTAAGTTGTCCTGATACATCAGGCCATTTTTGTAATGAAAAGTTTGTCGATAGAATTGCCAGAGTATATGGTCAGATAATAATTTTGAACAGATACAACAATTTTCAAACAATCTTAGATACCGTATTTATCGGCGTATAACACGCACTTTTCCCCCCTTAAAATCGGGGGAAAGTCGTGGGTGCGTGTTATACGCCGATACCCCCAAAAAAAAAAATGACAAAAATCGGTTGCAGCACCGAAAAATGGCGACCGCGGACGAAAAAGGCCGAACCGCGGACGAAAAAGGCCGAACCGCGGACGAAAAAGGCCGGAAAAAGCCGAAGCGCGGCCGAAAAAGACCGAAGCCGGCTGTTCAGCTCCGCTCGTAGTCCCGCCTCCCTGCGCTCGCTCCCGAAACAGCAGGGAGGCGGGACTCTGAGCGGAGCTGAACAGTCGGCTCGGTCTTTTTCGGCCGCACTTCGGCTTTTTTCGGACGCGGTTCGGTCTTTTTCGGCCGCGCATGCGCGGTTTGTCACGCGGCGGGAAATTTAAAACGCGGGCAAACTGCAAATGACACTAGCAAGCTGCAAATGACACTGGGCAAGCTACAAATGACGCTGGGCAAGCTACAAATGACGCTGGGCAAGCTACAAATGACGCTGGGCAGGTTGCAAATGACGCTGGGCAGGTTGCAAATGACGCTGGGAAAGGTTGCAAATGACGCTGGGAAAGGTTGCAAATGACGCTGGGCAAGCTGCAAATGACGCCGGGCAAGCTGCAAATGACGCTTAAATGTAAGTTTTTTTTTCTCCCTAAACTTCTCTCCTAAACTTAGGGTGCGTGTTATACGCCGGTGCGTGTTATACGCCGATAAATACGGTACTTTTAACCAGATTTTGCTCTCTAAAAAATCAAAGCAATATGCCATTAAAGGTTTATGATTGGTTGCTTACCATTATTCATTTTTTTTCAGAATAAAAATTAGTTATAAGTGATTGAAACCAACTGAAAAATGTATTGTGTATGGATGTGTTATTTTCTCATAACGAGATTCAAATTTTAGACTTAGCACTAAACCTGATTCATGATTTTGTACGAATCCCAATAGCACTTAGTGCTGATATTTTAAGACTTATGTTTCCTGTGATTATGGAGACATCAGATGTCCTCCATACTTTAGGTAATCTGATAAAAGGACAACACTGAGATTGTAATGCTCTTCAATCTTTATAAATCAGCTTCACTGTAATTCAAGGATCTCTACACACAAAACGATTGATTCTTACCATTGCACTGATGACTCTTCCCACATAGATGGGATTGTACCTCTGGGAGCAATCAAAAGCTGGGTCTTTCTGATAGTCCAGACTTCTATCCAAGATGTCCAAGCAGATATTCAGAATATTATTTTCAAACTAGACAAGTCAAACATAAAAGATCAAAGCCATGTAAGCTTGACAAAAACATTAAATATAGTACTATAAACGGATGTAGAAGAAGATGCTATAGAGTTTATGAAAAAGACTAATAAGGTACATGAGGTCCATACTGCCTTCCATTACTTCACTGATATATTCCCCACCACCCCTTTTTCAGAGCATTGACTGCATTTGCTTGATCAAATCAAGAAAAGTCTGGGTAGCCCATTTTCAACAACAAGTTATGTTGAGTATCTTAAATTAATTGTGCATGGTCTGATTTCAGAACTCATGGTAGACTTGCAGTCTAGTTTGTGAGCAGATAGGGTAACTAAAGCTGGCCATAGATTTTTTTTTGAGCTGGTGGGCTGATCAAAAAAAATAAAACAAAAGGATTCCCCCATCAACACAAGTGAAGTGGATGAGGGAATCCTCCAAGCTATGCTATTGTATTTTGACTCCACTGAGAAGTCAAAATAGGGGGGGACTCCTCAGCTGTCAGAATACTCTGATTAGCAGATCAAGTGAAAATTTTCCAACATTCCCATTCAAGAGAAGCCAATCATTGGATTGACTTCTCAGGAATGGGAACAGCCATAGATGGATAGAAAATCTACCGCTCCTCTCTGAACCAGACAATTTTCAACCCATCTATGGTCAGCTTTAGTTCTGCCATATTACCATCATGTATCTTCGCTCCTTTATTGGCTACATAATATCAACCATGACAGTATGAGTCTAAAATTAGTGAATTTTCTGCTGCCTTGCATATATTTATAATTGGTTGTTGACAGACACATTTAAAAGGATATTAAATCATAGATAAATATGACATTGGTGAAATACACTCTGCTTTATATATCTGAATGTCTGATGAATTTACCTGACCATAGTTCCATCCCATCCCTGTTACATGTTTCTCATTTCCCATGAAAAGGACACCATGGTCATTTAGGATATATTCTTGCCTTTCTTCTTCATTGGCCATGTACACATCATCATCTATAGAGAAGAAGTT
The DNA here is from genome assembly GCA_028564925.1 of Lithobates sylvaticus. Taxonomy (NCBI): domain Eukaryota; kingdom Metazoa; phylum Chordata; class Amphibia; order Anura; family Ranidae; genus Lithobates; species Lithobates sylvaticus. The sequence continues at coordinate 149,849,991 of CM053037.1, forward strand.
AAGACATAATCTTCATTGAAAGCTTAGTTATGGAACATATCTGGGAAAGTTACATTTAGCTAAGCATACAATATATGTATTTAGAGCCCAGTTGAAGTCTCACACTTTTTTTAATCTCTATATAATCCTGAAAATTGGAAATTGTTGGTACAAAATCTATCTAACTACATATATATTTCTGTGATTTATGTTGGGCTTTAAGTTTGCCTTCTATAATGCTAGAAAAAGGGCAGATTGGTACTTGCTAATACAGTCTCTTTTTACTTTTCATAATTTTAGAAACCTAGATTTTCTTTCCGATATTTAATTTACAGAATACATACATACATGCCTTGATAGGCAGTTTTACACACTTTATACAGTATCTTTTATATGTTACTTTATAACATATTCAATTATTTTTCCAAATTATTCATTCTCTTGATACGCTGTAATCTTTGTGTACTATGGCTAGCTAGTTGACTACAATAGGAAAGAAGAGTGTCAAGACAGTTGGACTTGGAGTGTAGAAAAGTTTAAATCTGCCCCCCTCTAAAAAAAAAAAATTCTATGCAATACAAATAAATTGTGTGAATGTTAAAGGTGATGTATTTTAAATATTCTTTTTTATAACTCATTCCATCTTTGAAGCTCAGAACTAAAATCTGTTGCCAATGTATAGCTACCTTTACTTTACTCTTGTATCTTGCACATTGCTCATAGTGTACATTAGAAGCTGCCCACTTCCCTATAACCGCTGTGTCAGTGGATGACGACCAGCATTATCCAGCCTTGTCCTTCTGAGCGGGTGTAACTATTGGCGATCTGCATGCTAGGAATGCCTCCTTATCGTGACTGACACCTGTAACTCTGCCAGCCCCTTCCACCAGCCACAGCGGGTGGCAGAGGTGAAGAGACACACTGATGATGTGACTGGGCCAAAAATATTCTATATATCAAAACAACACAGTGTGAGTAGAATATTCTTTTTGCTGGTGGAGTAAACAGGGAACCAGTGAGGTTATCATTTTCATTGACTAGAGTTTAGCTTTAGCAAAGTATTTTGGTATCCACAAATTCACAGGCAGTAAAAATTGTCTGTAAAGCCCCATACACACGCGCGGATTATCCGAGGACCAGGTCCGTCAGACCATGTCCGTCATACTTTGTCTGATGTTGGTTTTGCGTACACACGGTCGGACAAAGTTGTCAGAAAATCCGATCATTCTAAACGTGGTGACGTTTGTTGCCTACGACGGGACTACGTAGAGGCTAGTAGCCAATAGCTTTGGTCTTGTAATGTGATCTGAGCATGCGTAGCACTTTGTCCGGTCGGACTACCATACACACGATCGGATTTGGTGTGATCGGACCTTGTTGTCCAAAAATCTATCCAGCAGGAGATAGGACTTTGTCCGTCAGACAATCTGATGGAAACTGTCCGATGGTGCCTACACACGGTCTGATTTTCCGACAACATTGTAGGATAGGACAGAATCCATCGGAAAATCCTACCGTGTGTATGGGGCTTTAGAGTTTTCTGACTGCTGCAAAGGATTGTCATTGCTTTGAAATACTCATTGTTAAGTCACATGTGACTCATAGATGTAAAGATCCTTGTCTATGGTCAGTAATACTCATGTCTTCTAACTCCTCCTCAGATGAGTATACCAATGTTCATATAAATTGTTGAAAATTTAAATTGCTGTATAGTAAACAGATTTTTGTCAGTGCTTCAGTCAGTTAGGCCTTACCTAGACACCAGGGGTTGAAAAGCAAAATGAATTTGCCAAGGGAATATGTAACTGTTTGACCCATCACAGAAATCCGAACACTGAGGTCATATCTCCCTATGACCGCTGTGGCAGGACTAGACATGATTATCTTCAGGGAATTGCCAGGGCTGGACTCTAGGACTGCACTCCACATGCCACTGCTCCATGAGCTGGACAGAGGAAACTCCACATTTGTGTTGGCATATCCTGACTTTGGTGGACCTTTCAAGGACACAAAAAAGACCAAAAAAATGCATTAGTATGAAATCTGAGAGTGAAACATATAAGTATATTTTACCAGGATGGATGTAGAAAGTACAAGAAAAGTATTCATTCAAAACTGTATATTGTCATTATCATTTTTGCATCAGTTATTCAGTGGAAAATAACGGTATACCAAAGTGCCTATTTCATAGCCTCAAACTTTTGGAGATGAGAGAGAGCGAGACAAGGTTTACTAAAAAGTATGTAGGGTAAAGGACGCTGTCCTGCTTCCTTCATCATATGGTGTTCCAAATAACAACTCAAATGATATGCCCCGTACACACAATCAGACTTTCCAACAACAAAACCGTGAAATTTTGTTCAAGGGTTGTTGGCTCCAACTTGTCTTGCATACACACGGTCAAACAAATGTTGGCCAACAATTACGAACGTGGTTACATACAAGACGTACGTGATATCTCCATTACGAACGCTAGTTTTACAAGACTGAGCACTTCCGGCTCGTACTTGATTCTGAGCATGCGTGTTTGTACTTTGGACTTTTGTGCGATGGACTTTTGTACACACGATTGGTCCGACAACAAAAATTTGTTGGTGGAAAATTTGAGAACCTGCTAGCCAACATTTGTTGGTGGAAAGTCCGACAAATGTTGACTAGCAGGTTCTCAAATTTTCCGATCGTTCTAACGAAGATACAATTTTGACTTGGGGCATCAGTGGCATATACTGCTTATAGATTAAGGCCTATATTAGGACAAGATTATGCGAGTTTAGCCTGACATTAGGGTTTGTCTTGTGTTGTGTCTTGCAGATAAAATGGATCGATTCAATGATCAGGATTTCCTCCCCCAATTCATTGATTTGTACAGAGAGCTGCCTTGTCTGTGGCAGACAAAACACCTCTTTTATACAAATCGACTAAAGAGGAAGGCAGCACTGGATAAATTGCTGGAATTTGTGAAGCCGCAGATCCCCACAGCAGACATCGACTATTTGAAGTGCAAAATTGGTGACCTGAGGAGCACATATAATAGAGAGCGCAAGGAGATCCAGGATTCCCAGAGATCAGGAGCAGCAGCAGATGACATTTATGTCCCCAGGCTGTGGTAATTCTGACAAAAAATGTCCAACCGAGCCTACACACGGTCGGAATTTCCGACAACAAGCTGCCATCGAACATTTGTTGTCGGAATGTCCGATTGTGTGTATGCGGCATAAGATCCACCCACCAAGACTTTTTAATGCCTCCCAAGAGCATAACCCCTGCTGTGCAATACTACTGGACAGCCATAATGTTAATTTGCTCATGATTTGGATGCCAGTTCGTAATTTTCACCATATTATTTGCTCCTGTTGGATGAGATGTCCTGGATAATTACACACCTCTGATGGTTTTGCATATACAGTGTACAGGGGGTCCCCGAGTTACGAACTCGTTAGGGACTGGCCGCCTGTACGGAAGTCGGAAATGTTCGTAAGTCGGCGCGCATGCGCAGACCGACAAATACGGAGATTTACAGACATTTCCGATGTTCTGTCTATTGCCGTTCTGCGCATGCGCTGCAAATTACGGACATTTCCGGCATTTTCCGAAGCTCCGTACGGCCGCGCATGCGCAGAATGGCAGAAAGACGCCGAAAATGACCGAAAAATGGCGGAGGGTCCCCGCAGCACCCCGTTCGTAAGTAGGGGTTGTTCGTAGGTCGGGTGTTCGTAAGTCGGGGACCCCCTGTATATATTATCGTGTTTCATATTTATAATATATGATGGTTTTGCAACTGTGCAGGCATGTTTACCACTCTTCCACACCATGTTGATCATTTTTGTTGCTTACATAACAGATTGGACTATTCTTAATACTATACTAAAGTTCTAGTGCACAGTTATCCAGTCCCATGGGGGACTGTATTTATGGTTAAAATGTCCTCAGGTCTGTGTTTTGGGGGGTTTCTTTTGTAAAGCTATAGATGCAAATGTGATTTTTTTCTAATATGAATTCAGGGACCTTGATGCTTTTGCCTTCTTCTGATGCCAATGACAAACAACCTACAAACACAACAAGAAAGTGTCCAGTTTCTCAGTTCAGAATTTGTAAAACAAAACTGTGAAGTGTGGTCCTTGTAGAGTGTCTTTCCATCAACCTGAACAGTACAACTCTAACCCTAAACTATAAATTAAAGCAATCATAGCACCAATGACAGGAGATGCCAGATGAAGGATACCTGTGCGTGCAACAAACACTATGCTCTGCCAGTCACGTAGTGGTTTGTTGAATTCCATAGTTAGTCTACAGGATTGCCCTCTACGCAGTATCAGTTCAGAGCTGTTATACATATCCGTATGGTGGGCCTTTTTATTGGATTCTGCAGGAATAAGAAAGAAGTAAATTTAAAGCCGGAAAGGGAACAAAAGGAAATTACATTTTTTACATAATTAGGTTAAAAAAAGTCCATCTAGTTCAACCAATAGAACAAATAAATAAATACTATGGTCCAATGATTATTGTGTAAGTAAATATAAGATATGTACCACCCGCTTAAAGTGCATTAAAAGTTTATATATATACAGGCCACCCTTCTGAGTCACTTCTTATCTCCACCCCTAACCACCTCTGAGCACCTTTGCTTGGTTTGATCCCCTACCCACCTCTCAGTACTGCCCCTTTTAGAGAGTACAGAGCCCAGTATAACTTTGTGGTGCTAAGTAATTTGTATAAAATTTGTTAATGATAGCAAGAAAAGTAGTAAAATATATTCCCCACAGCCAGCAGCAATAGACCCCTAGCAACAATAGATTCACTCAGAAACAATAGACCCCCCTAGCAACAATGGACCCCCACAACAAAATACCACCCAGCAACAACATATCTCCCAGCAGCCAGCAACAATAGACCCCCTCCATCAATAGTAGATCTTTTCCAGCAATAATTGCCCTACCAGCAACAATAGACCGCCACTCAAACATAGATCCACTCCAGCAACAATAGACCCTCCAGCCCACCCCAGCACCCCTTGCCATTACAAACATTCAGTGCTGGAGGTGACAGAACTACGTTCCCGCTGAAAAAATGCCATATATATATGTATGTGGGTGTATATATATATATATATATATATATATATATATATATATATATATTGTGACAGAGGGACTCTCTGTCACTGTAAGTATATAGGAAAATGTGACACAAGATTCTCATTAAGGGTTAATGTGTGGTTCAGAACTATAATTTCTGAGTGGAGAAAGCTGTGTTTTTCGCTTTCTCCAGATTCTGTAGTTCTGAATCCAAACATTTAATCCTGTGTCCGGGTTTTGCTAGACGCCTGAAACCTGGCTGACTACACAGGTATGCAGGGTCAGTATATACTGGGGTCTGAGAATTGCTCAGAGCTCCCATTTTGGAGACAGCTTCCAGTTTGGAGATGCCTCCTAGTATGGGAGACGAAAGGTCTCCCCTGGGGTCAGGAGGGGGCCCCAGCCAGAAGCCACGAGACAGAAGTGGGGGGTCCGAGGACCCAGCTACAAGCCAGGAGACAGCAGGTCTTGGTTTCAGGAGTCAGGTCAGCTCCTATCAGGGGTGTCGGGAAAACCCCAATCCTTAGGCCAGAGGTGGGCAATGCAGCAGGGCACTGCGACTGAAGGCTAGAGAGCCAAGTGTTCCAGGAGAGCTGGATGACGCAGTCAAAAGGACTAATAAGAAGAGCAGCAGTGCTGCAACATGTGAGCTAGGTGGCTCAGTATTTTCGTTCATGTATGTTATGTGGAAAAAAAACAGTGTGGGCAACTGATGTACAAGTGAACTTTTCATTTATTCAATAAAAGTGGGCTGCCACGCCCTAAAATTACAGTTTGGACTGGCACAACTGCTTGAGTTTAATCACCCCAATCTCATATATATATATACAGTATCTCACAAAAGTGAGTACACCCCTCACATTTTTGTAAATATTTTATTATATCTTTTGTATAATGTGACTGAAGAAATTACACTTTCCTACAATGTAAAGTAGTGAGTGTACAGCTTGTATAACAGTGTAGATTTGCTGTCCCCTCAAAATAACTCAACACACATCCATTAATGTCTAAACCGCTAGCAACAAAAGTGAGTCATGTGATTCGTTAGTATTACAAGGTCTCAGGTGTGAATGGGGAGCAGGTGTGTTAAATTTGGTGTCATCGCTCTCACTCCCTCATATTGGTCACTGGAAGTTCAACATGGCACCTCATGGCAAAGAACTCTCTGAGGATCTGAAAAAAAAAATTGTTGCTCTACATAAAGATGGCCTAGGCTATAAGAAGTTTGCCAAGACTCTGAAACTGAGCTGCAGCACGGTGGCCAAGACCATACAGCGGTTTAACAGGACAGGTTTCACTCAGAACAGGCCTCGCCATGGTCGACCAAAGTTGAGTGCAGGTGCTCAGCGTCATATCCAGAGGTTGTCTTTGGGAAATAGACATATGAGTGCTGCCAGCATTGCTGCAGAGATTGAAGGGGTGGGGGGTCAGCCTGTCAGTGGGAGTGTCATGGTCTGGTGTTGCATGAATGCTGCCGGCACTAAGGAGCTACAGTTTATTGAGGGAACCATGAATGCCAACATGTACTATGACATACTGAAGCAGAGCATGATCCCCTCCCTTCGGAGACTGGGCTGCAGAGCAGTATTCCAACATGATAATGACCCCAAACACACCTCCAAGACAACCACTGCCTAGCTAAAGAAGCTGAGGGTAAAGGGGATGGACTGACCAAGCATGTCTCCAGACCTAAACTCTATTGAGCATCTGTGGGACATCCTCAAATGGAAGGTGGAGGAGCGCGAGGTCTCTCACATCCACCAGCTCTGTTATGTCGTTGTGAAAGAGGACTCCAGTGACAACCTATGAAACTCTGGTGAACTCCATGTCCAATTGGGTTAAAGCAGTGCTGGAAAATAATGGTGGCCACACAAGTTATTGACACTTTGGGCCCAATTTGGATATTTTCACTTAGGGGTGTACTCACCTTTGAGGTCAGCGGTTTAGACATTAATGGCTGTGTGTTGAGTTATTTTGAGGGGACAGCAAATTTACACTGTTATACAAACTGTACACTCACTACTTTACATTGTAGCAAAGTGTAATTTCTTCAGTGTTTTCACATAAAAATATATAATAAAATATTTTAAAAAACGTGAGGGGTGTACTCACTTGTGTATGGGGTCTAAGAAGTAGGACTTGTGGGCAACACAGCGTTGTGTACATTGAAAAAAGTGACAGGTTCGTTTGCAGCAGAAACATGTCTTTTACAATGTAATCAGTATATAATTATTGGGGAGGGGTCCATCTGACTCTTTCGTGAATTTCATGATTGGTTTAGGCTGTCCAACCAAACTAAGTAGTTCTACTTTCCACCTGTGATTAAACATCCATTATTCCACGGTGATTGACACAGCAAGATACAGCTTTTTCCTAAAATAGGTTTTACTGCTTCTTTCATCTGGGAAGATGACAGGTCGCTTTGAACTCTTGTGTGATGTGAGGAATGCCGTTGGATCATGAACATATGTTTAAATCAACTAACAAACTTGAATGTATATAATGATGTGGGTGAATATCCTGTACCAATCGGCCCACGCTCATAATGTTACGTTACTCAGATGTTAATGTGTCTCATTTTATTGTGACTGTATGTGCATGCCCAAGTCATCCCTCTTAATGGAAAACTATTATTAAGGATCTTGCTGATGTCACAAGAACAATATTTTTGGATGAGTACGATCAGCCAGGCCTGCTGAACACATGGCAGAGACAAGGTGTACAAGCACACTCACTAAAAAGGGAAGTTTTATCACAAAGAAAACATTGTCTATTTACATGTGGCTGGTGGAATTCACTAGCAGATTACGTAAATAACAGTACCTATACACACTACATGAACAAAAATACTTTCAATCCTGTGAGTACACAGTGACGCCATTGTGCAGTGTTATCATGCTGGCCTTGGTTATGTCACAGGTTATGGAGCCTTCACGTGCTATATTCATTGCAGATGTTCTTAGAAAGAGGCTTATTACATGAGAATAATTTGAATAGAGAATATAGCAACCAATCAGCAGTAATCTTTTCTGTTCTGGCTGCCCTATACTGATAAAGGGAGAAATTTGATTGGTTGGTATGGATAACTACACTTTAAAGCAGTTAATCTCAGCCAGAATTTAGTGGAACCCTAGGGTTTCTTCAGAGGTTGCTAGAGATTCCTTGATTCACCTCCCATTTGATGGTGCCTAGATATTTCTGAGGCTATTGCCACTTGAAAGAGCCAGTGGCGTGACACCAATTATCATTTTAGTTGTCTGGAGGGGGTGGCTTTCTGACTACCACTATAATTCCACTGCCCATGAATGTAAGGGACATTTTTGCTATTGTCTCCTTATAAATTGGTTTTAATAGACATTTCCTTAAGCCTAAAATTGTTTTCAAGGGTTCCTTGAGGGTAAAAAAGTTGAGAAAGGCTTCTTAAAATTCTGGTTACAGATTCAAGTTTGGATTCCTATATAAAAACTGATCATTGTAAGCTCTTCCAATACTGAAATTTGGTTTGTCCCAGTGCATGCAAAGGTGGAGTCTGATATAAATAAAGGCATGTGAAATAAAAAAGGAATTCATATGCTGAATTCTATCATAGATATTAACTCATACTAACAGATTATTAATACAGTTGCCAGAATACGCACACAAAAAACGTGTAAAAACTTGTATGCGTAATCAAAATAAATCCAGTGCTCCAGTTAAAACGTCAAATCATTGTGAAACCATATCATAAAAAATCCTGCTACTATACATGTTTAACTAACATCCAAATGGTTACCACATGGACTTCTTTTACATAATTGCCAGGTTTGTTTGTACTGCCTCCAAATATTTTTTAATCATTATGTGCCCTATAATTATTTTATGTTCGATCATTCATGTTGCTCAGATTATTTTAGCAGGAATTTTTATAGTTGCAATGTTAAAAATTAGGCAATCATATAAATCTTGTGTTATATGCCATTGCGTTGATTGCCATGCTGCTGAATTCTACAATCTATATACAAATTACTGATGCTGTTTTTATTGGAAATGTTACAGCCTTGCAATTATAGTGTAACCAGTTCCAGCACATTACTGGCATTTCATGGAAATTTTCAATATCATATAACTGAAATATGTGGGAAAAATCATACTAGATCCATTGGCATTGGGTGAAAATAGTAAAGGTGGATCACTCCCAATAGGGATATGATTTTTTTGCTTGTTGGCGTAAGGTGTGGGCCACTGGATATCTCGTAGCAGTGGGTATTTCCAGTCAGTTTCTAAGCAGTGTAAAGTGAAAATTTACCTTACGCTAACCATACACTATAGATCCATCAAGGACCCTTAAAATATTTTTTATGTGTCAGAGAACCCCCCACTAAAAATTAATATATCTAGAGTTCAAGGTACACTAGCATGATCAGTAGGTTGTAAAGAGAGTATTTGACACCCAAATCCAGATTATGCTTAATGCCACCCTTGCTGTATACTACAAAATATTTTCAGTAATAATCATGATACAAAGAAATGCCCCTTTCAATGGAAGTCAATGTAGAAAGGCCTTCCTTACTTTGAAAGTCAGTGGAGAAGTGCCCTATTACATTGGATGTCAGAGGAGAAGGGCCCTACTTATATTGGGGGGTCAGTAGAGAACTGCCCCCTTAATCAGTAGGGTAAGGGCATACTTTACACTGGTGGCCAGTGCAAGGAGGGCCCACTAATACTGGTTGATAATAGTAGGAAGACTGGTGATCATTGACGGTCAGTGTTTTTTTATCTGAAAAATTAGATGCTTCACTGGTGTCATACCACTAATTCTGCAGAGAGACATTTTCCCCAGAATTATGCATACACTATCAGATAGGACTTTAATCCATCACTTCTCACTGATTAGGAAACTCTTATAAACTTCTGAAGGATACCTGATTGAGAGATATTGATCTACTCTTTCTATTTTTACAGTTCTTCATTCCTTGAAAACCACAACATAAAATGTATTAGGTAACTGCTAGCTTGGGAAAAAGGTTACTGTAAAGCAGATTTTTATTGTAGAATACAGCAATAAAATATCCACAATACTATACATTTCATACTGGGTTCATGCAAAATCTGTTTATGAGAATTGTTTTAGAGAGCTGATGTTTGCTTTTTGCGAATCTGTTGTTTCTTATCTGGAGATCCTGCCAGTAACAGCAGTTTGTGTTGCAGGGTGACAACGCTAAGCCACTGCCTTGCAATTAGCAGGAGCATTATCAACCTGCCACATGTGCTCTTTCAGTATTCCATTGGGCTGTCTATTAGATAGACCTGGATCTCCAGGTAAGACAACTGTATATAGTGATGCTAAACACACTGAAAATATATTTTTGTTTTACATACATTTTAAAGTGGAAGTCCAGCTAAAAATTGGTAGGTAGATTTTACCCCCACTTTGGGTAGATGTCCTCTTATTTCTGCCTAAAATAAATGGAAGTGAGGGGACATTGGCCAAGAACATCAGCCAGACCTCCCCCTTGAAAGGTTTGACTGATGTTTTACTTTAAAGTATATATATATATAACTCCCCGTTAGGGAGAGTCACCCTCTCTATTTGTCCTGGTGACCATTATCACTGAAAGTAAAAGTAAAAGAAAACTTCAAATTTGGGGTTGTCCCCAGAGCTGTAATAGAGAAGAAATCTTCCATTGGGGACACTACTTCTGGTGATCCTGGTGACAACCAGGAATTCACCCACTCTGGATGGATTTCCTCTCACTTTCTGTTTAGGGCCCAATGGATTTCCTATTTTCCTATCCCTGCGATTTACACTCAACAGTCCTATTGCTCTATCCAAAGTGAAAAAAAAGTTTTGCCTATAGTTCTACTTTAAAGTATATTGAAAGTCAAAACTTTTAAAAATTTTGGGTAGAGCAGGGAAAGGTTGAAAACTGTTAAAAACTGTTTGGTGGCTGTGTGTGTTGGTTTGCATGATGTTGGTCTGTTAGGAGGATGGAATCCTAATTTTCTGCTTTAGTGACAACTGTAAAATGTTAATTTTTCCATCACTTTCTATCCCAATGACAATGGAAAAACACCATGAAAAATAGAGTGAATCTTGCAGCAAGGACACAGCAATAAAAACATGGGTTCCAGAAAAAAAACAAGCTGGAGGAAACAACCAAAACAAGAAACACAGACTTTTTTATGGTCAGGATTTTCAGAAGCCGCTGTGTACTTTTGGCCCTGCATGGCCTAGTACTTTGGGATTAAGATCACTAGCTAAGGTACTATTGTCACAAAAAAGAAAGGACATGGAGTTAAGAAGCTCTGTTTTCATTAACTGTTTTCTGTTTTCCTAAGAATACGATGTATGGTAATTATATTACCAGCAGATAATTATTAAGGACTAATCAGACACGTGTAATGTATGTCTAATGGCCTGAGTATTGCATAGGAACGCTGATATCTGTGTATACTCCGATTATTAGCTGACTATGAATTTTAAACCTAAATATGTCCCATGTTTTGTATTTGTTATCAATTTTATCGATTGAAAAAATCCAAGCCTCATTTTTGGGTACTCTTTGCTTCTACAAACACTTCTACAGTTCCTTTCTATCTCTTTTGTATAGAATACCCATTTCAGGTAGTACATATGTGGGCCAATATTCACAAGTAATATGACCAAATTGAGCATTTATTGCCACAGTCATGAAGTAAAAAATAACTGAAAAACAAGCACTTCCAAAGATTGGATGAGTTTGTTATTGTCAACTAATTGTTGGAAAAGTTTCCAACATTCTTGCTCGGAATTTTGGCCAAAAAAGGTCTTGGTGGGTCCTAGTAATGCACAGTCTAAAAGTAGATGGGCAAATATTATGATGCCCAGTATTCCCCATCGCTGTTTATTCTGGGTACTCTTTGAGATTTTTCAACTGAAATTCTTATGTTTTCGAAATTAGCAGAAGGGATGGGTGTTCTGTAGCGGTAGCACATTTCCAAATGTGCCACTGGCAGCATCACCAAGTGAAAATAAAGGTAAAGTCTGAAAAAAATTAATGCAGCCACCTCGTCTTAGGACAGGTAAGCTGTGACATATATAACATGTTTGTTTTTGGGTTTAGAGACACGTTATTTCTGTGTATAATTGTATAGATGCTAAGTATAGTCATTTTCATACCATTTTTGGGAAATTTTAGCTTTAGGTCATCTTACTCAATGCTACACTGTGAGTATTCTTTTTTTTTTTTTTTTTTTTCTTTTTTTTTTTTTGCCATCTCAGTTCAACTTTCCAAGCGGACCTTACTCAGCTTTATCTGTTCATTTAGTCCGTTTTAGTGTTCACATCATTGTGGCATTTTCTTATTTACTTATAAATCTATGATCCACATCAACACTAATATTTAACTTACAACTTTTGCTATTTTATATCCCTCCCCCCACCCACTCCCTCCCTCTTCCCGCTCCGCTCGCTGTGTCCATTGACTTGATTTAAAACCTGGCTCTCGATTTTAGGTTCAGGGACTTCAACTTTTACCCTATGCACGTACCGCTTCTGCAAAACTCCACATCATTTTAAACTTTTTCCATCTGTCCCACTTCTCTACTATACCTCCCATTTCCTCTTCCGGATTTGTTCTGAGAGATTCCATCGTTCGCGTATTCTCGACTATATCTATCCACTCCCATATTGCTGGGCTATCTTGTTTCCTCCAATTCCTCGCTATCTGACGCTTAGCGGCGTTGAGTAAGTGCGGTACTAGGGAACTTTGATAGTGTTTAATAGTTCCTTTGGTGCCGTGAAATAGGATCACCCACTGATCATTTTCGAGGTTAATTCCGGTAATCTCCTTGGTATAATCTATTATTCTCCTCCAGTAAGCTTTTATCTTATAACAGTCCCACCACAGGTGTGCCATCGTCCCCTTATCCCTACAGCCTCTCCAACATTCGGCTGAGCCTCCTTGTATAAATTGACATGATTTTGAAGGTGTTAAGTACCACCTTGATAAGCACTTATAATTTGTTTCAAAGGCCCTAGAGTCTACTGCTGAACTATAGGTTAACTTAAAAAATTTTCTCAGTGTTAATGTGTCAGTTTTTGTACCCAGTTCCCTCTCCCACTTTTGAATGAATGTAGGTATCTCCACTCCCTCTACTTCCTGCAGGAGTTTGTATATCTTCGATATTGATCCTTTGGTATCACTCGCTGTAAAGATACGCTCTAAACGGGTCAAGTCTTCGATTGCCCTAATTGGTTGTGGTAAGCTTCTGACAAAGTGAGACAGTTGGAGATACCTCCACTGTGAGTATTCTACATTCAATGTAACTTTATGTAAGTGAAATTTAAGTTAAAAAATAAATATGCTTATTGGCAGAGCTTTTTTTTTGTAGAAGAGTCTTTGTAAGTCTCTTCTGCCAACAAGCTCCACTGTGTTTTCTATAGCAAACATATGCACCGCAAAAACATCATCAGTGGCTGCCCAATGGCTGAGAATATGTTGGGCTCTGGATGAGAGCAATATATGAGGAAAGTCCCTCCATTACGTGCACATTATGGCAAATGCTCACACAGACGCCCCCCCCCCCCCAACAACACACATGCATACATAGAATTCCACTTTAAGTTTGGAATATATTATGCAACAGGATTAAAGCAGTTGCAGGATTTGCTATTGTCCAACAACCACATCAATAAAAAAAAGCACTTCTTTGTAAAATGTTCTTTAAAATTCATACTACAAACACCTTTTCTTTAGAACGTTTTAAAAAATGGACTTCTGCAACATTTCAAAGTTTAATTGCTCCCGTTTTAAGCTGTATATGCTTGGAGACATTGCAAAAGCTTAAAATATTCTTTTGTTAAAAATGTATTTTAAAGATCCATAATAAAGAAGCGTTTGTATGTGGGGATGGTGCTGGCCCGAAGCATTACATTCAATATGGCCACATACAAATAATATATACTCTGTTTCATTAATTTGAAATAATTTTTGCAATTTTATAGAGCACAGCAGTGGTTTGTATAAATAGTTCAAAACACTGGGGCAATTCATAGATTAAAGATATAAACTAAAGCTTTACCAAAGCTTCCCATATACCTGTAGTGCAAATGTCCTGTTTGTAGGTGCAATAGTTAGAGGGGTTCTTTTAGCAGTTACAGTGTATATAAAACAGAAAAAGTGAATGGTTAAGGGCCTATGTCAGATTTTTTCCCCTTCACTTCCTGTCCCAGGAACACAGCAGAAGGTAAGAGGAGATAAATGGCCCCTTTAACAGGTTTGCCCTTTGGGCACCTCCTGTACCTGTGACAACTTCAAATTATTGGGCTTCCAATTACTTTCAAAGACATGGTCACCAGGTTCAATGGTGAAAATGAATATCCCTAGTGGAGACCCAGACAGCAATAAAAATCAGACCTGAGATTCTATCCCTTCCACATTGCAAAATTTTACCAAAAATGAAACATTTTGGCTTTGCATACACTTTAATAACTAAACGTGATTTCACCTAAAATATGACCAATTCCTTGGAATCACTGTACAAAGTGTATTGCTTTACTGAATGTTTATATTAAGGTTTGTATTGTGTTCTGTACTGCTTTATTGTAATACTATGTATTGCATTGTATTTTGTATGGCTGTTAATTAAATACTAGTGTATATTGTATTTACACTGTGGGTTTAGTTATAAGAAGACACTCAATTAGAAGCTGAAACTTTGCTTCAATAAAGCAATACAAAAACCTTAATTTTTTTTAAATCAATAATTTGCCTTTTACCATAAAATATTAAATTAATCTTTGTAACATGGTTTTAAAAAAAAATATCAAAGTCAGAAAATAATCAACTAACTTACCGTCCATGGTGCTTTGATGTCCTCTCTCTCTCTGCTTTGTGGTTTAGATAGTGCTTGGACAAACTACCGGATGAATGTGAATCAACCATTATTTGTATCACTCACTGCCCTCACTATTAAAATTCCAGTGACTGAATGTTTTATGAGAGTGTTAATGGGACATGCCTTAATGCTTACACTGTACACTCTCTTCCTGGTCTACTGCAGTGCACACATGATAACCCGGAAGTGCCAAACTGAAGAATGTGCCAGTCTACCATCTCATTGGCACGCACTTCATCCACAAATGAAAACTGTCTGGAACGTTCCTATGTAAATGCTTATCTTGTGACTGGGAACATGTCTATCAGTATGAACTGTTCCATGAAGTAAATCATATTTTTACAAGCTCTTGCAGACAGTTCAGAATAAACCCTCAAACATGCCTGGCCTAGTTCTTGCACATGTCCCAGATAATTTTTACAGCTGGGGACATGCTGTGTAGTTTGTTTTACACTAAAATTACTAAGGGTGGTGCAAAGGCACGTTGTATTACAGACACAAATGTTGCTGTTAAAGTTTATCTAGCTGCTCAAAACCTGTACATCACAGTGTCTTCTAGGTTTGGCTGAATTTGTTAGCCAAAGCTGAATTAATTTACTGTAACTGACATTTAGTTAAAAATAAGGGGTTGATTTAATAAAGGAGTAGAGAGTGTTCACTTTGCAAGGTAATTTTTGCTTAGCTTAGTGAACTAAGTAAAGCTGCGTTGACTTCCCTCTTCACATTTTTTTACATTTTGCTTGCTCTTTTATTAGGTATTTATTTCACAGTGAATTTTCACCACATTCACAAAGTTAAGTGAAAATTCTCCTTCAAAGTGAAAATTCTCCTTCAAAGTGAAAATTCTCCTTCAAAGTGAAAATTTCCATCCTTCAGTAAATTAACCCCAGTGAATTTCATCTTTGATATGGCATAATTGTGTGAAATTTGGTAAAATTGGTAAAAGTGATATACTTTCCTTGCTAATTTAAGTTAATCAATAAGGTTTATCTTTAGCTACAGAATCAGTAGGGTAAGGGCCGACTCTACACTGATGACCAGTGCAAGGAGGGCCCACTAATACTGGTTGATAATGGAAGAAAGGCTGATGATCATTGATGGTCAGTGCTTTTTTATCTGAAAAATTAGATGCTTCACTGGTGCCATACCACTAATTCTGTAGAGAGACATTTTCCCCAGAATTATGCATACACCATCAGATAGGTCTTTAATCCATCACTTCTCACTGATTAGGAAACTCTTATTAACTTCTGAAGGATACCTGGTTGAGAGATATTGATCTACTCTTTCTATTTTTACAGTTCTTCATTCCTTGAAAACCACAACATAAAATGTATTAGGTAACTGCTGGCTTGGGAAAAAGCTTAGCAGATTTCCAAGTTGTGGTTACAAGCCACATTAAAAGGGTGATTCACCAAAGTGTCACACTGTGCCCAATTATTGATTTCCAACACTCAAATTAGGAGTAAACGGCCGGCATTTGCTAGTGGATGTTTCAAGAAACATTGGCTGTTTTTCTAGTTTATATAAAACATTTTTCGTAGTAAATTATCCTTTTATTGTAGAATACAGCAATAAAATATCCATGATTCTATACATTTCATACTGGGTTCGTGCAAAATCTGTTCATGAGAATTGTTCTGGAGAGCTGATGTTTGCTTTTTGTGACTCTGTTGTTTCTTATCTGGAGATCCTGCCAGTAACAGCAGATTGTGTTGCAGGGTGACAACGCTAAGCCACTGCCTTGCAATTAGCAGGAGCATTATCAACCTGCCACATGTGCTCTTTCAGTAGGCCATTGGGCTGTCTATTAGATAAACCTGAATCTCCAGGTAAGAAAACTGTATATATAGTGATGCTAAACACACTGAAAATATATTTTGGGTTTACATACAGTATCTCACAAAAGTGAGTACATCCCTCACATTTTTGTAAATATTTTATTATATCTTTTCATGTGAGAACACTGAAGAAATTACACTTTGCTAAAATGTAGTGAGTGTACAGCTTGTGTAACAGTGTAAAGTAGCTGTTACCTCAAAATAACTCAACACACAGCCATTAATGTCTAAACCACTGGCAACAAAAGTGAGTACACCCCTAAGTGAAAATGTCCAGATTGGGCCCAATTAGCCATTTTCCCTCCCCGGTGTCATGTGACTTGTTAGTGTTACAAGGTCTCAGGTGTGAATGGGGAGCAGGTGTGTTAAATTTGGTGCTATTGCTTTCACTCTCTCAAACTGGTCATTGGAAGTTCAACATGGCACCTCATGGCAAAGAACTCTCTGAGGATCTGAAAAAAAGAATTGTTGCTCTACATAAAGATGGCTTAGGCTATAAGAAGATTGCCAAGACCCTGAAAATGAGCTGTAGCATGGTGGCCAAGACCAAACAGTGGTTTAATAGGACAGGTTCCACTCAGAACAGGCCTCGCCATGGTTAACCAAAGATGTTGAGTGCACATGCTCAGCGTCATATCCAGAGGTTGTCTTTGGGAAATAGATATATGAGTGCTGCCAGCATTGCTGCAGAGGTTCAAGGGGTGGGGGGTCAGCCTGTCAGTGCTCAGACCATGCTCCGCATACTGCATCAAACTGGTCTGCATGGCTGTTGTCCCAGAAGAAAGCCTCTTCTAAAGATGATGCACAAGAAAGCCCACAAACAGTTTGCTGAAGACAAGCAGACTAAGGACATGGATTACTGGAACCATGTCCTGTGGTCTGATGAGACCAAGATAAACTTATTTGGTTCAGATTGTGTCCAGCGTGTGGCAGCAACCAGGTGAGGAGTATAAAGACAAGTGTGTCTTGCCTACAATCAAGCATGGTGGTGGGAGTGTCACGGTCCGGGGCTGCATGAGTGCGGCCGACACTGGGGAGCTACAGTTCATTGAGGGAATCCATGAATGCCAACATGTACTATGACATAATGAAGCACAGCATGATCCCCTCCCTTTGGAGACTGGGCCGCAGGGCAGTATTCAAACATGATAACGACCCCAAACACACCTCCAAGACAACCACTGCCAAGCTAAAGAAGTTGAGTAAAAAGGTGATGGACTGGCCAAGCATGTCTACAGACATAAAACCTATTGAGCATCTGTGAGGCATCCTCAAACGGAAGGTGGAGGAGCGCAGGTTATCTAACATCCACCAGCTCCGTGATGTCATCATGGAGGAGTGGAAGAGGACTCCAGTGACAACCTGTGAAGCTTTGGTGAACTCCATGCCCAAGAGGGTTAAGGCAGTGCTGGAAAATAATGGTGGTCACAAAAAATATTGACGCTTTGGGCCCAATTTGGACAATTTCACTTAGGGGTGTACTCACTTTTGTTGCCAGCGGTTTAGACATTTGTGTGTGTTGAGTTATTTTGAGGGGACAGCAAATTTACATCGATATACAAGCTGTACACTCACTACTTTACATTGTAGCAAAGTGTAATTTCTTCAGTGTTGTCACATGAAAAGATATAATAAAAAATATATACAAAAATGTGAGGGGTGTACTCACTTCTGTGAGATACTGTACATTTTAAAGTGGAAGTCCAGCTAAAAATTGTCATAGGTAGATTTTACCCTCCCTTTGAGTAGGGAGGGTAGATCTTATTTCTGCCTAAATAAATGGAAGGGAGGGGACATCGGCCAAGAACATCAGCCAGACCTCCCCCTTGAAAGGTTTGACTGATGTTCTACTTTAAAGTATAACTAAAGGTAGAACATTTTCTTTTTAAGTTTCGGATACAGCGGAGAGGTCTTTATTGTTGTCTGTGCCCCGTTAGGGAGAGTCACCCTCTCTATTTGTCCTGGTGACCATTATCACTGAAAGTGAACGTAAAAGAAAACTCCAAATTTGGAGTTGTTCCCAGAGCTGTAATAGAGAAAAATCTTCCACTGGGGACACTAGTTCTGGTGATCCTGGCGACAACCAGGAATTCACCCACTTTGGATGGATTTCCTCTAACTTTATGTTTTAGCCCCAAGGGATTCCCTACTTTCTGTTTTAGCCCCAAGGGATTTACACTCACTTCCTTTTTGCCTATGGGACAGGAAGTGAAGGGAAATCTCCAAAATAGAAAACAGATTAGGAAAAAAAAATTGACAGGGGGTATTTGCTATATCCAAAATGAAAAAAAAATTTTGCCTATAGTTCTACTTTAAAGTATATCGAAAGTCAAAACTTTTTAAAATCTTGGGTAGAGCAGGGAAACGTTGAAACAAGCTGGAGGAAACAACCAAAACAAGTGGTTTCAATAGGTTTCAATAGAGTGCTAACCAGACTTTTTTATGGTCAGGATTTCCTAAAGCCGCTGTGTACTTTTTGGCCCTACATGGCCTAGTACTTTGGGATTAAGATCATTAGAGAAAGGACATGGAGTTAAGAAGTTCTGTTTTCATGAACTGTGTTCTGTTTTCCTAAGAATACAATGTATGGTAATTATATTACCAGCAGATAATTATTGTGACTAATCAGACACATGTAATGTATGTCTAATGGCCTGAGTATTGCATAGGAACGCTGATATCTGTGTATACTCCGATTATTAGCCGATTATTTTCCACCTAAATATGTCCCATGTTTTGTATTTTTTATCAATTTTATTGATTGAAAAAAGTGGAAATGTGAAAATGATGCATATGGCAATCGGTTAAAATCCAAGCCTCATTTTTGGGTACTCTTTGCTTCTACAAACACTTCTACAGTTCCTTTCTATCTCTTTTGTATAGAATACCCATTTCAGGTAGTACATATGTGGGCCAGTATTCACAACTAGTATGACCAAATTGAGCATTAATTGCCACAGTCATGAAGTAAAAAATAACTGAAAAACAAGCACTTCCAGAGATTGGATGAGTTTGTTATCGTCAGCTAGTTGTTGGAAAGGTTTCCAGCGTTCTTGCTCTGAATTTTGGCCAAAAAAGGTCTTGGTGGGTCCTAGCAGTGCGCAGTCTAAAAGTGGATGGGCAAATATTATGATGCCCATTATTCCCTATGGCTGTTAATGCTTATGTGATTTTTATGAGATTTTTCAACTGAAATTCTTATGTTTTCGAAATTAGCAGAAGGGATGGATGTTCTGCAGCAGTAGCACATTTCCAAATGTGCCACTGGCAGCATCACCAAGTGAAAATAAAGGTAAAAAGTCTGAAAAAAAATAATGCAGCCACCCCGTCCTAGAACAGGTAAGCTGTGACATATATAACATGTTTGGTTTTGAGTTTAGAGACACATTATTTCTGTGTATAATTATATAGATGCTAAGTATAGTCAACTTCATACCATTTTTGGGAAATTTGCTTTAGGTCATCTTACTCAATTCTACACTGTGAGTATTCTACATTCAATGTAACTTTATGTAAGTGAAATTAAAGTTAAAAAATAAAATATGCTTATTGGCAGAGCTTTTTTTTTTTGTAGAAGAGACTTTGTAAGTCTCTTCTGCCAACAAGCTCCACTTTTTTTTTCTATAGCAAACATATGCACCGCAAAAACATCATCAGTGGCTGCCCAATGGCTGAGAATATGTTGGTCTCTGGATGATGGCAATATAGGAGGTAAGTCCCTCCATTACGTGCACATTATGGCAAATGCTCACACAGAACAACACAAGTTTGGAATATATTATGCAACAGAATTAAAGCAGTTGCAGGATCTGCTATGGTCCAACAACCACATCAACACTTGATGGGTGGCCTTCATTTTACAATACTTCAGACCAGCTTCATCAATAAAAAAAAAAGCTGGGCTTGTGCTGTGTAATCTGCCCCCTCTAAACTGTAAAAAAAAAACTGAATATGCCACTTCCTGTATGCCCCTCTAAACAGACCACAATAACCAGGGCTGCTCTGCCCTGATCACCATGGTAAAAGTGCGTCCCTCCGTCATAGACTGCCTGCTCTCTGCTCTCCTCTCTCCCCCCTCACCCCCTCCTTCCTGCCTGTCATCTCCCTCTCTGTCTGTCTCCACTCAGCCCTGCCCCCCCCCCCCCCCGCTAATATTGAAAAAAAAAAAACAATAATTGTCACTGCCAGCCCCTCTATTAGAGGCTGGCATAGCACACAGTGTAAAGCTATGAGACAGAGCTTCTGCGAGTGGAGCCGAGTGGCCACGTGATCTCCCTGGCTGACGTCAGAGGGAGATCACGTCCCCGCCTGCAGAAGCCACCCATTAGAGCTGGAAAGTGGCTGCGAGTCACATGACCGACCTGAAGACAGTTGAAGAATGGTATTTACAGTGCTCGTTTAAAAAAAATGCTTTACACAGTGTGCTATGCCAGCCTCTAATAGAGGGGCTGGCATAGACTTATACAAATGGGTTCACAAACCCTTTAAGGTGACCCTGTACAAGGTGTCTAGCGTAGCCCAGAAGAAGGGTAGGGCTCTCATGTGACCCTTGCTTGACACCCAATAAGGAGGGAAACATGGAGGATGTGACAAACAACTACCACCCTACCCTTACAAGTAGAGGTCGACCGATATGGGTTTTTCTCTGGCCGATGCCGATATTTAGAAATCGCGGCGGCCGATGGCCAATATAGGATGCCGATTTTTTTGGGCCGATATGTTAGGCCGATTTTTATATATTTTTTTTATTTTTTCCCTTCATCTCATAAAATCTAACAGACACCTTTCACACTGGGGCGTTTTTCAGGTGCTTTTGGGCTAAAAATAGTGCCTGTAAACTGCCTGCAAAACGGCTCCCCTGCAGTCTGTGTGAAAGCCTGAGTGCTTTTACACTGAAGCGATGCGCTGGCAGGACGTTAAAAAAAAAGTCCTGCAAGCAGCATCTTTGGAGCGGTGTTAACTGCTCCTCCACCACTCCTGCCCATTGAAATGAATGGGCACCGCTGCCGAAGCGCCTGCAATGCGATTTGGCTGCGGCGATTCACGGGCACATTTAACCCCTTCCTCGGCCACTAGCTGGGTTATAAGTGCCCCACTAGCAGCCGAATAGCGTCGCTAAAATGACAGTAAAGTATCGCTAAAACTAGCAGCGTTTTACCATCAATGCCTGCCTGCTCCAGTGTGAAAGCAGCCTTAAGTAATAAGTGATACAGAAAATTTCCTACATTTAAACATTTATTAAACAAAACAAACCTCCAATCAGTTCACTTGTATGTATAATTTAGATTTAAAAAAAAAACTATATATTAAATACACAAAAATAGATAATCAAAACTTTTGGACGAAAAAAAAAAATTGGCTACTGTTTTAGTTTTAAAATCATTAGTGTATTTTTTTCCAAAAAAAAATTGCGTTTGAAAGACCACTGCGCAAATACCGTGTGACATAAAATATTGCAACAACCGCTATTTTATTCCCTAGGGTCTCTGTTAAAAAAATATATATAATTTTTGGGGGTTCCATGTGATTTTCTAGCAGAAAATACAGGATTTTTACTTGTAAGCAACAAGTGTCAGAAAAGATTTAGTCTTTAAATGGTTAAACTGAGAACTTCTCCACACAGAGTTCAGTTCATTCAAAAAGTATAAACATTGTATCGCTTTGGTCTTTTCTTGGCAGAATGCCCAGAGAGGAGAAGTCGCTCCAGGGGAAGACTGAGGCAACTTGCATTGACTTCTATTACAGTTATGGTCTAGAGCCCTACGGACGACATGAGTAAAGATGACATATAGGAACAACACAAAACTCACCAACATGAAATAGACCTGAAAGTGTGCCTTGGTCTACCGTATGGTACACCAAAATAAGGGGGCATGCCCTAGATAAAGAATGATAAGAAGTAGTTATGGAATAATGTGGAATGAGTATTCAGTCTGAGGTAAGAATACTTGGAAGAGGCTTTTAAAAGGGGAGGGTGGGTGGGTATCACGCACAGGAAACCGACAAAGACCGGCGGCCTTTGGGCTGCTTAAATACCCTCCGGGCTCCTCCAATAACTTCAGGCCGGTACCCGGCCTTCCAATTTATGGTCTAGAGCCCTACGGACGACATGAGTAAAGATGACATATAGGAACAACACAAAACTCACCAACATGAAATAGACCTGAAAGTGTGCCTTGGTCTACCGTATGGTACACCAAAATAAGGGGGCAAAAACCTTCAGGTAGGGGATAATTATTTATTAAAGGTAATGTCACTGAGTAAGACGAGCAAAGGCCTGAGCCATCTCTAACTGTGGGTTAGGAATGTAGCGAGAGAAGCAGGCCGATTTCTGCCGACCCAGTTCCTTGATCACATGGTCCGGAACCCCCTGTCTTGAGGCCGTCGTGGCCGCCCCAATCCGGAATGAATGCCCGGAGTACTGGCTGGGGTCCAACTGAAGATTGCCGAGAAGGACCCGGACATGTTCCACGAACTGCGACGAGTTGAGGGGTTATACCGGAAAGGGTAGAAGCGGACTGGACCCTGGGCGGTCGGATAGCAGTGCCGTCAAGCGGTTTAACACGGCAACTGGGCACCAGTTGTTGTGAGTCCTGTACAGGTGAACATCTACTCCGGAACCTCGCTGCTGAGTTTTGGATGTCGCCAAGTGAAGGACGTAGTGATCCTGGTGGCGGCAGAGACTACTTCTATGCAAGGCTGGACCGGCTGGGTGGCTGCGAGTGAACTCGCTGGCCGTAGAAACCCATAAAACGCCATGTGTATCGCAGCCTGCAGGACGGTGCTGAGGAGGAGACCGAAAGGGGACCTATCCAGGATGTCAGACATTCCCTTGAAGATCTCCCCCGTGGTAGGCAGCCGCTTCGGGCTGACTGGCGGCTGGTGTTTCTGCACTCCCCGTAGTAGAGCCCTCACTGCGTGGCAGGAGAACACCGAAGGCATCGCGGGGTCTTGAAGCGACAAGTAGTGCGGCACCCCGGCCACGTACTGGCGTATCGTGCTGTGTGACAGTGCTAGGTGAGAATGACAATAAGCGCTGAGTTAAACTTCCCTGGAATGAATGAGCAGTAAACATTGAACTGATGCTGTAGGGACCGCTGGACCAGTCTGCGGAGGAAGGACATGACGGGCCTGGATTTAGGCCTGCCCTTGCTGATGATCTTGGCTGTGGCTTGATTGTCTGTCGTGAAAGCCATATGGTGACCCCATAGGTGAGCGGCTGCTACGATGGGGAAGAGCTCAAAGAGGGCTGACGTGGTAGTGAAGCCTGGTGTGGCTAGTAATTGAGGAGGCCAAGGGGCGGCGAACCACAAATGGCCAAAAATGGCGGCGCATCCTGTGGATGTCGCCGCATCGGTCACCACCTGAGGTGACTGCGTGGACACGACTGGGATGAACAGGGACACACCGTTCCAATTACCAAGAAAGTGTTCCCCCATGGCCAGATCTGCCCTGGCTGCCCAAGGGCTACTCTTAGACCCGAAGGTCAAATTGGTCGCGAAACAATATCGCTCCCTCCACTTGATGAGGGGACGAGCGAGTTGAGACTGGGAGCGATGGAAGAATGAGGCGCTGACAGATCATACACCAGACGTTTTATTTGAAAAAATATTCCCTGTACAAGCCCGATAGGGCTAACCCTTCAGATGTTAAAGGGAGACTGACTGAACGGGCCTATCAAGAAGTCCCGACCCAACTCCGTCTGCAGAAGGACGTCAATCGCTGGCTCATCTGTTGCTGCTGAGCGTAGGTTCGGACATTCGTGGGTGGAGTGGGGCAGGGTGATGAGCCCGGTATGAAACCCATCGGTGAAACCCCGGATGAGGTAGCTGGCGAGTGACGGAGTGGGGTGTGAGGTCGAGTAAACACCGAGCCAAAGGGCATTGACCCGGCTTAGTCGTGGTTCTTCTGTTTGACCTCACATAGAATCCTGGGGTGCGCCCTCTGGCATAGGGTGCAAACGTGCAAGAGCCGGCACTGGCTGAAATTGCAGGAGCCGTAATTGAAATTGTTGCAAATGGCGGCTCCCCCAACCATCCGCACCGGACATCCCAACTTGTCCACCTTTTGCCCTTGCGCCGGGGCCTGCTGAGCCTGGCTCGTGTTGGTAGAGGCCGTGCTAGCTATCGGATGGACAGAGGCTATGTTGGCACACCAGACCGTGGTGTGGGACGCTGACTGACAGACAGCACATAGCAGGGAGCGAAGACCCGCGAAGTGGCGGCAGAACAACTCCGTGTCCACTACGCTCCAGTCCGTTGTCAAATGAAACTGTGAGAATCTGGCTGCGGCTTTGGCCGAGAAGGACCGATGATAGTCGTAGAACGCTGAGCCACCGTATTTGTGGCCCAGGTCTACGATCAAATGGAGGTAGAGGTCCAGTTCCTCCCGTCTGCCGGGGGAGGCTGAGCACAGCACGTCCCTAAACATGCCGAAAGCGAGCGTGAACTCGGGCACCGTGAGCTTTCTGTTGAGCCTCGGATCCTTCGCTTTCAAAACCACTGAGACGTCCCCCCAGGTGTAGGCCTTGTTCTCGGCCAAGTCATGGACCGAGATCATGAGTGAGGCCAGGTTAACGTCTCTGCCCTCTAAAATGTCCTTCCTTACGCTGGGTGGCACCAGGTGGGAAGGGTGAACGGTAGTCGTGGCAAGCTCACTACCTGCGGCCGGTGCACTGATGGCTGGGACCACCGCAGGGTCCGGAACCGTGGCAGCCGGGCTAGTCTCTAGACGAGACACCCTGTCCTGGACCTCAACGATTGAGGAAGACAGGGAAGAAGGGGTGGTGAGGTCATCGCTGCCGACTGATGACATGGCGGCTGCCAAGACCCGTTACTTAGTAGACTGGTCACGTGGTCTGCAGGCTGGGCCTATAAAGAGGTGACAAGCAATGAGTTTGAATGTGTCACCTATGATCTACGTACCTGCCATGAGAAAGCAGGAGCCCCTCGTGCCCCTGCGTTTTTTTTTTTTTTGTTTTTTTTACCTGCTGGAACCCTGATCAAGCTGACTGACTTGACATGTTGCCTTAACTGAACGAACTTCCCGTGACAGGGCCCGGCCTGTTCGTACCGTATGGGGGTGCCTGTGAGCTGGACTCTGGAGCACGTACAGGAATGAGGCAACCGTGAAACGAGGCTAACTGCCTGGGTATTGCTGAGGCCGAACTGTGACATCCAGCTGCCACCGGGTCCGACTCCAAGCTCCCTTTTTTTTTTTTTTTTGTAGAAATGCGGCCGGCCTAGGGCACGCCGGCGCGAATTCGTACAGGCAGGTGACCAATTAACGCCGGGGCGTGGTAAGGTGACACAGAAATGATATAACATGACAAGGACAAGAGTCAAAGTCTCTTTTTTTTTTTTTTTTTGCGACTCCGCCCCTGGCGCATGTATTGAAATGAGGCCGGGCCTAGGGCACGCCGACACGAATTAGTGCGAGGTAGTGACTGCATTCATGCCGGGCGTGGTAAGGTGACAGAAATGCGATACCATGACAGGGGCAAGAATCAGGAATGTACGCAAACCAGTGATGCGATTCCGCCCTTGGCGCATGTATTGAAATGAGGCCGGGCCTAGGGCACGCCGACACGAATTAGTGCGAGGTAGTGACTGCATTCATGCCGGGCGTGGTAAGGTGACAGAAATGAGATACCATGACAGGGGCAAGAATCAGGAATGTACGCAAACCAGTGATGCGATTCCGCCCTTGGCGCATGTATTGAAATGAGGCCGGGCCTAGGGCACGCCGACACGAATTAGTGCGAGGTAGTGACTGCATTCATGCCGGGCGTGGTAAGGTGACAGAAATGAGATACCATGACAGGGGCAAGAATCAGGAATGTGCGCAAACCAGTGATGCGATTCCGCCCTTGGCGCATGTATTGAAATGAGGCCGGGCCTAGGGCACGCCGACACGAATTAGTGCGAGGTAGTGACTGCATTCATGCCGGGCGTGGTAAGGTGACAGAAATGATATACCATGACAGGGGCAAGAATCAGGAATGTACGCAACCAGTGATGTGATTCCGCCCTTGGCGCATGTATCGAAATGAGGCCGGGTAGTCGTGCATCTGGATCGCCCCGATCGGAGCATGTATGGATGCGACCGGACCAGGATCGAAGCGATGGCATGAACGCCCTGTTTAACTGATGCGAAATGATTTAGCATGACCGAATGGCCCGATACGTTAGCCATGTTTGAAATGATGAAATGATTGTCATGCTAACACGTGAAATGTTTCGACACGGTCGAAGTGATTCGTACAATTAGTATGCCAACAGTGCTTCGGAATGTGAATAGCGATTTGGTACGCTCGCTGGCGCCACTGATTCGAATAATGGCAGGACATGAACGATGCGTGTGAGCGCGAACGGCACCCGTGCGTGAGTCGTGTTTGAACGATTCGAAGACTGCGTAGCACGACCGCGTAAGGGAACCCTTGAGTGCCGGATGCGGCATCGGTCGGAGTGTTTCGTGGCGGGCGGCCCTGAATGTGCGTGCCGCTAGATGGCTCCCGATCGTGTACAACCAAAACGTGCGAGTAAGTGTTTAGGTTTCGAGACAAGCAGCGCGTGGTTCGTGAGCTACGCAGACCACAGTTTAGTGACATGATAAGCAGTGCATGAGAACGTAAAACATGGGAGCCGAAGCCCTACCTGCGACAGCCGAACCAGACTCTTTGAACGAACTGCGACTCGGCGACACGAGTGCGACACGAAGGGACAACACGACTTACGAACACGGAACGCGGGACTGCAACAAGAGGAGACGGACAGACGAAAACGGAGCTCACGAACCGGCACCAACAGCGCTTGTCTCGAACGAGTCGGTCCTAGATGTCTGACGTATCAGATATCACGCACAGGAAACCGACAAAGACCGGCGGCCTTTGGGCTGCTTAAATACCCTCCGGGCTCCTCCCATAACTTCAGGCCGGTACCCGGCCTTCCAATAAGTCTTTTGCAAGTCACGGCTGAAGTTATAATCGGCCTTTTTTATCAGCACAATCGGCCAATGCGATTAATTAAAAAACGCCAAATATCGGCCGATATATCGGTCGACCTCTACTTACAAGTATAACATATTTATTATTTAAAAAAAGTAAACCTGAGCCTTTGGAAACACGTTAAAGAGTGCTACTATGTTTTAATCTCTTTCATAATCCTGTCTGACGTGACAGCGTGTATCTGACAAAATACATGGTAGCAAATATTGTGTGTGTGTGTAAAGCTTTAACTGTAGAGTTAACGGACCCTCTCAGTCTTTTGGCACTTAGATTGTTGTCCGACAAGCTGGAAAAAAATCTCTATGGAGAACAAGGTTTACATTATCACATACTGACAACAGTGGAGTATTCTGAGCCTGCAGATGGGTTGAAGACTAGCACAGGACTGCTGAGCATTTGAGTCACATTTTAGCACTAGCAGGGTGCACACAGAAATAAAAAATGTAGCACTGACAGATGAGATCTACGTGGTAGGTGGAGCAGTGTGACTCTGTCAGCAGAGAATTTTGGGATTATCAGACTATTGTGAGCTTGGCAAAATACATGCATGATTTTGAGTCACTTAACACAATGTAAAACTAGCTCAGTATAGCTAGGATTACTCTATCCTACTCAGTCCTTGCATGTAGCTTCTATTACACAACACAACCACTCCTTTAATGGCACCGGACTCTTTCTGTAACCATACTTTTGCCACAGCTGTCTCACTTGTTGTCCCTTACATGTCCAAGCCATAGTTTGCATTTTCCTCATACAGCAATAAAACCTACATTATGAACTTAACAATTCACTAGACCTCTCAAACTATACTTTTTTTTTTCAAAGAGGAGGAGCTACAAAATGAAAAATCATATTGACTAAGAATTAATTACCTTAATTCCCTTAATCCCTTTGCAAAGTCCAGTTGCACCATGCACGTACAGTTTCATCCCGAGCATAGTAAATGAGACGAAGCTTCACTTTGCAAAGAACAACCAATCACATGCAAGGAAAATTTTAAAAAGCATTTTTGCTAGCACATCATTGGATATTGGAAGTGAGCAGAACTTCCCCTAATTTACTTAGCTCTGGAGCAGCTGCTCTTGCAGAGTGCAACTGAACTTTGCAAAGTGCACAGTCTATTTGTCTATAGTAAATCAACCCCTTATGCGGCGTACACATGGTCGGAATTTCCGATGGAAACAGTCCGATGGGAGCTTTTCATCGGATTTTCTGACCGTGTGTATGCCCAACGGTCTTTTTCTGTCGGAACTTCCAACGGACTTTGAATTGAGAACCTGTTCTCAATTTTTCCGATGGAAAACCTTTCTATCGTGTGTATGCAATTCCGACACGCAAAATTCCGACGCATGCGCGGGAACAATTCGACGCATGCTCGGAAGCATTAAACTCCCCTTTTATAGTGCTGTCGAATATGTTTTCTGCTGCTGTGTTATTGACCGTCGGAATTTGGTGTGATCGTGTGTAGGCAACACAGCTTGAGCGGAATTCTGTCGGAATTCCGTTGGAAAAAGCGTCAGAGTTTTTTCCGACGAGAATTCCGATCGTGTGTACGCGGCATTAGAGTGTTAATCAACCGATGAATGTCCAGATTAATTATTATTATTCATGACACTAAATAAAAATGGCCAATGTATTTCAAGGGTTAAAAAAACATCCTTTATCGGGACTGGAATGCAGTAAAAATTAGATCTGGAAGGAGATTTAGTTTTTGATGAATACAGGGAAAAATTCTAAATGTTTGGTACAAATGTCTGTATGGTTGATGAACTGTGAGCTGGAATAGATGTTCTTAGCAAACATTTGGGCTTAAACAGCCAGGTATGTACAGGCTGAGTGAGCTAAGTGACAGCCAAGAGGAACCATGTAATAATGATTTTGTAGACACTACTCACACAGTCATTTTTACAGTATTTAAACTTAGAAATTTGTTAAGAGACTTTTCCTTTAAATTTACATATTTCAATACCATTTATCTTTGAAAATGTTATAGTCAAAGCTGAACTCCGGGAAGATAAATAAACACCATTAAATATTTATTTCAGAGTACAGTAGATGAATGTATTTTACAAGTATAAGTACCTGAATCTGATTTGATATCGGCCTCCTATCATCCAACGCACAGCAGCACTTAGACTAGGAGTATCTGAAGCATTTTCTGCATGCACATATTGACAGGAAGCATGCTGACAGAAGGAGGGAGGTAAGTAAACAGACATGATGGCTTACTGCTCCTTCATGGTGTATTCAGCAGGAGCAGAAGTGATACCACCATATTCCTGAACTCTAACAAAGAAAGCGGGGTCATGCGCTTGAATCTACTGTCTGGTAGAGGTCTATGAATCACAAAAGTGACTAGTCAGACTAATGCCGCGTACACACGTACGGACTTTTGCCGGCGGACCTAAGTCCAGCGAACAATCCGCTGGACTTTCCCGCTAGGTACGCCGGACTAAAAAGCGAACGGACTTGACCACACACGATCACGCAAAAAGTCCGGCGGTTCACGCGATGACGTACGCACGTACGACGGGACTAGAAAAAGGAAGCTCGAGATCCCAAACGACACCCTTTGGGCCCCGTCAGCTAATCTCGTGTGTATCGCGTGTTAGTTGACGTTTGGTTAGAGACGATTCGCGCTTCTCAGACTTCTGCTTAATTCGTTCGCTTCTGCCGTTCAGTTTGTGCTTGTGAGGTTTGTATCTGGCTTTCAGTGCGTGTGGATCAGTTCCTACCTGTTCTCAGGCCGTTCTGGTCCGCTCGTTCCTGTTTTTCAGGTCGTTCTTCATAGGCCTTGCTGTTCTTCAGTGCGTTCTGTTAAGTTGTTTGTTTGATCAGCCGACCGTTTTGAAGCCATGGAGTGTGGACGTACTCGGGAACGAGTTCGTGCTGTGCAGGGGCTCGGTGTTGCGGTTAACACCTTGGCACGAGCCCGGTCCATGAACAGGGTGAGGAGGAGTTCATGGACCAAGAATTGGTTGCGCCAGCGTGACCAATTCTCGCATATGCCTTTGCTCCGTGAGATCCGTGAGAATAATCCTGATGATTTCAGGAATTATCTCCGGATGACGGACCCCATTTTTCACCGTCTGTTGGCTTCGCTGTCCCCTTATATTACCAGGCAGAATACCTGCATGCGGCAAGCCATCAGTGCGGAGCAGAGGCTAGTCGCCACGTTGCGTTACTTGGCGACGGGGAGAAGCTTGCAGGACCTCAAGTTCACGACAGGCATCTCCCCCCAGGCTCTGGGGCTCATTATTCCAGAGACCTGTTCTGCCATTATCCACGTCCTGCAGGAGGAATACATTAAGGTAAGTCTTCTCTTTTAAAATTACCTATGTCTTGTATGTTTGTTAATGTAGTGCATCAATGTCATCATTAGCTAATTACCATGATAGGACTATTCTATGATTGTCGCCTATTCCTTTTTTTTTGGTGTTTTTTTTTTTTGTCTAGTATTTTATGTTTGACTTATCGAAATATTTTTAAGAATGTATTATTTAGTGGGTCACATGCATATTTGCTTGCACCAACCTCCCCAGCATGGAAGCTTGGCCCCCTAAACACCCCTAGCCTAGTCACTTTCTTTGGTTAAAAATGTATATTACCAGCTCCATTGTACAGCTTTACTCACCCCCCCTTTCACCCCCCTTGACCCTCATTTTTAAATTGATTGCATGTGTTTTTGGTCAGCTTGTAATTATCCCCTCCCCCCCCACACCCCCTGATAATTAATATCATGTGTTTTTGGTCAGCTTGTAATTATCCCCTCCCCCCCCACACCCCCTGATAATTAATATCATGTGTTTTTGGTCAGCTTGTAATTAGCCCCTCCCCCCCCACACCCCCTGATAATTAATATCATGTGTTTTTGGTCAGCTTGTAATTATCCCCTCCCCCCCCACACCCCCTGATAATTAATATCATGTGTTTTTGGTCAGCTTGTAATTAGCCCCTCCCCCCCCACACCCCCTGATAATTAATATCATGTGTTTTTGGTCAGCTTGTAATTAGCCCCTCCCCCCCCACACCCCCTGATAATTAATATCATGTGTTTTTGGTCAGCTTGTAATTAGCCCCTCCCCCCCCACACCCCCTGATAATTAATATCATGTGTTTTTGGTCAGCTTGTAATTAGCCCCTCCCCCCCCACACCCCCTGATAATTAATATCATGTGTTTTTGGTCAGCTTGTAATTAGCCCCTCCCCCCCCACACCCCCTGATAATTAATATCATGTGTTTTTGGTCAGCTTGTAATTAGCCCCTCCCCCCCCACACCAGCCCCCTCCCCCCCCACACCCCCTGATAATTAATATCATGTGTTTTTGGTCAGCTTGTAATTAGCCCCACCCCCCCACACACACCTTTAATTAATTGCATGTGTATTGTGTGACCTTACCATTATATACTCCCCACCCACATCCCCATTATTATCTTCTCTGGTCCATCAGAGGGGTCATCAATCAGAGATTTGTCCCTTTTATCCTTAATCTTTTGGCTTTATTTCAAGGATTTACAAAATAAATACATATGTTCTTCCAAATTGTTTTTTAATTTGTTGCATTTAGTTTGGTGTTTTGCCTGGTTTATAATTTAAATTGTATCTTTCTGTTTGACTTCACAGTGTCCCTCCACGCCACAGGAATGGCAGACTGTGGCTTCCCAGTTTGCTGCCCGTTGGGACTTTCCCAACTGCGGAGGGGCGATTGACGGCAAACACGTGCGAATTGTGCCCCCACCCCATTCGGGGTCATACTATTGGAATTATAAGGGGTTCCATAGTATCGTGTTGATGGCGGTGGTGTCGGCACACTATGAATTTCTGTATGTGGATGTGGGGAAAAACGGCCGGATGTCGGACGGAGGAGTCTTCAACCACACGGAGTTCGGTCATCGTCTCCAAACTGGTGGGCTGGAGCTGCCACCAGATGAAGATAATGTGGAGGGACTCCCGTTCGTCTTCATTGCCGACGAGGCGTTCGGTCTGGGTGACCATCTGATGAGGCCATTTCCCCAACGATCCCTCACCCCTGAGAGGAGGATTTTTAACTATCGGTTGGCCAGAGCAAGAAGGGTGGTGGAAAATGCCTTTGGTATTATGGCCAACCGTTTCAGATTGCTCCTTACATCGCTACATCTGGCAGAGTACAAACTCAATACTATTATTCTAGCATGCTGTGTCATGCACAATTATTTGCGGAAACATTCAGGAACATACTCCTTACCAATTGGCCCTGAGGCCGGAGTGGAAGGCAACATGACAGGGCTGGATAACCGCCCTCTTGGTTCCGCACCACAATCAGCCCAGCAAGTGCGGGACCTTTATTTACAGTATTTTAATGGTAGGGGGGCCATTGAAATGGCAGCAGACCCTTAAACCATCTTTTTCATTTACAATGAATAAATACAGTTATTTATGTTTGAAATATTGGTCGTTTCGTATTGTTTTGCTTTTAATTTGGCCTGTTTTATATGTTGTCCTAGTGCACATCTTAATAGTGGGAAACTTGTTTAGCGTTTAGTAAATAAGCCCCTTTGTCAATGAACCACAACATGTTTTTGTCAAACTGGTAGTATTTAAAAAGAACAACCCAAAAATTTTTTTATTTGTGCAAAAATTTTTTTTTTTTTTTTTTTTCAAAAACAAAAAACTTTTTTTTTTTTTTTTTTTTTTTTTTTTTTTGGGTTGTTTTGGTATATTTTTTAGTTTTTTTTTTTTTTTTTTTTTTTTTTTGAACATGATTTTTTTTTTTTTTTTTTTTTTTTTATGTTATCTTTTTGACATTTTTTTGGTGTTTTTCTCACAACATATTGTTGTTTTTTTTGGGATTGCTTTTTTAAAACAAACATAAAAACATGTTTAAAATTTTTTTTACATTTTGGCTTAGCATTTAAAATTATTTACACAATGTAAAAGTCCAGAACTTACAAAGTTCAACAGGTAACCCATGAACAGAAGAAGCCAAATTTTGAATATGCACACAAATTTAACAGGAAAATGGGTAATGTCAACATGTGCTATGTTCCATCATGGGGAATCAATGGACGTGTTTTGTGTGTGAAACCCCTTCCCTCTCACCTACTAGCATTAGGGGTTGCAAACACAAAATGCGTCCATTGAGATCCCCTGATGGCACATAGCACATGTTGACATACCGTGTGCATATTTAAAATTTGGCCTCTAAAATTAGTTAAACAGCGCTTCAAAAGGGGAATGAAGGACATGATTGATGTTAAGAAATGTAAAAGGGGTCTTTAGATTCTCCCCAAAACATCAATCATGTCCTTCATTCCCTGCTGCATGGTGGCCATCTCCTTCTGCATGTTTTCCAGCTGCAGATTCCAGGCCATGATCTGGCCAATAAGCCTGTGGGCACTGTCAGTGGTAAATGGCTCCGCAGCTTGTCGTTCCACAAACAGATCAGCATCACCTAAAAGTTGGGTAGATAAAACACAAGAAAAAAAGTGTAAAAAACATGCAGACCTTAATTTATTAGCTCAATCTGTGTTCTGAGACACTCACTTGGTGGGGTGCAGATTTGATCGACTTCAACGACCTGTTCCGCCACATCCACGCGTGGGCTTGGGCTAACTGCCCAATTAGTCTGGTGATGCCGGGAGGTCCTCGTAGGTTCGGACTGACGTCTGAGTCTTTTGCCCCCTATGGTAATGGAACACAAAAAGGTACACTTTTGAATCACACTGATATTTGAGTGCCAAAATAGGATTAGTAAACATTGTTTAAAAGTCTTGCCAATTATTAGCAGTTTGTTAGAAGATCCTACTTGAAGACAGAATTGAAATGTCTATCTAATGAAACTCCAATACTTAAAGCGCCCTTCAACCCTAAATTTGAACTTCCGCTCATTGGATCCCTGCACCCCTGTGGTGTCTTATTTTTAACGTTTTAGGGGGGATGGGTTGCAGATACCTGTGTAAGGCAGGTATTTGCACACACATCCGGCCCTAGACTCCCACAGAAGTATACGCCACATCCCGTCCCACCGTGCTGTCTGCTGGGACACACAGGGGTCCCCGAGCTTGCGCGGACCAGTCCTATTGCATTGCGCAACTGGCGCATGCCCAATAGTGACCCGGGAAGTGAAGCCGCAAACATTAATTTCATGATTGCAAGATCAGAGATTGTAGCTGCACCATCCAAGGGACAGGTGAGTGTACTTCTTTGAAAAGTCACCACCTACAGTATTTAGAGATGATGAGCATTTTTTGGGAATTGTGAGCATGAGACCCTGCTTAACATATTTATCCCCCCCCCCCCCAAAACAGCCTCTGGAGTCCCTGTGTAAGTTACCCCTAAAACCCTTACTACAGCAGTAATTGTATAGATAGTGACAATAATAAACAACCTTACAACTCCAACAACCCAAAGCCCGGTAAACTCAATAAACGTTATGAAGACAAACGGAACTTTCATCAAATATGCGCAAGTTTCAGGTACGAATGGTAATAACATCTGCGCAAGTTTCACGGACGAATGGTAATTACATCTGCGCAAGTTTCACGGACGAATGGTAATAACATCTGCGCAAGTTTCACGGACGAATGGTAATAACATCTGCGCAAGTTTCACGTACGAATGGTAATTACATCTGCGCAAGTTTCAGGTACGAATGGTAATAACATCTGCGCAAGTTTCACGTACGAATGGTAATTACATCTGCGCAAGTTTCAGGTACGAATGGTAATAACATCTGCGCAAGTTTCACGGACGAATGGTAATTACATCTGCGCAAGTTTCACGGACGAATGGTAATAACATCTGCGCAAGTTTCACGTACGAATGGTAATTACATCTGCGCAAGTTTCACGGACGAATGGTAATTACATCTGCGCAAGTTTCACGGACGAATGGTAATAACATCTGCGCAAGTTTCACGTACGAATGGTAATTACATCTGCGCAAGTTTCACGTACGAATGGTAATAACATCTGCGCAAGTTTCACGGACGAATGGTAATTACATCTGCGCAAGTTTCACGGACGAATGGTAATAACATCTGCGCAAGTTTCACGTACGAATGGTAATTACATCTGCGCAAGTTTCAGGTACGAATGGTAATTACATCTGCGCAAGTTTCACGGACGAATGGTAATAACATCTGCGCAAGTTTCACGTACGAATGGTAATTACATCTGCGCAAGTTTCACGTACGAATGGTAATAACATCTGCGCAAGTTTCACGGACGAATGGTAATTACATCTGCGCAAGTTTCACGGACGAATGGTAATAACATCTGCGCAAGTTTCACGGACGAATGGTAATTACATCTGCGCAAGTTTCAGGTACGAATGGTAATAACATCTGCGCAAGTTTCACGGACGAATGGTAATTACATCTGCGCAAGTTTCACGGACGAATGGTAATAACATCTGCGCAAGTTTCACGTACGAATGGTAATTACATCTGCGCAAGTTTCACGGACGAATGGTAATTACATCTGCGCAAGTTTCACGGACGAATGGTAATAACATCTGCGCAAGATTAGACATATCAAGTATAACCATAGTAGCGCACGTGCTTGACTTACTTTTTTTGATGGCTTTTCGAATTCTCCTGTATTGATCGTGCTCCCTGGATTTGATGTCGGACCATCGTTTGCGCAGTTGATCCTTGCCCCTTCGTACGCCGAATTTCTGCTCCAGGGTGCTGACGATTGTAGTGAGAATCTTGTCCTTGCGCAAGTTGGGACGAGGGTACGGGCCATTTTCCCCGTCGTAATCTTCCCTTTGGAGGATGTCCACCATCTCCACCATCTCTTCAAAGGCCATATTGGTGGCCTTATATCTGCTGCTGGATGCAGATGTGTTGGCTTCTTGGCTTTCCTCCGCGCTACTGGCTGAGAATGTGTCCGCCATATTCATCAATTAATTCACCAACAATGCAACGAGGGGAAGCGGGGCGGGGAATACTCGTCATGAGGAACGTCATGGGCGGGCGACGCGGAGGACGCAGGCGGACTTCGACGCGTGCGCAGTGTATATAAGGCTGTTTGAGGGGCCCACGTGTTCCCGAACGGAAGTAGCGAGCGCTCTGTACGAAGGTAAGTGTTTTCTAGGATGCATTACTGTGTTTTTTTTTGGGTTTTGGGCCAGCATTTTTTAAGGATATGTGTGTGTTGCTGCCTGTGTGTAGGGGTTGCTGCCTGTGTGTAGGGGTTGCTGCCTGTGTGGATGTGTTGCTGCCTGTGTGTAGGGGTTGCTGCCTGTGTGTAGGGGTTGCTGCCTGTGTGTAGGGCTTGCTGCCTGTGTGTAGGGGTTGCTGCCTGTGTGTAGGGTTGCTGCCTGTGTGTAGGGGTTGCTGCCTGTGTGTAGGGGTTGCTGCCTGTGTGTAGGGGTTGCTGCCTGTGTGGATGTGTTGCTGCCTGTGTGTAGGGGTTGCTGCCTGTGTGTAGGGGTTGCTGCCTGTGTGTAGGGCTTGCTGCCTGTGTGTAGGGGTTGCTGCCTGTGTGTAGGGCTTGCTGCCTGTGTGTAGGGGTTGCTGCCTGTGTGTAGGGGTTGCTGCCTGTGTGTAGGGGTTGCTGCCTGTGTGGATGTGTTGCTGCCTGTGTGTAGGGGTTGCTGCCTGTGTGTAGGGGTTGCTGCCTGTGTGGATGTGTTGCTGCCTGTGTGTGGGTGTGTTGTGTAATGTTTGTTAAGAAAAACTGGTTGTGCCTTTTAAGTAACATTTGTGTTTTTGGTCTTTTGTATTGCCATTACTAACAAAACAGAAACAAACATGGCTGCACCCCAGTTGAATCCATTCAAGGACCAGGAGTTCATGTCCGAATTCATTGCCCTGTACAGAAAAAATACCAACCTGTGGCAGCTCAAGAACCCTTTGTATGGCAATAGGGATGTCCGGAAGGCAACACTGGGGCCACTTGTGGCTTTTGTGAAGACTAAAGTCCCCAACGCAAACACCAAGTTTGTGGAAGCCAGAATTGCAAGTTTAAGGCACATGTACAAGCGGGAGCGCAAGAAGATTGAGGAATCAGTCAGATCAGGAGCAGCAGCAGAGAATGTTTATGTACCCAAGCTGTGGTACTACAACCAACTGACTTTTATAGGTGACCAGATGGAACCCAGGGAATCACTGTCGACTCTTCCCTCCACCCTTCCCTCCACTCTTCCCTCCACTCTTCCCTCCACCCCAGCTGAGGCTTCCACGGAAGGAGAAGACCCCTCCACCTTGGAGCAGGCTGATGCGCCCAGCTGGAGCCAGGTATATATTTAGTAGCCTAAATTGTGATTGTGTGAATATTAATGCTGTCAACGTTAAAATGTGAAACAATTAACACCCTGAACTCAGAATTGTGAAAACAACTGACAAAAATTATGCACACTTCTAAAAAGTGTTGGTGCAACATATCGATACATATATAGTGTATACATACATCCAGTAGTGGCAAAAAAAGCGTTAGACAACATTGGTGATCTGCTTGGAAAATGCAGGGGTCCAAATGATAGCCTTTTGGATCTTTTGGAAAATTTAGATGCTCGTTCCTAAGTTTACAATTGGATGATTGAGTAGGCCAGAAACCACAAAACAGGTGTTTGATTTTTGTTTTTATTTGCACACAGGATGAGCTGACCCAGGATGATGCCGGGACAAGTGGTATGGAGGAGGAGGAGGACATGCCCAGCGAGAGCCAGGAGGTGGCTGGGCCCAGCACGAGCCAGAGTGACAGCCAGACCCAATTAAGAAGTCTACCTCGACCCCTGCCCTTACCCCCAAGAAGGCCCAGGAGGATGACCATTGTGGAGGAGGAATCACTGGAACTGATTCGGAAGGCGAGTGCGATTCTCGACAAACCCCCCCTTCCAGAAGAGGGCTATGCCAGCTACGTGTCCAGCAGGTTGCTGGAAATGGAGAGGGGCCAACGGCACCTGTGTGAGGGCCTAATTTCTGAGGCAATTAGGGGGGGTTTGAGGGGTGAATTACGAGAATCCACCCGCCTGACCCATGAAGGCCCGACACCAACTTCTCCTCCTCCTCCTCCTCGTCTTCCTTCTCCTCCTCCTCCTCCTCCTCCTACTACTCCTCCTCCTACCACAAGTCAGCCTCCAAGGAAGCGTGCAGGGAAGACTGCAGGGAAGAGTGCAGGGAAGCGTGGTGCGAAGAGTCGGAAGTGATTGCCTGGCTTCAATCTGGTCTCCCATAAGACACAGGCTGTTGTAGTGCCACAGCTTGGGGACATAGATGTCATCTGCTGCTGTTCCTGGTCTGTCTGATTCCTGGTCAATCTTCTTGTGCTCCCTATATTGTATGAAATGTGCCCAAGCTTCATTTTTGGCTTCACAAACTTGGTGTCTGCCGTTGGGGCAAAAAGTCTTCACAAAATCTACAAGTGGCTCCAGTGTTGCCTTCCTATTTTGTTTTGCCTTGTTTGTTTTAACCAGAATAAATGGTCATTTTATTTTCATCAAATAATGATATACGTGCTTGATATTCAAAAACATAGTTTCTTTAGGAGTAGGCAGGTACATGTCTAAACATTCATTTGACAATACAAGTGTAAAGTGCAACTTCAAGGGAACTGCAAGTGCTGTCGCTGGAAAGGTGAGGTTTAAGATCTGAATTAAGGGCAAGCTCTGCTGACTCCACAATTGTATCATGTGTAATAACTAATCCTTTTGATAACCAACAAATCCTAAAAAATATCTATATAGAGATATATGTACATATATAATAGATATATATATATATATATATATATATATATATATTTTTTTTTTATTTTTAGACACGTATAGATCTATATATCTATATATATTTATCTATATATATATCTATGTAGATATCGATATATATTTTTTTGGCCTTATTGAGAAATATAGATATATTTTTCATTTGGTGATTTGGATATCTATATCTATATCTATATATATATATATATATATATATATATATATATATATATAATATATATATATATATATATATATATATATATATATATATATATATATATATATATATATATATAGACAAATATATAACTTCACTAAAGAATGCTGAAGAAAAAACGTTCGGGAGTACTCTGCGTGAATATACAAGCAGCAAGGCAAAATCATTCTTCAAGTACGATAACATACAAATCCCGCTGTCAGAAACAAAAAAAAAAAAAAAAAAACAACAGCGTGACGATTGTGCGAGCTTCAAAACGAAGGCTAGTTTTACCAGACCGAGCGAGTCCGTGACATAATAGCTACTGAGCATGCGTCCTTTTTGGTACGCCGGACCATACTACACACGACCGGATTATCCGCTGGACTGCCAAGTCCAGCGGATAATTTGAGAACAAAACCTGAAACTTTAGTCCGCCGTACTTTGGCCAAAAAAAGTACGCCGGCGCCCACACACGAGGGGATTATCCGCTGGACTTCGGTCCAGCGGATAATCCCGCGGGATTGTCCCTTCGTGTGTACGCGGCATTACATATCTTTGAACAGATAAAACAGTTCACATGTGTATTTCAAGCAAAATAAAAATGGCAAATACTCAGATCAGTTTAAACTTAGTATATGCATGGTGCACATGGGCAAGGAAGTTCACAGAATCGTACAGTACAAAAGGTACCAAAGGAAAACTTACCAGCTAGCCAACAAAAAAAAAGAATGTATGACCCGCTTTAAAATGTTGCTTTTAAAACATATGTTTTGATGCATAGACTTGCAATGTAAAGCCATACTGCCGTACAGTGGTGGTGCATCCATAAAGGGCACAGGAGCGCCACCCCCTCTCTCCTGCGCCACTCTAATCACCATAGATAGATTCATGCATTGCATGAATCTAGCTATGGTCGCTGCTGACACCCCCTATTCAGGTGCCCGGACAATTTTTGGACGCCGGGCATCTGAATTACAGCAGCAGGGTTTTTTTTTTGAAGCACCTGATTAGAGTCATAGGCTCTAATAGGCGCCCAAAAAGGTGAACAGCAGGTGCAATGCTGTGCGTTCTCCGTTCACTCAGCTGTGTGTTAGCAAAGCAAAGGAATTCGCTTTGCTAACACTGAATCCGCCTCTCAGCCAATCAGGTTGCCGGGTCTGTTACCGGTCACCTGATTGGCTGAAACGTCAGGAGCTGTGATTGGACGCCTGAGAAAGGACGGAAGAAGACACAGAGGACGTGCAGGAGACCGCCGCTGACCCGCTCCGAGACAGGTAAGTGCCGGGCAGCATCTGATGGGGCACACTGGTGGCATCTGATGGGGCACATTGGCGGCACCTGATGGGGCACACTAACAGCATCTGATGGGGCACAATAGCGGCAATTGATGCGCACTCTGGCAGCATCTGATGGGGCACAGTAGCAGCAATTGATGGGCACACTGGCAGAAATTGATGGGCACGGTGCCAGGAATTTATGGCTGCGTTTGGGCACAGTGGCTGCGTTTGGCACAGTGGCTTAGTTTGATGGGCACAGTGGCTGCGTTTGATGGCACAGTGGCAGCGTTTGATGGGCACAGTAGCTGCGTTTGATGGGCACAGTGGCTGCGTTTGATGGCACAGTGGCAGCGTTTGATGGG
Source organism: Lithobates sylvaticus (assembly GCA_028564925.1). Taxonomy (NCBI): domain Eukaryota; kingdom Metazoa; phylum Chordata; class Amphibia; order Anura; family Ranidae; genus Lithobates; species Lithobates sylvaticus. The sequence goes on from CM053037.1 coordinate 149,891,280, forward strand.
CACAGTGGCTGCGTTTGATGGGCACAGTGGCTGCGTTTAATGGTACAGTGGCTGCGTTTGATGGCACAGTGGCTGCATTGGATGGCACAGTGGCTGCGTTGGATGGCACAGTGGCTGCGTTGGATGGCACAGTGGCTGCGTTGGATGGCACAGTGGCTGCGTTTGATGGCACAGTTGCTGCGTTTGATGGCACAGTGGCTGCGTTTGATGGCACAGTAGCTGCAATTGATTTTTTTCAGTTTGTTTGCGCCCCCCAATAAATGTTGAGCACCAGCCGCCACTGCTGCCGTACCTTTGCAAAGTGTGGTCCCTTGTACTCCATGTCTAGGTCACCTTCGAAGATTAATTTGGGAATCCTCTGAACTCATCTCTAACTCGAACTCCGAACGTCCACATTTTTGTACTCAGTGAGCTGTGGGCTGAATCGCTGTGTGATGAGGAATGACATGTAGCTCCCTAGAGTACAAAAAAAATAAGAGTTTGGGTTAGAGACAAGTTTAAAGGACACCCAAGCTCATTTCTGGTCACCTTAGCCATATCGGGCAAAGTTCAGAGTCTCTGCTAAGGGGCCCCTGGACCCATTTATTCTTGTTAGAATTTCCCAGCTGCCTCTGCCTCCTTTGCAGCCAGCTATACCCATCATTTATAGTTATGGGGTAACATGTGATCTTCTTCCCTGTGAAAAAGTTTGAGTCTAGCATTCAATCACTAGACCTGAGCTCTGTTACATGACTGAGAGCTTAATATCACCACCCCCTTGTCACTGAGATTGGAAATTTTACTGCCCCCTGTCATATAAGAAGGAGCAGTAGGGAGTGTGGGATTGATGAGAAAGGGGGTTGGGGCAAGTTGCCAGTGTCTTTTTATTAAATTTCAAACTGTAGAACAGCCTTTCTCAATTTTTTTAACATGGGGGGAACCTTGAAATAAATGTGTTCAGAGAAGCCCTGCTAATAATTCTATATCTGAAGCTCGCAGTACAATAGTGTGAAAATCACTGGGAAAAATGCTCCTTAAACTTGTGGTCATTGGGAAGACTCCCCTCCCCTCCCTACAGATTTCTAAAAAGATCATTGGCATCAATGGTAAGAGGCAAAAGTTGCTCATAGCTCACAGAACCCCTAGAAACCTTTGGAGGAACCGGGTTGAAAAAGACTGCTGTAGAATGTATCCAATGACTTTCACTAAGTCTGGTCACACATGATTCATTTTTTTTCAACCTGTGGGAAACAAAGAGAAATTTTTACAACAGGCTGGTTGTACATAAGTCGATTAACAGTGTGGCATAACCATCTGGCATGTGAAGAATGTCTGCTTATAGAATGCAAACAATGGCTCATGACATATATTTTCAGGCATGTAGAAAAACAATTTTGCCTCATTGGAAACATTGACATCACAGGACTAGCTGTACCATACAAAACAGTCATCATAGCACATAGATGTTGTACAAAAAAATAAATGTGCATATATACTAAAAAAATAATAATTAAGCAACAACGCGTGCTTAAAAGTCCTATTCACCTTAATATTGGACATTATTATTTCAGGATATACTGTATTTGTGTTAATGAGTTACCTGTATAATGAATCTGTTAATTAAAATATCCACAGTTGGTGTCCTAATGTGGTTTGAATTACATTTAATTATCAATAGGAGCATAATCAGATTGCCAGATTAGGTAATTTACATAGCAGTAGTTATTTAAAGTAAACTGCACTCCAGACAAATATTAATTACATACATTAACCAGCTCTTTATTGATTAATATATAGTTAATTGTATTTTTGAATGCAAGCAATGTAAGTACCTGGATTTTGATTTGGTTTCTGCTTTTTGCCACTTGCCAAACAGTAGAGTTTATCCTAAGAGTAGCAACGTAAAGAGGTATAGTGCTCACGTGCTAACAAGTAGAAAGCAGACAGGAGGAGAGAGCAGAGTGATGAAGGGATAAGCTCATCAGTCTGCTGTCATGGTGTGTCTGCTATTACTGTCCATTCAAAGGCTGGGAAGGGACAAGACCTGTAGTGCTACTACAGCAGAGAAAAACCAGGCCTCCTGCCAAGCTGCAATAATGTTATCAGGCTTGTACGCTCTCCGCTGACATGGGCCCCAAAAATGCAAAAAGCTCTTTTATGTAGTTGCATTAGAATGTGAAAGGAGGGTCCATATTATCAGGATGGAGGATACACTTCTCTGCTTTCCACCTGACCATTCCATTTGTACAATAATTGATAATGATGTTTATAGCGGCCTTGCAGTGGTGGCCGCTCATGCAGGGCACAGGGGCGCCCCTATAATCCATGCGCCCAACCCCTAATCTACATGCAGGGCACCGGACGCATGGATTTCAATGTGGGTATTTTTATTTTTTTTTGAAGCACATGATTAGAGCCTGAGGCCTTGGCTTCAAAAAAGGTGGGCTCGGGTCGCAGAGCACTGCGCCCTGAACTCACCCACTTGTGTAACATTAGTGAATTAATATTCGCTAATGTCTTCCTGCTTCTCCTCCCAGCGGGTCTTGAGACCCGATTAGCCAGGGAGTCTTAGGACTCCCTGGCCAATCAGGTTTCAGAACCTGCTTCCTGTTCGGCCAGGAGGAGAAGCAATGGCCCTGACTCTTGCCTCCGCAAGCTGCGTGCCATGTGCAGCAAAGAGCAGCAGGTGGAGGTGTGCTTATCTTGTAGACTTCCCCATTTACAAAAGAAAGTTACATTTTAAAAAATGAATTAAAATAAAAAAGTAAAATAAAAAAGTTGCTCATCTCAAGCCCAGTGCACACATACCGAAAGTTGGTCAGTTCAGCAGGAACAAGCCACATTTTAGTCAGTGTGTATCGCTGTCTGTTCAACAGAAGGCGGTCTAACAATCGGCTTTTGTCCAACTGTCTTGCTGTAAAACCAACTTTCAATCTGCACTGGCAGCCAATGGCTTTAAGTGCTAATCAGTGTTTTCTGACAGGGGGGGTTGAATCCCCCCTGACAGAACACAAAGAGACAGTGGAAGAGATCCCTACATCAACAGGAATCTGTGGGGTCGATTTACTAAAATTGGAGAGTGCAAAATCAGCTGCACCAGATTTTACACTCTCCAGTTTTAGTAAATCAACCCCACTGTGTGTAACCAGCTTTACACTCCAGTTTCTGGCTGCTCCTAGCAGGCAATGGTTACATCACTAGGCTTACTGGGGATGTCAAATCTGATGTATACAAGAAGTAGCTAGGTGCCACTGATTCTTATTATTATAATACAGGATTTATATAGCACCAACAGTTTGCACAATGTTTTACAATGTTAGGGCAATGCTTTTGGGGTTTTGTTTTTCAAACCGTGCTTTTTTTTGGGGGGGGGTGTTGGCATTTACAGGACAAGCAGACCTTAGTAGAGTGTATGTATGAGTATGTTTATTGAGTATTATTCATCTCAAACTGGGATCATATAGAAAGCAAAGATGCGCCCCCTCAACTGACAATTTGAACGCTCTTATGACCATCTCGTGCAATAATCTAGAACAGCTTTTCTCAAAATTTTTACCCCAGAGGAACCATTGAAATCATTTTTCGAGGAACCCCTGCTAAAATCAGTTCATCAGGGGACAGTGGGAAGAATGCTCTATACATTGGTAGTCAGTGCAAAAGCTGCTTCTTACATTTTTACATTTAGTTTATCAGTGGGATGAGTGCCCCTCTTACATTGAATGTCAGTGGGAGGAATGCCTCCTTACATAGGCAGTCAACGGGACGAATGACCTCTTATGCCCCGTACACACGGTCAGACTTTCCGACGGAAAATGTGCGATTCCGAGCTTGCTGTCGGAAATTCCGACCATGTGTAGGCTCCATCGGACTTTTTCCATCGGAATTTCCGACACACAAAATTTGAGATCTGGATCTCAAATTTTCCGACAACAAAATTTGTTCGCGTAAATTCCGATCGTGTGTACACAATTCCAACGCACAAAGTGCCACGCATGCTCGGAATCAAGCAGAAGAGCAGCACTGGCTATTGAACTTCATTTTTCTTGGCTCGTGGTACATGTTGTACGTCACTGTGTTCTTGACGTTCGAAATTTCTGACCAACTTTGTGTGACCCTGTGTATGCAAGACAAGTTTGAGCCAAAATCCCATGGATTTTGTTGTCGGAAAGTCCGACTGTGTGTACGGGGCATAACACTGGTGGTCAGTGGGAAGAATGCCTCCCTTATATTGGTGTTCAGTGGAAAGAATGTCCTTTGCTTTGGTGGTCAGAGGGAAGTTTGTCCCCTTACATTGGTGGTCAGAGGGAAGTAAGTCCTCTTACATTGGTGGTCAGAGGGAAGTATATCCCCTTATATTGGTGGTTAGTAAAAAGAATACTCCTCACATTGATGGTGAGTGAGAAGAATGCCAGTGAAAATGGTGGTCAGAATGCCACCTTTAACGTTAGCTAAAAAGAGTGTTGGTGTCATCGCATTGGACACAGATCTATCCAGGCACTATCATATTGGAGGTCAGTCAGTCACATCTCAGGGAACCCCTAACAAACACTGGAGGCACTTGAGGGTTTCACAGAACCCTGGTTGAGAATGGCTGGTATAGAAGAACCCATTGGGATGGATTTCCTTAAGGAAAATAGACTGTTCCCTTTGCAAGTGCAGTTGCACTCATTTCTCTTAGTAAATACAAATGTGGCAAAGCTTCACTTTGTAAAGAATATCCAATCAAGTGCAAGGAAAATGAAAAATGAAAATGTTTTCTTGAACATAGATTTTTCTTGAACATGGTTGGATGATGGAAATCAGCAGAGCTTTACCACATTTACTAAGCTCTGGGAAAAAGTAATGCAACTGCACTTGCAAAGTGCACAGTCTATCTGCTTTTAGTAGGGCAACCCCATTGTCTTTTTGGAGCCCATGTATAGCAGTCTAGAGTGCTTAAATAGGATATGACCTTAATTGATTTTGGCAGGCTGTCATAATTACAAACTCCATGGCCAAGTCACAGAAATCTTGGATATTTACCTGTGAGGGAAATCTTGTGTTTTGTGTTCTATGAAGCAACTATTTGCAAAGGTTATGTGAGAATAAACTCATGTAGGATAGCTTGGAAGTCAAACCTACCGACTTCAAACTACTGTAATCCTACTACAGGCAAGCTATTAACATTATAGGATTAACATAGGCCGTGGGTGGAGACATACATCCTTTTAAAAATAGTTGCGCTAATCTTTTGTGATGATTGAAAGGTTATACAGTGATATATAACCTTATATTATATACAGTGATGCTGCAGCTTATAAATACCTGTTGCCTTTTTCTAAGGACTACATTTGGGGAAAAACATTACATGTACATCCTTCTATAAAGCCCAGCTGAACTTTTAGCCTTTCATTGAATGAATGAATAAATGAATGATTTGTATAGCGCTGCAACTGCGAACTGAATCGCCTTTCATTGCTGCAGCTTTTTTTTTATTTTTTACACACCTGTTAAAATCTTAATTTTTGTCTTGAAATATACTATTATTCTGAAGTCAGAGGCCATGTAGAATTAAAAAAATTATACGGTAGTTGTATTTTTTTTATTTTTTTTTATGTAGCTCTAACCCCCGATGGAGCTGCTGGTTTTATTTTGGGCTTACCGTTACCTCACCTGCTTGCGTCTCCGTCTTAGGGGTCCCGTGGAAAGTAGCCTAAAGAATGTTAAATCCAACACTTAGTCCTTTTTTGCTTATTTATTTAAAATAAAGGAAAAGTATTTCAATAAAGAGTCAGAGGGTTAAGGGTGAGTCCAGGCACTTAGTAATTGCAGGGTAGAGGTATTAGAAGAATCCAGAGGACAAACAGCTCCACAGGATCCAGCAACCCCCGGATAGGCCCCTCTCACTTGGCCTAGCAGCCGGTAGGTTGTTCGACAAAGTCTCTGCCATAGACTTATTGATTACATTTAAGCATTACAGAGAGAGCTTGAGAAATTCAGAGAACTGCCATACAGTACCAGTTTCTTGCAGCCGATCCGGGCGATACTGTATGGGTGTTGATCTGGGTTGCGTCCTTCAACTGAGTTTCCAGGCCTCTCCAGAGATACCAGCCTTGCGCTTGGTCCTCTCCTGGATAAGTCCTACCCTGGTTCCTCCAGTTTCTGGGCCTCTCTCCGCAGGCGAGACAGCACTGGACCATCTCTGGATCAGTAGGCCCGAGATTTTTCGGGCCTACCCTCTCAGTTGCATAGCCTCGGGTCAGCCGGCCCCGAGACACAGGATACATAGGCTGCGCACCCCAGGCCAGGAGGGCCATGAGGTCGGGGCAGCGGACCCCAAGAGCATCCAGGCAAAAGCCCAAAAAGCCAAAAACAAAAATCCCGAAAAATGGCGTTGGTACCTTAAATACCCTCTCCCAGATAGCACAGCAGGAAGAACACTCCCACTGAGCTATTTCCGAGCAATAGGTGGCATTCAATACATCCAGCTGAACTGCGTTTCTACACTTACCGGTGGTGACAGCGACACCTACGGTCAAGGAGAAACGAGTGCAACCCAGCTGAACTGGTACAGAAACCAGAACTTTTAGAATAATTAGCCTGAAGCCCAATTGCGGCTTCAGACAGCTTAAATTAGAAAAACAATAGTGTCTGCTCAATAGGAGCCGGCACTACATTTAGAATCCCCTTTTCTTGTACAAATGAAAAGATGAAATTGTGTTGATTAAACAGATACCAAAATATGTCAGACATCAAAACTGTGTGCTTAAAACAGGAAACAGCTGTGGTACCCAAAATTATCCCCAGGCAATCGTTTACATTTTCTTTAGCTCACTACTAAAGAGAAAGCCATAAATGAGGGACCTAGAGTTATTTCTCTTAAGCCCCATACACACGGTCGGATTTTCCGATGGATTCTGTCCTATCAGACAATGCTGTCGGAAATTCCGACCGTGTGTAGGCACCATCGGACAGTTTCCATCGGATTGTCTGATGGACAAAGTCCTATCTCCTGCTGGATAGATTTTTTGACAACAAAGTCCGATCACACCAAATCCGATCGTGTGTAGCGAATTTCGACGGACAAAGTGCTACGCATGCTCAGATCACATTACAAGACCAAAGCTATTGGCTACTAGCCTCTACGTAGTCCCGTCGTAGGCAACAAACGTCACCACGTTCAGAATGATCGGATTTTCCGACAACTTTGTCCGACCGTGTGTACGCAAAACCAACATCGGACAAAGTACGACGGACATGATCCGACGGACCTGGTCCTCGGATAATCCGCGCGTGTGTATGGGGCTTTACTCTGGTGTGTGCTATGGTACCTAATATGTGTTGCAAAATTGGTACTTACATACACTTGGGCACCCTATGCATACATTGCATTCATATGTATGAGTACACTGCCACTTTCCACTTAGGTTTATTTCTACAACAAGGGGACTAACAAGTCCCCTTTGTGATAGCACTGGGCAGACAGGAGAGAGTCATTATGGAGACATCAGGGTCTATAAGTCCCCCTATTGTCTCCCCTGCTCTCTGCTCCAGCGACTAAACACAGCCTGTGCTCAATCTGCTTTTTACACAGTTTTGCAGATTGTATTTTAACAGCCCTGAACATGGAAGTGCTCAGAGCTGAGCGCTTACATGTTCACACCACGCAAAAGACATTGGGGAATGGATATTACTCAATGGGGTTGATTTACTAATGGCAAATAGGCTGTGCACTTTGGAAAGTGCAGTTGGTCCAGAGCTTAGTACATAAGCAGAAGCTCTACTGACTTCCATCATCCAATCATGTGCAAGCAAAAATGCTGTTTTTTTTTGTTTTTTTTGCACGTGATTGGGTACTCTTTGCAAAGTGAAGCTTTACCTCATTTACTAAGCTCTAGAGCAGCCTTTCTCAACCCTTTCAACACAAAGGGACCCTTGAAATATCTTTCCGGTCTCAGGGAACCCAAACTAAAAATCATGATATCTACAACTCATGATACATTAGTGTGATGGTCAGTGGGAAGAATGCTCCTTACACTTCTGGTAATTAGGAAGAAATACCCCCTTACAGATAGCTAATAAGATCAACAATGTCAGTGGGAACTTATCTGAAAGTAAGAAATTGCTGACTGCTCAAGGAACCCCTAGCAACCTCTGGAGGAACCCTAAAGTTTCATGGAACCCTGGTTGAGAAACCCTGCTCTAGAGCAAGTGCACAGTCTATTTGCCTTTAGTAAATCAACTCCTAAGTCCTTTCTCTCACCTTTCTGACAGTTTTTTCCTGTAGTCTCAGGCAAAAAAGCAGAGCCCAAAAACGATTAAGGGGGCAGAGGGCAAGGACACCTTGTGAGTCGTGAGCGCGTTTTAAAGTGGTTCTAAATTCTAAACTTTTTTTTACCTTAATGCATTATATGGTAAAAAAAAACACCCCACTACGTCTTCTTTGCCCCATCCTTAAATGCTTACCTGCCTCCTCTCATGGCCCAGGGCTGTCCCATCTGTAGCACCACTCCTTCTCTTTCTGGTCTCATAGGAGATACAGGCAGCTGCAGGAGACATAAGCTCCTGCTGCTCTCAGTGAAATCCTGTGAGGAGGGAGCAGGGGGGCGTGGTTTAGCTGCACTGTATGTGTCTGTGGACTGGCCGGTGGGGGACTCCACAAGAGGAGGTAGGAGACTGGTCTGTGCAATACCATTACACAGAGCACTTATGTATGATTTTATATATTTATTTTTTATTTTTTTTAAAAACCTTTAAATTACTTTAACACTGTCAGAGTTGATTCACACCATGCCCGCACATGAATCACACAGGAACCCGCCGTGTGTTCCTGTGCGATTCACATGCAGATCTGTGTGTTGCAAATTTAACCCATTAGTTTTAAAAGGGCTAAAATCGCACCACACCAAAAGTAGTGCACTACTTTTTAAAACGCCCTATAACCGGATAACCTTGTACAAAAGTACCAGGCGATCTAGTGCGTTTTCGACCTGCATTCGCGGTTTTATCAACTTTCTTTTGACACCTGCTGCAGATTGCAAATAGAGTGTATTTTGCATGTGGTCTGAATCGCACAGGAACACACAGCACATTCCTGCGTGATTCATGTACGAGCATTGTGTAAACCGGCCCTCAAAAGGTTAAGTTTAAATCAGCAAAATACATAGTTACATAGTTTACAAGGTTGAAAAGAGACACTGGTTTATCCGGTTTATCCTATGTGTGTGTATGTGATTTTTATACTCTAACAATTCTCATAGCCCTGTATAGTCTGCTTCCTAAGGGAAGACATCCAAAGGTTTTTGAAAGTTGTCCACACTCTCCGCTAGTGCTACTCCTTGGGGGAGGGAGTTTCACCTTTTGCCTGCTCTAATTGTAAAGAACCCTTTCCACAATCTAAGGTTAAACCTCCATTCTTCAAACTTCAAATCTTGGCAGTGTGTCCTCTTCAGGGTCTTTAGATTAGACAGTTTATCACAGTTACTGGATCACCTTTGGTATAATTGTATATTGTAATTATATCCCCTCTTGAAGAGGAAGTAAACCCTCATGGGTTTTACTTCCTCTTTGTCCCCCTGTAAAGTAAAAGCATAATGAGCTAGTATGCGATATGTGCCACTTACCTGCAAATGAAGCCTGCAATGTCCCCGCTGGTAGCTGCATCCACCTTCTGCCCTCTTCCTTCCGGGCCATGGACTTGTGACATCACTTCCACGCATTTGCTTGGGAGCCATCAGTCATGGCACATACGAGTGAAAAAACGGCACGGCGCCCTGTTTCTTCACAGCGCATGTGAAGAAGCGCAGTGTACAGGAAATGTCTCCTAAATGTCTCCTAAACATCACATGTTTAGCAGATATTTCCACTACCTATAGGTAAGCCTTATTATAGGCTAAAAACTACAAGATCTCATAAAACTCGGATCTATACACTTCGCCACAAATAAATAAATAAAATTGAATATAAGTAAACAGCCACTTTCAAAAAACACAGTATAAAAAAAGTATCAAATATGAATGAATAGAGGTAAACTGTTTACCTCTATTCATTCATATTTGGTACTTTTTTATTTTCCTTATTATAGGCTTACCTATAGGTAAAACTTACAAATGTGGGTTTACAGCCACTTTAAAGTGGTTCTGCACACACTATTTTATTTTTATTTTTATTGTCATGTTAAAATAATTTTTAGTCTTACAATTAACTCACATTTTTGGTGTCCGTCCGTTATCCGTGTCCGTTTTTCTGAAAATTCTGCACTTTTAAAATTTAAACCAGCAGCAATGTCATTTTGCTTGTGGGCATTTAAAACCCACAAGCATTCACTTCCTTGTTCCCTTTCGTTATGGGAACCAGCATGCCTCACGTTCGCCGAAATCTCGCGAGATTGCGGCCAGAAGCCCGTAAATCTTGTGAGATTTCGGCCGGAGGCCCGTAAATCTTGCGAGATTTCTGCCGGAGGCCCGTAAATTTTGCGAGATTTCTGCCGGAGGCCCGTAAATCTCGCAAGATTTCTGCCGGAGGTCCGCACTGACTCCTGAGATGAATAACACCACATCCCAGGAGACAGTGCGGCATGACGAGGATCGGCAGCAATTACAAGGTAAGTAAAAAAAAAAAAACGGCCATTTAGTACTCTTTGCCTGATTTGGAAGGCAAAGAGATTTACTAAATAAAGTGTGTGCAGAACCGCTTTAAGTGCCTCTTCTCTAGAGCGAATAATCTATGTAATTGATCCTCAGAGCTGAGATGCTCCATCCACCTAAATCATTTTGTTGCACTTCGCTGAACTCTTTCTGATTCCACAATGTCTTTTCTAAGGATTGGTGACCAATACTGAGCTGCATATTCAAGATAAGGCCAAATCAGTATCTTGTAAAGGAGTTGTTGATGTATCTATTGAATGTATGCCCTTTTCAATGCATGAAAGTTTTGCTTTGTTTGCCGTGGCTTGGCATTGCATATTATTGCTATGTCTGCAATCTACAAGTACCCTCAGATAATTTTCCATTATTCATTCTCCCAGGGGAGCCCCTCCTAATGTGTAATTTGCATGTGTTTTTTTGGCATCCAATTGCATAACAATACAATACTCAATATTGAACCTCATTTCCTGGCATAATTTGGTATCATCAGCAAACACTGAATTTGAACTCTTAATAAATAAATAAATACATAAATTCCATTATGCATCCCATAGTTTGTAGATACTATAACTTTCACTCAAAACAATCAATATACACTTATTGGGATTTATTTATACCAAAGGCATGTAGCAGAATACATTTTGGCCAAAATGTATTAAGAGATTTGATTTTTTTTGTTTTATAGCAGGAAGTTTAAAATATTGTTTTATTTTTCAAATTTGTCAGTCTTTTTTCATTTATATAATAATAAAAAATAAAAAAAACAGAGGTAATCAAATACCACCAAAAGAAAGCTCTCTTTGTGTGAAAAAAATTATATAAATTTTGTTTGGATACGGCATTGCATGACCGTTTTAAATAGTGCAGTGCCGAATAACAAAAAATGGCCTGGTCATGAAGGGGGTAAAAACTTCTGAAGTGATTAAAGTAATATTCTGTATGTAAACCAGTGCCGATCCTGACCTCCCTGGGGCCCTAAGCAAAATTCTGCTAAGGGGCCCTCTACTTGACCCGTGATGCCGTGAGCTATGTAAACTATTTGCCATTGCCACACAGTCCCACCTGACACTTCAGTGCTTCCAAAACAATCCTCCCTCCTTTAAACATAACAGTCAAAGTATAAGTACAACAATATAGAACAGAATGAGGTCCCCAGAGAGCCCCCCTTACATCAGGGTCCTCAGAGAGCCCCCCTTACATCAGGGTCCTCAGAGAGCCCCTCCTTACACCAAGGTCCCCAGAGAGCCCACCTCTCACAAGGGTCCCCAGACAGCCCCCCTTAAATCAGTGTCCTCAGAGAGTCTCCCCCTACATCAGGGTCCCCAGAGAGCCTCCCCTACATTAGGGTCCCCAGAGATCCTCCCCCTTACATCAGGGTCCCCAGAGAGCCTCCCCCTACATTTGGGTCCCCAGAGTGCCCCCCTTACATCAGGGTCCCCAGAGAGCCCCCCCTTACATCAGGGTCCCCAGAGAGCCCCCCCTTACATCAGGGTCCCCAGAGAGCCTCCCCCTACATTAGGGTCCCCAGAGAGCCTCCCCCTACATTAGGGTCCCCAGAGAGCCCCCCTTACATCAGGGTCCCCAGAGAGCCCCCCCTACATTAGGTTCCCCAGAGAGCCTCCCCTTGCATCAGGGTCCCCAGAAAGCCCCTCCTTACATCAGGGTCCCCAGAGAGCCCCCCTTACATCAGTGTCCTCAGAGAGCCCCTCCTTACATCAGGGTCCCCAGTGAGCCTCCCTACTTACATCAGGGTCCTCAGAGGGTATCCCCCTACATCAGGGTCCCTAGAGAGCCTCCCCTTACATCAGGGTCCTCAGAGAGCCTCCACTTACACCAGGGTCCCCAGAGAGCCTCCCCTTACACCAGGCTCCCCAGAGAGCCCCTCCTTACATCAGGGTCCTCAGAGAGCCCCACCTTACATCAGGGTCCCCAGAGAGCCCCCCTTACACCAGGGTCCCCAGAGAGCCCCCCCTTACACCAGGGTCCCCAGAGAGCCCCCCCCCCTTAAACCAGGGTCCCAAGAGCCTCCCCTTACATTAGTGTCCCAAGAGAGCCTTCCCTCTTAAATTAGTATCCCCAGAGAGACCCTCCTTACACAGGGTCCCCAGAGAGCCCCTCCTTACACAGGGTCCCCAGAGAGCCCCCCCTCTGACATTAGTGTCCCCATGGGGCCCCCTCTTACATCAGTGTCCCCAGAGGGCCCCGTCTTTACATCAGTGTCCCCAGAGGGCCCCGTCCTTACATCAGTGTCCCAAGAGGGCCCCGTCCTTACATCAGTGTCCCCAGAGGGCCCCGTCCTTACATTAGTGTCCCCAGAGAGCCCCCCTCTTACATTAGTGTCCCCAGAGGCCCCCTTCCTTACATTAGTGTCCCCAGAAAGCCCCCCCTCTTACATTTGGGCCCCCAAACAGCTGACTCCCCCCCTTGCAGAGGTTCCCCTGTACCTGGCTGGTGGAGGTGGGAGGCGGCGATCGGCAGCTATATGGTGTCCACAGGCAGGGGGATTTCCCTGGGGCTAGTAGTTCTTTTTTTTTTTTTTTTTTTCAAAAATTTTATTGGGTTTTTGAACAGAATTACAGGAAAAAAAAACAAGTAGACAACATCTTCTTTTCCAATTATACAGTACATACTAAAGAATGCGTAACGTATTATAATAGAAAACATAGAACATATTTAGAAACAATGCTACCATGAGATAACTCGAGACGAAAGAGAGAACTAACTCACACTTAGACACCCCAACCGGGAGCAATCTGTGTCCAACGTGGGAGTTAACTCAGGTCATCAGCACTGTTGTCTCATTTCGATCGAGTATTTTTGGTAAAAGTAAACATTTTGGGGGGGTATGAAGCATGGTAACCATATTGTGATGTGCACATTAGCAGTAACCAAGCACCAGAGGTAATAAGTAAGTAAGCAAAAAAGAACAGTAACAAACCAAGTTTAAGTAAAAAACAAAAAAAAGAAAGTGTTTCCGACACTGAAGGGCCAATTAAGACCTGTATTCAGCTGGACAGGGTTCTCAGCCCTGAGATCGACTCGTGTCGTGTGTAATGACAGGAGAGGTGGTGCTGGGTGTGCTAGGATTCTCCTGATTCAGGCGGGGAGCAATGGTTCCGGGAGTGAAACTGGGTATCAGGGTGTGTCGACATGAAAATCTACAGAACAGATATACTCTGTGGGGTGAAGGCACCGTCACAGCAGTAGGGACATAAGGATTAGGTAATCCAAGTGGTCTTGGTCAACGTTGACTTATGTGGAGAATGTCAGTAGCGTAAGATAGGATGTGGTTGATGTTGTCAGGTTCAGTTTACCAGGAGTATTGTGGGCATCAGGGTGGGGTGTTTTGGGGGGGGGGGGTACAGAGGGGTGAGAGAGGTGAGGAGGGGTCATGTGGGTGGAGGAGGTGGTCACGTCCCGCTACCCTTCCCAGGCAGAAAATGTGGTGCCAACGGGGAATGCCGGGTTGACCGACTGAAGGGGGGGAGGGAAGGAGTCTTCCCGAGGATGGAAGATTTGTTGTCTCTTAATAGACAGAAAGGCGGGGATGTGGGGTATCTGGGTTATTGGCAAGTCAAATCCGTTACGATAGGCTTTAAGTAGATTGGTTGTACAGTTGGGTATATTCCATGGTTGTTTGGAAGTGTATCCAACAGGCCCATGTATTACTAAATTTTTGTGGAGTGTCTCTGGAGCAGTGAATGAGCTCTTCCAATTCGGCTATTCTTTTAATCCTGTTAAACCATTCTTTGAGGGTGGGAGTGGTTTGGGATTTCCAGTGAACCGCATTGTTTCGCTGCATTGATCATGTGCATTGCTAGTGATTTGCGGTAGGATGATTGAGGCAGGTGTGTGTGGTGAAGTAAAAATTGGGCCGGGATTAAGTGTAAGTCATAAGATGTAACCTGAGAAGTGATGCGGTGTACTTCCTTCCAGAAACACTGTATGCGAGGGCATTGCCACCAGACATGTAACATCGTACCCCTACCCATTAGACACCTCCAACAGGATTCCGGGACATTGTGGTTAAATTTGTGGAGTAGAGTCGGAGTACGGTACCAACGCGATTGGATTTTGTATCCATTCTCCTGTGTGGATACATTCATGGAGCCCCTGTGTACATTCGTGTGTATGTTACCCCAATCTGTTGGCGATAGAGTGATGGATAGATCACTTTCCCAAGCCTTGCACATGTTTGAGTCATTGGGCTGGTGGTCTGAAAAAAGAAGGGTATGAGTTGCAGATATGAGATGGGTTAGGGGGGGGCGATTGCAGGCATAGTTTTTCAAAGGGTGTCAGGGTCCTGGAGCAGGGGGACTGTCTGTGAAGAGAGTTTAGAAAATGTGTGATCTGAGTGAACGTCCACGTCGGTATGGCAGGTTTGTCATGTATCGTAGCTAGTTGGGAAGCAGATAGTTGTTGGTCGCGGGCGTAAAAGTGGTGTGCTAGAGGTCGGTTTTGTGGCCAGAAATCTTTCAGAAAACTCTTAGACATACCCGGAGGGAAGTTGGGGTTCATCTTTATTGGAGTCATGGGTCCCGGCACGGAAGAAATGGGTATGCTGTGGCAGAGTCTGAGAAAGGAATTGACAGTGGGTTTGATCAGTGGATGTCGACCCACCTCAGGGAAGGACTGACAATTTTGAATCCACGGTAAGGATTCGAGGGGTAAAGTTGTGAAGGAAGCTTCTAAATCTACCCAGTCTTTTGTTGGGGCATGAACATTCCAGTCAATGATGCGTGTCAAATGAACGGCTTTGTAGTAGTTATGAATATCGGGTAGGCCTATACCACCCAGTTGTTTAGGTAATGCAAGATGTGTATAGCTTATTCTAGGTTTGCGACCCCCCCATAGAAATTTAGTACATAGGCTTCTATACGATTTGAAAAAGGAGGGAGGTAGATGGATAGGTATTGTTTGTAGTACATAGAGGATTCTAGGTAGTGCGTTCATCTTTAGTATTGCTGCCCTGCCAAACCAAGAGAAAATAGGTTTGTTCCAACGAGTTAAATCAGTCGTTAGCTTATTCAGCAGTGGTAGATAGTTCTTCGTGTATAGGTCTTGCAATTTGGCAGGGAGTTGTATGCCTAAATATGTGATCGCGTCAGTCTTCCATTGGAAGGGGAAATTTTCCTTGCATTGAACTACTACCGAGGGGGGCAGAGTAATATTGAGGGCAAATGATTTGGAGAAGTTGATTCTAAGGTTAGAAATTGTGTGGAAGCGTTGGAATTCTGCTAACAGAATCGGGAGAGTGGTGTGTGGTTGCGTGAGAAAAAGCAATATGTCATCCGCAAAGGCAGAGAGCTTGAAATTTTTACTCTTGGTCTTAATGCCTTGTATGTCAGGGTTATTCCTAATGCTGTTCAAGAGAGGCTCCAGGGTGAGTATGAAGAGTATCGGGGATAGTGGGCAGCCCTGTCTCGTACCGTGGTGTATGGAGAAGGCACTCGACAGGGTATTATTCACTCTAATTTTTGCTGATGGGTTGGAGTATAGGTATAAAATGAGACTGAGCATGCGCGGGCCCAGACCTATAGAGTGTAATACTGCTGCCATGTAATCCCATGCAACCCTGTCGAATGCCTTCTCCGCGTCCAGTGAGAGAAAGAAGCCTTGCTGATTGGATGACGTGATCTGGTGATGGAGATTTATGGCCTTTATGGTATTGTCCCTGGCTTCCCGGCCAGGGACAAAGCCTACTTGGTCTTTGGCGACAAGGGATGGGAGATATGGTAACAGTCTGTTGGCTAGTATCTTTGAAAATATTTTTAAATCCACATTAAGTAGTGAAATAGGTCTATAATTAGCTGCCTGGGTAGGATCCTTATCATCTTTGGGGAGTACCACTATGTGAGCTTCTAGCATAACACGTGATAATGGGGCGGTTGAAGATATAGAGTTGAAAGCTTTCCTGAATGGGGAGCCCAGGGATTCCTTAAATGTCTTATAGTAACCGGCTGGTAGTCCATCCGGGCCCGGGCATTTGCCTGGTTTTAGTTGTTTCAAGGCCATGTCCCATTCAAGTTGGGTGATTGGGCCTTCAAGACTGTCAGATGTTTCCTGGGGTATGGTTCTGGGGCAATGTTGGGCTAAGAATTGGTCAATCTTGATTGTTCTGGAATGAAGGGAAGAGTTTGAGGGGTTTGAGCCTTCTATATTGTAAAGTGTAGAGTAAAATTTCTCGAAGTCAGTGGCTATATCCGTGTTGTTCGTGTAAACCTCCCCCTTGGGTGAGTGAAGTTTGTGAACCGTGTTTTTTGCTCTCTTAGTGCGTAGTGCTTGGGCCAACAAGTGGCCACTTTTGTTTCCATACTCATAAAAAAGTTTTTGTGTGAGCATGTATTTTTTCCGGGAGATCTTACCCATCTCCTCCTGGATTAGTGACCTGGTGTCTAAAAGTTCCTGATGTGTATCTTGGGCTAGAGTGCGTTTATGTAACGACTCCAATGTTTTTAATTTAGCAAATAGGTCCGAAAGCACTTTGCGCTTTTCCTTCCTGATATTAGCTGTCATTGAAATGATTTTCCCCCTTATAACGCATTTGTGTGCTTCCCATTGTGTCATGCTGGTAGTGTCAGGTGTGTCGTTGTCTTTGAAGTAGTTCTCTATGCAGAGACGTAGTTCCTCATGTCGTACAGTATCTGCAAGAATAGTGGGATCCATTTTCCAAATCTGGGCATGATTCATTTTTTCTGGTAATGATAATGAAATTGAGATGGGGTGGTGGTCAGATAACGTCATGGGCTCTATAGAGGCGCTGGTCAAGAACGGGAGGTCCCGTTGGGTCAAGAAAAAATAGTCCAGTCTGGAGTATCGGTTGTGTGGGTTGGAAAAGAATGTGTAATCCTTTTCTTTGGGATGTAGCGTGCGCCAGGTGTCATGAAGCAAGAGATTTTGAAGGCTGAGTTTAATTTGACGTAATGCTTTATATGGCAAATGGGAGGACCCTGACGATGTGTCAATGAGGGGGTCCAGGGGTACATTGAAGTCTCCCCCGACAATCAGTATGCCAGTTTGAAAAGCGGACAGGCGTTGCGAAATGTCGCGAAAAAACGGGACTTGGGATGTGTTGGGGCTGTATATATTGGCTAGAGTCAAGGGTTTGCCCTTCCAGGTTCCTTTCAAGAAAAGGAATCTGCCCTGCTCGTCTGCAAGCGAGTCAGTCACTTGAAAAGGGACAGTTTTGGAGAGGAGAATCGAAACTCCTTTGGACTTAGTTTCAGGGTTCGTTGCATGGAAGCTGTGAGGGTAGAAGAAATTTGATAGTTTTGGTATGGTTGTCGAACAGAAGTGGGTCTCTTGCAAAAAAACTATATCCGCTTTCATGCTGCGCATGTTAGCTAGCAGTTTCGAGCATTTTTCCGGGACATTCAAACCCTTGGCGTTGAGAGAGATCATTTTAAGGGTGGGGCAAGAAGATCCGTTATTAATAGGAGCCATAGTGAACTAGGAACGTTAGTCTTTTAGGATAATTCTGCCTGGGAAGGGGAGCAGGATGGACCAGTTAGAAGCAAGGAAGTTGTAGAGGTAGGGGTGGGAGAAGGAGTAAGAGCAAGGGACAAGAGGAGAGGGAAGTTAGGAGAGGGGACTATAGCGATATGTGGTTAGGCGCTGAGTGTCTGGGGGGGGGGGGGGTAGGGGGACAAGTGGGTGTCTTCTGGTAGCGGGTTAGACCACTGGTCAACCCGGTATATGAAGTAACAGAATGGGTCAGTAGGGTCTCACTGAGTCCACTGTGTGTGGGGGTGGTTGGCTGCGGTACCAAGAAGGGCGTGCTCTCGAGTTCCCTTGAGGTCAGGTATACTTGTAGGGTTGTTAAGGGTGGACTGGGTGTTGAAAGAAATGTGTGCACAAAACCCGGGAGTGTTGTAGAGGTGTATTTCCGGACTACTCCGGGGGCAAGTGGCCATTATTGGGGATATTCTGGGATGGTAGTCGCAGTATCCAGTAACTATAACGCGAACAGTAGGAAATAACATTGCAACTTTAACAGTTAAGAAGGCATAGACAAGGAATGAGAAAGAAACATCTACCTACGGATTTCGTTGGCGTGTGTCTGTGTGTATGTTAAGTTGAGTGCCCCTAGTGCGTTTGGGCTATCTAACGTTCTGGGTCGACCCGAAGGAGGTCAGCTACATTCGCTTGGAATGATAGGGTAGACAACATAAATGCAAGATCCTACTGGTCGGGAGAGAGACAGCATCCCGTGAGGCAACACAGGGTCATGACAAGGGCAAAAGGTCAGCAATATAGGTAAGAAACATTCACTGAGCAAAAACCTCCGAGAGGGTCACCACAGGTCAGATGGGGGATCAACCCCCCAGGGTGCGACAGGAAGTGGTCGCTACTGCATTCGCGAGTGGGGAATAATTGGGTGTGAATTCCGGTCCAATGTGGGCAGGAAATACGGTTCACTTGTGGGAGACAGGTAACCGACACCGTGGTATAGGTGTGTGAACAGCTGTTGTCAGGCCTGTGCATTAGTAGGGCTTCAATTTTGATGTGAGGTTCTCTTTAATTACCTCAAAGATGTTTGGCTTTGTTTCCTTCTTCTTCTATCTATCCCTTCCTCCCCCTATCTCAACTCCTCCTCCCCGAATCCATTGACTTTGTATTGCGCAGGTAGGATGATTGAATGCAGTAGCGGTTGGTGACCCCCTTTGGAAGTCTCCGTCCCATTCCCCCATGCGGGAAGCGTGTGAACAGTGTGTGATCTTGTTAAGGTACATAGGCGTCGCCAACTGCCAGGAGGGGCCTTTCGGCAACCCCCGGCAGCCGGCGGCTAGCACCCTTCACCCCTCCTCCCCCTCCAACGTAACACACTGTTATACAAGCATACTGTACCACCATATATCAAAATTTGTCGGTGTAGTTTTGGACCTGTAATAAAAAAAAATAAAAAATAAAAGATATCCAGACGAGTGGGCATGGTGTCCCGATGTGACAGAGGTAGGGTGGCAGACTGTCGATGTAGAGAAGTGGAAGTCCATTACGTCTCCAGTCCGAGTAAGGCAAGGCAAGCACTGTGGTAATCAAATAAAAAAAAGGAGAGAAAGAAGGGAAAAGGGGCAAAAAGAAACAAGAAAAAATATGCAGTTACGACTAGTAGGTATGTGGCAGTGGGAGATGGGTGCGTCAAATCCATGGGGTACTATCCCTGCGCTACATCAGGAAAAACCTTCTCTGTTACGACAAGCAGGGTCTCTTAATCCACGTGGGTTTAGTGCTGGATACTGGCCTCAGAAGGCTTCTGCTCATGCTGAGGGGGTAAGGTTTTTCCAAAGTCCCAAAGGGGGTTGAGATTCCCTGTGGAAAAGTCCTCGTCAAGCTGGCGCAGGGACTTACTGTGGTGGATGGTGGAAGTGTCGACCCCGAGTCGACCCAGAGGAAGATAGAACCATTTTAAGAGTGACGTGCTTTGCGGTGATCCGGCGAAGCGGAGGGGCTGCCATTTCTCAGGGGGCCCGCGGCATGTGAGGGAGATGGAGGAGGATGAGCTCGGTGACGGCGGCTGATGCTGAAGTTCCCTGCTTCAACCACGTCATCCATCGATACGGCTCTTCTCATCGGAGGGAGGCGGAAATCACTGTACCAGTCTGGTAAGTCGACTAGCGGGATGTTGAGGGTGGTACAGAAGTGCTCCAGGTCCTCGGGGACTCTAAGGTTAGCAGAGCGGCCATTTGCAGAGGCTGATAGACAAAATGAGAACTTCCATCTGTATGCTATGGATTTCGTTCTCAGAACCTCCAGCAGGGGTCGCAATTCCCTCCTCCTCTGCAGAGTTATGGAGGACAGGTCTTGAAATATTTTTATGTCGGTTCCTCTAAACGATAACCGGGCCCTGCCTCTGGCTTTCCTCAGGATTTCTTCTTTCATGATGAAATCAGTGAGGCAGCAGATAATATCCCTAGGGGGGGTCAGTGTCCCTGCCTCTTGGACGCAGGGCTCTGTGCATGCGTTCCATGGGGACTGGTGTGTCAGGGGCCCTTTCTAACAGGTCATTAAAGAGGTCAGTGACTGTGCGGGCAAGTATGTTGGTATCTATGGACTCGGGGAGTCCTCTTACCCTCAGGTTCCGGCGTCTTCCCCTGTTATCCAAATCTTCCATGTGCCTGTTTATTTCCCTGAGGTGAACTGCATGCGATTCCGTCACCTGCTGCATATGACATAGGGAGGCATCATGGCGGGTCTGCGTCTCTTCAATTTCCTCTACTTTCAGGGAGATGGACTGGATGTCAGATCGTAATTCCTGTATGGCTTCCGAAATTGTGGCAGATAGTGAGCTTTTTATGTCCGCTGCCATCGATCTCAGGTCGGCTATACACAGTGCGGGTGCCGCTGACATGTTCGGAGCGGGAGGTGGGCTGCGGCTGCGGGATCGGGACAGGTTTCCACTCGAGGAGCGCGGCTTTCTGGCCTGTGTGTCCTGCGCGCCATCCCTAGGCCGCGTCCGGAAGATCTCCGGTATTTTCCGATCGTTCTGTGATCCTTGCGATCTGGGAGACCTCGATCTGGTGGCTGAAGTGCTCCGGGGAGTATGCTCCATGGCCAGTCACCAAAATGCTGTCTGTAGGCTTATAGCTGGACCTCGGGGACCGGGAGCTGAGAGACTAAGCGTCCATCATGGATCGGAGTCAGGCCACGCCCCCCTAGTAGTTCTATCTCCGAATGTATACAGCGGAGAGGGGAGGGGCCTCTGACCCGGGCATCAGCAACAGTGTTCAAGCAGAGTGAAAGTGAAACTGATACCTGCCTGAGTCAGAGGCCCCTCCCTTCTCCTCTCCACTGTATACACTGAGAGTACTACAAACCCCAGGGAGATCCCGCCGCCCACTCAGGCACCATAGAGCTGCCGATCGCCGCCTTCCACCTCCTCCCACCTCTCCTCACTGCACTTTAAACGGCCAGCCAGAGGTGCCGGGGGGATGCTGGGTCTTGGGGGCCCCCCCCCCACAGCGGCGGGGCCCTAAGCAGCTTGCATAGTGTGCCTATAGGGCCGATCAGCTCTGATGTAAACAATATGACAGCAAAGTCTCCAAAGACGTATGCATCCTGTATTAAAAAAAATCCATCTTTCAGTCAAACTTCCAATTTACATAGTCTGCTATGCACACCCATAAAACAAGACTTGCATAAAAAACCACAAACTAGAACTCCAGCCAAGTCTTAATAATTATGCTTACTATGTTATTTGATGTTTACTATGCTTCGGCTTCACAGACTGCACCTCCAAGTGACTACATGCTGCTACTACACTTAACAGAAATAATATAATATGTATGAGTGTACTTAATAGATGAATTATTCATAATAATAGATAATCGTTATCACCTATCATTATCATTACATTGTTCTTACTCTAATTGTTTAATTCCAAAAAGTCTAATTTTTTATTTTTTTTTATTAGTTTTGGATAGAGAAGAGAGAGGGTGAAATCTCTCAATTTATTGTTTTGCTGTCTGTGTCCTACTGGAGAGATTTCCTTTCACTTCTTGTTCCACAAATGCAGCAAGAAGTAAAAGAAAATCTTTAAAAAAGGAAGAGGATATCTTCTCTTAGACAGTTGTCACTGGAATACCTGCACCCCTTGAAAGAAATACTCTTCGCCTATTATTTTAGTGACAATTTTGGTAACATTTTGGATTTCCCATGCATTTCTGGTAATTCCACTGGGCAAATCAGGGCCAAGATTTGGGGATGTAACAAAGCTCATACTTGCTTTTGGGGGTTCCAGGCACAGTTGTGTTTACACTCAGCACAACAGCTGGTGATGCCACTAAAAGTAACATTTGATAGTAGAGGTGAGCAGCAAGAACTGGATGCATCTTAGCAATGCCCTAACAAAAACACAGGACAGGGGGATGCTATCTCTGGGAAGTTTTTATTCAGGCTTCGTAAGGTATATAAATGGCCTACACCTATAGCAAGAGCATTATTCAACTTTAGTCAAAGCTTCACAGTTTGTTTTATGTATAGCTGTCCCGTACCTGTATAAGCAGGGCTGGTGCAAGGATTTTTGACACCCTAGACAAAATGCCATTTTGCTGCCCCCCTGGCTCCACCCCTGACCCCACCCCCTTTGCCCTGCCCATGTATACCCCACCTTTTTAATGAAGCGCCCATCAAATGCAGCCTCACCAGCGCCCATCAATGCAGCCTACCAGCGCTCATCAATGCAGCCTCACTAGCGCCCATCATATGCAGTCTACCAACGCCCATGAAATGCAGCCTACCAGTGCCCATCAATGCAGCCTCACCAGCGCCCATCAAATGCAGCCTCACCAGCACCCATCACTGCAGCCTACCAGCACCCATCAAATGCAGCCTCACCAGCACCCATCACTGCAGCCTACCAGCGCCCATCAAGGCAACCTCACCAGCACCCATCAAATGCAGCCTACCAGCGCCCATCAAATGCAGCCTCACCAGCACACATCAAATGCAGCCTACCAGCGCCCATCAATGAATGTTTTCTTGCTTCCATTCATTCGGGAGTCGGGACACAGACCTCCACCGCTGCTGCACCTCTGACACTATGTGCGAATGGAGCGGCGGCTGCCTGCTAATGCTGAGACTTAGTTGCTTGCTGCAGAGAGAAGACTGGCCAGGTGCCCTAGGCAGCAATGTGCCCTAGGCGGCTGCCTACTTTGCCTCGTGGTAGCATCGGCCCTGTGTATAGGCAGTATATTTATATAAGCAAACTATCCCGTTAAGGTGGGATTTAGGCCCATTTATGGTGGATTTCGGGAAACCAGAGCAAAATGTGACTTTTTAAATTGTGATATATTCAACAACAAAGATGTAAAACTTAAACATTTACAGATAATTTAGGTTCTCATTGTAGTTGTTAAAAGAACAGCAAAAAAATCATAAACCACCTTATTCATAAAGATGATTTTAAAGCGGTCCTAATTGTAAATGGTTTAAAATGCCAGGACACAGTGGGTTTCCATTCTATCTAGTGTGCCTTACCACTAACAGTAGAAGCCCTTGCCCTATCAGTCTCTTCATAGGAGTCATGTTTGGTGAGAATTTGGTATTCAGAAAGGACAAAACATTTTTTTCTGAAGACTGGCACTTGCAAATTTAAATCCTGTATTCTCTGGTTTGTATTTTTTTTTAAAGGGCTCATAAACTAAAGGGTAACTTCACTTTAAAATAAATATATAAAAATGTATACGGCATATAGAATTGACACACAATGCTTTTTTTTATAAATTACAAGGAACAATTAAATAATTAAAAATCAATTAACACCTGCATCCATGTAAATTGAATGATTAATACCTGCCCCAGACTTTACGGCATCATGGGATTGGAAACCTCCCATCATTTTCTTGGAAAAACATCATCTTTTATAGTTATTGGTTTAAGATAACTGAGCGACCAATGTGGTGCTAAAAAATAGTACTGTATGTTCCTAACACTTGGAATTTAATTGGGTGAGCAGGCAAACATTACAGAAAAAGTCTATTTGAAGATGTCTAATTATTACTGTCCTTATAATTTAGTGTTAATAAAAATCAAGGCAAAATTCATAAGGTAATAAAAATCTTTACCAGAACACTGTGGTATAGTGACAGTCTTGTTCTTCTCCGGATTTAAACCACCAGGCATCACACTCCCATATTTCAAGACCTTCAGCGTCCCTTTCTCAAGGCAGAGGTCTAGAAATGTCAGCTTGTGATCCCAGTTGCTTTATGTGATGAAAACACAAGACTGTCACTATAGTACAATACTGGTAAGGATTAACCACCTCCTGCCCACCATATATTAAAATGATGGACGCAAGGTGGCTCTCTTGTCCTGGGAGTCATCCCTCTGTCCCAGGAGTCAGTAGTTTAATGATGGCCTGGTGGAGTTTCTGAATCCAGACTGCCCACAGTTCTTGTATATGTGTCCATAGCAGCCACACCACCAGCAATTTTGGTCCTATTTGGGGTCCCTGCTCAGTGAGTTCTCGCCCCTATGGGGTTGGGGTGAGTACTTTTTGGAGAAGGCTACTTCCTGTTTCAGCCACATCCTAAGCTAGTATTGTCAGTAGGGCTTGCATGGCTGAAGGGGTGAAGGTGCGAAGGCTTACTCTTTGAAGTATGCAGGTTCAACCTTCTTGGTCACGGCCACCATTGCATTTGTCTCTTCCTGTTCCTACACAACCGCATCCATCACTGCATTATGGAAGGAGGTGGCTGGCTGTGCCTTAACTTTCTCTTGCAGGGCTTTCCGGACTGGGCCAGCCTTCAGGCCAGCTATGAACTATAGTCCCTTAAAATGTGGCCTGAGTCAGTGATGTCAGCACAGCCACGCACATCCCTCTTCTTCAGGCGCCTCCAGAGGTTCTGCATTGCTACCTCATAATTGGTCCCCCTGCTTTTTCCTTAAGAAGAACCTTCGCCGCTCTGGAAGTGTTGTCTTTTCCCCAAACAGGCCCTGTAAGTGTGACACAATCTGCTACAGTGGCTCACTCATCATTTGGCAGCGCCATCACTGCATGGTGGGTGTCATGCTTTAAGGCAGGGGTCTTCAAACTTTTTAGCAAAGGGCCAGTTTACTGTCCTTCAGGCTTTAGGGGGGCCAGACTGTGGTCAGTGGGAGTAGAAAATGTCCCGACTTCAGTGCCCCATAAATGGTTTCAATGGGAGCAAAACCGCCCCATTGGTGATATCAATAGTGCCCCACTGATGGTGTCAGAAGGGGAAATGGTGCTCCATCGATGGTGTAAGTTGGTGGAATAATTCCCTAAGGGCCAGATAAAGGCAAGCAAAAAAGGGCCACATCCAGCCCCTGGGCTGCAGTTTGGAGACCGCTGCTCTAAGGCGTGAATAGTCAGCCCCGCTACCAGCCTGATACAGGCGTGCGACACTCTCCAGTCCTTCCTCCTACTCTGCCAAAGTAATGTTAGAGCCATTGAACTTCGGTATAAGGTCTAAGACCTAGTGAAGCCATGCTGGAACCAATTCCTCCTTCTGCACCTGCTGCAAGGGACATTTCCTGCCGACTGCTGCCATGTATAGGTGGGGTGCAGCGCGGAGCAGTAGTTCACGATAGTCTTGGCGGGAAGACAGCCCAACCGGGAAAGCTCACAGGTCCAACAGTATGTCAAGATTTCAACCTCAATGGCAGTGCATGTTATGAGGGGCAGAATGCGGCTTGGCCATCTAGTGCCCAAGCGGGAAGATGTCTAGAGAAGTTGCGAGCCTATGCTTTCCCTTCTCATCAGGAACCTTTCCCTGACACTAGTTCTGTCGCAAATAGGCAGGGTCCCTGCTCTACCCCCTTGCAAAATGTTTGCCAAGTCTGGGAGCCAGGGCCTTAAATAGGCTTTGCCTGAACCAAGATGGCTGCTGGAGTCCCATCGGGTGGCAGTATCCAATTGGATAGCTTCCCCAGTGGCCCAGAAAACCATAGATGAACCATGTTTCTGTTGACTTCCTATCCAACTGCAATGCCACTGTGGGAGAGCGCCACCTGCATGTTCAATTTTTATTCCCTCCTACGCTCTTCATTTACTCCTTTTTCTTATCTGTGTAGTCCACTTGAATATGGAGTTACACATGTGGGTGTATACACAGTAGTAAATGACACTCCCCTCCCTCCTCCTCCATGTCCTAGGAATATGGGGGTGGAAAATAGTATGCTGATTGAATATATTCACTAAGAAACTCACAAAAATGCTTAATTTTAACTACTTGCCACCCACCCCGCAATGCACAGAGGTAGTCTGTTAGCATGTCACAGCCAATGATTCACGGCCGGTACCCTGGTTAGTGGCTGTACAATCACAGCCCAGAGCTCTGTGTTGATAAACAACACAGAGCTCTGTGCAGAGGGAGCAATCTGTCAGAGCAAAGCAAGCATTTAACCCCTTGATTTACACCTTCCCAGCCAGTGTCATTAGTACAGGGAAGGTGTATAATATTAGCACTGATCACTGTATGTCACTCGTGATGTCAGTGGCAGTTAGTCAGTTCCCCCCAGCTTCAGTTAGTGCCAGATCTCCCGGCACACTATCAGTCACTGATCACCGACATTAGTAGTATAAAAAAAAAAAAATCCAGTATATATATTTATATATATATATATATATATATTTTGTAGGTGCTATAACTTTGACACAAACCAATCAATATACACTTATTGGGATTATTTTTTTTTTAACAAAGAATTGTAGCAGAATACATTTTGGCCAAAATTTATGAAGAAATTAGATTTTTTTGAATTTTGATACATTTTATAGCAGAAATAAAAAAAAGAATGTTTAATTTTTTTTTTTTTTCATTTTTCTTTTATCATATTTCACTTGTTATCATAAATGTTTTTTTAGTTATTGCTGTATGTCACTTTTTTATATATATTTTATTGAAGTTGTTGTATCAGGACTCAAAGTGCTGGCGGCTCTTCATAATCTCCCATTCTGAACATAATGTTTTTTCCTTTTTTTATGTTAATATAAATCAGTATTAAATATATCAAATGTAAATACTAATACCTGTAAAGTAAAAAAAAGAGCCTTGAATGCAGATGTCATCTGAACAAAATGAAAGCTAGTGTCAATCATCTCTGACTCTGCCTACGCCATATTAATGCACAAAAAAATACACATTTGATGTTCAATAAAGTTTTATAGAGAGCTGTAAACATTTTTTTTTATATTTATAATCTAATTTGAATTGCTCTTCTGAAACTGTTTTTTTTTTTGTTAGTTGTGTGACTGGCACAGCACCAATCAGGACTGGGCAGACACAGACACACAGTGTAGAGAACATACATCAGCAGAGTAACAGAAGCCCCACCCAAGGATCTTTCCCTGCAGATGCCAAAGAACAGGGAAAGATCATGTGACCACACCACATCACTGCAGGAATAAGCTATTTAGATGATTAATAAAAAATAAAAAATACAGCGCCATGATATATATGATTTATGTGAATGAATTATGGCAATTAACATTTCTCTATTTAGTATCACTTTAAGTTCCTCATAGCGATATCACATGCAAGCTAGAGGCTTCACTAATTAAAATGAAAGCCTTTTGTCTGCAGATGAACACCATCAACTTCAGGCCATCTTCAGTCAAAAATTAACTCCCCTCCACCAATCCAGCACCATAGTTCAGTTTTAAATAGTTTATATTTTTTAATGCCAGCAATTAGAATGGGTGGAAGGGGGCTATAGTTCAGCTTTAATGTTGTAGTTAGATTACAGTATTTAAAAGCCTATAATAAAAATTAAAAAGGTAAAAGATGTACGTATCCTTTAAAATATATAAAACATTATTTACGTATGCAGATAAGTCATAAAATGATTGTCAAGTTACCCAATGCACACTAAATTTGACTTGTACATCTATACATCAGTGATCTTAGGCACAACAGGTTCAAATAAAAATAAAATATATACATATACTCATTAACCACTTCACCCCGGAAGATTTTACCCCCTTCCTGACCAGAGCACTTTTTACGATACAGCACTGCGTCGCTTTAACTGACAATTGCGCGGTCGTGTGACGTTGCACCCAAACAAAATTTACGCCCTTTTTTTCCCTACAAATAGAGCTTTCTTTTGGTGGTATTTGATCACCTTTTGCGGTTTTTATTTGTTGCGCTATAAATAAAAAAAAAAAGAGCGATTTTGAAAAAAAATCTATATTTTTTACTTTTTGCTATAATAAATATCCCCCAAAAATATATAAAAAAACAATGTTTTTCCTCAGTTTAGGCCGATATGTATTCTAATTCTTCTACATATTTTTTGTAAAAAAAAAATCGCAATAAGCGTATACCGATTGGTCATGCGCAAAGGTTACAGCGTCTACAAAATAGGGAATAGATTAATGGCATTTTTATTATTATTTATTTTTTACTAGTAATGGCGGCTATCTGCTATTTTTTATTGGGACTGCCACATTATGGTGGACACATCAGACACTTTTGACACATTTTTGGGACCATTGGCATTTATACAGCAATCAGTGCTATAAAAATGCACTGATTACTGTAAAAATGTCACTGGCAGGGAAGGGGTTAACACTAGGGGGCTATCAAGGGGTTAATTGTGTTCCCTCTCTGTGTTCTAACTGAAGGGGGGAGGGGACTGTCTAGGTGAGATGACAGATCGTTGTTCATGCTTTGTATGAACAGAAGATCAGTCTCTTCTCCCCTCAGAGAACCAAAAAATGTGTGTTTACACACACAGATCCGGGTTCTCGGTGTGTTACCAGCGATCGCGACTGCCAGGCACTTGCATCGGGGCAAGCAGTGGGCGCGCGCACACCTAGTGGCCACAGGAAGAAGTGACGTTACAGAACGTCGATTCGCCCAGCCGTGCCATTCTGTCACAGTAAAACTGCGGCGGCTGGTCGGCAGGTGGTTAACATGCATTTACAAGATGCAACAGTATACAGTATGTCACCCGATTGCTTTTCTGCTTTCTACTGCCTATTCTAAAGGGGGGGGGGGGGTGTCCAACCTGCATCCCGAGGGCCGCATGTGGCCGAAGATGGCTTTGAATGTGGCCAAACACAAAATCATAAACTTACTTAAAGTGGTTGTAAACCCAATTCATGAATTTTGACCTAAGCACATATACAGTTACATAGTTACATAGTTAGTCAGGTTGAAAAAAGACACAAGTCTATCCAGTTCAACCACAAAAAAAAAAAAATAATAATAATATCATATAATCCCATATACCCAATTCTATACCCACAGTTGATCCAGAGGAAGGTGGAAAACCCCAGCAGAGCATGATCCAAAGAAAAAATACCTTCCTGTTCCCCCAAGAGGCAATCGGATTTTCCCCAGATCAACTTTACCTATAAATGTTAGTACCCACTTATATTATGTACATTTAGGAAATAATCCAGGCCTTTCTTAAAGCAATCTACTGAGCTGGCCAGAACCACCTCTGGAGGGAGTCTATTCCACATTTTCACAGCTTTTACTGTGAAGAAACCTTTCCGTATTTGGAGATGAAAAGAGTGCCCCCTTGTCCTCTTTGTTGACTGTAAAGTGAATAACTCAACACCAAGTTCACTATATGGACCCCTTATATATTTGTACATGTTGATCATATCCCCCCTTTATCTACTCTTATCAAGGGTGAATAAATTCAGTTCCTCTAATCTTTCCTCATAGCTGAGCTCCTCCATGCCTCTTATCAGTTTGGTTGCCCTTCTGTGCACTTTCTCCAGTTCCCCGGTGTCCTTTTTGAGAACTGGTGCCCAAAACTGAACTGCATATTCCAGATGAGGTCTTACTAATGATTTGAACAGGGGCAAAATGATATCTCTCTCTGGAGTCCATACCTCTCTTAATACAAGAAAGGACTTTGCTCGCTTTGGAAACCGCAGCTTGACATTGCATGCTATTATTGAGCTTATGATCTACCAAAACCCCCAGATCCTTCTCAACTGCGGATTCCCCCAGTTGTACTCCCTATAGTATGTATGCTGTGCGCATATTCTTAGCCTCCAAGTGCATAACTTTACATTTATCAACATTAAACCTCATCTGCCACATAGTCGCCCAATTAGACAGAGCATTGAGGTTGGCTTGTAAATTGGAGACCTCCTGTAAGGACGTTATTCCACTGCATAGCTTGGTGTCATCTGCAAAGACGGAAATGTTACTTTTGATCCCAGACCCAATATCATTTATAAAGATATTAAAAAGTAAGGGTCCCAGCACTGAACCTTGGGGTACACCACTGATAACATTAGACCATTCAGAGTAAGAATCATTAACCACTACTCTCTGAATTCTGTCTTTTAGCCAGTTTTCTATTCATTTACAAACCAATATTTCCAAACCTGTAGACTTTACCTTACACATGAGCCGTGTGTGGGGAACTGTATCGAACGCTTTTGCAGAATCCAAGTATACCACGTCCACCGTCACCCCTCTGTCCAAGGTTTTACTTACCTCCTCATAAAAAGAAATCAGGTTTGTCTGACAACTTCTGTCTTTCATGAATCCATGATGTCTGTTGCTCAAAATATTTTTTTCCTGCAAGAACTTGTCTATGTGGTCTTTTATTAATCTCTCCAGTATCTTCCCAACTATAGCAGTTAAACTAACAGGTCTATAGTTACATGGTAAAGACTTTGATCCCTTTTTACATATAGGCACCACATTCGCCCTGTGCCAATCCAGTGGTACTATTCCTGTCCCTAAAAATTTGATACAATGGCTTTGAAATGACAGAGCTCAATTCTTTTTGGACCTCGTGGGTGGATGCTATCTGGTCCAGGTGCTTTTTCCACCTTTATTCTGTCTAAATATTTCTGGACCATATCACTTTTGAGCCATTGT
Source organism: Lithobates sylvaticus (assembly GCA_028564925.1). Classification (NCBI taxonomy): domain Eukaryota; kingdom Metazoa; phylum Chordata; class Amphibia; order Anura; family Ranidae; genus Lithobates; species Lithobates sylvaticus. The sequence continues at coordinate 149,922,202 of CM053037.1, forward strand.
GGATTTGGGGCTGTGTCACTACCACCCCCATTATGGTCATGAGCTCCCCCATGCTCCTTTGTATACACAGAGCTGAAGAAAGTATTTAATACATTAGCCTTCTCTTTGTCCCCAGTCACTCACTCTAGATTATTTTGTAAAGGGCCTACATGCTCAGACTTGATCTTTTTACTATTAATATATTTGAAGAATTTTTGGGGGTTTGTCCTACTATCTTTTGCAATCTGTCTTTCGTTTTGAATTTTTGCATCCTTGATTTCCTTTTTACATATTCTGTTATAGTCTTTGTAACATTTAAATGACACTAGTGTTCCTTCATTTTTATATTTTTTAAAAGCTCTTTTCTTATAGTTTATAGCTTTTTTAACTTTGGCCGTGAGCCACATAGGTTTTATTTTTAGCCTTTTAAACTTATTGCCCATGGGAATATACTTTGCAGTGAGTTCACAAACAGTCTTTTTGAAGAATTACCATTTCTGTTCTGTGCCCATTGATGCCAATATTCTCCCCCAGTCTAAGTCCTGGAGAGCAGCCCTCATCCTTGGAAAATTTGCTCTCTTGAAATTAAGTGTTTTTATCTTTCCCGTATGGGATTTTTGCTTACAGCTAACATCAAATGAAATCATGTCATGGTCACTGCTACCCAGGTGTTCCTTTATCTGAACATTAGTAATACGCTCTGCATGGTTTGAGATTACCACGTCCAACAGAGCATTATTCCTAGTTGGGGCCTCAATAAACTGGACCATAAAATTGTCCTGTAATAGGTTTATACATTTTTGCCCTTTAACTGTCCCAGCAGTGCCATTACTCCAGTCAATTTCCGGGTAGTTAAAATCCCCCATTATTATCCCTTGCAGTCCTTTCCATTTGTGCAAGGAACTGAGTCTCCACCTCCTCATTAACATTGGGTGGTCTATAACAAACTCCAATGATTAACTTTGAACTAGACACATCTGTATGCAGTTCCACCTATAATGCTTCAGACTCATCACACTCTCCATCCACCAGGTCCTCTTTCAAAATATATATTATATATCTGTAATGTTTACTTATCTCTCTTCAAAGCTCCAAGTGCAGTTTCTCTCTGGTGATCCTACCCTCTGTTATCAGCATAAGTCACTTCTGACAGCAGATATACAAGTAAAACTTATGTACAGGGATTTGTTTCACCTCTGTGTATCATCTGAGGCTATTCTCTTCACTGGGTATATGTGAGAGTTTACAACCACATTAAAAATGTTGAATTTTTGGGGATTTTTTCATAAAAATGCTTGGCGAACACGTGAGGCCGAAGAAAAAAATTAGACAATGTCTTTTTAAGGGACTTTTATATATTTTATCTTCCCAATGCAAAATCTCCCACTCTTCACACTTCTTATTTATGTCATCAGTATTCGGCAGCACCTATATTTGTGAGCAACTTCTTTCAAGGATTAACCACCTCCCATCTGCACTATAGCGGAAAGGCGGCTGCAGCGCAGACTTAATTTGCTGGGAGGGCATCTATAGACGTCCTCCCATGCTCAGGCGGCCTGTGCGCCCCCTGCAGGGAGTGCGCAGCGCACTCTGTGACCAGCGAGTCTATGAGACTCGGCTGATCACAGATCGGAGTAAGGGGTCGATCCCGAGCCAATGACAGCTGTGATGTAAACAGAGGCGGTAACCGGCTATTTTTTCTCCTCACGCTGGTAGCGTGAGGGGGAAAAAAAAAAGCCCATCACCGGCAACTGTGAGAGGTACATCAGTCCCGATAGTGGAGAGCCCCTGCAAAGGCTGCTGTGCCCACCAGCGCCACCTACCAGTGCCCACCAGCGCCACCTACCAGTGCCCACAGTACCACCCATCAGTGCCCACAGTGTCACCTATCAGTGCCCACAGTACCACCTATAAAAGTCACCACCAAAGTGCCTCATAACCAGTGCTGCCTATCAATACCACCTACCAGTGCCCATCAGTGCCACCTACCAGTGCCCATCAGTGACATCTATCAGTGCCACCCATCAGTGACATTTATCAGTGCCACTCATCAGTGCCACTCATCAGTGCCACCCATCAGTGCAGCCCATCAGTGCAGCCTCATCAGCGAATATCAATGAAGGAGAAAAATGACCCGTTTGCTAAATTTTCTAACAAACTATGAAACGTTTTTTGTCTTTTTGTTTTCAAACATTTCTGTCTTTTTTGGTTTGTTTAGCAAAAAATAAATACCCAAGTGGTGATTAAATACCACCAAAAGAAAGCTCCATTTGTGTGAAATTTTATAACAAACTATGAAACTTTTGTGTGGAAAAAAAATGATGTGAAAGCTACAAATTGGTCTCAGCAGGAGGGGGGTTTAAGTGCCCAGTAAGCAAGAGGTTATGCACACGAAAAGGCAAAATTAGAACCTAAATGTCTGATGATCACCAAGTCTCAAATATTGCACTTGTTTTATGTTGCCTTCTTTTACTTTTATAAAAAAAAAAAAAAAAAAAAATGAAGTTTTAATTCTTTAGATATGTACATTATCTATATTGGTGAATGTAACTTGTGATCTGCCTGATTTTTTCTGCTCATCAGCTATCCTTATTCTTATTCTTCTAATGTGGCCCAGGAAGGTCAATAGGTTGGACAAAGCTGTTCTCTGATCTAAAGCACCATCTAGTGGAAAACATTTACAATAGTGCCCAACTAATGCAAAATGAACTGCACTTTTATACTGTATATATATTTTTCAATAGTTGTTCAAATTGTGTCTACTGAGAGATACTGGTGTTAGGCGCTAGAGGAAGAATGTGGATTTAATATGCATACCAGAAGTTTTTTTGTCTGAAACAGTTCTGGTCAGATTTCATCCCTATTCAAATACTGTTCTGCCTAGCTGGCTGGCTGATTGCAAATAATAAAGTGCAGCTCAATTTTAGTGAAGCTGTACTACGTCATTACCAGTTGCAGCACCAAGTTGGTGCTTGGGTGAGCTTTAGCACCCACCCCAAAAAAAAATCTCATAGCTCCCCCATCAGCAGCTCCCTGGGAGATGCTATTCCTCTGCCCTGGGTCCGCTACATTTTGGTGGAAGGCAGACCTGGCTTCTAAATACTGGAGATGCTCTACCCCCTCTACACACCCCCTTTGCCTGCCTCTGTGTGTTTTCACAGTCATGAACAGGCACGCAATAAATGGGCACTTCCACCAGCCTTGCCAGCATCAGCCTTCCTGCTCACCCTCCCCCCTGCTCCCAACCGCCACCACCATTATAGGTATTTTGCACTGATTGTCTGACAATGTAAGGGGGGCAAACTGAACACTGAATGCCAATGTAAGGGGGCACACTAAGAAATCAGTGCAAATGTAAGAGGGAACATTGAGCGCTGAATACCAATTTAGGTGGGCTCACTATAGACTGACCAATGTGTGGGGTACACAGATCACTGACCTTCAATTCAAGGATGTAAGGAGGCTCACTGTGCACTGATCATTAACGTTAGGGAGCACACTGACCACCAATGTAAGTGGGTACACTAAGCACTGACCGCTAATGTAAGGGAGCACATTGAGCATTGATTGCTATTGTAAGAGGGCACACTGACCACTAATGTAGGGGAGTACACTGAGCACTGACCACTAGGGATGGGCCCGGTGCTCGATGCGAACCCATGTTCGCATCGAGCACCGGGCGTTCGCTCGATCGGCGAGCCCAGAACTATTTGGGCCGTTCGCATCACATTCGTGTGATGCGAGCGGCCCCGCAATGCATTGCGGCCGGCGCAGTGCATTGCTGGCTGATGATTGGCCAAGCATGCACTGTGACCCCGCATGCTTGGCCAATCACAACGCCGGAAACTCGAAGAGCCATAATTGGCTACAGGCAGGACGCCTGTAGCCAATTACAGCTCAGGGGCTTTAGTACACGCCCCCTCTTATAAAAGGCCGCCACGCCGTCTGCGCCGGTCACATGCTGTTCCGGCGTAGATAGAGCAGGATCGTTCTGTGTCACTCTGCTGGATTTAGTTAGTTAGAGAGATTTACTTAGAGAGATTGAGTTAGATAGATTCATTTAGAAAGATTGATTTAGAAAGAGGGGCTTGTAGTGTGTTCGTGGCAGGCAGGCACTGGCAGCAAACAGAGCTCCTGTATTTTGTTCCCAGAAGCACCTATAGGACTTGTAGTGTGTTCGTGGCAGGCAGGCACAGCTCCTATATTTTGTTCCCAGAAGCACCTATAGGACTTGTAGTGTGTTCGTGGCAGGCAGGCAGAGCTCCTATATTTTGTTCCCAGAAGCACCTATAGGACTTGTAGTGTGTTCGTGGCAGGCAGGCAGAGCTCCTATATTTTGTTCCCAGAAGCACCTATAGGACTTGTAGTGTGTTCGTGGCAGGCAGGCAGAGCTCCTATATTTTGTTCCCAGAAGCACCTATAGGACTTGTAGTGTGTTCGTGGCAGGCAGGCAGGCAGAGCTCCTATATTTTGTTCCCAGAAGCACCTATAGGACTTGAAGTGTGTTAGTCCCATCACACAGACCTATATTTTCTTCCCAGAAGCACCTATAGGACTTGAAGTGTGTTAGTCCCATCACACAGAGATCATATATTTTGTTCCCAGAAGCACCTATAGGACTTGAAGTGTGTTAGTCCCATCACACAGACCTATATTTTCTTCCCAGAAGCACCCATAGGACTTGAAGTGTGTTAGTCCCATCACACAGAGATCATATATTTTGTTCCCAGAAGCACCTATAGGACTTGAAGTGTGTTAGTCCCATCACACAGACCTATATTTTCTTCCCAGAAGCACCCATAGGACTTGAAGTGTGTTAGTCCCATCACACAGAGATCATATATTTTGTTCCCAGAAGCACCTATAGGACTTGAAGTGTGTTAGTCCCATCACACAGACCTATATTTTCTTCCCAGAAGCACCCATAGGACTTGAAGTGTGTTAGTCCCATCACACAGAGATCCTATATTTTGTTCCCCAGAAGCACCTATAGGACTTGAAGTGTGTTAGTCCCATCACACAGACCTACATTTTCTTCCCAGAAGCACCTATAGGACTTGAAGTGTGTTAGTCCCATCACACAGAGATCATATATTTTGTTCCCAGAGGCACCTATAGGACTTGAAGTGTGTTAGTCCCATCACACAGACCTATATTTTCTTCCCAGAAGCACCTATAGGACTTGAAGTGTGTTAGTCCCATCACACAGAGATCATATATTTTGTTCCCAGAAGCACCTATAGGACTTGAAGTGTGTTAGTCCCATCACACAGACCTACATTTTCTTCCCAGAAGCACCTATAGGACTTGAAGTGTGTTAGTCCCATCACACAGACCTACATTTTCTTCCCAGAAGCACCTATAGGACTTGAAGTGTGTTAGTCCCATCACACAGAGATCATATATTTTGTTCCCAGAGGCACCTATAGGACTTGAAGTGTGTTAGTCCCATCACACAGACCTATATTTTGTTCCCAGAAGCACCTATAGGACTTGAAGTGTGTTAGTCCCATCACACAGAGATCATATATTTTGTTCCCAGAAGCACCTATAGGACTTGAAGTGTGTTAGTCCCATCACACAGACCTACATTTTCTTCCCAGAAGCACCTATAGGACTTGAAGTGTGTTAGTCCCATCACACAGACCTATATTTTCTTCCCAGAAGCACCCATAGGACTTGAAGTGTGTTAGTCCCATCACACAGAGATCCTATATTTTGTTCCCAGAAGCACCTATAGGACTTGAAGTGTGTTAGTCCCATCACACAGACCTACATTTTCTTCCCAGAAGCACCTATAGGACTTGAAGTGTGTTAGTCCCATCACACAGAGATCATATATTTTGTTCCCAGAGGCACCTATAGGACTTGAAGTGTGTTAGTCCCATCACACAGACCTATATTTTCTTCCCAGAAGCACCTATAGGACTTGAAGTGTGTTAGTCCCATCACACAGAGATCATATATTTTGTTCCCAGAAGCACCTATAGGACTTGAAGTGTGTTAGTCCCATCACACAGACCTACATTTTCTTCCCAGAAGCACCTATAGGACTTGAAGTGTGTTAGTCCCATCACACAGACCTATATTTTCTTCCAGAAGCACCCATAGGACTTGAAGTGTGTTAGTCCCATCACACAGAGATCCTATATTTTGTTCCCAGAAGCACCTATAGGACTTGAAGTGTGTTAGTCCCATCACACAGACCTACATTTTCTTCCCAGAAGCACCTATAGGACTTGAAGTGTGTTAGTCCCATCACACAGAGATCATATATTTTGTTCCCAGAGGCACCTATAGGACTTGAAGTGTGTTAGTCCCATCACACAGACCTATATTTTCTTCCCAGAAGCACCTATAGGACTTGAAGTGTGTTAGTCCCATCACACAGAGATCATATATTTTGTTCCCAGAAGCACCTATAGGACTTGAAGTGTGTTAGTCCCATCACACAGACCTACATTTTCTTCCCAGAAGCACCTATAGGACTTGAAGTGTGTTAGTCCCATCACACAGAGATCATATATTTTGTTCCCAGAAGCACCTATAGGACTTGAAGTGTGTTAGTCCCATCACACAGACCTACATTTTCTTCCCAGAAGCACCTATAGGACTTGAAGTGTGTTAGTCCCATCACACAGAGATCATATATTTTGTTCCCAGAGGCACCTATAGAACTTGAAGTGTGTTAGTCCCATCACACAGACCTATATTTTCTTCCCAGAAGCACCTATAGGACTTGAAGTGTGTTAGTCCCATCACACAGAGATCATATATTTTGTTCCCAGAAGCACCTATAGGACTTGAAGTGTGTTAGTCCCATCACACAGACCTACATTTTCTTCCCAGAAGCACCTATAGGACTTGAAGTGTGTTAGTCCCATCACACAGAGATCCTATATTTTGTTCCCAGAAGCACCTATAGGACTTGAAGTGTGTTAGTCCCATCACACAGAGATCCTATATTTTGTTCCCAGAAGCACCTATAGGACTTGAAGTGTGTTAGTCCCATCACACAGACCTACATTTTCTTCCCAGAAGCACCTATAGGACTTGAAGTGTGTTAGTCCCATCACACAGAGATCCTATATTTTGTTCCCAGAAGCACCTATAGGACTTGAAGTGTGTTAGTCCCATCACACAGAGATCATATATTTTGTTCCCAGAAGCACCTATAGGACTTGAAGTGTGTTAGTCCCATCACACAGACCTACATTTTCTTCCCAGAGGCACCTATAGGACTTGAAGTGTGTTAGTCCCATCACACAGAGATCATATATTTTGTTCCCAGAAGCACCTATAGAACTTGAAGTGTGTTAGTCCCATCACACAGACCTATATTTTCTTCCCAGAAGCACCCATAGGACTTGAAGTGTGTTAGTCCCATCACACAGAGATCCTATATTTTGTTCCCAGAAGCACCTATAGGACTTGAAGTGTGTTAGTCCCATCACACAGACCTATATTTTGTTCCCAGAAGCACCTATAGGACTTGAAGTGTGTTAGTCCCATCATACAGAGATCCTATATTTTCTTCCCAGAAGCACCTATAGGACTTGAAGTGTGTTAGTCCCATCACACAGACCTATATTTTGTTCCCAGAAGCACCTATAGGACTTGAAGTGTGTTAGTCCCATCACACAGAGATCCTCTATTTTCTTTGCAGAAGCACCCATAGGACTTTTAGTGTGTTAGTGGCATCACACAGAGCTCCTATATTTTCTTTGCAGAAGCACCCATAGGACTTCTAGTGTGTTAGTGGCATCACACAGAGCTCCTATATTTTCTTCTCAGCAGCACCCACAGGACTTCTAGTGTGTTAATGGCATCACACAGAGCTCCTCTATTTTCTTTGCAGAAGCACCCATAGGACTTCTAGTGTGTTAGTGGCATCACACAGAGCTCCTATATTGTCTTCTCAGCAGCACCCCACAGGACTTCTAGTGTGTTAGTGGCATCACACAGAGCTCCTCTATTTTCTTTGCAGAAGCACCCATAGGACTTCTAGTGTGTTAGTGGCATCACACAGAGCTCCTATATTTTCTTCTCAGCAGCACCCACAGGACTACCGACTACAATGGCTGGAAGACCGCCAAGGGGAGGCAGAGCGTGCAGAGCCAAGAACACAGGGCAGGCAGGCTCTGTTTCTAGTGGACGTGGCCGTGGCCGTGGACGTGGTCGTGCATCGTCATGAGCACGTGGCCATGGGACACGCGCGTCTTTGTTTTCGGCAGCTGGACATGTGGAGCCGCATCATGCTGAAGGCTTGGTAGAATGGATGACCAAGCCCTCCTCATCCTCCTCATCCTCTCTCACCCAGGCTCAGGGTACTGGCAGAGCAGCTGCCAACGCGTACTCAATGGCATCATCAGCCACCCCTTCCCTAGACCCACCATGTCCTCCTGAGGAGTCCCCCGAACTCTTTGAGCACAGTGTTGGGTACATGCTCCAGGAGGATGCCCAACGATTCGAAGGCTCGGATGATGATACCCAGCTTGAGGAATCTGGCAGTACTGTTCCACCAGCTGCAGCTTACTGCCAGGTTTGCTCTAGTGGTGAAGAGGGAGGGGATGATGAGGTCACTGACTCCACGTGGTTGCCTTAAGGGAGAGAGGATGAGGAGGAGGACGAGGAGGAGGAGGATGCGGCGTCACATGTCCAACGAGGCAGGATGCCCCCTGGGGGCCAGGTAGAGGCCAGCACAGCAACTGTACAACACCGCAGAGCTCCGCCTGTGCAGGGCGCTGCCTCTGCACGTTATCAGAAAAGTTCTTTGGTGTGGGCCTTTTTTGAGACGAGTGCATCAGATCGCACCACTGCTATTTGCAATATTTGTCTCAAGCGAATCTCGCGTGGCCAAAACATCAGCCGCTTGGGCACCACAAGCATGACCAGACATATGTCGACCTGCCATGCAGCTCGTTGGCAGGCACACATAAAAGACCCACACCAAAGAACTAAGCGGACCTCTCCTTGCTCCTCATCAGCTGGGATCTCCATCCCCACTACACCTTCAGTCCTCTCTGAAAGCTGCTCTGAGAGGACTGAAGGTGTAGAATTAGGTGTGTCACAACCAAGTACTTGCAGTACACCGACATCCGATTGCAGCAGGCAAATTTCCCTGCCCCAGCTGCTGGACCGTAGAAAGAAGTACACTCCCAGCCATCCACATGCCCAGCGGTTGAATGCTAGCTTGGCTAAATTGCTAGCACTTTAACTGCTGCCTTTTCAGTTGGTAGACTCGGCCCCCTTCCGTGAGTTTGTTCAATGTGCGGTTCCTCAGTGGCAGGTTCCCAAACGCCACTTTTTCTCACGGAAGGCGATTCCGTCTCTCTACCGGCATGTGGAAGGCAATGTCCATGCCTCGCTGGACAGGGCGGTCAGCGGTAAGGTGCATATTACCGCTGACTCATGGTCCAGCAGGCATGGACAGGGACGGTACCTTTCTTTCACGGCCCATTGGGTCACTCTATTGGCAGCTGGGAGGGATGCAGGACAAGGTGCAGTAGTGTTGGAGGTTGTTCCGCCACCACGCCTCCAAAACGCTACTACTGCTACTGGTTGTGACACACCTCTCTCCTCCACCCCCTCCTCTTCTTCTTCCTCCAGTGCTCTGTCCTTGGAACCAGCGGTGCTCCGTAGGCGTACAAGGGGCTACGCAAGTACGCAGGCAAAAAGATGCCATGCCGTGCTTGCGCTGGTGTGTTTGGGGGACAGGAGCCACACTGGGCCAGAGGTTCTGGCAGCTCTGCAGGGGCAGGCCGAGAGGTGGTTGACGCCACGTCAGCTTAAGCCAGGAATGGTCGTTTCTGACAATGGCACCAACCTCCTCTCCGCCCTGCGACAGGGGCAGCTCACCCATGTGCCCTGCATGGCTCACGTCCTCAACCTGGTGGTGCAGCGGTTCTTGGGCAGGTTCCCAGGCTTACAGGATGTCCTGAGGCAGGCCAGGAAAGTCTGTGTGCATTTCCGCCGATCTTATAATGCCAGTGCTCGGCTGACTGAGCTGCAAAAGGAGCTGAACCTGCCCAAGAACCGCCTAATATGTGACATGCCCACCAGGTGGAACTCAACGTTGGCCATGCTGCAGCGACTGCACATGCAGCAGAGGGCCATCAATGAGTACCTTTGCGACTACGGCACCAGGACAGGGTCAGGGGAGCTTGGTTTTTTTTCCCCACGTCAGTGGAGCATGATCAGGGATGCATGCACTGTCCTCTCACCATTTGAGGAGGCCACGAGGATGGTGAGCAGTGACAGTGCATGCATCAGTGACACTGTCCCTCTTGTCCACCTGTTGGAGCATACGCTGCGTGGGATAATGGACAGGGCACTTGAGGCAGAACAGAGGCAGGAAGAGGAGGACTTCCTTGCCTCTCAAGGCCCCCTTTATCTGGACAGTGTTCCTTCTGTCCCACCCATCACACAGGAAGAGGATGAGGAGGAGGAGGAGGAGGAGGAGGATTGTGTGAGCATGGAGGTGGAGCCTGGCACTCAGCATCAGCAGCAGCAGTCTTTTAGGGATGATGTACAGTCCCAACAAACCAGTGGACTTGTACGTGGCTGGGAGGAGGTGGCTGGCGATCATGTCATCCTCAGTGACCCAGAAGACTCCGGACCGAATGCCTCAGCTAACCTACGCTGCATGGCCTCCCTGATCCTGCAAAGCCTGCGGAAGGATCCTCGTGTTCTTCGGATCAAGGAGAGGGACCATTACTGACTGGCCACTCTCCTTGATCCGCGGTACAAGGGTAAGGTTGCGGACCTTATCTTGCCGTCGCAGAGGGAGCAGAGGATGAGACATCTCAGGGAGGCCTTGCAGAAAGGTCTGTGCAACGCGTTCCCAGAAACTGGGAGGTTACAAACTCCTGGTCCTGGGCGACGAGTTGCTGAGGCTTCGGTCAGTAGCAGAAGGAGCGGTGGGGAAGGTGGACATCTGACCGATGCGTTCAGACAATTTTTTAGTCCGCAGCCCCAAGGTATGATCGGTTCCAGCAACCATCGCCAGCGTCTGATATACATGGTGCAGGAATACCTTGGGGCAAGGTCAGACTTGGACACCTTTCCCACCGAAAATCCTCTGGCTTACTGGGTCCTGAGGATGGATCACTGGCCAGAGCTTGCACAGTATGCAATTGAGCTACTGGCCTGTCCTGCCTCCAGCGTTCTTTCCGAACGCACATTCAGTGCTGCTGGAGGATTTGTCACCGATCATAGGGTGCGCCTGTCCACCGCCTCGGTTTATCGACTGACCTTCATCAAAATGAATCAGTCTTGGATCACCACCAGCTACCAGGCACCTGAGGCGGATATAACCGAATAATTTTTAATGTCACATCCCTTCAAGACTGCCTATGCTGATGCTGAGTGACTGTCCTCTTATGTTCACTGACTATCCTCTTCCTCCTCCTCAATGATCCATGCCACCACACCAGTGCCTAAGGCACAATTTTTCAGCCCCTGTTTAACAGGGGCGTGTACATACAATTTTTATAAAAAAATGCTTCGCAACACGTGTGACTGCTGTGCTCCAAGTACAGTATCTGTGAGGGGTTGCAGTGTTGTGGCACCAGCACCAGTGCCTAAGGCACAATTTTTCAGCCCCTGTTTAACAGGGGCGTGTACTTACAATTTTTAAAAAAAATGCTTCGCAACACGTGTGACTGCTGTGCTCCAAGTACAGTATCTGTGAGGGGTTGCAGTGTTGTGGCACCAGCACCAGTGCCTAAGGCACAATTTTTCAGCCCCTGTTTAACAGGAGCGGGTAATTACAAATCTTGATCTAATAGTTCACAGCAGGGCCCATTCCTGCGCCCACCAAGAGTAACTATGAGGGCCTACAGTCTTGTGGCAACACCGTCCACCACCACCGCCAAAGGCCCAATTTTTCTGCCCTGTTCATCAGGTGCTTGCAATTACAAATCTTGATCTAATAACTCACAGCAGGGCCCATTCCTGCGCCCACCAAGAGTAACTATGAGGGCCTACAGTCTTGTGGCAACACCGTCCACCACCACCGCCAAAGGCCCAATTTTTCTGCCCTGTTCATCAGGTGCTTGCAATTACAAATCTTGATCTAATAACTCACAGCAGGGCCCATTCCTGCGCCCACCAAGAGTAACTGTGAGAGCTTACAGTCTTGTGGCAACACCGTCCACCACCACCGCCAAAGGCCCAAATTTTCTGCCCTGTTCATCAGGTGCTTGCAATTACAAATCTTGATATAATAACTCACAGCAGGGCCCATTCCTGCGCCCACCAAGAGTAACTGTGAGAGCTTACAGTCTTGTGGCAACACCGTCCACCACCACCACCACCACCCCCAATTTTTCTGCCCTGTTCAACAGATGCATGCAATTACAAATCTTGATCTATTAACTCACAGCAGGGCCCATTCCTGTGCCCACCAGTCTTGTGGCTACACCAACATCTAATAGGGCAAATTTCTGCAGAGTATATACGCCAGGCCCCTACTTTCAAACATCCAACTTACAAACGACTCCTACTTGCAAATGGAAAGAGAAAACAGGAAGTGAGAGGAAATCTACCCCTAGGAAGGGAAATTCTATCCTGTTAGATTTAATTTGGGAAAAAGGTATCTCCTCTCTACTGATACTTTATCACCAATCCTTGTTTCAATTAAAACCCCACTTTTTCCAAAAACATTTGTCATTGGGACGGAAAGTGAGGTGACATGTTCTGAACAGATGTGCAAAGACAGCAAATGTTACAGGGGTGATAACCCCTCCCTATGTTCTCCAAAAAGCTTAAAAATAGATTTTTTGGGGATGGAGCTACACTTCATAATGTACCTGTTCAGATTCTACTTAAGAACAAACCTAAAGCCGCAAGTGGTTTTAAATGGCTTCTTTTTTTCCTTTACAAATGTCATTTTGTGCAAGGACAGTTCTAAACACAGGAAACACATGCCACTTCACAGGCATACTTTAGACACCCCCCAGGGACCATATTTAAAGGAAAATTTCACTTTTTTTTTTTCACTTTATGCATCATTAAAATGACTGCTCCCGAAAAAACGTTAGTTTTTAAAAGTTCTTTTTGCATTGATATATGTCCCCTGGGGCAGGACCCGGGTCCCCAAACCTGTTTTTATGACATTAACATGCATATTGGCCGTTGTAATTAGCACTTTTGATTTCGAACGTTCGCGTCCATTATAACGTATAGGGTTCGAAAATTCGCGCGAACTTTCGGTCCGTTCGAAGGTTCTGGTGCGAACCGAACCCGGGGGTGTTCGGCTCATCCCTACTGACCACCAATGTAAATGGGCACACTAAGCACTGACCACTACTATAAGGGTGCACACTGAGCACTGACCACCGATGTAAGGGGATGCACTTAGTACTGATCTCCAATGTAAGGGGCAGCACTGTCCACCAAGATAAGAGGGGCTCACACAGACATCCAATGTAAAGGGACACACTTAGCACCGGTGTAAGAGCCAATATAAGGGAGCGCACTAAGCACTGACCCCCAGTGTAAAAAAGAAGACTACCAAATGCAGCTATCTTGCAGCAAATCTTCAGATCTGAGGTACTTACTACCTAATAGGAAACTAATGCTGCGTACACACGAGCGGATTAAGAAAAAATCCAATATTTTTACGACGGAATTCCACTCAAGCTTGGCTTGCATACACACGGTCACACAAAAGTTTGCTGAACTTTCGACCGTCAAGAACGCAGTGACGTACAACACTATGTTGAGCCGAGAAAATGAAGTTCAATGCTTCCGAGCATGCGTCCCATTTTTTCCGAGCATGCGTAGGAATTTTGCGCGTTGGAATTGCTACAGACGATCGGAATTTCCAATCTGAACTTTTTCCGACCGAAAAATTGAGAACTTCCTCTCAATCTTTTGCTGGCTGGAATACACAGCTCTCATCAGAGTTTTGCTGGCAGAATTTCCGATTGTGTGTACGCGGCATAAGAGGGTCCTGGGCCAGGTGATTTTAACAGTATGGTCACTGAGAATGAGTGGTGGGATTTCAGTAAAACAAAATTATCAACTTCTTTATCTGAAATTTGCTGAACTGCTTAGGTGTAAATTGTCTAAAAAAAACTATATTTTAAAAATCTTTATTTATAGAGTTTTGATCAAAATAGCAAAGCTTCGTCTAAATCTCCTGATTTTTGCAGACATTTTGGAAAAATTAAAACTCTTAATTTTTTTTATACCTAAAGGACACAGGTTTAACAACCCTTAAACCTTAGCCCCAATGCTCCGTTAAGTGCCACTTCTGGTTTTGAGGAGGTCACTTCCAGTTTCAGGAAATGTCAGTTTCCCAAACAATTTCTTGGCTTTTTAACCACTTCAGCCACGGAAGGATTTACCCCCTTCCCGACCAGAGCACTTTTTGCGATTCAGCACTGCGTCGCTTTAACTGACAATTGCGCAGTCCTTTTTTATTTTTTCGCAAATAGATGGTGTTATTTGATCACCTCTGCGGTTTTTATTTTTTGCGATATTAACCAAAAAAAAATAGCGACAATTTTGAAGAAAAGCTATATTTTTTACTTTTTGCTATAATAAATATCCCCCAAAAATATATGACATTTTTTTTTTCCCCTCAGTTTAAGCTTATATGTATTCTTCTACATATTTTTAGTAAAAAAAAATTGCAATAAGCCTATATTGATTGGTTTGCGCAAAATTTATAGCGTCTACAAAACGGGATAGTTTTATGGCATTTTTATTATTATTTTTTGTATTAGTAATGGCAGCGATCTGCGATTTTTTCATGACTGCAACATTATGGCGGACACATCGAACACTTTTGAGACTATTTTGGGACCATTATCATTTATACAGCGATCAGTGCTATAAAAATGCACTGATTACTGTGTAAATGACACTGGCAGGGAAGAGGTTAACCATTAGGGGGCAATGAAGGGGCTAGGTGTGTCCTAGGGAGTGATTCTAACTGTGGGGGATGGGCTTCGACTCACATGACAGCGATCACTGCTCCCAATGAAAGGGAGCAGTGATCTCTGTCATGACACAAGGCAGAACAGGAAAATACCTTGTTTACAAAGACATCTCCCCGTTCTTTCGCTCTGTGGCACAATCACGGGCACCCGGCAGACAGCGAGTGCGCGGGATCTGCAGTCATGGAGCACGCCAGTGGCACGCGTGTGCCCACAGTGCCCCTTCTTAAAGGGGACGTACCTGTACGTCCTTTATGCCACACATGCCATTCTGCCAACGTATATCATCACGCAGCAGTCGTGAAGGGGTTTAGGTTGAAATCCATTTTTCATCCCTCTGGTCATTTCTTGGTAAAAAGAAGCCAAAACAGGTAAAATAGCTGAAAAATACATTTGGCCCATTTTTTGCGGGGTGGCCCCTGACATTTTCACACCTTTGGCCAATGACTCAGTTAAGCAGGAAATGTTTCATGATGATCCAAAGTCCCTGAAATGGATGCAAAAAGGATTTAAAGGCCAAAATGTGAAGGAGAAAGGTGTTTAAAGGCCATTTCCGGTTTTGAGGCAGTCACTTTCGGTTTCATGAAATGGCAGTTTCTTAGGCAGTTTCTTGCGTTTTTAAAGTTGAAATCCAGTCTTTTTATACCTCTGGTCATTTCTTGGTAAAAGGAAGCCAAAACAGGTAAAATAGCTGAAAAATACATTTGGCCCATTTTTTGCGGGGTGGCCCCTGACATTTTCACACCTTTGGCCAATGGCTCAGTTAGGTAGGAAATGTGTCAAAACCAGATCAAAAGTCCCTAAGATAGATGCAAAAAGGATTTAAAGGCCAAAATTTCAAAGAGAAAAGTGTTTAAGGGACACTTCTGGTTTTGAGGAGGTCACTTTCGGTTTCAAGAAATGGCAATTTCCCAAGCAATTTCTTAGCATTTTAACCGGTTCCCGACCGGCTCCTGTAATTATACGTCGGCAGAATGGCACGGCTGGGCAAAGTAACGTACCAGTACAGAATTTCCCACCGCGCGCGCGCCTGCCTTGAGCTCCGTGACCGTGCCCGTGGGTCCCGCGGACTCGAACGCCACGGGGATACCCGTGATCGTGTCACGGAGCTCAAGAACGGGGAGATGTCGATGTAAACAGAATCTCCCCGTTCTGCCTAATGACAGCACACTGATCGTCTGCTCCCTGTCATCGGGAGCAGCGATCAGTGTGGTATCACACACAGCCACACCCCCAGACAGTTAGAAACACGCCCCTAGGACACACTTAACCCCTCCCCGCCCACTAGTGGTTAGCCCCTTCACTGCCAGTGACATTTTTACAGTAATCAATGCAATTTTATAGCATTGATCACTGTATTAATGCCAATGGTCCCAAAAATGTGTCAAAATTGTCCGATGTGTCCGCCATAATGTCGCAGTCACAATAAAAAATCACTGATTGCCGCCATTACTAGTAAAAAAAAATATTAATAAAAATGCCATAAAACTATCCCCTATTTTGTAGACGCTATAACTTTTGCGCAAACCAATCAATAAGCGCTTATTGCTATTTTTTTTTAACAAAAATATGTAGAAGAATATGCATCTGCCTAAACTGAGGGGAAACATTTTTTTTTTATATATTTTTGGGGATATTTATTATAGCAAAAAGTAAAAAAAAAAAGTTAAAAAAAAAAGTAAAAAATAATGCGTTTTTTTCAAATACCATCAAATGGTGATCAAATACCATCAAAATAAAGCTCTATTTGTGGGGAAAAAAGGACGTAAATTTTGTTTGGGACCAATGTTGCACGACCACGCAACTGTCAGTTAAAGCGACGCAGTGCCGAATCGCAAAAAAAAGGCTCTGGTCAGGAAGGGAGCTGAAGTGGTTAAGGTTAAAATCCAGTATTTTTTCATCCCTCTGGTCATTTCTTGGTAAAAGAAAGCCAAAACAGGTAAAATGGCTGAAAAATAAATTTTCACACCTTTTGCCAATGGCTCAGTTAGGCAGGAAATGTGTCAAAATGGGATCAAAGGTCAATAAAATGGATGCAAAAAGTTTTTTAAAGGCCAAAATGTCAAGGAGAAAGGTGTTTAAGGGCCACTTCTGGTTTTGAGGAGGTCACTTCCAGTTTCTTGATATGGTAGTTTCCTAGGCAGTTTCTTGGCTTTTTAAAAATGTAATCCAGTCATTTTTAATCCCTATGGTAATTTCTTGGTAAAAGGAAGCCAATATAGGTTAAAGGTGTTTAAAGGAAAAAATGTACTCTACACTGTCTGTGTCTAACACATTACACATGTACAGTATGATTGATCATCCAATGAAACATCATACAATAGAACATACAGTATTGGTAAAAATAAAGTTTGTTGTGAACCAACATCCATGTGTATTTTGCTTTTACTTTACCAGATTCCACTCATATTAGAAATCCTAAGTGTGCTCCTAATCACCAAGTTCAAATCCGTGCAGTGACCTTATGTTTCTGAACGTTTTCCTCCCTTCAGGAATTTAAATTATTCAAGCTACTCAGTGATGTAATACCAACAACAAAATATAATGATAGTATAACACCATTTAAAATAATGTAAATATTAAACACAATTAAACTGTGCTCGCAATACAACATGCAAGTTTAAAATCATCCACTTTCCATGTGACTTCATGCACCCACTCCCCAATGGAATATATGCTTTACCAGTTCCTCTGTACACTGAATAAGGGGTTGTATCTTCGATGATACCATACTTTTGGTTTCCGGCGGTGCACCTGGCATTACTTCTGTCAAATTTCAAAATGCATCAGTAAGTGACATCAAACGCACCACCAGAAAACTGGAAATTTTCATTCGGCTAGCTTGGGTGTGGCTGTGTAATGTTCTTCTGTACCGTATATACTCGAGTATAGGTCAACCCGAATATAAGCCGAGGCCTCTAATTTACCACAAAAAAACTGGGAAAACGTATTGACCCGAGTATAAGCCGAGGGTGAGAAATGCAGCAGCTACTGTAAGTGGAAAAGTTATAGAAGTTTGGAGGGAGTTGGGACTTTAACCACTTGACCACTGGGCACTTAAACACCCTTAATAACCAGACCAATTTTCAGCTTTCGGTGCTCTCACACTTTGAATGACAATTACTCAGTCATACAACACTGTACCCATATGAAATGTTTGTCCTTTTTTTCACACAAATAGAGCTTTCTTTTGGTGGTATTTAATCACCTCTGGGTTTTTTATTTTTTGCGCTATAAAAGAAAAATGACTGAAAATTCAGTAAAAAAAATGAATTTTTCTTCGTTTTTGTTATAAAATTTAGCAAATTTGTAATTTTTCTTGATAAATTTTGGCCAAAATTTATACTGCTACATATCTTTGGTAAAAATAAGTACAAATTGGGGTATATTATTTGGTCTTTGTGAAAGTTATAGAGTCCACAAGCTATGGTGCCAATATCTGAAAATTGATCACACCTGAAGTACTGACGGCCTATCTCATTTCTTGAGACCCTAACATGCCATAAAAGTACAAATACCCCCCAAATGACCCCTTTTTGGAAAGAAGACATTCCAAGGTATTTGGAAAGAGGCATGGTGAGTTTTTTGAAGTTGTCATTTTTTCCCACAATTCTTTGCAATATCAAGATTTTTTTTATTTTTTTTATTTTTTTCACAAAATTGTCATATTAGCAGGTTATTTCTCACACACAGCATATGCATACCACAAATTACACCCCAAAACACATTCTGCTATTACTCCTGAGTACGGCGATACCACATGTGTGAGACTTTTACACAGCGTGGCCACATACAGAGGCCCAACATGCAGGGAGCGCCATCAGGTGTTCTGGAGCACCCAGGACAATTCTGACATTTCTCTCCTACATGTAAAAATCATCATTTATTTGCTAGAAAATTACATAGAACCCCAAAATATTATATATGTTTTTTTAGCAAAGACCCTAGAGAATACAATGGCGGTCGTTGCAACTTTTTATCTAGCACGGTACTTGCGCAGCAATTTTTCGAACGTGTTTTATTTGGAAAAAAAATGTTTTGTGCTTTACAAAAAACAAAACTGTAAATTTAGCCCAATGTTTTTGCATAATGTGAAAGATGAAGTTACGCCGAGTAAATAGATACCCAACATGTCACGCTTCAAAATTGCACACACTCGTGAAATGGCGCCAAACTTCGCTACTTAAAAATCCCCATAGGCTTTAATTTTGTTTACTGGTTACATGTTTTGAGTTACAGAGGAGGTCTAGGACCAAAATTATTGTTCTCGCTCTAACGTTCGCAGCGATACCTCACATGTGTGGTTTGAACACCGTTTTCATATGTGGGCGGGACTTACGTATGCGTTCGCTTCTGCGTGCGAGCACACGGGGACAGGGACGCTTTAAAAAAATATATATATATTTATATTGTTCATTTTACTTTATTTATTTTAGTTTGACCCTTTTTTTCCCCCCAAAAAATTTTTTGATCACTTTTATTCCTATTACAAGGAATGTAAACCTCCCTTGTAATAGGAATATGGCATTACAGGTCCTCTTTACAGTGAGATATGGGGTCAATAAGACCCCACATCTCACCTCTAGGCTGGAAAGCCTGGAATAAAAAAAAAAAAAAAAAAAAAAAAAAAACGATCCTGGCTTTGATCGTAGCGAGTATCGCAGGGTATTGTTGGGTATTGCAGGGTATGGCAGAGTATCGCCGGGTATTGCAGAGTATCGCCGGGTATTGCAGAGTATCGCAGAGTATTGCCGGGTATTGCAGAGTATCGCCGGGTATTGTAGAGTATCGCAGAGTATCGCCGGGTATTGCAGAGTATCGCCGGGTATTGCAGAGTATCGCCGGGTATGGCAGGGTATGGCAGAGCATCGCAGAGTATCGCAGGGTATTGCAGGGTATCGCAGGGTATGGCAGAGTATCGCAGGGTATGGCAGAGTATCGCAGGGTATGGCAGAGTATCGCAGGGTATCGCAGGGTATGGCAGAGCATCGTAGGGTATGGCAGAGCATCGTAGGGTATGGCAGAGCATCGCAGGGTATGGCAGGGCATCGCAGGGTATGGCAGGGCATCGCAGGGTATGGCAGAGTATCGCAGGGTATGGCAGAGTATCGCAGGGTATGGCAGAGTATCGCAGGGTATTGCGGGGTATGGCAGAGTATTGCGGGGTATGGCAGAGTATTGCGGGGTATGGCAGAGTATTGCGGGGTATGGCAGAGTATTGCGGGGTATGGCAGAGTATTGTGGGGTATGGCAGAGTATTGGGGGGTATGGCACAGTATAGGGGGGTATGGCACAGTATAGGGGGGTATGGCACAGTATTGGGGGGGATGGCAGAGAATCCATCCATCCATGCTCAGCCATCCCTCCATACCCTGCAATACCCAGCAATACACTGCAAGCTATTGCTGTGTATTGCAGGGTATGGAGGGATGGCTGAGCATGGATGGATGGATCGGTGGTGGCAGAGCAGGCTGTGGGCACTACAGATCCCCCCCACAGCACTGCTGCCACCGATCCCTCCCCCTCTCCTCTCATACTGTACCGATCGGTACAGAGAGAGGAGGAGAGAGGAACCGGCGTCATCAAATGACGCCGGTTTGCTTACATGTGATCACTCCGTCATTTGACGGAGCGATCACGTGGTAAACGGCCGCGATGAGCAGCCGTTTACCGTGATCCATGATCCTCCGGGTCCTCTGGACCCGGCGATCATGGATGCTCTCGAGTGCGCGCACCAGGGGGCGCGCAAGAGCAGAATTCTGTGAGGCCGTTAATTAACGGCCTCCCAGAGTTAAGCAAGCGACCTGTAGCCGTTTTTCGGCTATGGGCCGGTTGTTAACTGGTTAAATGAAGTGTGTGGTCAAAAAGCGAGCACACACTTCCATCCCTATCATACATTGAAGAAGAGGGGAAATTTGGGACTTTGCATGAGATGTGTGAAAGAGGAACAAAAAAAAATAAATTACAACATCAAAAGAGGTTTATTTGTAACAATGTGCATAGGACATGGTACATAGCAAGTAGGGATGGGCCCGGTGCTCGATTCGAACCCACGTTCGAATCGAGCACCGGGCGTTCGCTCGCTCGGCGAGCCCAGAACTATTTGGGCCGTTCGCATCACATTCGTGTGATGCGAGCGGCCCCGCAATGCATTGCGGCCGGCGCAGTGCATTGCTGGCTGATGATTGGCCAAGCATGCACTGTGACCCCGCATGCTTGGCCAATCACAGCGCCGGAAACTAGGAGATCAATAATTGGCTACAGGCAGGACGCCTGTAGCCAATTAAAGCTCAGGGGCTAGTACACGCCCCACCATTTAAAAGGCCGCCACGCCGTCGGCCCCGGTCACATGTGTTCCGGCTTTAGGAGAGAGCAGTCTGCTGATTCTGTCTTTGCTTGATTGCTATTTCTTTGCTAAACCATTGCTACCTGAGTCATTCATCATTACTGAATACTGATCATTCATTGCTGCTGATTGCACAGTGAGTGTGATATTAGCTGCTGCTGGGGATTAGTCTGGTGTGTGCGTGCTGTTAGTACAGCATAGCAGCAGCACCAACCGCAGTGCTGTTAGCACAGCATTGCACCCCAACTTCTGTCCCAACCTTCTGTCCCATCCCAGGCAGGGATTTATAGGAGCCATATTGTGTTTGTGGCAGCACACATAGGTCCTATATTTTCTTCTCAGCAGCACACATATAGTACCTATAGTGTCTTTGTGTCAGCAGCACCCATAGGACTTATAGTGTGTTTGTGGCAGCACACATAGCTCCTATATTTTCTTCTCAGCAGCACACATATAGTACCTATAGTGTCTTTGTGTCAACAGCACCCATAGGACTTATAGTGTGTTTGTGGCAGCACACATAGCTCCTATATTTTCTTGACAGCAGCACACATATAGTACCTACAGTGTCTTTGTGTCAGCAGCACCCATAGGACTTATAGTGTGTTTGTGGCAGCACACATAGCTCCTATATTTTCTTGACAGCAGCACACATATAGTACCTATAGTGTCTTTGTGTCAGCAGCACCCATAGGACTTATAGTGTGTTTTTGGCAGCACACATAGCTCCTATATTTTCTTGACAGCAGCACACATATAGTACCTATAGTGTCTTTGTGTCAGCAGCACCCATAGGACTTATAGTGTGTTTGTGGCAGCACACATAGCTCCTATATTTTCTTGACAGCAGCACACATATAGTACCTATAGTGTCTTTGTGTCAGCAGCACCCATAGGACTTATAGTGTGTTTGTGGCAGCACACATAGCTCCTATATTTTCTTCTCAGCAGCACACATATAGTACCTATAGTGTCTTTGTGTCAGCAGCACCCATAGGACTTATAGTGTGTTTGTGGCAGCACACATAGCTCCTATATTTTCTTGACAGCAGCACACATATAGTACCTATAGTGTCTTTGTGTCAGCAGCACCCATAGGACTTATAGTGTGTTTGTGGCAGCACAAATAGCTCCTATATTTTCTTGACAGCAGCACACATAGTACCTATAGTGTGTTAGTGTCAGCACCCATAGGACCTACAGTGTGTTTTGAGCACACATAGGAGCTCTATTTTTTATACAATATACACTACCGACTACAATGGCTGGAAGACCGCCAAGGAGAGGCAGACCGTGCCGAGGCAAGAACACAGGGCAAGCAGGCTCTGTTTCTAGAGACAACAGTGCTGGTCGTGGACGTGGTCGTGCATCATCATCAGCACGTGGCCATGGGACACGCTTGTCTTTGTTTTCAGCAGCTGGACATGTTGAGCCGCATCATGCCGAAGGCTTGGTAGAATGGATGACCAAGCCCTCCTCATCCTCCTCATCCTCTCTCACCCAGGCTCAGGGTACTGGCAGAGAAGCTGCCAACGCGTACTCAATGGCATCATCAGCCACCCCTTCCCTAGACCCACCATGTCCTCCTGAGGAGTCCCCCGAACTGTTTGAGCACAGTGTTGGGTACATGCTCCAGGAGGATGCCCAACGATTCGAAGGCTCGGATGATGATACCCAGCTTGAGGAAGGCAGTAGTGTGCGCGCAGAGAGAGGGGATGCTGAAGGACAGCAATCTGGCAGTACTGTTCCACCAGCTGCAGCTTACTGCCAGGTTTGCTCTAGTGGTGAAGAGGGAGGGGATGATGAGGTCACTGACTCCACGTGGGTGCCTGAAGGGAGAGAGGAGGAGGAGGAGGAGGAGGAGGAGGAGGAGGAGGAGGAGGAGGAGGATGCGGCGTCACATGTCCAATGAGGCAGGATGCCCCCTGGAGGCCAGCTACAGGCCAGAACACCAACTGTATCAGACCGCAGAGCTCCGCCTGTGCAGGGCGCTGCCTCTGCACGTTATCACAAAAGTTCTTTGGTGTGGGCCTTTTTTGAGACGAGTGCATCAGATCGCACCACTGCTATTTGCAATATTTGTCTCAAGCGTATCTCGCGTGGCCAAAACATCAGCCGCTTGGGCACCACAAGCATGAGCAGACATATGTCGACCTGCCATGCAGCTCGTTGGCAAGCACACATAAAAGACCCACACCAAAGAACAAAGCGGACCTCTCCTTGCTCCTCATCAGCTGGGATCTCCATCCCCACTATATCTTCAGTCCACTCTGAAAGCTGCTCTGAGAGGACTGAAGGTGTAGAATTAGGTGTGTCACAACCAAGTACTTGCAGTATACCGACGTCCGATTGTAGCAGGCAAATTTCCCTGCCCCAGCTGCTGGACCGTCGAAAGAAGTATACTCCCAGCCATCCACATGCCCAGCGGTTGAATGCTAGCTTGGTTAAATTGCTAGCACTTCAACTGCTGCCTTTTCAGTTGGTAGACTCGGCCCCCTTCCGTGAGTTTGTTCAATGTGCGGTTCCTCAGTGGCAGGTTCCCAAACGCCACTTTTTCTCACGGAAGGCGATTCCGTCTCTCTACCGGCATGTGGAAGGCAATGTCCATGCCTCGCTGGACAGGGCAGTCAGCGGTAAGGTGCATATTACCGCTGACTCATGGTCCAGCAGGCATGGACAGGGGCGTTATCTTTCTTTCACGGCCCATTGGGTCACTCTATTGGCAGCTAGGAGGGATGCAGGACAAGGTGCAGTAGTGTTGGAGGTTGTTCCGCCACCACGCCTCCAAAATGCTACTACTGGTTGTGACACACCTCTCTCCTCCACCCCCTCCTCTTCTTTTTCCTCCATGTCCTCTTCGAGTGCTCTGTCCTCGGAACCAGCGGTGCTCCGTAGGCGTACAAGGGGCTACGCGAGTACGCAGGCAAAAAGATGCCATGCCGTGCTTGCGCTGGTGTGTTTGGGGGACAGGAGCCACACTGGGGCAGAGGTTCTGGCAGCTCTGCAGGGGCAGGCCGAGAGGTGGTTGACGCCACGCCAGCTTAAGCCAGGAATGGTGGTTTCTGACAATGGCACCAACCTCCTCTCCGCCCTGCGACAGGGGCAGCTCACCCATGTGCCCTGTATGGCTCACGTCCTCAACCTGGTGGTGCAGTGGTTCTTGGGCAGGTACCCAGGCTTACAGGATGTCCTGAGGCAGGCCAGGAAAGTCTGTGTGCATTTCCGCCGATCTTATAATGCCAGTGCTCGGCTGACTGAGCTACAAAAGGAGCTGAACCTGCCCAAGAACCGCCTAATATGTGACATGCCCACCAGGTGGAACTCAACGTTGGCCATGCTGCAGCGACTGCACACGCAGCAGAGGGCCATCAATGAGTACCTTTGCGACTACGGCACCAGGACAGGGCCAGGGGAGCTTGGCTTTTTTTCCCTACGCCAGTGGAGCATGATCAGGGATGCATGCACTGTCCTCTCACCATTTGAGGAGGCCACGAGGATGGTGAGCAGTCACAGTGCATGCATCAGTGACACTGTACCTCTTGTCCACCTGTTGGAGCATACGCTGCGTGGGATAATGGACAGGGCACTTGAGGCAGAACAGAGGCAGGAAGAGGAGGACTTCCTTGCCTCTCAAGGCCCCCTTTATCCAGACAGTGTTCCTTCTGTCCCACCCATCACACAGGAAGATGATGAGGAGGAGGAGGAGGAGGAGGATTGTGTGAGCATGGAGGTGGAGCCTGGCACTCAGCGTCAGCAGCAGCAGTCTTTTAGGGATGATGTACAGTCCCAACAAACCAGTGGACTTGTACGTGGCTGGGAGGAGGTGGCTGGCGATCATGTCGTCCTCAGTGACCCAGAAGACTCCGGACCGAATGCCTCAGCTAACCTACGTAGCATGGCCTCCCTGATCCTGCAAAGCCTGCGGAAGGATCCTCGTGTTCTTCGGATCAAGGAGAGGGACCATTACTGGCTGGCCACTCTCCTTGATCCACGGTACAAGGGTAAGGTTGCGGACCTTATCTTGCCGTCGCAGAGGGAGCAGAGGATGAGACATCTCAGGGAGGCCTTGCAGAAAGGTCTGTGCAACGCGTTCCCAGAAACTGGGAGGTTACAAACTCCTGGTCCTGGACGACGAGTTGCTGAGGCTTCGGTCAGTAGCAGAAGGAGCGGTGGGGAAGGTGGACGTCTGACCGATGCGTTCAGACAATTTTTTAGTCCGCAGCCCCAAGGTATGATCGGTTCCAGCAACCATCGCCAGCGTCTGATATACATGGTGCAGGAATACCTAGGGGCAAGGTCAGACTTGGACACCTTTCCCACCGAAAATCCTCTGGCTTACTGGGTCCTGAGGATGGATCACTGGCCAGAGCTTGCACAGTATGTAATTGAGCTACTTGCCTGTCCTGCATCCAGCGTTCTTTCCGAACGCACATTCAGTGCTGCTGGAGGATTTGTCACCGATCACAGGGTGCGCCTGTCCACCGACTCGGTTGATCGACTGACCTTCATAAAAATGAATCAGTCTTGGATCACCACCAGCTACCAGGCACCTGAAGCGGATATAACTGAATAATTTATAATGTCACATCCCTTCAAGACTGCCTATGCTGATGCTGAGTGACTGTCCTGTTATGTTCACTGACTATCCTCTTCCTCCTCCTCAATGATCCATGCCACCACACCAGTGCCTAAGGCACAATTTTTCAGCCCCTGTATAACAGGGGCGTGTAATTACAATTTTTTAAAAAAATGCTTCGCAACAGGTGTGACTGCTGTGCTCCAAGTACAGTATCTGTGAGGGGTTGCAGTGTTGTGGCACCAGCACCAGTGCCTAAAGCACAATTTTTCAGCCCCTGTTGGGGCGTGTAATTACAATTTTTAGGCAATGCTTTGCAACAGGTCTCATTGCTGTGCTCAGAGTACAGTATCTGTGAGGGGTTGCAGTGTTGTGGCACCAGCACCAATGCCTAAGGCACAATTTTTCAGCCCCTGTATAACAGGGGCGTGTAATTACAATTTTTTAAGCAATGCTTCGCAACATGTCTGACTGCTGTGCTCCAAGTACAGTATCTGTGAGGGGTTGCAGTGTTGTGGCACCAGCACCAGTGCCTAAGGCACAATTTTTCAGCCCCTGTTGGGGCGTGTAATTACAATTTTTAGGCAATGCTTTGCAACAGGTCTCATTGCTGTGCTCAGAGTACAGTATCTGTGAGGGGTTGCAGTGTTGTGGCACCAATGCCTAAGGCACAATTTTTCAGCCCCTGTTTAACAGGGGCGTGTAATTACAAATCTTGATCTAATAGTTCACAGCAGGGCCCATTCCTGCAACCACCAAGAGTAACTGTGAGGGCTTACAGTCTTGTGGCAACACCGTCCACCACCACCACCACCACCAAAGGCCCAATTTTTCTGCCCTGTTCAACAGGTGCATGCAATTACAAATCTTGATCTAATAACTCACAGCAGGGCCCATTCCTGCACCCACCAAGAGTAACTGTGAGGGCTTACAGTCTTGTGGCAACACCGTCCACCACCACCACCACCACCAAAGGCCCAATTTTTCTGCCCTGTTCAACAGGTGCATGCAATTACAAATCTTGATCTAATAACTCACAGCAGGGCCCATTCCTGCACCCACCAAGAGTAACTGTGAGGGCTTACAGTCTTGTGGCAACACCGTCCACCACCACCACCACCACCAAAGGCCCAATTTTTCTGCCCTGTTTAACAGGTGCATGCAATTACAAATCTTGATCTAATAACTCACAGCAGGGCCCATTCCTGCACCCACCAAGAGTAACTGTGAGGGCTTACAGTCTTGTGGCAACACCGTCCACCACCACCACCAAAGGCCCAATTTTTCTGCCCGGTTCAACAGGTGCATGCAATTACAAATCTTGATCTAATAACTCACAGCAGGGCCCATTCCTGCGCCCACCAAGAGTAACTGTGAGGGCTTACAGTCTTGTGGCAACACCGTCCACCACCACCACCACCACCAAAGGCCCAATTTTTCTGCCCTGTTCAACAGGTGCATGCAATTACAAATCTTGATCTAATAACTCACAGCAGGGCCCATTCCTGTGCCCACCAAGAGTAACTGTAAGGGCTTACAGTGTTGTGGCTACACCAACATCTAATAGGGCAAATTTCTGCAGAGTATATACGGCAGGCCCCTACTTTCAAACATCCAACTTACAAACGACTCCTACTTGCAAAAGAGAAAACAGGAAGTGAGAGGAAATCTACCCCTAGGAAGGGAAATTCTATCCTGTTAGATTTAATTTGGGAAAAAGGTATCTCCTCTCTACTGATGGTTTATCACCAATCCTTGTTTCAATTAAAACCCCACTTTTCCAAAAACATTTGTCATTGGGACGGAAAGTGAGGTGAAATGTTCTGAACAGATGTGCAAAGACAGCAAATGTTACAGGGGTGATAACCCCTCCCTATGTTCTCCAAAAAGCTTAAAAATTGATTTTTTTGGGATGGAGCTACACTTCATAATGTACCTGTTCAGATTCTACTTAAGAACAAACCTACAGTCCGTGTCTTGTTTGCACCACCTATATACTGCTGTTCAGAGTATATAGGGTTGTAGGTATAGGGTTTTATTTTGGGTGCGGGGTCCCCCTTAATATCCATACAAGACCCAAAGGGGCTGGGGTGGGGGCGGGGGGGATGATGGGGTAGCCATGCCATTTTTCTCAAGGATTTTCAGCCATATGGCGGCAAGGACAAGACATGTCATTAAAGCCGCAAGTGGTTTTAAATGGCTTCTTTATTTCCTTTACAAATGTCATTTTGTGCAGGGACAGTTCTAAACACGGGAAACACATGCCACTTCACAGGCATACTTTAGACCCCCCCCCCAGGTACCATATTTAAAGGAATATTTCACTTTTTTTTTTTCACTTTATGCATCATTAAAATGACTGCTCCCGAAAAAACGTTAGTTTTTAAAAGTTCTTTTTGCATTGATATATGTCCCCTGGGGCAGGACCCGGGTCCCCAAACCTGTTTTATGACATTAACATGCATATTGGCCGTTGTAATTAGCAATTTTGATTTCGAACGTTCGCGTCCATTAGGGTTCGAAAATTTGCGCGAACTTTCGGTCCGTTCGAAGTTTCTGGTGCGAACCGAACCCGGGGGTGTTCCGCTCATCCCTAATAGCAAGTATGATGAGCTGATGGGCATATAATACATATAAAAATACATTATTGCATATTATAAGCTTAATAAAATCAAAGGAGGATTACAAACATGATTGAATAAAAAACTGCATAGTAAGCTTGACGCGTTTCGTGGATATATTCCACTTCTTCAGAAGCAATTGCAGAATTCATGTCTATAAAAAATATATATATATCCAACATTAATCCAATGAGATAAGCAGGGATGCAAGGGAAGGAAAAAAACAAAACACCCCAAATTACTTACTTTACAGCTCTAAAACAGGTCATATAATACTAAAGCCTACTGGTCAAGGAAGGCCGGGATATGTCCCCACCGGGAGCTGGGGGGGGGCGTCAAACTGCAGGCAGCCAGAGCGGAAAATACCACACTCCAGGGGAGCGATAAAATGTGTCCAGGGTGGGCTGCAGGATAAACCTGTAGACAGCTCCAATCTGTGTGAAGTGTAAAAAATAATTAAAAAAAAAAATTCAGGTGAAGAACAACCTGAAAGGACATAGTAAGACATCCTGAAATCACAACAGACCAATACTGTCCAGGGATTCAGGACTGACTCAAATTGAAAGAATAAAATAGCAGGGAGAAGTGATGAGGACAACCAGAAAACTGAAAGAAAAAAACGACCACCAGAGAGCAAAAGGTGAAGGAGTGCAATGTCCTAAGATCACAACAGGCCCATCCTGTCCAGAGATTCCGGGACTGAAAAAGTGCCACAAATAACCCCCCTAAGAAGGGCAGGGGGAAGGAGGAAAGAGAGAGAGTGAAAAGCAATGTACCTGGTGATCTATATATCACAAAGTGCCACCCAAAACCCCCATGAAGGGGGGAGGGGGAGAGGAAAGAGACAGAGTGAAAAGCAGAGTACCTGGTGATCTAAGGCTTCCACGTGTGGTCCAGGAAGTATCCAGCATGAAGGAAAAAAAGATACCTCCCACTAGACCGCAATATATACCCGCCAAGGCCGCTAGCATATGATGCCCCCTGCGTCACGCAGGGTGTGTTAGAGAGAGGCAATCCCGCCAGAAACAACTGACACGGTACAGCCAGCGTCTGGGGAGATGCCCGACACACACTATGCTGGAACACACGCTGCCGCAGCTGCGCCACTAGGAGTGACGTCATGCACTGCGGCGCGGGGCGTGGCGCCGATGCAAAGTGCGACCGCCCACCCACTCCCCCAGCAAATCAACAGGGAGGAGAGGGGAGGCAACAGTGTGCATCGCAGCTCCCGGACCTGGAAACACTCCAGCCAAAAAATGACCAGAGACTGCATGTCTTAAGCCAAATAAAAACCCCATATTAATACAGTATTTGAATGAGTGGAACAGTTTATGCCAAACATAAATATTTATTATATGTGTAAAGATGTATGTGGACAAACAACAAATAGGGTCAGCCATCAACCATGAGAATATATGGTTGACTATCCATAATAAACATGTATAGGCAATTGGATTCCACTCAAAGCACACATCTCCATCCCTGGATTCTGTTATAGAAGTTTGGAGGGAGTTGGGACTTTAAATGAAGTGTGTGGTCAAAAAGCGAGCACACACTTCCATCCCTATCATACATTGAAGAAGAGGGGAAATTTGGGACATTGCATGAGGTGTGTGAAAGAGGAACAAAAAAATAAATTACAAAATCAAAAGAGGTTTATTTGTAACAATGTGCATAGGACATGGTACATAGCAAGTATGATGCGCTGATGGGCATATAATACATATAAAAATACATTATTGCATATTATAAGCTTAATAAAATCAAAGGAGGATTACAAACATGATTGAATAAAAACTGCATAGTAAGCTTGACGCGTTTCGTGGATATATTCCACTTCTTCAGAAGAAATTGCAGAATTCATGTCTATAAAAAATATATATATGAAAAAATTCAAAATGAAAGAAGTCAGTCCTGAATCCCTGGACAGTATTGGTCTGTTGTGATTTCAGGATGTCTTACTATGTCCTTTCAGGTTGTTCTTCACCTCACTTTTTTGTTGATTTTTTTATTTTTTTTTATTATTTTTTACACTTCACACAGATTGGAGCTGTCTACAGGTTTATCCTGCAGCCCACCCTGGACACATTTTATCGCTCCCCTGGAGTGTGGTATTTTCCGCTCTGGCTGCCTGCAGTTTGACGCCCCCCCCCCCCCCCCCCCCCCCCCCCCAGCTCCCGGTGGGGACATATCCCGGCCTTCCTTGACCAGTAGGCTTTAGTATTATATGACCTGTTTTAGAGCTGTAAAGTAAGTAATTTGGGGTGTTTTGTTTTTTTCCTTCCCTTGCATCCCTGCTTATCTCATTGGATTAATGTTGGATATATATATATGTTTTATAGACATGAATTCTGCAATTGCTTCTGAAGAAGTGGAATATATCCACGAAACGCGTCAAGCTTACTATGCAGTTTTTTATTCAATCATGTTTGTAATCCTCCTTTGATTTTATTAAGCTTATAATATGCAATAATGTATTTTTATATGTATTATATGCCCATCAGCTCATCATACTTGCTATGTACCATGTCCTATGCACATTGTTACAAATAAACCTCTTTTGATTTTGTAATTTATTTTTTTGTTCCTCTTTCACACATCTCATGCAAAGTCCCTAATTTCCCCTCTTCTTCACTGTAAGTGGAAAAGAGGGTCACACAGCCTACCTGTGTCCTGTCCATGCCCCCTGTGTACCGTTCTGCAGCCTCTGTGTCCTTCTGCAGCGTCTGTGTCCCTCTGCAGCCACGGTGTCCCTCTGCAACCTCGGTGTCCCTCTGCAGCCTCCTTGTCCCTCATTTGCACTGATCAGTGCGCAATAATTACATACGGCGGCCAGTATTCAAAAGCCGCGCCTCCTCCTTGTCTGTGATAGGTGGAACACTCAATTTCCCAGCAGTCAGTGTTCCGCCTATCACGGACATCTGCTCATCCTCATACCACGGACGAGGATGAAAGGATGTCCGTGATAGGCGGAACACTGACTCCTGGGAAATAGAGTGTTCCGCCTATCACAGACAAGGAGGCGCGGCGTTTGAACACTGCCAAGGCTGCCATCTGTCTGCATGACACACTGATCATGTAGGCACTCAAGTATAAGCTGAGGGGGCTACTTTCAGCCTAAAAAAAAGGGCTGAAAATTTCGGCTTATACTCGAGTATATACGGTAAATATATTGGGGTGTAAGAACTTTTTTTTTTCTAAAATACTACACCGTGACCCTTCTTTAATCCTTTTTACATGATGTCGTATATCGATTGAGAACATCTGTGGAGCTAAAACGGAGGATTAAGTGGAATTGTATAAGCGCAGATAAGGCCCCTTATTCAGTGGGCAGAGGGTCTGGTAAAGCATTTTTTCCATTTGGGAGTGGATGCATGAATTCACATGGAAAGTAGATGGTTTGGCACTCATATTGCATGTTGTAATGTGAGCACATTTTAACTAAGTTTAATATTTACATTATTTTAAATAGTATTACGCCATCATTATATTTTGTTTTTGGTATTACATCACTGAGGAGCTTAAATAATTTGGATGCCTGAAGGGAGGAATACGTTTGGAAACATAGGGGAAGGTCATGTTCCAAACATATGATATATGCCAGAATGAATTTAACATTCGGTAAAGTAGTTTAAACAAGGGAAGGTCATTGCAGGTATTTGCACTGGGTGATTCTAAGCACACTTATGACTACTAATATGAGTGGAATCTGATAAAGTAAAGCCAAGACACACGTGGATGTTGGTTCATAACAAACTTTATTTTGATGCGTGTGTAAGAGGGTTCATTTTATCTGGTGAGAGCATACAATAACCTTGCAAACTATATTGCACACTGGGACGTATTAGCACAGCACTGTTTTTGATTTATACATTTTCACCAGCCTAGGGGGCATTATGTTTCCAGATGCTGGGGGCAATACAAACTTTTCCTTCTGCGCTAAAAAAGGTGATAGATGTTCTGCTGAGGCTTGTGCACTGTGGTGATGGATCAGTACTGCACTGCTACACCTGTCTAAAGCCCCCTGCTGTTGTAGGGACCACCGAGTATGTTTAGGGGACCCATGCATGGGCATCCGCAGGTAGGGGCAAGGGGGGTCAAGTGACCCACCCGGATTAAGGGACCGGATCTTAAATTCAGTACAGTTGCGTCGCTATCGGGGTGCGGGCGACACCATCAAGGTGATGTCAAGCCCCCCATCAGTGTAGTCTGACTTCAGGCTCTTTTCCCTGCTCAGTCCAGCAGAGAACTCGGTGGTTCTGTGACCGGAGAAAGGCGAGCTGCGGGCTATCAGAGGTTTATCCTGCTCGCCCCTCCTTTCTCCTGTCAGGGAGAAGAGACGGTGGCTTTCACCAGGTTCCCCGCTCAGCTTCCTGCCCGCTCCGTTCCTTCCAACCATAACTCAGTGCCACCAAAGAGAGAGCCACGCTAGCCAGCGCCACCAGAGAGAGAAAGACTGAGCCAGTACCAGACATGCTACACTACTGTATAGAGTCGCCCCCGGGGAACCCAGAGTGAGCGATCGTTTAGTCGGAGGAATCACTGCTGTCGTTTTGCTGGGTCTGGTAAAAGTGCCTATTGGCCATTATTCATTACTTAACCTAAAGGACTGTACTACGTCTGAGGTCTCTGACCATGATAATGTGATAATGACATTGTTGAAAAGGGGCGGTGCAGGAATGACCCTAAAATGATGCCCCCCCCCCCCTGAAAAAAGTTCTGCGGACACCCATGGACCCATGCTTAAAGTGGAGAGACTAATGATCTGCAAGAGAGGACACCTGTACCTAAGAAGCCTGTTGGTTTGCCCAGGGTTACTGCTATAGTGTTCACTGTTCAGAATTTCTGTTATCATCTTAAGAGACAGCCTGATCATGTGTCCAGTGTTGCGGGTGCTCATGAGAAGGCAGAGATTTCACAATGAACTTCAGAGTGGTAAATGGCCTTTGGCCATAATCTTTGCTATCTTTGCAGGGAGATGCCTATGTAAACAAGGCATTTCCCTGTTCTGCCTAGTGACATGACAGGGATCTACTGCTCCCTGTCATCGGGAGCAGCGATCACTGTCATGTCAGTGGTAGCCCACCCCCCCACAGTTAGAAACACTCCCTAAAACACACTTAACCCCTTGATCGCCCCCTAGTGTTTAATCCTTCCCTGTCAGTGTCATTTATACTGTAATCAGTGGTTATTTATAGTACTGATCACTGTATAGATGACAATGGTTTCAAAATACTGTCAAAAGTGTCTGATGTGTCCGCCATAATGTCGCTGTCCTGATACAAAAATGCCAGAAATATATCCCCTATGTAGAAGAATATATATCGGCCTAAACTGAGAAAAAAATGTGTTTATTTATATATTTTTGGGGGATATTTATTATAGCAGAAAAGTATAAAATATAGCTTTTTTTTTTTTAAATTGTCGCTCTTTTTTTTGTTTGGGGATGAAAAGGTGTAATAGGTTGTCAAATTAGATGTGTAATTTATGCTCCTAGAACACCTGATGGTGCTCCCTACATGTTGGGCCTCTGTATGTGGCCTGGTTGTGTAAAGGTCTCACACATGTGGAATCACCATACTCAGGAGGAGTAGCAGAATGTATTTTGGTGTGTAATTTTTGCTATGTACATGCTATGTGTTAGAAATATCTTATATATGGACAACTTTGTGTAAAAGAAATGCGTTTTCATTTTCTTTCCACATTTTCCAAAAACATGTGTTAAAAAATGTCAGTACATCAAAAGACTCATTATGCCTTATAGATTATACATAGATTATATGTTTGCTTTACAAAATGGGGTATTTTTTTGGCGTTTCCATTGTCCTGGTGCGCCAGGGCCTTCAAAAGTGTAAGTGGTAGTCAAGAAATTAAATGTGTAATTTATGTTCCTATAATGCCTGATGTTGCCCCCTGCATGTTGGGCCTCTGTATGTGGCCAGGCTGTGAAAAAGTCTCACAGATGTGGTATCCCCATACTCAGGTGGAGTAGCAGAATGTATTTTAGGGTGTAATTTGTGGTATGCACTTGCTGTGTGTGAGAAATAACTTGTTATGACAATTTTGTGGAAAAAAAATCTTAATTTTGCAAATGTAGCGATGGCTCCGCGGGGTTGTTATGTGTTACGGCATCCACACAATTCACCCTGCTGCCAGACATCCATTAGACACACTTCTCAGTCAATGAACAGTCTTTGGCTTGTTTTGTTGTTTTATTAGGGGATTGAACTTGGTTGGGGAAAAGGGACATGGGATTCCCATAGGATAAATTGTACTTTGTAGAATAAAAGTAACACTTCTCAGAAGAACAAGATGGCTGACCCTAAACTTGACAGGCTTTTACCTCAGAACACTTCTTCCAGCTCACTTCCTCCAGCACACTACTTCCCTATCCAATATTAGTAATGCTGTCACTCCATCAGATCATGACTAGGCCTCATTCCTCCCTGGAAACAGAGGAGGCGCCCAAGAGCTGAAGTACATGTCAGTAAGGATGGGCTCTGGCGTGTTCGCACAGCCCACATGCAGAGCCCGCCAGGAAGTCGGCCCTGAGCTGCGCTAATCACAGGCAGTGAGACATTTCCCGATCTCTACAGCCGCGCATCGGGACAATGTCTCACTGCCTGTGATTAGCACAGCGCAGTACCTACTTCCTGGCGGGCTCTGCACGTGGGTGTACGACCACACCGGAGCCCATCCTTACATGTCAGTCACCTACTGCTATACTAAACCACATCCCTAACCCAGATCAAAACAAACAGGCCTAGCTCTCAGCATAGGCCTGCTTAAATTTACCTGCGCTGGCAGCTTACACAAAAACCTACACTAGGACCTACCTACCTAAGGTAGAGGGTGCTACACAAAGAATTGTGGGAAAAAAATACAACTTAACAAAACTCCCCATGCCTCTTACTAAATACCTTGGAATGTCTACTTTCCAAAAGGGGGTAATTGGGGGGGTATTTGTACTTTCCTGGCTTGTTACTGTCTCAAGAAATGAGATAGGCCGTCAGTACATCATGTGTGATCAGGTGTGATCAATTTTCAGAGATTTGCACCATAGTTTGTATGACTAAGTAATTGTCATTCAAAGTGTGAGAGCACTGAAAGCTGAAAATTGGTCTGGTTGGGAAGGGGATTTAAGTTCCCAATAGGCAAGTGGTTAATTGGTTTACAATTTATGTATTGGTGGTATTTTCATACACCATAAGATTTTTGAGCACAACACTGTGAATTTGTATTTTTTGTATTTTAGGGTGATATCCCCTGTTGTGTTTGCAGCTTATTTTTATTTTCAGTTTCTTTTTATTTTATATTTAATTTTTTTCACATTTGCACATTTTTTACTATACAGTGATGTCTTGTGCTAGAAACCCGAATCAAATAGACAGGGCCAAGATCAACGAGAATCCACAATGGCCAAGGTTTTTGGTGGCATAGTTCTTTGTTCACTATGGGCTACATTGTTATCAGGGCAGAGACTTTGAAAATTGACTCATTAGGCAACTGCTAGATCCATTGGGTGTTTAGAAGATTCTTACCAACCACAAAGGGATCCACAACCTTGAGAGATTCAACCACATCCTTCTCAACACACTGTGGACTTTGATAGTGGAAAAGAAACAACACTGAAGCAGATACATCTGTGCAGTCGTGCTTATGTGCAAAGATACTGAGAACAATTCCAATGGTTACTCCCCCCCATACATGCTCATGTTTGGGAGAAAGGCTGCCTGTTGACTATTGGACTGGACAAACATCGGTTATTGCCCATAGAGGGTATGAGCCTGAGAAGTCTAAGAAGAAAAATTAAAGACAGCTTAGAAAAAGGCCCAGGCTGCAATGAACATTTGAATTCAATGGAACAACAGGAACTTTGTCCTGAGTAAGGAATTCAGGATTTACAGGGCGCTTCTAAGCAATGTTGATGTCCCCAGGAAGCATAAGCTAGCTGACCAGTGGAGATCCCAACCCTACACCATCTGCAAGCAACAGTCTGGTCTGTCAGTGTACCAGATCCATCGGGAGGGGAAAATGGGACCATTAAATATCTGGCACTGAAATCTTCCTATGACTCTAAGTGAAGCTGCTGGGATGTCCTAGTAGACTGATCATCCTCTATTAGAGTATCATCTTCAAAGAAAGGAATGAAAACACGATCATAATCTGTTCCATCACATCTGTTGAGGAATAGGAAGATGACAGGAGGAAGATGTCTGTACTGATTGGTTGTAGCCATCTGGGCCAGTATATACCACCAAAAGAAAGGTCTATTTGTGTAAAAACAATGACATAAATTTTATTTGGGTACAGGGGTTACAAGACCACACAATTGTCAGTTAAAGTAATGCAGTGCCGTTATGCAAAAAATTGGCCTAGTCATGAAGAAGGGTAAAACTTCCAGATGTCAAGTGGTTAAAAAAAAATGGCACAAAAATGGCACAAAAAATACACTGGTTTTACAGTACAGTGGAACCTTAGTTAACGAGTAACTCGGTTAACGAGCGTTTTGAAAGACGATCAACTTTTTTAAAAAGCCGGACTCGGTTTGCGAGTGTTGTCTCGCAAAACGAGCAGAATTCAAGCTAATGTTGTGTCCAGTACCGCATTTGGCCAGAGGTGCGGCTCCCGGTGACACTCGGGAATGGTTCGGAGCCGTTCGGAAATACTCGGAATCACTCGGAAACACTCGGAAATACTCTGTTCCCAAGTGTTTCCGAGTCTTTCCGATGGTTTTCTGAGTTTAGCCGAGCTGTCCCCGAGGCTCTCCGGTGCCCCCCCCCCCCCCACCACCTCTGGCCACATGCCGTATTTCATGTAATAGAAGTCAATGCGAAACAAATTATCTTCGTTTCCATTGGCTTCTATGGGGAAACTCGCTTTCATATGCATTCTCCTGGAACGGATTATGCTCAAAATCCAAGGTTCTACTGTATATGGCACTGATTACTTGTTCATTAAACCATTCACAAATCTAATAACAATGCAATCCTGAAGATGGCAGTACAGTGATTATAAAAACTGTATTTTACCCTCCACCCAAAATGTAAAAGTAAATAGTGGCGCTGATATTGAAATATAACAATCAATACTGTAACATAAACCAACATAAATGAAATAACACCCTGTGACAAGTGAAAGTCACTGTGAACATTCGTGACAGAAGTGACACAAATTAAAGTCCATAAAATAATCCAAATTTTGACTTTGTGACTTCAAAAATATCTTTTTATTGTAGTTGTAATATTCCAGATCTTTCACCACACCGCATGTGAAAGTGCCTCCGCCCTCCTTAAGAAACGCACTCACCGGCTTTAGGTGCCTTGCATTCTCATGCTCAGCTTATACACTTTTACCCTCAAAGGGTTAAATCATCCCACCGATATCCAACCGTGCATACGGAAAAAGATCTCTCCACATGAAAATAAAATAAGTGCTCCAATAGTGTTATAACGTTTAAAAACAATATAATGGATAAAAGCAACTATTGCACTCACATAGATCTAAATAAAGTAAGCATAAAAACAATCCTCCTGTTATCAGAAAGTGGTGGTATATTGTGGTCACAGCGGACCCGCAGTGTACCATCTATAAATATATTTAAAAATATGTGTATATATATAA
Source organism: Lithobates sylvaticus (assembly GCA_028564925.1). NCBI lineage: Eukaryota > Metazoa > Chordata > Amphibia > Anura > Ranidae > Lithobates > Lithobates sylvaticus. Next base: position 149,960,296 of record CM053037.1, read on the forward strand.
GAGAGATATATATATAAGTGAACCTGTATACCTTATATTCCTTATATTCAACCTGTATACCTTATATACCTTATATTCAATACCTATCATTCTAGAACCCATAGAAAAGTTTATTACTCTCTCAGAGTAAATTGGAAAAAAAACGTTTTAAAATTATTAATAAAGCAATTGAGGTCCACCTCAATGTTCAAGCCTCTAGGAAAAATACTTTTTAATAAAAAAAATCCACCTGGTTTCTCTGTGGGATAAATCACATACACGATTTGAGCCCCTCCATGATGAAAAAACACAATCTATCGCACAAAACTGCAGCAATGTGGGATCTTGGTTGTGCTTTTCCTTAACCGCTTAAGGATCGCCTCACGCCGATATATGGCACGGCTGGGCACAACCACGTACCTGTACGTGGCCCTTTAAGAGCCCAGCCGTGGGTCGCGCGCGCGGCCGCCGGCGGCGCGCTCGCGACCCGGTCCTGAGGGCCGCGGCCGCGGGACCCGTGGACCCGATCGCCGCTGGTGTCCCGCGATCGGGTCACAGAGCTGAAGAAAGAACGGGGAAAGGTCTCTGTAAACAAACCTCTCCCCGTGCTTCCCAGCGCAACTGACACTGATCGGCTATTCCCTGTCATCGGGAAAGCCGATCAGTGATGTTAGACGCAAAGCCACGCCCCCTACAGTAAAAAAAAAACCACACACACACTTAACCCATCCCCCGCCCCCTAGTGGTTAACTCCTTCACTGCCAGTGTCATTTACACAGGAATCAGTGCATTTAAATAGCACTGATTTCTGTATAAATGACAATGATCCCAAAAATGTGTCAAAAATGTCCGATGTGTCCGCCATAATGTCGCAGTCACAATAAAAAAATCGCTGATCGCCGCCATTACTAGTAAAAAAAAAATATTAATAAAAATGCTATAAAACTACCCCCAATTTTGTAAACGCTATAACTTTTGCGCAAACCAATCAATAATCGCTTATTGCGATTTTTTTTACCAAAATTATGTAGAAGAATACGTATCGGCCTAAACTGAGGAAAATAAATGTTTTTTTATATATTTTTTGGGGATATTTATTATAGCAAAAAGTAAAAAATATTGCATTTTTTTCAAAATTGTCGCTCTATTTTTGTTTAAAGCGCAAAAAATAAAAACCACAGGGGCAATCAAATACCACCAAAAGAAAGCTCTATTTGTGGAAAAAAAAGTTTGTTTTGGGAGCCACGTCGCACGACCGCGCAATTGTCAGTTTAAGCGACACAGTGCCGAATCGCAAAAAGGGGCCTGGTCCTTTGGCTGCAAATTGGTCCGGGGCTTAAGTGGTTAAAATTCAGAGATACACTGTGGTGTCTAAAGCCCTTTTTTATATTAGCCAGGTGTTCAGCAATGCGGATCTTAAGGAGTCTTTTAGTTCTCCCCACATAATATAATCCGCATGGGCACCACAGCACCACAGCAAATACACAACATGTGAAGTGTTACATGTGATGAATTAATCTATGGAGAATGTTTCGTGGTCAGCAAGCATTAGTGACACTAGACACTAGACTAGACTGTCGGGTACTGCTGCCGCCATTGCGGGTAAGGATACCCAGCAGTGTAGCCTTGCGGCTTCACGCCAGGAACCCCACTGCGAATGTGCGAGGCCCCGCTCCTCTCTCCTACTGGCCACAGGGAGAAGAGGAGGCGGGAGCCGCGGCCCGGACTCCCAGAAGTGGGAACAGGATACCTGTCTAAGGGTGCCAATTGTGGCACTAGAGGGGGAGAGACAATGAGACAAATGAGCTGAAGTTCCACTTTTGGGTGCAACTCCGCTTTAAGTACATTTGCTTGTGTATGAAAATCTTCTTGTTCAATGCAGTTACGTCTCACTCTGAGCATCTGTCCCTTCGGGATATTTTTTATCCAAGCCGGTTGATGTCCACTCCTAATAGATAAATAACTATTCCGGCCCGTTGGCTTAAAGTAGACCTTGGTGCTCAATTCATTTAAATTCTTCTCAATGGTAACATCCAGGAAATTAACCATTTTATTGCTTATTTGGTGATCCAGTACAATATTGTTATCACTTTTGTTCAAATGTACCAGAAATTCCATCACCGATTCCTCCGACCCCTCCCAAATGAATAGGAGGTCATCTATAAATCTGCGATAGAATTTCAGTTGAGGTCTATGTCTATCAAAGGCATGTCTGTCCTCCCATTCAGCCATAAACAGGTTGGCTACGCTGGGAGCAAATTTTGCTTCCATAGCTATACCAACCTGCTGGGGGAAGAACTGCCAATGATACCAAAAATAATTATGTGAAATACAAAAATCAAGCACCTTCCCCAAAAAAACATTTTTGCATATGTGGGATGTCATCCCTTTTACTCAGAGCCCAGTTTAGTGCTAATAACGCATCATCGTGTTGGATGATATTATACAAAGAGGATAAATCCACAGTTACTAGATAGGCCGTAGAAGCAGGGTTCAGCTGAATCTCATCCAGCAACTGCAGAAGGTCTGCTGTATCTCCGAGAAGAAATACCTACCCAGTGAACAACAGAGGGGGAGGAAGGATTGGTCCACCATATTACCCAAACAGGGATATGGTACCATTTTTTCGAAGAGAAGTAGAGGGTGCAGGGCAGGTAGACGCAAACAATCCAAGAAAGAGAAGGAGGGACACTTAAACACAGGAATCTATAATCTAAGTGAGGTTGAACTCAACCAAAAAGAGTTGAACATACTAAACTTGGGTTTAAAATGTGCCCCAAATAAAACAATGAATAAACTTGAGGTATATATTGATACACATAAATATGTACGCACCTCAATCATGAAAAAATACTTCCTTAGTCATCCAGCAGGCTCTTCCAATAGTGCAATCACCAATGAGAATAGAGTAGACAGTGGTCTGTGTAACAAATCAATTTTTAACCCCCAGAACTCAAATAATCACTATATTGAGGTATTTAAAAATATGGTACTAAAAGATATTTAAGAATTGACTCCTAAAAAAAAAAAAAGAGTGCATCCAGATTATAATAAAGAGGGGATTAAGACATTAGAAGACAGGAAAAACATATTCATCCCACCAGCGGACAAAGGGGGGTAGGGTAGTGGTCAGTGGTGTATTTAGGTTTTGTGTTGCCCTGTGCCTGACTAAACCCATGCATCCCTAATTTAAATATGACCCACCCCTTCTTGTCAAGGTCACACTCCTTTCAGTTTAAGACCCACCCTGTCATCTGTACACCACATCTCTTTCCTTTTAGGCTCCACCTTTTCCTCTCTCTACATTAAAAGTGGGTACCAAGTGTAGCCTCATCACTGCCCTTCAATGCAGCCTCATCAGTACCCATCAATGCAGCCTCATCAGTACCAATCAATGTAGCCTCACCAGTGCCCATCAATGCAGCCTCACCAGTGCCCATCAGCACAGCCTCACGGGTGCCCATCAGCGCAGACTCACCGGTGCCCATCAATGCAGCCTTACTGGTGCCCATCAATGCAGCCTCATCGGTGCAGGTTATCAGTGGGCATTAGTGCGGCCTCATCAGTGCCCATCACTGTAGCATATCAGTGCTGCCTTATCAGTGCAGCTTAACCACTTGCCGACCGGCGCACGACGATATACGTCGACAGAATGGCACGTACAGGCAGGAGGGCGTATATATAAGTCCCTCCTTTAGCCTGTCCGTCGGGACCCCCGTGAGTCCGATCGCGGTCCCCGCGGACTCGATCGCCGCGGGGACCCCCGCGATCGTCTCACGGGAAGGCTGAACGGGGAGATGCCGAGATAAACAGCATCTCCCCGTTCTGCCTAGCAACTAGTGACGCCGATCTCTGCTCCCTGTGATTGGAGCAGAGATCAGCATTCACTAGCTGACAGCCACGCCCCCCCACAGTAAGAAACACACCCCTAGGCATACTTAACCCTTACACTGCCCCCCTGTGGTTAACCCCTTCACTGCCAGTGTCATTTATACAGGAATTAATGCATTTAAATAGCATTAATTGCTGTAAAAATGAGAATGGTCCCAAAAATGTGTCAAAAATGTCCGATGTGTCCGCCATAATGTCGCAGTCCCAAAAAAAATCGCAGATCTCCGACATTACTAATAAAAAAAAATTATTAATAAAAATGCTATAAAGCTATCCCCTATCTTGAAAACGCTATAACTTCTGCGCAAACCGATCAATAATCGCTTATTGCGATTTTTTTAACCAAAAATATGTAGAAGAATACGTATCGGCCTAAACTGAGGAAAAAAATGTTTTTTTATATATTTTTTGGGGATATTTATTTTAGCAAAAAGTAAAAAATAATGAATTTTTTTCAAAATTGTCGCTCTATTTTTGTTTATAGCGCAAAAAATAAAAACCGCAGGGGCGATCAAATACCACCAAAAGAAAGCTCTATTTGTGGGAAGAAAAGGACGTCAATTTTGTTTGGGAGCCACGTCGCACGACCGCGCAATTGTCAGTTAAAGCGACGCAGTGCCGAATCGCAAAAAGGGGCCTGGTCCTTTGGCTGCAAATTGGTCCGGTCTGAAAGTGGTTAAGAGTGCCGCCTAATCAGTGGCAATCAGTGCAGCCTTAACCTCTTTAATGAGTTTGCATTGATTTCTGCATTGATGGAGCACTTTGCACATGCTGAAATCAATACAAACTCATTAAACAGTCCACATTCAGTGAAAGTCATTAATATACAGATCATGATATTACAAGTGATCCATGCTACAAACTCATTAAACAGTCCACCTTTAGGCCCCTTTCACACTGGGGCGGTGAGCCGCGGTGACGGTAAAGCACTGCTTTACCGTCGTTTTCACCGCGGTTTTCGGGCGCTCGCAGTGCGGTTTTACCCCCCGCGAGCGGCCGAAAAAGGGTTAAACACCCCCCGCAGAGTGCCGCCGTAGCGGCGCTTTGCGGCGGTATTGCCGCGGTATTGCCGCGGTTTTACCGCGGTCTCCCATTCTAATCAATGGGAGTTCACCGCTGTATAGGAGCGGTGAACACACCGCTCCTATCCCGCTCCAAAGATGCTGCTAGCAGGACTTTTTTTGTCATCCTGCTAGCGCACCGCTCCAGTGTGAAAGCCCGCCGGCTTTCACACTGGAGTTAAAGGGGCCGGATTTTTTCATGCGGTGAACAGGCGCTATTTTTAGCGCTGCACCGCATGAAAAACGCCCCGGTGTGAAAGGAGCCTTAGTGAAATTTCATGTACTGCAAAATTTGTAACACAACTGTAAAATAACTTTAAACATTTGCTTTATTCAATAAAGTAGATGTTGATGAAATCATTAAATAGTAAATCCATTTTCATGGAAAAAATATAGCAAATACAAATAAACAATATAGCATATACAATTGCTAGACAAGCCACACTGTATTTTAATCAGGAGTCAAGTCCTGGGAAAAAAGTGTGGGAACTCACCCAAGATCCCCCCCCACCTCAAAAATACATACTTCTTTTAACAAATAAAGTGCAACATTTATTGTAAAGTGAGAGTTTATGAGGACACCTCCAAAATTCACATACATTAACCACTTCAATACCGGGCACTTTCACCCCTTCCTGCCCAGGACAATTTTGAGTTTGAATGACAATTGTACGGTCATGTAACACTGTGCCCAAACAGTCTTCCCACAAATAGAGCTTTATTTTGGTGGTATTTGATCACCTCTGCAGTGTTTATTTTTTTGCTAAACAAACTAAAAAAAGTCTTCATTTCTGTTATTTCGTTTTCTCCTTCACTGACAGGCACTGATGAGTTGGCACTAATGGGCACTGATGAGTTGGCACTGATAAGGTGGCACTGATGGGCACTGATGAGGAGGCACTGATATGTAGAATTGATGGGCACTAATAGGCGGCAATGATGGGCACCGATAGGTGGCACTGATATGTAGCACTGATGGGCACTGACAGGCGGCACTGATGGGCACTGACAGGTGGCACTGATGGACACTGATAGGTGGCACTGACAGGGGTTAATGCTGGGCACTGATTGGCACTGTGATGGACACTGATTGCCACTATGGTGGACACTGATTTGCACAGTGGTGGGCACTGATTGGCACTTTATTGGGCACTGGCAGGGGGTTATGATGGGACACTGACTGGGCACCGATTGGCAGCTTATTGGCACATTTGATGGGGCTGTGCTGATAATCAATGTGCTGATTATCAGCACAGACCCTGCCTCTGACTGGGAGAGCCTACAGGAGATGGTCAGAGACTGTGTGCGGATAATGATACAGGAGATGGTCTTTTTATGGTAATGACAAGCAAACTCTTACCTGGCTAACACGGTAACAAACACTGGAGCCACAGACAGGGTGCAGACAGACGATTTCACCATAATGATACAGGACAGGGTCCGAGACTGTGCGGTCATGATACAGGACATGGTCAGAGACTGTGCGGTCATGATACAGGACATGGTCAGAGACTGTACGTCCATGATACAGGACATGGTCCGAGACTGTCCCGCCGTGATACAGGACATGGTCAGAGACTGTGCGGTCATGATATAGGACATGGTCAGAGACTGTGCGGTCATGATACAGGACATGGTCAGAGACTGTACGTCTATGATACAGGACATGGTCAGAGACTGTGCGGTCATGATACAGGACATGGTCAGAGACTGTATGTCCATGATACAGGACATGGTCAGAGACTGTGCGGTCATGATACAGGACATGGTCAGAGACTGTACGTCCATGATACAGGACATGGTCAGTGTGCTGTCTATTATAGAATTGTCTCTATAGGATTGTCATTTTGAGGACACCCTGTCTGTTGCAATTGCAGTTCAGTTCCTCACAGGAAAGAAATAGGAAGTCTTGCCTTTGTTAATAAAGTTTCCTATTGAACAACATAAAGTTTTTACCTCAGAAGCCATTTAGTTCTGATGCAGACAAGTGAAGGTCTTCAAATTTACCTCTAGATATACAAATGCCTGTAAGTCTATTGATTAATTCCCAAAGTTAATTTTACATTTGGACTGCACTGTTATGTGTTTGATATATGATTTAAATATAAGCTTTCTGTATAGTAATGTGTACTGTTGTATTTATTTGCAAAGTGTCACATGTAATACATATTGTAATTCTAAGTTTCTCTGATTGTATTGCAGTTTACAGAACTATTGATAGAAGTAAATTCAGTTTTGGAATAAAACACGTTATTCCTGTCTGTTTTGTTAACTGGCTGTCATTGCGCGGCCATTATACAGGAGCTGGTCAGAGACTGTGTGCGGAAAATGTGCAGACCACATACAGACTGAAGACCACAGACAGGGTGCAGAGTCAGACCACAGGCAGGGTGCAGAGTCAGACCACAGGCAGGGTGCAGAGTCAGACCATAGACAGGGTGCAAAGTCAGACCATAGACAGGGTGCAAAGTCAAACCAAAGTCAGGGTGCAGAGTCAGACCATAGACAGGGTGCAGAGTCAGACCATAGACAGGGTGCAGAGTCAGACCATAGACAGGGTGCAGAGTCAGACCATATACAGGGTGCAGAGTCAGACCATAGACAGGGTGCAGAGTCAGACCATAGACAGGGTGCAGAGTCAGACCATAGACAGGGTGCAGAGTCAGACCATATACAGGGTGCAGAGTCAGACCATAGACAGGGTGCAGAGTCAGACCATAGACAGGGTGCAGAGTCAGACCATAGACAGGGTGCAGAGTCAGACCATATACAGGGTGCAGAGTCAGACCATAGACAGGGTGCAGAGTCAGACCATATACAGGGTGCAGAGTCAGACCATAGACAGGGTGCAGAGTCAGACCATAGACAGGGTGCAAAATGATCCTGCTTCTCCGTACCCTACTACAAGCAGCAGGAGAAGACGACACGTCCTCTATGAGCTGAGCGCCCTGCGGTGCATTCTGGGAGGCGTAATCTCTGCAGAGTGCAGGCACCAGTGGGTCTGTGTGTGGTGTGGAGAACTACAACTCCCGCTATTGCAATGTGGTGCTGGCACATGCTGGTTTTGGGGGAAGGCTAGGACAGTGCTGAGCATGCCTCAGGTGGTTATAATGACCTTCCCATTTAGAATCAGTCTTGCAAGAACATAGTGAAAAAATAGCTATTTCTTCAGAACAGTAAAAGGTAGGCGTCTGCTACAAAGTTTTTTTAAATCCTTGCAATGGTCATAGATTACCCAGAGTGGATTGTTTTTTTCTTTACAAAAGTGGAGTTACTCCTTAAATTTACTGTTCTTAAAGTGAATTTAATCCTTAACAATGACCTTTGCTATATGTTCTATGCTGCCCTTAGTCACAATGAGAAGGCTAAGGTTCTTATCTCACAGATGCTTATTGTACATATCAAGTTCTTACACCAACACTTACATCAGCACCGTAGAACTAAATAAAGAGGACAAATATGAAGGACAAATTATCAGACATACAGTGAATTACATTTAAAACAAACATGACTTGAAACTTCATAACTAGACAGAAATAAATCTACATACCACTTTTGCCTGCTTGTGAGCTAAGAGGGGGCTTTGTAGCTTGAAGATCTTAGTCAGATGGCTTATTTTACACACAAAAAACACTTTGAACCTTGGATAGAAAGCAACTTACAGTTCAGTAAGAAGACAAACAGGAAGAAGCATGTAATAATGCATGATGGGGAAAATAAATGAACAGGTAAGCACACATGCGCCATCTAGAAGAAATTAACATTCTAGTGATAGAAATTTTGTGTATGACAGTACATGTTCTCTTGGTCTGTTGCGGTCATATGAGCTGATAACTTCCTGTGCTTTCTGCCTTTACTGCATAGTTATCAGTTAAAGCGGAGTTCCACCCTAAAGTGGAACTTCCGCTTATCGGATTCCTCCCCCCCTCCGGTGCCACAATTAGCACCTTTCTGGGGGGAGAGGGGTGCAGATACCTGTATAATACAGGTATCTGCACCCACTTCCGGATAGCTGCCCCGCCCCTATCCGGAGATGCCCCGTTGTGTCTTGGGAAACACAGTTCCCAGGACACAGCGGGGACCAATAGAGGCGCGCAGCGCGACTCGCGCATGCGTAGTAGGGAACCGGGCAGTGAAGACGTTGCGTCTTCACTTCCTGATTCCCTGACAGAGGATGGCGGCGGGGCAGCGAGAGATGAGCGGTCGCTCGTCACATTCTGCCTACACCGCTGGAACCAGGAACAGGTAAGTGTCCATTTATTAAAAGTCAGCAGCTGCACTATTTGTAGCTGCTGACTTTTAATATTTTTTGTGTGGGTGCAGCTCCGCTTTAACATGTTTCCTAGCAATCTCTGTAGGCTACAGAACTCTCCAACCCCCCAGACACACTACTATATTATGTAGAAGAGTGGAAGCTTTCATTCAACCAATCTCTCCTGCCATGCTACTGTTTTCTGATGATGGACCCCCCCACCACCACCAGACTACACTAATCAGCACTTGCAGCAATTGGCTGCAAGCCCTGGTCAAATGCAGGTTTTCCACCAAGACCATTCATGCTGAGCCAGCTGACTTTAAGTAAGGAAGTGTGTTACTAACAGAATCAACAGGTGTTTGCTACACCTTAGCCCTCTTTTCAAACGAAAATATCGAAATTCTCTAGTGAGACATCTTTCAAATGCGGCGAGGCCCTGCATACCAGCACATTGGAAATCCCCCCTGCACCATTGGATTAGAACAGTAGATGATATAATGCAGATAAAGGAACTTGCAGCTTTGCTGAGGAGAAAGGAAGCTTGCCCAGTGGCTTCACTAGGGTTGGTGTCACCTGGTGCGGTAAAAAATGGTGTCATCTCCCCCCATCTCCCTATCTTTAGGTCAGCAGCCCAGCGTTGGTGCTTGTTGGTGCACATTACGGCAGTCAATAAGGCCTGCAGGCAGTATTGGGGTTAGAGGATAGGATAGTTGGGCACTTCCTAATGACTCAGTCCCTAGGAACGGTAATGGATAATGGCCAACTAGCCCTCTTACCAGATCAAGCGAATCTGCAGCAGTGATCCCTCCAGCTGGAAGTTTGCTCGCTCTGGGTTGCCCAGGTCAGCTCTAGTCAGTAGTGTAACACCTCTGTACCCAGGCAGTGGCTCGGTCTTCCTCCCTCTGGTGGTGTTGGGCAGCATGGCTCTCTCTCTCTGGTGGTGCGGGTACATCAAGGCTCTTTCTCTGGTGGTGCATGTACAGCGCGGTGCTCTCTCTGGTGATGCGGGTACAGCATGGCTTTCTCTCTGGTGGTGCGGGTACAGCAAGGCGCTTTCTCCGGCGGTGCGGGTAGAGCGTAGGTCTCTCTCTGGTGGTGCGGGTACAGCATGGTTCACTCTCTCATGGTGCGGGTACAGCGCGGCTCTCTCTGGTGGTGCCGGTACAGCGTGGCTCTCTCTGGTGGTGCGGGTACAGCGTGGTGCTCTCTCTGGTGGTGCGGGTACAGCGCGGCTCTCTCTGGTGGTGCCGGTACAGCGTGGCTCTCTCTGGTGGTGCTGGTACAGCGTGGCTTTCTCTCTGGTGGTGTGGGTACAGCGTGGCTCTCTCTGGTGATGCAGGTAAAGCATGGGTCTCTCTCTGGTGATGCTGGTACAGCATGGCTCTCTCTGGTGGTGTGGGTACAGTGTGGCTCTCTCTCTGGTGAGGCTGGTACAGCATGGCTCTCTGTCTGGTGATGCTGGTACAGCATGGCTCTCTGTCTGGTGGTGCTGGTACACTGTGGCTCTCTCTTTGGTCGTGCAGGTACAGTGTGACTCTCTCTCTGGCTTCCCCCAGCACAGCCCAGTCTTTTCCTGACTTCTTTAGCACTCACTCCCTCACCTTTTTCTCATGGTCCAGCCCCCCCCCCCCCCAGCAGAGTGCATGCTGGGGACTGTAGCCTGCTCCTGTGGACAACACTGTACCCAGGCAGGGGACAGACGCGATCGCCTCCGCCGCTGCCAACGACTTCGGTAAGCGGCAGAGGGCACCGGATCGCAACGCCGCAAATAAAAGTGATCTCACGGTGAATCCACTGCAGAGACCACTTTTATCTTAAACCGCTCACTGAAGACGAGGATAACGGGGTTATGGCTAGCTGCTGCCATAACAACGATATCCTCCTTCAAAGTACCGACGTATAATGACGGTGGGTGGTCCGGAAGTAGCTAAGGGCTATGAACTCGCAATCCGTTATAAAGTAGCACTGTGTTGTAAGCAGCATACAGTCGTATCTCCCACTCCACTGTGGACACTGATCCCAGATCTACGGCCTGCAGGAACTACCAGCCCACCTGGTTTCATCACCACCAGCCCACTCAGCTGCTCCGTAGATCTCCCAGGGCAAGGGATAGGAAGGGATAAGCACAAAACTGTCTTCCTAAAAGGCTTGCTACATGTGGCAGGCAAACTGTCCTCCTTGCTCCCTGCTGCTCCTTAGGCAAGATTTTTTTCAAACCACGCTGCTGCGGTAGGGTAACCACATTTCCAAACTGCCATTCAGGGACACCCCTCAGCATGCACTGGTCGGTGACATCACAAGGGGCGGTGCCACCATGTGACGTTGCTGGGTGGCCCTGCTCCTTCCCTTTTTAAGCATTTGTTTCATGTATGTTAGCCCAACATTGCAGGCAGCCACTTATGCCCTGTACACAGGACTGGACTTTCCAGCAGACTAGGTCCAACGGAGTTCCTTCCGGAATTCCGGTGGAATTCCGACGGACCTTTCCGAATAAACAGACTTGCCCACACATGACCGGACTTTCCAGCAGACTAGGTTCAACGGAGTTCCCGCTGGAATTCCGGCGGATTTCCGACGAACTTCCAAATGAACGGACTTGCCCCCACACGGACCAAAGTCCGTTCATTTAGAACGTGATGAGTTACGACGGGACTAGAAAAGGAAAACAATCTCGCCGCTTTTATTGGCGAGATTGACACCTTGCGAGCCCCGTCGCATGGTATGGATTTAAAGGGGAAGCCCCTACGCCGAAAAACAGCGTGGGGGTCCCCCCCCCCAAAATCGACACCAGACCCTTATCCGAGCACGCAGCCCGGCCGGACAGGAAAGGGGGTGGGGACGAGCTCCCCCCCTCCTGAGCTGTACCAGGCCGCGTGCCCTCAACATGGGGGGTAAATGGGGGAAAGGGGGGCCCTGCGGCCCCCCCACCCCAAAGCACCTTGTCCCCATGTTGATGAGGACAAGGGCCTCTTCCCGACAACCCTGGCCGTTGGTTGTCTGGGTCTGCGGCCGGGGGGCTTATCGGAAAACAGGCGCTTGCTCATCCCCACCCCCTTTCCTGTCCGGTCGGGCTGCGTGCTCGGATAAGGGTCTGGTATCGATTTTGGTGGGGACCCCCACGCCGTTTTTTTGGCGCAGGGCTTCCCCTTGAAATCCATACCAGACCAAAGGGACTTCCCTCTCGCGCTCGCTGCCATAGGAAAATGTGTTTTTTCCTATTGCAGCCAGCGCAAGATGTACAGTGCCCTGTCGCCGAGAAACTTTCTCGCGGGCAGGTGTCGTAGCTGCGCTTGCGTCGTATTTTGGTCCGTAGGACCAGCATACAGACGAACGGTTTTCCCGCTAGGAACTGACTCTGGCAGAGTTCCGGCAGGAAAATTTAAAACATGTTCTATTTCTAAAGTCCGTCGGATTTTTGCCATGCAAAGGTCCGATGGAGCCCACACACGATCGGAATGTCCGACGGATTCGTTCCGTCGGACCTTTGCTGTCAAAAAGTCTGGTCGTGTGTACAGGGCATTAGAGTCACAGAGTGTAATTGGTCTTACAATGTTGGGCTAACATACATGAATCAAATGCTTTTTATATCCAAGGCACTAAAGTTGTATATACAACCCCATACTTTATACTACAGAAGGAATACAAATGACCCGAGGGATCTGGAGTAAAAACTGGACATACACTGACCTACCTGACCACTACACTGACCTACCTGATCACTACACTAACCTACCTGATTCCTACACTGACCTACCTGACCCCTACATTGAGCTACCCGATCCCTACACTGACCACTACACTAACCTACCTGATTCCTACACTGACCTACCTGATCCCTACACTGACCTACCTGACCCCTACACTGACCTACCCGATCCCTACACTGACCACTACACTAACCTACCTGATCCCTACACTGACCACTACACTAACCTACCTGATCCCTACACTGAACACTACACTGACCTACCGCTGGGGCTTGTCACATCCTCAGCTCTGAGGGGCTCATGCTGGGACCTGTAGTCCTTCATTAGGAGGATAACTAACTCTCACCTGTTAGTCAGTGTCCACTTGGGAGGAGAGAGGGGGTTGGTGAGGGGGGTGGGCGAGGGTGAGAGAGATGGGGAGAGGGGTGAGAGGGGGAGGGTGAGAGAGAGGGTTGATGGGGAGGGGTATGAGAGAGGGGGGATGGGAGAGAGAGAGGTAGGTGGTAAGTGCAGTCCCTCCTGTGCCCCCTGTCCCAGCCCCTGCCTGTGGCCTATCCTCGTCCTCTGGGCCCTTGGTCAGTCTGTCTTCCTTCTTGTTGATGACAGTAACAGCTATTAGAGGAGGCTGGATATGGTGTGCATGCTCTGGGAGGTTCCGGGGATGCTGCACCCACTGCTGCTCTGGTCAGGGTGGCCGGCGGTGAGGTCTTTTCCCACTTCCTCCTGGGCTGTTGGTTCTACCAGCCTCGTGCTGCTCACTGGGGCCGCCACTCGCTGTTTTAAATTGCTGCTGTCAGCGCTGGCTTTAGTTCCACTTCTGCTGCCTTGCACTTCACTCTGCCGCCTCTATACCAGCATGACTGTCATTCTCTAGGCGCATGACAAGAGGGTGTTCGCTGCAGGGTTCAGCTCAAAGGGCAGCTGCTTTAGGCCCCAGGAGCACTAGCCCGGAGGAGGAGGAAGTGAAATCCTCCTCCGCTTTCAACGCTGGGCAGGGAGGGAGTCACGGCCATAACGTCACTGGTTGCTACTAGACGCCAGGGGGCTATAGCAACCAGTGATCAGGAGTACAGTCAGGTGGATGCGGGGACAGAGCCAGTGATATGGCGGCTCAGTCCGCCCCTGTCCCATGAATTCCTGAATGTTCCCAGTGCCAGTTTTATTCCAGGACACTGTATTGTCCCGGAATGAAGCTGCCCGGGAACGGGGACATAGTTGTCAATTACGGGATAGTCCCGGGCAATCCGGGACACCTGGGCACCCTATGCTGCGGTGATCCTCCCAAGCCAGCCCAAGCTTCAGCCAGGAGGAGAGCCCCCCCCCCCCATAACTCTTGGGTCCCTCCTAGGTCACCGACAGTCTCCTCAGAACTCCATCTTCCACCCGACTCCCCTGCTTGCATAACTCATCCACATTTAAGGGCTGACCTAGACATCCTGCCATGACAGTATGGGGATTGAGGATTGGCCAGGTTCTATCATGTATGCAGATCAACCTCCTAGCCCCCGCTCGCTAACTTCTAGTTTCTACAAACTTTCAGACCCAGGGGGAGGCACCAGAGACCTGCCTCTGTGAGTAATCCAACTTGACCTGCAGTAAACCCTGACCCAGATACAGACTCATTCTACCATGAGTCATACAAGTAAATTTGCATGCACGATTCTAGTAGTAGAGGGTGGTACATAAGGTATTGAACTGAGCAGACTCACTGGATATAAAACTTAAAGAGTAAGTAAACCCTGATGGGTTTTACTTCCTTTTTAGTTCCCTGCAAAGTAAAAGCATAATATTATGTGCCACTTACCTGCAAACGAAGCCCACAATGTCTCCACTAGGGTAAGGTGACCAGATTTCTAAAATGAAATCCGGGGACATATTTTTTTTTTTTACTAGCAATGGCGGCAATCAGTGACTCTCTGCCCATCCCTGCTTGCCGCCTGCCTCACAGCCTGTCAAGTCTTACTCTTCGGGCCCCGGGTACTACTGGGTGGGGAGCGGAAGAAGATCACTCTGCCAGGGAAGGCAAGGAGATAAGCAGGCAGGCGGCTGGACAACCTTGAGCCAAGGCAGAAGAACATGCGAGCGGAGCTGGATGGTCATGCACCTGAAACTGAAGAAATATTCCCTCCGCTCCGACCAGCACATGATCATCAGAAAAGGGCACAGATAATGGAAAGAAATACCCCCCCCCCCCCCCAAACTAGTAGGAGCGATGGTGCGGGGTGGTGTAATTCAGAATTTATTTATTTTTTATTCTGCACTGACTCTCTTTGAAATTGCCCCAGCCCCTGTTCAAATACAATCCGGGGGACAGACTTGGTCCAGGGACAGTGTCCTCAATCCGGGGACTGTCCCCTGAAACCAGGGATGTCTGGTCACCCTACACTAGGGGCCGCATCCATCTCTGCCCCTCTTCCTTCCGGGGTGACGGACTCCGACTCTGTGACTGGCCGAAGCCTCGTGACGTCACTCCCGCGCATGTGTGCAGGAGCCGCCAGTCACGGCACTCGCTAGTGAAGAAACGGCACAGAGGACAGTTTCTTCATACACATGTACCAATTACATCATTGGCGCACTACAAGGTAAATATCTCCTAAACGGTGCACATCCCTTATTTAGGCTTACCTATAGGTACAACTTCCGCATTGGGGTTTTATAACCATTCACCCCCTTCCTGCCCAGGCCAATTTTCAGCTTTCAGCGCTGTAACATTTTGAATGACAATTGCGGAGTCATGCAACACTGTACCCAAATGAAATTTTGATAATTTTTTTCACAGAAATAGAGCTTCCTTTTGGTGGTATTTGATCACATCTGCGCTTTTTATTTTTTGTGCTATAAACAAAAAAAGAGTGACAATTTTGAAAAAAAACACAATGGGGGTTATTAACGAAAGGCAAATCCACTTTGCACTGCAAGTGCACTTTAAAGTGCAGTCGCTCTAAATCTAAGAGGTAGATCTGAAATGAGGGGAAGCTCTGCTGATTTTATCATCCAATCATGTGCAAGCTAAAATGCTGTTTTTTATTTTCCTTGCATGTCCCCCTCAGATCTACAGAGACTTTAATTCCAAGTGCACTTGCAGTGCAAAGTGGATTTTCCATTAGTAAATAACCCCCAATATATTCAACTTTTTGCTATAATAAATATCACAAATTTAAAAAAAAAAAAAACTTTCTTCCTCAGTTTAGGCCAATATGTATTCTTCAACATACTTTTTGGTAAAAAAAAAATTGCAATAAGCGTGTATTGATTGGTTTGCGCAAAAGTTATAGCGCCTACAAAATAGGTTATTGATTTATGATGTTTTTTTTAAGTAATGGCGGTGATCTGCGATTTTTATCAGGACTGCGACATTGCGGCGGACAGATCGGACACTTTTGACACTATTTTGGGACCACTGACATTTATACAGGGATCAGAGCTAAAAATAGCCACTGATTACTGTATAAATGTCACTGGCAGGGAAGGAGTTAACACTAGGGGGTGATCAAGGGGTTAGATATGTTACCTAGGGAGTGATTCTAACTGTGGGGGGATGGGACTGACTGGGGGAGGAGACTGATTGGTGTTCTTATATACTAGGAACACACAATCTGTCTCCTCTCCCATAACAGGATGTGGATCTGTGTGTTTACACACACAGATCCACGTTCCTGCTCTGTCAGACATCGTGGCCGCCGGGCACACGCATCGGCTCCTCTGTGATGCGGCGGGCGCGTGCGCCCCCTGTGCCCGCGGGAAGCTGAGGACGTCATGCGACGTCTGCCCAGGATGGGAGATCCCATCTGCGAATGTCATATGACTATGGGCGGGTATTGAAGTGGTTAATTTGCTTTATCTTTCTCTTGTCTTATTTTGGTATTATATAATAATGATGCATTAATGGACAATTATATTGTATACATTAGAAATCTAATGTATATTTAGGTAAGAGGGCATTTTTGTGTATTAAGGAATGTGATTGTTTTGTATTATTTTAATATAATTTGACACATTAAAAAAAAGAATAGGGGAAAAAAAAAACTCCAAAAAAGCAAAAAAATTATCATCAGGTGATGACATAACTGATGAGATGGAGCTATTTAGCTATTTTATCCAGGGTGCAGGAGGCATTTGGCAGTCACTTTTCTTTATTGTTCTTAAAGAGTTACTTTTGAGTAATTGAAAGACTATACACTGCTGCCATCTAGTGTCCTACTTGAGATATTGCTCCAAGGCAGCTCATGTTATTTTAATAGTTGCATTGCCTGTTATTATTTGTTCTGTGCGTATTACATAACTTTGTTTTCATCTTGTTCACATTGTCACTTTAGCCTGCATTTATTCAGTAAAACTCAAGTTGCACATTGCTGTTAGTCTTGATGATACCATCCTCTATATTACTGTACACAACCATCACATCTGGGGACTGGTTAACTGCAGCATATTCAACATTCATTCTTGGTTTAGATACAGGGGTCAAGTCCTGGGGAAAAAAAAGTGTGGGAACTTCCACCTAAGATCCACCTAAAAAAAAATGATACACTCATATGCATATATATTTCACAGAAAATACAGTGCAACATTTATTGTAAAGTGCCAGTTTACAAAAACAAAATAAGTTAACTTGTCAAACTAACAGAATAATTACCACAATGGGCGATGATCTTTCCCTCGCAGGGAATTTCTAACACAAATACACCCTGTTCCAAATTATTATGCAAATTCTTTGTTACACAGCCCATTAGAAAATATCCCACAAACTGGAATAACGTTGCCCTTGCCGTGCAAGATTATCAACTTTACAAGATTTAGTATCATCTGCGCTGCGATGTGTGGTCAGCCATTTTGTGACATATGGTAAAGGATCCCATAAATGTACAGGGGGGCCAGTGAGACTAATGAACAAAAGAGAAAACTAATCCTCCCACTGACACCAAACTATTCCCTCCTATTCCCTCCACCAGAGAGCAGGTGTTCCCATCAGAGTGCCCCCCATTAGTGAGCCCCCCCCCCCATCAGAGTGTCCCCAGAGTTCCCCATCAGAGTTGTGACTGAGCCATCACAAAGTAGAAAAATGTGTACCTGGATAAGTCCTTGACGAAGAAGCATGCTGCAGGGGGGCAAAAGCCGGGCGGAGGAACTTGCTGATGAGGGCGGGGAGCACAGGTGATGTCATTGGTTGTTAGGACAATGGCAGTTCTAGCAGCCAATGACAGTATTGCAGCTGGGATCTAGCGTGCAGATTGGCAGGCGCGGTCCTGTATAGTATAGCCGCGGCTGCTGGAGGAGGAGTACCGAGTGAGGGGAGGACGCTGTCCTTCACTATGCAGCGATGCTGGGCATCGCCGCTTAGTGAAGGATAGGCTCGGGCAGCTCTAGTCCTGCAAAGGGAACGACGTTCCTGCAGTGAAAAAAGTGCAGGGACGCCATTCCCACGCGTTCCCGCAGGACTCGAGCCCTGTTTAGATACATTTTAAATTGTTTCAAAAAACAACATAATGTATTTACAAGACTTAAAAGAATTGGTTTACTAAAGGAATAGAAGGAGTAGAGCAGGTTCACTTTCCAAAGTTTATTTTCGCTGAGTTTACTAAATGAAGTGAAGCAAATTTAAATTTGATTGCATATAATTGTATGATTAAATTCAGCACAGCTTCACCTCATATACTAAGTGAAAGTTCGCTTTACAAAGTGATTTTTTTTTTGACTTAGTAAATGAGAGGAAGTTGTATTGAATTTAATCATCCTATTAAAGTGCAATCCAATTTCACTTTCCATCATCATCTAATCACGCACAAGCCAAAATCCATTGTATTCTTTGCAAAGTGAATTTTTATTTGCTTTACCCTATTCACTAAGCTAGGTGAAAGTTCACTTTGTAAAGTGCTCATTTACTTTTTAAAGTGAACATTCTTCTTCTTTAATAAATCAGCCCAATTATGACTTTTCTAGGTATTAACCGCTTCTGGACCCCCCACCGCATATATACTGCAGCAGAGTGGCACAGCTGCGCGAAATCACGTACCTGTATGTGATTTTGTGCACGCTATTCTGGGGCGCACGCACACACCACCGGAGTGCCGCTTCCCTTGTGATTGTACACAGCGGTAACCAATGTAGCTGCTGGCTTTTAATTTTTTTAAGTGGACCCCCTCTTTAACACCCTCTTTTGGGGCCCCACATGACCACATGTTCCAAGCTGAATAAAAGACAGCCCCTCCCCCAACTAAGATGTTCGATAACCTAGCCTGCGGCAGGCCTCTAGGGAGGGTCCTGTGCTGACATGAGGATGGGCCAGGAAATGAAAATTACAATAAGTGATAACAATTTTCATTTTTTTCCACTTCTGGATGTGGGTCCCTGATTACTCCTTCATTATGGGTGCCTCTAAAATACTCAGCTGTTTTCCTCACGTCAGCACATAATGGGATATACCAAAGCATAGGGCGGAGGGAACAAATGAAAAGAGACACTGACAATCAAAGAAAAGCTGCTAAAGCCAGAAAGAATTAATCTCTCTTGTCCCAAACTTGCTGGTCGCATATTTAGTTTGTAAGGTTAAATGAAGGCTGCACAGACCTTCAAGCTAGTCCTGACCTATATCTTCCAAGCAATCCTGGCCTACTTCCTGCATGCCAATCTAATCACCCTGGTACCCCAAGAGCAGATGACTCTTGAGGGCCTGATGGCTAAATGAAAAGATTGTACACTTTCCTCCTTTAACCAAGTACACTGTTAGTAACTCGACCATGTATAAGAAAACTGAAGACTTCCTGTTGTGCACTCAGTGCCTCTCGTGTGAAAACGCGGAGGGACTACTTCCTAGTTTTTCTGGAAACTGAATACCACTTTAAAATTGAACTTTGGAGATAGACGTGGTATCCCTATCTCTGGTAAAAAGGAGGGAAAAAAAAGACACCAAAGGGGCCCTTGCAGGAAAGTGTTGCAATCTTCAACATCTTATGCCTGAAGTAGTTGCTGTCAGGAGAACTAGTTTTACCGTGAGGTACTTCAAAGGAAATGAAACCTATTGGAGCAAAGGGTGCTCTCAGATCCAAGCCTAAGTCCAAAGGGGGAACAAGGATTTCCCTCAAGGTCATATGGATTGTCATCTGGAAGAAGCGTCTGGTCACTGACTTTAGCAACCATCTGCAGCCTGTGAAAAGATAAAGTAGAGATCTGTACCTTAAATGGAGTTGTATGCCAGACCAACCTCTAGCACTGCCTGTAAAATGTCAAGTATATTGGCTAGAGCAGGGAACGCAGGAGAGGAAGCTTTTGCTGAGCAGACAAAACAGACTTCTTTCATATACTCTACTACGAAGCGTTCATGGATGATCTTCTGGTCACCAAGGTCTGAACAACCTCAGATGAGAATCCCTGCACCTCTAGTGTAGCCTATTCCATAGCCAGGCTATTAAAAGTAGTCTCATTGGATTGGGGTGCTGTTACTGACCTTGTCATAAAAGATTTCATTTGACCAGAGACAAAGATCAAACAGAAAATTCCATGGTAGTGTGAACCTATCTTGTATGACTGAGTCTTTGCATTGGTATCCTGTTGCAAATATCAGAAGCTGCATGTTCAGTGAAGTCTCCCTGAGAAGTACTGCTGGAATGCCCCATAGGGCAAATATTGGTATGAGACACTTGTTGAAAAAATATTCTGCCTAACCGAACCAATAATTGGATTTGCTTCCCTGGCAAGAAGACCAACCTTAACTGACTGTAAGTGGTTCTCTGCCCCATGAAAAGTTTCCTTGCAAGATGAAACAAGAAAAGACTTTTGGTGTCCCCTTGTCAGGCAATGTAGGCTATTACTGTCTTGTTATCAACCTTACTCAGGCCCACTTGAAGATCCTGAAAGGCTTGCAATGCTAGAAAAAGGCTTCCTTCCATTCAAGATAGTTAGAAAGTAACAAGGGGAACTCTGGACAGCCACACACCAGACGAAGATGAAAAATCAAATGGATTTATTTAAAAACAGGAATCACATCAAAGTCCAAAAACACAGCAAAACAGGGAAGGGGGGCACACAACTGACGCGTTTCACGCTAAATACAGCGCTTACTCATAGCTAGACCTGGTCTAGCTATGAGTAAGCGATGTATTTAGCGTGAAACGCGTCAGCTGTGTGCCCTCCCTTCCCTGTTTTGCTGTGTTTTTGGACTTTGATGTGATTCCTGTTTTTAAATAAATCCATTTGATTTTTCATCTTCGTCTGGTGTGCGGCTGTCCAGAGTTCCCCTTGTTACTTTCTAACTACCTTGTTATTAGCCTGCACCTGGAGCTCCACACTAGGAGTAGAAGCATTCGCCTTGAAGGATCCCTCTGGAGCGGTGGTCATCTCTCTCCCTTTCCATTCAAGATACTTGGGGAGTCTGCGCTTCACCACACTCCAATGGCCTTGCACTTGTTTCTTCAGATTGTGGACTCCCCAGCCCCAGAGACTGGCATCTGGCTTCAGAATCTTCCTATCTCCTGGGCTGAGAGGCATGCCTCCGAAAAAAGCACAGTGGCGATGTCCAAAGTTCCAGTTCTTGTAGAATTTGTATAGGCACAAAGATTTTCTGATTCATAGACAGCCCAGCTCATAGGCTAAAAAAAGGCAAATTGAAACTCCCTCATGTCCTACCTGGCCCAAGGTACCACCACGATCTTCAAAAAGATTCCTGGGGCTGTGCCAATCCTGTAAAAGGCAGACACCTGAACTGGAAGTGACATCTGGCCTCCTGCCTTAGGTACTAGAAAACTTGGGAGAAAGGCCCCCAGATGTTTCCGGCATCACTGGCATGATGGCCTTGTAGCAGTATAAAAATCTTGCAAACATTTTCTCTTCTGAGATCTGTTGGACTTAAATGAAATGGATTCAGTGGTCAGCTTTGAAATTCTCCATTGTACTCCCACTTGTCTTCTGGACCCACTGGTCTTTGATGATTGTCGTCCAAACCCTCCAGAAGGAGGCTACAATCATCAACCAGCTTGCTCTGGACTTGATTTCATGTCAAAAGTAACTTTGAGACACCACCACTGTGATCTATTAAATCTGCAGCCTGTTCTATGAGATTTGGCCTCCTGCATCCTCTGAAGTTCAGTGGGCTTGAGTGAAGGATGGCAGCTTCCTTTTACTAGTCAATGGCCACAGAACAGACTTTTCATCCTGTCATTCACTTAATTGCGTTGTTCAGCGTTTGGCCAAACAATAAGCTCCCATTATAGGAAATGTCGAAGGCTTGTGTAGAAGTTCCGCCTGTCCTCCAGTGGCAAAACCACAATGCTCTCATAGCAGAGACTCAGTGCACCAGCACTTGTACTAGGTCTATCAAAAGTCAGTTGCCAGGTTCCTCAGAGTCTGAGATAAAAAACAGTCAGACTGTCAAACCCACAGAAGTACACAGCACAGCAGGTGAGCCAGGGCAGCACATCCAGAGGCAGACAGGAGACACAGTTAGAATCTGAGGTAAGTCCTTTACCTGGCAGGACTGCAAGAGAGAGGGAGAGAAGCCTTATCCTCTGCAGACCTCCAAGACCATTTACACCATTGCATGGCGTCTGGCGGTTCCCATCCTGTGCTGCCCATCACCCTGCACCATTCACACCCGCTCTCAGACCGACAAACCAGGAGGGCAGTGCAGTGCATATAAAAAGACAGGAAAAAAAAGGCAGTGATGACATTGCAGAGCTCTTAAAATACCACACCTGTACAATGTCAATGCTTTTTAAGCATCATTTTGCACGCAGCCTTGGCACAAAAAGGCACCCAGTTCTTAGAAGGATTTACCTCCAGCATTCAGGGTCTTCCAACTCCATGAGAGGCTGGTCATGGAGGGGTAGGTTCGACAGGGGGGGATGAAGTAAAGAAATAACTTATCAACTGCAATCAACATGTGGCCTGGAGCTGACCAAATGAAAGAACATCTTAGTTGGGGGAGGGGCTGTCTTTTATTCAGCTTGGAACATGTGGTCATGTGGGGCTCCAAAGGAGATGTTAACCCATTATGTGCTGACGTGAGGTGGGCCAGGAAATAGCATCCAGGACCAAACGGAATTACGACAAACAATTGCAACAACATGAGAAAGAGTTACAAAATATCATTCAAGAACAAAAATCTAATCCTAAACTAGACCTGCGACGTAAGATTGATAAAGCGTGCACAACGTTGAATGTTAGTCTCACTACTAAAGCTGAGAAGTATTTGCGTTGGTCTAGACATCGCTTCTATACGTTGGGTGATAGACCCTCTACGCTACTAGCCCGGAAACTTACCCCTAGACCCTATAACCCTGCTTTGCCAAAGATAAGGACACATGAAGGGAAATTGACTCAGAATCCCGAGTCGATTATAATAGAATTTTCCAAAAAAATTTCCAATCTATATAAGAAACCAGGTCAGTTTCCAGTATCTCAGGCAGATAATTTCTTTCAAGACATCCCCATCCCACGGTTGTTGAAGGAACATATGGATTTAATGGAGGAGGATTTCACTGAGGGAGAAATTGTATTAGCAATAAAGAGTTTGAACCCTTCCAAAGCTCCTGGTCCTGATGGCTTTTCTGGCCACTATTATAGAAAGTTTGCTAATATTTTGACACCTCATTTATGCTCCTTTTTTAATGCCATAAAAAAAGGGAAAACGAATACATTACCTGAAAATAATGCATTCATACATGTAATTCCCAAACCTGGGAAGGATCATGGGGATCCTGCTAATTACCGCCCAATATCACTTATTAACGTTGACCTTAAATTAATGACCAAAATCTTAGCGACTAGAATAAATACTTTCCTATCTAAGTATATACATTCTGATCAAGTAGGTTTTGTCCCTGGTCGTTATGCCCCCGACCAAACTAGAAGAGTAATAGATGTTATTTCAGCGGTCAAATCAAATTGGGACAATCAAGGCGAACGCAAGGGGATGCTACTTGCGTTGGATCTTTGTAAAGCGTTCGATTCTGTGACATGGGATTACATTAATTATGCCTTGAAAAGCTATGGTTTCGGACCTGTTTTTTTTTAATATACTGCGGACTTTATATACCCTACCAACCGCTAAACTCATGATGAAAGGTTTTAGATCACACGACATAGATATCCAAAGGGGGACAAGGCAGGGTTGTCCTCTATCCCCTATTTTATTTATTTTAGCGCTAGAACCCTTAGCGATTAAGTTAAGAAATCACCCAGATATAAAGGGCATTTACTGTGGAGATAGGGTACACAAATGTGCCCTCTTTGCAGACGATATCTTAATGTTCCTTTCGTCCACGATCACATCGCTACCGAACTTATACAAAACCATACGCCAATTCACGACTATATCTGGTCTCCAAATAAATCATAATAAATCTGAGGCACTAAATCTTTCCCTAGACCCTCAAGAGATGCGTCTCATTCAGAAATCTTTTCATTTCAAATGGCAGACGGAAGCCCTCCCATACCTGGGAATCTTTTTAACACCATCAATTCAAACATTATATCAGGCCAATTACCCTCCTCTATATAAGAAACTAACAGAGGATCTTTTAAAATGGGCTCGTAATCCACCTTCATGGTTCGGCAGACTGTACACCAGGGGTGCCCAACCAGTGGCCCGGGGGCCACATGTGGCCCGCGGAGCCCTCTGATGTGGCCCGCGACCTCCTGCTCTGGGATAGAATAGAAAGAATACTGTTATTAAAGGTCAGTTTATTACTAAAAATCACAGTGTATATATGGGCATATCTTTTCTGCAGTGGTTACTGGGCTGCTTTCAAACTGATCCGCAGGTGCAGAGCAGTTTACCTGTGGGTTACCTGCACTGAGCCATAGACTTCTATTATTACCTGCGAGTTTGGTGAGCTTTCTGAAAGTGCACCAAACCTGCAGAATATAATAGAAGTCTATTGCAAACTGCAGGAAAGCCAAAGGTACACTGCATTCCAAACGTGGTGTGGTTAAACCGCAGCACATCAATGTGAAAGCAGTCTTGGACCCCTTTCACACAGTCAGTTTGACTAATTGGACCCTCCATTAACCACTAAGTAGTGGCAGACATAAACATAAAAATACCTCTAATACGATCCACTAAAAAGTATCGTGGGCTGCGTCCATGTCGTCTCTGCAAATGCGTGCCATCCACCCACTCCGCTCATTGTGGACCGCGACCGGTTACCAAGTCGCTTAAGTGGCCCTCGCTCTTCAAAAGGTTGGGCACCCCTGCTGTACACAATAAAAATTTATCTTTTACCTCGACTGCTGTACTTGTTCAGAATGCTTCCTATTGCAATTCATAAACCTGATCTTAATATTATACAGAATAAGATTGTAAAATTTATTTGGGGGGACAAGAGACCCAGAGTGAATAAACACACCCTCTTCACTCCCAGGTCTAGGGGAGGTTTAGGAGTTCCAGATTTGTCTAAATATTTCGAGGCTGCTCAGATGGCTCAGCTAATTCGTTCCCACTCCTCACTTACTCATCCATCTTGGATGCAAATTGAATCATCCCTCAACCCCTCTGTTCCAATTAGTCACATGATGTGGCTTAATATGAAAAACAGGCCGATTATAATGTGCCCTACTCTGTCTTTTACTTTAAGCCTGTGGGACAGATTGTCGAAACGTTTTTCATTCCGATCTGCCCTCAGGCCTCTATCCCCATTATTTGGCAACCCTAACTTCACCCCGGATCTTGATCCTCAAGAATTTGCTTGGTGGAATAATAAGGGTTTATTACGTATTGCCGACATGTGTGATCATAAGGGTGTTTTATCAAAACATACTATGAAAGAAAAATATAAACTCCCTGATACGGAATTATACCACTATCTTCAGATTGTAAATTTTATTAAGTCTTTACAGGGTTCTAATGATTTCCCATCCCTCACCTCGATGGAATGTTTATGCAAATCCATCGATAAGATTACAGGTCACATCTCGGAAATTTATCGTATTTTGTCTTCAAAATCTGAAAAACTGTTTTATATGCTTAAGTGGGAAAGAGATTTAGAGGTGTCATTAGATATAGACAAATGGATCAAGTTAGCACAAACCACTTCAAAGTCATTTATCAATACTTCTCTCATAGAGGCGAATTACAAGGTCTTACTAAGATGGTACATGGTACCGGTAAGAATGGCTGCATTTGTTCATAACTTATCTCCCTTATGTTTTAGAGGATGTGGTAAAGAAGGTACAATTTACCATACATGGTGGTTATGTCCCAAGGTCCGCCGTTTTTGGATACGAATATATAACTTTATTTATTCCCTAACCCAGATAAATCTTGTTAGATCTCCACTACAGGCGCTATTGGGAGATGAACTAGTAAATATTCCACGGCACAAGAAAAAGCTCATATCATTCATATTTACAGCCTCCAGAATTGCAGTGGCTAAATCCTGGAGGTCACCTGTGATCCCATTTGACATAGTGACAACTAAATTGTCCTGGATTATGATAAATGAACGCCTCTCAGCTATCTTGAACGATAATTTGTCGATCTTCGAATTGGTTTGGGAGCCATGAGTGAATTATTTATCTGTAAATTCATAATCTTATGTTATGCTTCTATAATAATTGTCAGGGGTGCACTTATTCCCCCCCCCCCCCTTATTTTCCCTCTATCTTTCCTTCTACTCTTTTTCTTCCTTCCTTCCTTTTTCTTTTTCTGTAGATCTTTTATGAGATATATTTCACTAAGCTTTGATATTGGTATATTCATGACAAAATCTTTAAAATGATGTATATACTTTGCTTGGCCTAATTGTACATCCTTGTTTGACATTTGTTTTTTAATGTAATACTTATTGTTGATTTTGTTTATTACATACAATAAACCCCCCCCCCAACACACACACACACACACACACACTGACCCTTCTCCAGGAGAAGGAGTCCCCTTAACAGGAGGAGTGCATGAGGGTGATTAGAAGGGACTCCCTCCCACCCATCCAGGTACACAGACAAATACAGGGAAAAATACTTAAGCCCCATACACACGGTCGGACTATCCGCGGACCATGTTGGTCGGATCCTGTCCGTCGTACTTTGTCCGATGTTGGTGTTGCGTACACACGGTCGGACTACGTTGTCGTAATATCCGGTCTGCAAGAACGTCGTGACGTAAGTCGTCTTCCACGAGATTAGAAAAGGGAAGTTCAGCACCACGTCAGGCACCCGTTGGGCTCCTTCTGCTGATCCCGTGTTTATCGCGAGTTAGTCGAAGTTTGGTGACTTAAGATTCGCGCTTCTCAGTTTTCTGACTCAGATCGTTACTGCTCTTCAGTTTGTTCTTGTCGTGCATATCTGTTTATTAGTGCGTGTAGTCAGTTCGCATTTGTTGGTCATTGCGGCCTATATCTTGATATAGGACGCTTTGATTTGCACTGCTTATTGTCTGCTCGTTTCTGGTATTCATTTCGTTCTTTCAGGCCTTGCTGTTTATCGGTGCTTTCTGTTTGTCCGTTCTGACCAGCCGACCTTTTGTGACCTTGTGAGCGATGTTTCCCGTGCGTACTCGTCGCCGAGTTCGTGCTGTACGCGGAATTGGTGTCGGGCTTTTAGCTTTGACCCAAGACCCGTCCATGAACAGAGTGACGAGGAGTATGTGGACCAAGAATTGGTTGCTTCATCGTGACCAATTCTCACACATGCCTTTGCTTTGTGAGATCCGGGAGAATAATCCTGATGATTTCAGGAACTTTCTCCGGATGACGGACCCCGATTTTCACCGTCTTTTGGCTTTGCTGACCCCCTTTATCAGCCGGCAGGATACCTGCATGAGACAAGCCATTACTCCGGAGCAGAGGCTTGTTGCCACGTTGAGGTACTTGGCGACAGGGAGAAGTCTTCAGGATTTGAAGTTCTCTTCAGGTATCTCTCCCCAGGCCCTGGGAATCATTATTCCAGAGACCTGTTCTGCCATCATTCAGGTCCTGCAGGAGGACTATATTAAGGTAACATTTATACTTTACTATTCCCTTCTATGTATGCTCTGTTTGCTAATGTCTTCTATTTTTGACCTCCTTCCCTAATTACCATGATTGCAATATGTTCTAATATGCTGTGCCCCTTTTCTCCTTCATGCATTTTTCCCTTCACTTACCTCCCCAGCATGCTCTTCTGCCCCAATAGACACCTATGGCCTAGTCACTTAAGCAATGTCTTTTGTCTGCTGCATAGTATTGTTTGCCCCCAAACACCCCCTAAAATATGCACAAATGTTTGCTGTGTGGTTTACTTCATGTAGAGCCCCCTTTTTTTTTTTTTTTTGGGTGGGGGGGGGGGAAGCAAACTCATTAGGAACCCCCTCCCCCAACTGCTCTGTCAGATGGTACCAATCCTCTATCTGCTGGCTTTCCCAAGGTCAATACACACTATATACCTACCTCTTTATAGTGGGCATCTTTAGGGATGAATTCTGCAAAGCATGTAGTGCAAGGGGCTGCCTCCATACTTTCCATTTCCTATTTTTTTTGTGTTCTTTCCCTCCTATTAGCTTGCTTGCTAATTTCAGAATGTCACAATGTGCTTTCCTTTTTTTTGGGGGGGGGGGGGTTTGTAATGTTAGTTTAGCTTTCCTGGGGGCTGCCAATAGTGTTAAGTACAGAGGGTCTGCCCAAACTAGCACACATTATTGAGCCATTTGCCAATCAATGAAGTGCTGTCCAACACCCCCCCCCCCCCCCCAAAACCCTAGTTATTGCCAATGGCCCATCAGAAGTGTGGGGATTGATGGGGGGTGAGTAATCTGTGAAGGGGAGCCTCTACTTTTCTGTGCAAATACTTTCCAGCCTCCAATTTTATACAATGCTCTTGTTCCAAGATGTTGATTGTCTAATCTGCTTGCAATGTTTATGTGCCAAGTGACTAATTAGTTTTTCTTGTTTCACTCCACAGTTCCCTTCCACGCCACAGGAATGGCAGACTGTGGCCTCCCACTTTGCCAGCCGTTGGGACTTTCCTAGCTGCGGAGGGGCAATTGATGGGAAACACGTCCGCATCGTCCCACCGCCCAACTCGGGGTCCTACTATTATAATTATAAAGGGTTTAATAGTGTAGTGATGTTGGCGCTGGTGTCGGCGACATATGAATTTATGTATGTGGACGTGGGGTTGAACGGCTGGATCTCGGATGGTGGTGCCATTGCGCACACGGAGTTCTACTCGCGTCTCCAAAGTGGCAGTCTGTGCTTGCCACCTCCAGAGGAGAATGCAGAAGGACTCCCCTTCGTCTTTGTCGCAGATGAAGCGTTTGCGTTGACTCCCCATCTGATGAGGCCCTTCCCGATGAGGACCCTCACCCCAGACCAGAGGGTCTTCAACTACAGGCTGTCCAGAGCCCGAAGAGTTGTGGAGAACACTTTTGGCATCCTGGCCAGCCGCTTCCGCCTGTTCTTGACGGCAATTAACTTGGCGGAATACAAACTGAACCACATAGTTCTTGCCTGTTGCATATTGCACAACTTCCTCAAAAGACATAACAGGAACTATGTGGTGCCCGTTGGCCCAGATGTGGAGGGCCCTCCAAATGCTGACCTCACAGCCCTTCAAGTGGAACGTCCAGGCTTGCCCCCTCTAAATGCCCGCGCGGTCCGCGAGCAATATATGGACTACTTTGTGGGTAGGGGGGCAATTGCTCTGCCTGACGATGTGTGAGAGGCATTTTGTAATAAATATTAGTTTTCAACCAACCTATGATTTCTTGTCATTTCCGTATTCTTTTTAGCTTATTTTACCTTTAAATTTTTTCCCTTTGCCTTCGACAGTGGGAATGCACTTTCTGGGCAAAAGGAGGTAACAGTCTCTTCTTCCCAAAAAGATTATTCTCATGTTGTGTGTTTGCTACCTAATCTTTGGTCTAGAGAAGGTTTGTACTGCATAACTGACACCCAAAATACTCCTTTTCATCACCAGGTCAGACATGTGTGTATTCTCCAAAATGCTGTGCTCCGTGTTTTCGTACAAAGCACTGTGGGTGTCATTTACATAAGTCAAATCGACTATGCTCTACAAGTGCAGTGAAAAAGTGCCCTGGAAAAGAAACTTGCAGTGCAAAGTGGACTTGCCTTTAGTAAATAACACCCATTGCCCCCCATATCCTTTACATTTGACATACATAATGCATTGTGTTTTTGAAATAAGGAAGCCACACATTTAGAAAATTTAAAAAGTTTACTTGAAAAACATTCACAAGTGCGTTTACAATCTTCTTGCCCAAACTGACAACATCTTGGTTATTTACAACATTGTTTACAAACATTCCGCAATTGGTAAAACCAGGCATGGAGCAAAACAGAACCTAGGAACTAGGAAAGTTCAACTTTGTAAAGTGAAGACAAGATCAGACATGACTATATGTTCAAAGTGTGTTTGATCTTGCCTTCATCACATGGGGGGTCACCCCTGGAAAGTGGAAATTTAGAACATGCACACAATTTGGGTCTGAAAATGGTCATTAGATGGTAAAACACATGTCTAGAAGCTTCAAAAGTGCCATTTTCCATCATGGGGATGAATGGACGTTTTTTGGGGGTGCAACCCCTTCACCACAACCACTTTCGTAGTTCGTAAAGTGGTTGCACCCCCAAAAAAACGTTGGCATTCATCCACCATGATGGGAGCTAGCACATGTGGACACAATGTGTGCATGTTCCAAATTTCACACAGTTCTTAAGTTGCAAATGTGTTCAGAAGCAGGCACAAATGTGTGTTAATTACTTGGTGCGTTTTCATATTTTTCCTAAAACATCAATGATGTTCTTCAATTTTTGTTGAACATCATTGATGTTTTGCTTTATGTAATCTAGATCTCTATTGCAGACCATTATCTCCCCGATGAGTACGTGGGCACTCTCTGTGGTAAAGTGCGATTTTTCTTCCACAACATCCACGTCACCTAAAAACCACAAACAAACAAAAATCGGGTGTTGGAAATGAGGCAGCCATACATTGATTAGCTTACCAGTAGCTGTGTTCTCCCACACTCATCTGTTGTGGTGACAAGTTCTCCAAGTTCGATGATCTCTCCTTCCTCCTCCTCCTCCTCTGCTTCTGCTCTTTCCCCTTTTTTGGGAGGTGTTGGTTTTGGGGTTTCCTCAGACGGCCCAAGTTTTCGCTCCCCTATGAGAATGTACAAAAGGAAGATTTAGCAACACAATCTATTGAGGGCAGAAATAGGAAATGACAAACATTGCTTGAAAGTGACGGACACTATTTTTGTTTGGCCAGTTACAAATGCCAACTACATGAATGTAATCACTTTGTAAAGGTGCTAAACTTACTAGCTTTTTGGTAGAAGTTTGTCTGATGGAGACCCCCCTCTAGTATCCACTGGAGCACATGTGTGGAAAAGCCTAATAAAAAGGGGGTTTGGGTGTCCCAGCACTAGTGCTCTAGAGTCCAGATGGGTAAACAGCTACTGAGTGACCTCTCCTT
Organism: Lithobates sylvaticus; assembly: GCA_028564925.1. NCBI lineage: Eukaryota > Metazoa > Chordata > Amphibia > Anura > Ranidae > Lithobates > Lithobates sylvaticus. The sequence goes on from CM053037.1 coordinate 149,991,594, forward strand.
TACATTGACTAAATTTGGTTTACGCTCTTGCTGACATCTCTAGTGAGAACAAACTTCCTTTCAATAAAAACTTCACCAAACCTCGTATTATAAGTGGGCGAACGATCGAGGTTGCGTACGATCGAATGGACACACACGATCATGACAGTGGCAGAAATATCGAGGCTGAGTACGATCGAATGCACAGACGAACCTGAAAGTGGCCATTTTGGAATGTACAACTTTGTAAAAATCAAACCACATGGAGCAGTATGCAAGCAAGAAAGCAAACACAAAACACAACTACTTACTTTTTTGAAGAACTCGCTTGATCTTTCTGTACTGATCGGCCTCCCTCAGTTTCAGGTCTGACCAGCGTTTCCTGAGTTGCTCCTTGGATCGTTGTACCCCAAAATGATTGTACAGCCTTCTCACAACTTTAGACATGATCTTGGCCTTGCGGACATTGGGGTTGAGGTAAGGCCCATACTTCCCATCATAGTCGCTCCTCTTTAATATGTCCACCATCTCCAACATTTCTCCAAATTACATATTGGAGGCCTTGAATTTCAGGCTCCGGGATCGGGACGTTTGTGCCTCCGGACTTTCCTCGTCCTCCTCCTCGTTGGTGGGATATTTGTGGCGCACCTGCTGTGTCCCCGCCATGTGCTCTCCCCACTGCGCCGTAAAGAGAAGGGGTGGGGAATAGACGAGAAAGATCGTCAGGGGCGGGCGGAGTTTGACGCATGCGCACTGTATATAAAACGTCACACGCCTGTGTCGTAGCCACGATCTGGGAGACGAGGGGAGAGAAAGCTCACGCACGAGACGATCGCTAGAAACAAAGGTACAATTTGACGTTGGTACATAACTAGCCTAGACTGATTAGAACTTGAGGCTTCTTTATGGAGAAGATTAGGAGAGTTTAGGCTGACATTATTTATATTGTTTTGTGTGGTGTTGTGTCTTGCAGAGGTGATGGAGGCCTTCTACGACGTGAGTTTTCTCCCCCTCTTCATTGATAAATACAGGGAATTTCCCCTATTATGGCTAGCAAAGCACCGCGACTACAGCAACAAACCAAAGAGGTACGCAGCCATGCTGAAACTTGTGGCATTTGTAAAGCCAAACCTGCCCATGGCAACCGTGGCAAACTTAAAAGTCAAGATTAATAACATGAGGAGTACCTATTTCCGGGAGCGCAATAAGGTCCGGAAGTCCCTAGCATCTGGAGCTGCAGCAGCTGATGTCTATGTCCCCACGCTCTGGTACTATGAGAGGCTCCACTTTCTCAAAGACCAGGCTAATGTCAGGAAGTCACTCTCAACTCTTCCTTGCACGCGTCCTTCCACGCACGCCACCCCTGATGAGGCTTCCGAGGACCAACCTGGGCCTTCCAGTATGGAAGATGTGCAGGAGCCCAGCTTGTTCCAGGTATAGTAGTTTTGTAACCATTTTTGGTAATAATGAATGATGTTCAGTTAATTCAGGATCCCCAATTGCTTAGTTCCTAACGTGATTGACATATCAACAGACAGTGGTGTTGGAGACATTTTTGGGAAGAATCTAAACTGCAGGGCTGAGAATTGTATGGTTTTCTATTTGTAAACATTTTGCAACAGTCACTAGATGAGAATTGTGTGTGTTTGATGAACAAATAACTGAAACTATGTCCCTTTTCCATACACAGGAAGACCTCAGCCAGGAGGTGGCTGTGGAAGGTGGCAGTCAGGAGGAGGCAGGGGTTAGTGGCAGCCAACAGGGGGGTAGGCGTAGGAGCCTGACTGTCTCCCAAGTCCCTCCCCTCCGCCTTCCCTACAGAAGGGCGAAACGCATGGGGGAGGTGGGAGAGTCAGCGCTCCAGCTGATCCGAGACGCTTCAGCCTCCCTATATGCCACACCCACCTACGAGGAGGCCTTTGCCTCCTTGGTTGCAAATAAAATGACGGGTATGGAGGCGGGGCAACGCAGCATGTGTGAGGATGTCATCCTCAAAATCCTAAATGAGGGGATGGCTGGGGAGATGACTCCCCTCACACATGTTTGCGAGAGTGACCTTGCTCCGCCTCCTCCTCCTCCTTCTGCCACCCCACCAGCACCAGCACCACGGCGTGGAAGGAAGAGTACAAGGAAGACAAGAGAGTGATGACCTTGATTTAGTCTGGTCTGAGAGAAGATGGAGCCTCTCGTAGGACCAGAGCCTGGGGACCTAGATGGCATCTGCTGCAGTTCCGGATGTTTTGGACTTCAGGACCAGATTGCACTCCCTTATTATTTAGATAGGTACTCCTCAGGCCCCCAATTTTCAGAGCTTGAAAAATGATGGTTGCCGTGGGTGTCCAAGGCTTTGCAAATTCCCCAAGTTTCACCATGGCTGCGTTCCTCTTTGGTTTGTTGCTGAGACCTAAATAAATGTTTTTTGGATTTGAAATAATCATTGACTATTGTGTTTTACTTTTCTACAATGACAGTTTTTCTTTGAGTAGGCAGGTACATTTCACTAATCCTAAAGTAGAATTAACAAGGGGCACCAACAACAAACAAACTCCTAGTAAATTTAAGCAACAAATACAAATGTTAATAATGTGGTTTGGCTAAGTTGAGACACACAACCCCCCTCCAAAAAACACAAAAAAAAATCTCCTTCAAATATGTATTCCCAAAAAAAAAAAAAAAAAAAAAAAAAACAAATCATGCTAAAAATATAACAAAGATTCTTTTACGATCTGAGTAAAAATAAACATGTAGTGTATAAATCCTGAAAAGTAATAAAGAACTAAGTTTGTGAGAAGTGCGGGTGAATAGGAGCAGCTAAAACATGTCATTCTTGTTGCATTGTAAAGAAAAAGAGAATGCGCTGCATTAAAGACATTTTAACATTGCAGCGTGACGAATGTGCTGTGTCGATTAGGAAAGGTAGTTTTACCTGACCGAGCGCTTCCGTCACAGAATTTCTTCTGAGCATGCGTAGCACTTTGTCCGTCGGACAACCGTACACACGATCGGATTTGGTGTGATCGGACCGTGTTGTCGGCAAATCTATCCAGCAGGAGATAGGACTTTGTCCGTCAGACAATCCGACGTACACTGTCCGATGGTGCATACACACGGTCTGATTTTTCAACAACATTGTCCGATCGGACAGAATCCATGAAAAAATCCGACCGTGTGTATGGGGCTTAAAACATCTTAAATTATGACTAATCCATAAACAATATACTAAGTGAAAAACAATAATATCATACAAATTGATATTGCGCTTTTAAATGTGTACAAAACTATTAATGTGAAAAATCTTATAACTAAAGTTCATGTGAATAATTCTTGATTGAAGAAAATCCTGCCATAAATCAATTCACCAAGCAGTGCAAACAAGGATTAGTGCTCTCCACCACCACTTTCACAGGCTGCTCACCTCATACCAGAGAAAGATCAGCAGTTATCCCCTTTGGGGAAATGATGACACCTGGCAAACTTATGGATCACAGACCTCCTTGTATGAATGGCTCCTCAATGGGGTTCCAAGAAGCTGGATCGTCTTGACCAATTAATGTTATATGTAAAAGTAAGGTAACATCTAGTGCTCTCCATTTCCAAAGGATTTAATAGTAAAAGGTACTGGTAAATGAACACTATTGAGGAGCCATTCAACCAAGGAGGTCTGTGATCCATAAGTTTGCCAGGTGTCATCATTTCCCCAGGAGGAATAACTGCTGATTTTTCTATGATATGGGGTGAGCAGCCTGTGAAACTGGTGGTGGAGAGCACTCGTCCTTGTTTGCACTGTTTGGTGAATTGATTTATTATTCACATGAACTTTTGTTATAAGATTTTTCACATTAATAGTTTTGTACACATTTAATAGCGCATTATCGATTTGTATGATATTATTATTTTTCACTTAGTATTTTGTTTACGGATTAGTCATATTATAAGATATTTTAGTAACGCAGCACTGCTTGTTGGCACAAAATATTGTTTGTAGGTGGAAGTGAAATCACTTTAAGTGACAGCAGCTACTTTAGTAACTATAATTCTCACAGTATATTGTGCAGATTGATTTTTTTTTCCAACAGTTTTTCAAATACAGGGAAAGGCCCATCAAGGAATATAGGGACCTCCTTACAGTTAAAGGATACCCCTGACCAGGAGGACCACAGGGTGGTGATGACATGGCTCTCTCGCCCCCCCTCTTTTCCTGCGGCCTGCCAGGTTGCGTGCTGGGATAAGGGTTTGGTATGGATTTTGAGGGGGACCCACGCCATTTATTTTTTTATTTTGTTTCGGGGTTCCCCTGTGGGGGAATCCCATGCCGTTTTTATCAATGAACTTTTATGTGTATTGCCAGGACCGACAATTCATTATAGTACTTTTAACCACTTCAACACCGCCCGCCGTCATATGACGCCCACAAGGTGGATCTCCCATCCTGGGTGGGCGTCATATGACGTCCTCGGATTCCCGGCCGCCTGGGGGGCGCGCGCCCGCGGCATCGCTCGGGACCCGGTGCGAGTGCCCGGCGGCCGCGATGTCCGCCGGGCACCCGCGATTGCCCGTTAAAACAACGGGACCGGGCGGGAACGTGGAGCTGTGTGTGTAAACACACAGCTCCACGTCCTGTCAGCGGAGAGGAGACCGATCATGTGATCCCAGTACAGAGGAACACATGATCGGTCTTCTCCCCTTGAGTCCCCTCCCCCCACAGTTAGAATCACTCCTATAGGGACACACATTAACCCCTACAGCGCCCCTAGTGTTAACCCCTTCCCTGCCAGTCACATTTACACAGTAATCAGTGCAATTTTATAGCAACGATCGCTGTGTAAATGTGAATGGTTCCAAAAATGTGTCAAAAGTGTCCGAAGTGTCCGCCGCAATGTCGCAGTCACGAAAAAAAATCGCAGATCGCCGCCATTACTAGTATAAAAAAAAAAAAAATCTATCCCCTATTTTGTAGACGCTATAACTTTTGCGCAAACCGATCAATATACGCTTATTGCGATTTTTTTTACCAAAAATATGTAGAAGAATATGTATCGGCCTAAACTGAGTAAAAAAATCGTTTTTTTTTTTTTAAATGGGATATTTATTATAGCAAAAAGTTAAAAATATTGTGTTTTTTTTCAAAATTGTCGCTCTTCTTTTGTTTATAGCGCAAAAAATAAAAACCGCAGAGGTGATCAAATACCACCAAAAGAAAGCTCTATTTGTGGGAAAAAAAGGACGTCAATTTTGTTTGGGTGTTACGTCGCACGACCGCGCAATTGTTAGTTAAAGCGACGCAGTGCCGAATCGCAAAAAGTGCTCTGGTAAGGAAGGGTAAAAAATGGCCCGGTGCTGAAGCGGTTAAATTACTTTTTTTCCTTTAGAAAATTAATTGTGCTCTCGGACTGTTCTAAACACGGGAAACATGGGCCACTTTACAGGCATACTATAGAGACCAACCAGGTACCAATTGTAGAGGAATATTACACTTTTATTGTTTCACTTAAAGCATTATTAAAATCACTGCTCCCAAAAAAACGTCAGTTTTTAAAACTTTTTTTTTGCATTGATACATGTCCCCTGGGGCAGGACCCAGGTCCCCAAACACTTTTTAAGACAATAACTTGCATATATGCCTTTAAAATTAGCACTTTTGATTTTTCATGTTCGTGTCCCATAGACTTTAACTTTTTTGCCTGTTCGCATGTTCTGCTGCAAACCGAACAGGGGGGTGTTCGGCTCATCCCTACTGTGTTCCAATCATCAACACTCCCTGCTGAATGGAGCACAGGAGTAACTGTGCAGGGAGTCATGTCAGACCATTGGCGTTAGACTGCTGATCTCATACAGAGTGTGGTGGTGCCAATCTTCTGCCTGCCAACTAGATTCTTACTGTTGATATTGTGCTGTAATGCAAATGTGTAAAATATAAAGCCAAGTCCCATAAAAACATATCTCATAAACAGGGGTTTTTTTTCAGCAGGAACACGGGGGAACGCAGTTCCGGCACCTCCAGCACCTCCAGCACTGAATATATGTATTGGCAATGGGTGCTGGTTTGTGCTGGAGGGTCTATTGATTCTGGCTGCTGGGGGATCTTTTGTCACTGGAGGGGGTCTATTTTTGCATGGGGGTCTATTGTTGCTGGGGGTCAATTGTTACTGGGAGGGTCAATTGTTGCTGGGAGGAATCTACTGGTCAGGGACAGGTATATTGATGCTGTCTGCTGAAGGATCTATTGATGCTGACTGCTGGAGGGTCTATTGATGCTGACTGCTAAAGGATCTATTGATGCTGACTGCTGGAGGGTCTATTGAGGGTCTAGTGGCTGATGGGAGATCTGTTGTTGTTGCGGGGGGTTCTATTGTTGCTGGGGTGGTATTTTGTTGCAATGAATGAATGAATGAATGAATAACTTGTATAGCGCTACAATGCGAACTGAATCGCCTCAAGGCGCTGTATTGGCATTTGGTTGTCGAGCTTCTAGAAGAGGTAGGTCTTGAGTTTCCTCCTGAAGGCCTGATGGTTTTCTTCCATGCGAATGTCGGTTGGTAGAGCATTCCATAGCCGTGGACCTTGGACAGCGAATCTCCGTTCCCCCTTTGATTTGTAGCGGGATTTAGGAATGAGGAGAAGATTTTGATTAGCCGATCGAAGACTGCGATTCGGTGTGTAGTGTTTTATTTTCTCGCGAAGGTATTGCGGGGCGTTTCCATGTGCGCATTTGTGGGTGAGGCAGAGGGTCTTGAATGCGACCCGACTCCTTACATTTAGCCAATGTAGGTTCCTCAAGGAAGGGGAGATGGATTCCCAGGTTTTTTTTCTTGTTATCAGCCTTGCCGCTGTGTTTTGGATAAGTTGTAAGCGCGCAAGTTGATATTGGGGTAATCCTATGTAAGCATAGTCGAGTCGAGAATTGATGATCGTTCCAACTACCACTGCTTTGTCCTCTTTTGGAATGAAGGGGAGGAGTCTGCGTAGCAGGCGGAGCAGATGGTGAGAACCACTGACCACTGCTCCTATTTGGGCATCCATTGACATTTCTGAGTCAAAAATGACTCCGAGACTCTTAGCCTTGGTCCTAGGGGCGACGGTCTGTCCAAAGATGGTAGGAGGTGTCCAAGGGATCTTGGTTCGGGGGTTATGATTTGCATGTAGAATAAGAAGTTCTGTTTTTGATTCATTAAGTTTGAGGGAGCTAGTAGTCATCCAGTCGTCTATCATAGTGAGGCATTTTCCTAATTGCTGATGATGGTCTTTTTGTCCGGTGATACGAAAATATAATTGAGTGTCGTCGGCGTACGAGTGGAAGCAGAGGTCTGATCTTCTGATGATTTTGAGGAGTGGGCGAATGTAGATGTTGAAGAGCACTGGCGACAAGGGTGATCCTTGAGGGACTCCACAGGAGATTGCCCGGGTTTCAGAGGTGAAAGCTCCTAGTTTCACTGTCTGAGAGCGATTTCCTAGGAAGGATGCGAACCATTGCAGATCTGAGCCAGTGACTCCTGCTACTTCTGTGAGGCGGATGAGTAGAGTATTGTGGTCCACAGTATCAAACGCTGCACTGAGGTCCAATAGTACCAAGAGACATGAATCTCCGTCATCCGCTGCTTCGAGGGCATCGTCCCATATCTTCAGGAGTGCGGTTTCTGTCCCATGGCCTGGGCGGAATCCTGATTGTAACGGGTCCAGGAGTGTGTGTGTGTCCAGGTGGCGTTGTATCTGTTGTACTACCGCTTTCTCCATAATCTTGGAGATGTTGTTCAAGCTTGTAATTGGTCTGCGATGGTTGGGGTCCCGGGGGTCGAGGTTGGGTTTCTTTAGCAGGGGTTTGATGATGCCTGATTGGTGGTGGGGGACTATTGTTGTTTGGGGGGGTCTATTGTGTCTAATGAGGATCTATTGTTGCTGGCAGGGGCCTTTTGTTGTTTGGGGATCTATTATTGCTGGCAGCAGGGGATCTATTTTACTGCCTTCCTTGTTATCATTAACAAATTCCATAAAAATGAATTAGCACCACAAAATGATAATTGGTTTTGTATTCTCGAAAAGGCAGGGAAGGGGTTAACTGCAAGGGCAATCAAAGGGTTAAATGTGTTCCTAGCAAGTGCTTACTCACTGTGTATGAGGTGCTTCTACTAAGAGAAGGCATAGATCCATGTTCCTGCTTAGCAGAAACACAGGATCAATGTCTTCCCTACTGACAGACCACCATTCTTCCTTTGTATTAAACAATGAGCCGGTCGCTGGCGGTGCGCGTATGTGCCCCAGACCCAGAAGTGTCAGATCACTTATTAGGTACGTGATCTGGCACAGTAAATGTCCTGTTGGTGGTCGGGAAGTGGTTAAAGTGATTGTAAATTTTTTTTACCTTAACCACTTTCAGACCGGACCATTTTGTTGGCTTAAGACCAGAGTACTTTTTGCGATTCGGCAACTGCGTCGCTTTAACTGACAATTGCGCGGTCGTGCGATGTGGCTCCCAAACAAAATTGACATCCTTTTTTCCCCACAAATTTTGGTGGTATTTTATCACCCCTGTGGTTTTTATTTTTTGCGCAAAAAAAAAGAGCGACAATTTTGAAAAAAACACATTTTTTTTTACTTTTTGCTATAATAAATACCCCCCAAAAATATATAAAAAACATTTTTTTTCCTCCTAAATGGCCAATACGTATTCTTCGACATATTTTTGGTAAAAAAAATCGCAATTAGCGATTATTGATTGGTTTGCGCAAAAGCTATAGCGTTTACAAAATAGGGGATAGTTTTATAGCATTTTTATTAATATTTTTTTTTTTACTAGTAATGGCGGCGATCAGTGATTTTTATTGTGACTGCGACATTATGGCGGACACATCGGACATTTTTGACACATTTTTGGGACCATTGTCATTTATACAGCAATCAATGCTATTTAAATGCATTGATTCCTGTATAAATGACACTGGCAGTGAAAGAGTTAACCACTAGGGGGCGGGAAGGGGTTATGGGCTGTGACGTGTGTGTGTTTTTTTACATTAGGGGGCGGGGCTGATGTCTGACGTCATTGATCGGCTTTCCCGATGACAGGGAACAGCCGATCAATGACAGGCAAAGTAGGAAGCGCGGGGAGAGGTTTGTTTACACAGACCTCTCCCCGTTCTTTAGCTCTGTGACCCGATCGCGGGACACCAGCGGCGATCGGGTCCACTGGTCCCGCGGCCGGGGTCACGGAGCTCCCGACCCACGGCCAGGCAATTAAAGGGCCACATACCTGTACGTGGTTTTGCCCGGCCGTGCCATTCTGCTGACGTATATATGCAGGAGGCGGTCGGGAAGCGGTTAAAAAGAAAATTACCTTTACAATCACTTTAAGTTGTAGATAGCAAGGGATTATGTTAAATAGCTTTGCAAGTATGCAGGTATTAAAATGAACATCCCACTTTGATGTCTGCATACATGAGTCCTTATTTTGAAGTCCAGTCCAGTGTAGAACAGATTGCACGGTGTGAGTTGTATCCTGTACAGAACTAAGTACGAACATTTTTCATCTGTCTAAGTTGTGCATGTCCTGCTGGTATAGCTCATATTTGTACTACAAAATGGGATGAGCTACATGCCTGACTGCTGTGTCATAGCAGTTCCTGCATACAGTAGCTATTTTTGGAGTAATAATAATGCACGCAGGCAGGATCAGCAATGTTAAGCAGCAGCCTATACATTGACTCAACTCACTGACAGAAGAGAACCCATTAACTGATGACCCCTTAATTTTAAAGACCGGCTTTGTTGTAATTGTCAATGAGCCAGTATAAAATTATCCCTGTAATTACATATCACTCACCCATAAATTAGCATAGCAACTCCAAATATCTGAATAAGGATAGCCTTCACCAAATTATGGTGAGCTAGACCAGTGGTTCTCAACCTGAATGACCAGAGCCAAGTAAATTCTTCCAAAATCTTTTATGTCCCAACAATAGCAGGAAAAAAACAACTTTATACTCCTTAAAATAAAAGTACAGGGATGCTAAATATGCATTTAAAATGTATTAAAAAGGTCATCTTAATTTGAAAAATCATATGCATCCACCAGTAGATCATTGCAGCCTTTACATTCATCATCATTTCTCCCTCCAGCAAGGGCACAGATAAAGGGGAATAGAGGGCCCCCCTCCGCCCTCCCCATAGGGTCTAAAGGAGCAGCAGCTAGCACTGATAGCCTCTGGGAACTGGAAGCAATGCAGCTCCTGCTGCTACCTGTCAGACCTCAGAGACAGGCAGTTCCGAGTGAGCTAGGTAGTTTAGAGGGAGGGAGGTTCTCCTTCGCTCAGCTCACATGACTCAGCCAAGGGGAAAATTCTCACTCTGAACTGCCTGGTCCTGTGAATGGGATATGGGGGCGAGCTGTACTGGAGGGAAAAATCTGTACTGGGGGAGAGATTCGTACTGGGGGGGAGGTCCCTACTGGGGAGATCTGTACTGGGAGGAGAGATCTGTACTGGGGTGAGGAGATCTGTACTGGGGTAAGGAGAGGTGTACTTGGAGGAGAGTTCTGTACTTAAGGGTGGGGGGTCTGTACTGGGAAGAGATCTATACTTGGGAGAGATTTGTACTTGTGGCAAAGATCTTTACTGGGGAGAGGAATCTGTACTGGGTAGAGAAATTTGTACGGGGGGGAGAGATCTGTATTGGAGGGAGAGATCTGTACTGGGGGGGGGGGGGGAGAGATCTGTAATGGGGAGATCATTTTCAGTCCCCTACAGTTCACTCACTCAAAATCATACTGGTTTGCCCCTTCTCTTATTGATATTTTTACCATGCCTGTTTCTCCTTTTTGAGAGAGGGAACAGCATGCCTGAACATGTTGGCTTTGTTGCGCTCTCTTACAGAGAAGCTGTGCTTAATGGGTGCACAACATCCTGCTATGTAGTGTGAAGCAGGCAGCACAGTCTGCAGAGGGAACAGAGCAGCAGCCCAGAACTTTGAGAAGTGCGAGCAGGCATTGCTCTCGAAAGTAAAACTGATGCCACCAGCCCTACCCTGTCCAACATTTTCTATGACTTTGTAAGAAGTAGCGATGGGCTCGGGCGTGTTCGAATGGAGTCCGCCAGGAAGCCGACACTGCACACCACCAATAATAGTCAGCGTGTCCATGTGCAGCTGCCGGTCAGGAAATGCCTTACTGCCTATGATTGGTGGTGTGCAGTGACAGCTTCCTGGCAGGCCTGATCCGAACACACTCGAGCCCATCACTGGTAAGAAGCCACGAGCCCACGGCCCATCAGGCGGGAGGCTGTGGGCCCAACAGCATGCTGGGGCTAGTGGTTGTAACCACTGGCCTAGGCTACCTGTTCATTCAGTGGCTAAACGAATATTAAACTGAAACTTAACCTTTTATGGCTTTATGTGTACTATAACTATAAACGGTTGTGGAATATATATTTAAAACACTATACATTCATTTAAATATATATATTTACATCTATTAGACATGTGCAATTCGTTTTTTTTCGTTTTTCGTTTTTTTTTCGTTCATTCGTTTTCGTACGAATGAACGAATCGTTCGAATCGAACGAATCCGAATAACGAAACGTTCGAATCGTACGAATCCGATTAACGAATCATTCGAATCGAACCAATCCGAAAAACAACGAAAATCCGAAAAAAACTAATTAGAAACAACGAATGTACGAATGAAAAAAATCCGAAAACAGGAACAACGAAAATGAACGAAAAAATTCCTACATTCATAACTTATTTTTTTTTAATCGTAATTTTCCATGTCTCTTACAATGGCGTTGCTTAACGTGCTTCAAATGGATTGAACGAAAAAATTCGTACATTCGTAACTTTTTTTGTTCGATTCGTAACTTTTTTTTCGATTCGTAACTTTTTTTTTTCGATTCGTAAATTATTGAAATGTAATAATAGCATACACATTACATAAAATTATGAATTATGCTTCGATTACGAATCTACGAATGTTACGAATGTACGAATAAATACGAATGCGTCCGAATTTCGAATAAACGAAAATTAAACTAAACTAAACTAAACTAAACGAAAAAATAACTCTTACGAATGTACGAATCGTTACGAATACGAACACCAACAACTTACGAATGTACGAATCGTTACGAATACGAACACCGACGACTTACGAATTTACGAATCGTTACGAATCAACGGAAACGAAAAAAACGAAACGAAAAAAAACTAATTTTTTTCGTAAACGAAAAAAACAAAACGAAAATAAACAAATCTTTTTGTTGTGCACTTGTCTAACATCTATTCATCTCACAGTACTGTATTTAAAAGAATACTGGACCTGTTCCAAGTGAGTTAAAGTAGAAACTCTTACCTGGATGACATTTAGTTTGCTATAGTAATTTTTTTTTATTTAATTTTTTTTAGAAAAATACTGTTTGCTTCTTTTTACCTTTTTATTGCCCACTTATAGGGGTTGATTTACTAAAGTGCAGTTGCTTCAGAGCTTAGTAAATAAGCAGATGCATTGCTGACTAACCTCATCAAATAATGTGCAAGCAAAAATTCTGTTTTTGTTATTTTCCTTGCCTGTGATTGGGTATTATTTGCAAAGTAAAGATTTAGCTAATTTACTCAGCCCCAGAGCAGCTGCACTTGCAGAGTGCACAGTCTATCAGCCTTTAGTAAATCAACCCCATAGTCTACACTAGGAGTGCATGTGACAGGGTGACAATGCGGGAGCACTGCTGGGAGACAGGTGTTGTCACTAGAGGTGTTGAATTTAATTGCAGCATCACAGCATCGATGCATCGCAATTCAGCCGTCCACGATTCGGCATCGATGCTACAACCGGCATAATCGATTTTCGGATTACAACATCCGTGCGCTGTGCTGTGCCCTGCCTCTCCAAACAGAGCTGAAAGCAGACGAAAGGCACTGTGCCCTGCCTCTCCGAACAGAGCCGAAAAGAACCATGGGCATTAGCCGTGCCCTCTTTTCCCTCCTCCTGCTGACATCATTGCCAGCCCCCCAGCATCGCCGTGTGTTGAGCTGGCTGCTACAGGAGAGGAGACACATTGAGCCAGTGCCCCCGACTGTATCATGTCTGCAGTCTCTGATCATCGCTTTTACCATATCTGCAGTCTCTGACCATCTCTTGTATCATGTCTGCAGTCTCTGATCATCTACTGTATCATGTCTGTTGTCTCTGACCATCTCTTGTACCATATCTGCAGTCTCTGGCCATCTCTTGTACCATGTCTGCAGTCTCTGACCATGTCCTGTAGTATGTCTGCAGTCTCTGACCATCTCTTGTATCATGTCTGCAGTCTCTGACCATCTCTTGTATCATGTCTGCAGTCTCTGATCATCTCTTGTATCATGTCTGCAGTTTCTGACCATCTCTTGTACCATGTGTGCAGTCCCTGACCATCTCCTGTAGTATGTCTGCAGTCTCTGACCATCTCCTCTAGTATTTTGGAGGGAGCCTGGAGCTCCTCTTTAAGTTGTCTGCTGTGTTTAGACTTTACTACATGCAGAGAGTGTTTTCCTTTTTTTTAAGAACAGATACAATTTAGTTCTTCTGACTGCTTGAATTTTTTTGATTAAATGGGCAGTAATATTGATGCATCGTGATGTATTTCGGAATCAAATTGAATCATTGACAAGATAATCTAATCGAAACGTGAGACCAGTGAAGATGTGCACCTCTAGTTGTCACCCTATAACAGGAAGTGCCTTCAAAATGACTTAATGGCAGGATTACCAGTTACTATTTTAATGAATACTGCAAATCGAAAAAGACTAAGCATCAATTAATTTATTTAAATTAAATTAATGTATTGAAGATTATATGATAAATGTTGGGATTGGATTTACATGCACTTTAAAGTGGTTGTAAAGGCAGCAGGTTTTTTGCCTTCATGCATTCTATACATTCTATGCAATTTTGATTTCAGGGAATGCCTGTCTATGGACCTCAACTCGCATTAAAGTCGGACCAAAGTAGTACAGGGACTACTTTGAAGTCGCACAGATATGAATGGTACTTATTGGAAATCATGGGGTACGACTTGTCATGTGACTTTGCAGTCCCAAGTTGCAGGACAAGTCGCACAAGTGGGGCCTAAATTAGGAATAAATGTTTACAATTAAGACAAAAATCCACATACCTATTGGTATGTTTTGAACTGTGGAAGAAAACTTACAAAAGGCAGGGGAACATATCCTATAGAGTTAGTCAGAAGCTTTTTATTACTAGACAGAAGTAATCACAGGGCCGCAATGCATGTGTACTTATTATACTATATAATTAAACTATCTTATAACAATAATTTTTTAGTACTAATCACAGGGCAGCAATGCATGTATACAAATTCTACTACATAATAATAAAAACACATAATAATATTTTAACCGCTGTAAAGTACATTAACCGCTTCAGCCCCGGAAGATTTTACCCCCTTCCTGACCAGACCACTTTTTGAGATTCGGCACTGCGTTGCTTTAACTGACAATTGCACGGTCATGCGACGTTGCACCCAAACAAAATTGACGTCCTTTTTTTACCACAAATAGAGCTTTCTTTTGGTGGTATTTGATCACCTCTGCGGTTTTTATTTTTTGTGCTATAAACAAAAAAAGAGCAACAATTTAGAAAAAAATGCAATAGTTTTTACTTTTTGCTATAATAAATATCCACCAAAAATATATAAAAAAAAACATTTTTTTTCCTCAGTTTAGGCCGATATGTATTCTTCTACATATTTTTGGTAAAAAAAATAGCAATAAGCATATATTGATTGGCTTGCGCAAAAGTTATAGCATCTACAAAATAGGGGAACTGTGTAGGGGAGATGACAGATCACTGTTCATACTCTGTATGAACACACGATCAGTCCCTTCTCCCCTCAGAGAACCGGGATCTTTACACACACTGATCCCGGTTCTCCATGTGTCAGCAGCAATCGTGGGAGACCGTCAGAGATCGTGACCGCCGGGCACTCGCATCGGCTCTGGGGGTGAGCAGCGGGCGGGCGCCCCTAGTGGCCACAGGGCAAAGCGCATAACATAACGTTGTTTCACCCAGCCGTGCCATTCTGCCGCAGTACAACTGCGGCGGCTGGTCGGCAAGTGGTTAAATTACATGGCTAATGCCATCTATTGTCTGCTAGCATTTAATCTAACAATGCAAAAGGAAAAAAAAAGCGTATACTGCAGCTTACCAGTCCAGGCTTTTTTTCCCGTTTAAGTTCACACTTCCTGTCCTTGGGTGACAACACCTACTCACTGCACTGTATCATTGGCGGAGCAGTATTGTCACCCAAGGCTGCTCATCTGATTTGGACTACAAACACCTCCACATTTCAATATCTCCATTACTGGGGTAGGGGGTTTAAACATTGCTGTGAAAAATGATAATATTGTTTGAGATTTTAGTTTAATGCACAAGAAATGTACTAAAACACTGGGTTTCTGGCAGGATAGATGAGTATTTTTTTCTGTATGTGCAAGAAATGTACTTAGCCTGAGACAAAGGAGAAAACAAATGATTGATTTAAGACTCAGGTAAGTATGGGGGTGGGGGTAAGAGGGTGATCCTAATACTGGGACATTTTTAACTTGATGCAGGGAATGTATTAATCCCTTCATGATGGAAGGTTAACATAAATGTTAATGCCTGAACATAATTTCGCAACTTTGATGTATGTTAGTAAAACTGTACATATCATTGCAACTACTTTGTGTATCCATGTGGATTATACCTTTTTTTTTTTTTTCAGGAAAAATCGGTCTTTCTTTTGGTGGTAAATTGTAATGGATATCTCCTGATTTATTTTTTTCTATCGTCAATGGAAAACTGTCGCAAAATAGTAAAAAAAAATCTTTTTTTTTTGTTTTTTGTTTTTTTAGCTGTACATTTCTTGCTATTACCATAACTTACCACCAAAGAACAACCCCAAAAACATTCTTCTGCTCCTGAATATTGCAATGATATCTTATATGTGTACGTTATTTGTTGTTTGTACTTGTAGTAGGTCCCAGAACTAATAGTGCACATTTTGCTTTTTTTTTAATCTTACCTAAAACACACTGACACTAATTGAAAAATGCATTAAAAAAAAAAATCTAAAAAAATCTACCCAATACATACTGACCCTGACCTTTAATCCTGCTGTTGACCTTTGATCCTCACCTTGATCCTAACACTAACCTTGTCACTGACCTAGATCAAACCTTGATCTAGCTACAGTATCTCACAAAAGTAAGTACACCCCTCACATTTTTGTAAATATTTTATTATATCTTTTCATGCGACAACACTGGATAAATTACACTTTGCTACAATGTAAAGTAGTGAGTGTACAGCTTGTATAACAGTGTAAGTTTTCTGTCCCCCTCAAAATAACAACACACAGCCATTAATGTCTAAATTAAACAAAACAAAAGTAAGTACACCCCCTAAGTGAAAATGTACAAATTGGGCCCAAAGTGTCAATATTTTGTGTGGTCACCATTATTTTCCAGCACTGCCTTAACCCTCTTCGACATGGAATTCACCAGAGCTTCACAGGTTGCTGCTGGAGTCCTCTTCCACTCCTCCATGATGACATCACGGAGCTGGTGGATGTTCGATAACCTGCGCTCCTCCACCTTCCGTTTGAGGATGCCTCACAGATGCTCAATAGGTTTTATGTCTGTAGACATGCTTGGCCAGTCCATCACTTTTTTCCTCAACTTCTTTAGCTTGGCAGTGGTTGACTTGGAGGTGTGTTTGGGGTCGTTATGTTTGAATACTGCCCTGCGGCCCAGTCTCCAAAGGGAGGGGATCATGCTCTGCTTCAGTATGTCACAGTACATGTTGGCATTCATGGTTCCCTCAATGAACTGTAGCTCCTCAGTGCCGGCAGCACTCATGCAGCCCAAGACCATGACACTTCCATCACCATGCTTGACTGTAGGCAAGACAAACTTGTCTTTGTACTCCTCACCTGGTTGCCACCAAACACGCTTGACACCATCTGAACCAAATAAGTTTATCTTGATCTCATCAGACCACAGGACATGGTTCCAGTAATGTCCTTAGTCTGCTTGTCTTCAGCAAACTGTTTGCAGGCTTTCTTGTGCATCATCTTTAGAAGAGGCTTCCTTCTGGGATGACAGGTATACAGACCAATTTGATGCAGTGTGCGGCCTATGGTCTGAGCACTGACAGGCTGACCGCCCCACACCTTCAACCTCTGCAGCAATACTGGCAGCAAACAGGTGGTCATGCAAGCGGGTATCAAAAAGGTTAACACGGACCATAAACTTCTCTCACGTCTCCTTGGATCTCAGCAAGGACGCCAGGTCATGGGTAGAAAGAAAAGATCTAAGTGCTCACCGCTTAAGTATAAGATTTAATTTTTGTGTTCAAACACAAACTACTCACAAGAATTTTGATCGATCAAAAAATGAATCGATTAATCGAGGAATTAATCTTTAATTTCCACAGCCCTAGTATATATATATATATATATCTTTTTTTTTACACTTTTGTTTGTTGACAGTTTTTTCCCCTGCAAGGAAAGACAAAATGGGGTTGATTTACTAAAACTGGAGCGTGCAAAATCTGATGCAGATGTGCATGGTACCCCTACTGAAGAAGTCAATGCTTTAACGATACGTGTCTAGGGGACAGAGCCTGCATATTGACATTACATCGCTGCTATCTTGAGATCTATTGTGTCTGAAATGTGTTTTCAGCTTGCATGGCTTACAGTGTCGTCTTTGTGAGTTGTATACCTTACCCTTTTTTTATATATAATTAAAAATTTTAAACAGAGAGCACTAGATTCTGCCTTCCTTTGCATATCCATCATATTTGGTGAGATGATCAGGGTTTTTATCCCATGGGAACAGGCAAATTGGAGGAGGAAAGTGATTACCAGCACCACGCCAGCCTTCTCTACTAAAATAAGTGTGGGTGTCCTTCGCGCTGTTTTAATGAACTAGAAACTATATTGATAGAATAGATGAGTGAGTGAATGCAAAAAATTTTTTTAAATAAATGAGTGTGAACACTAATGCTATATGTGGAAAAAGTTCCTAAACCAAGCTGCAAAATCTAAGAGTAAACACAAACCCGTACAAAAAAATGAGAAATGGTGATTTTGCGCTAAAGAGCATCAAGCAATATAAATGTGTATGTGAACCAGTCTATAGCCAAATATGTGTAATAAATAATCACTAAAGGCTCAAAAAACGTGGTAATAAAACACATAAAATAAATCAATGAAAAAATATCATATAATGGACGTGACAATATTAATCACATAAAACTATGATTAAAAAAGTGCATCAAGTGCTAAAGATAAAAATAGTGGATACAACCAATACAATCCAAAATATCTACATCAGTGAAAATATTAAAATACTGAAAACATGGACCATGAAAACCACAGTATAATAAAAATAAATAAATATAAATATGAATGAATAAAAATATATTAATAATTGATTTAAATAATGATGTAAAATCGAGTCCACCAGAGGATAAATATCTGAAGAAAACACGATGGTGATGACCCCCCTTAGAATGACACTCTCAAAGTCTCTAATATCCTTAGAAATAGTAATTCAGACTATCTTCAAACAGTGGGGGGTGTTGGGTGGTGAGGACCTGATCCTAAATGGTGCTCACTAGCCTCTCACCTCTCAAACGATCAAAATGCACATCAAAGCCAGTATAGATGATCAGCTGCAATTCCGGATCCCTCCTTAGATGTCTCCCAATAGAGTAATCAATCCGTTCCACAAAATGGGGGGGGGGTTCCACTTCCTCAAAGTCGTGGACACAGGGATAGCCCTCCCCTCGTCCAATCCCTGGTTGGACGTAGGATACCGGAAGTGCTGTCAGACGGACACCATAATCGTTTCTCTCTGGCTGTTTGTACTCAATTTTAATGTAAGCGCCTATTTTTTGGAATAAAATGTTGTAATTTTTTGGCATACTTCACGATTGGGTCCCCCTCTTTTCTCTTTTTATCTCTGCCCTCACCCATACTGATATTTGGGAGTGAGTCATTGCTGCAGGGACCGCAGTTATCACTGCACACCTACGAGGGGAGGGCTATCCCTGTGTCCACGACTTTGAGGAAGTGGAACCCCCCCCCCCATTTTGTGGAACGGATTGATTACTCTATTGGGAGACATCTAAGGAGGGATCCGGAATTGCAGCTGATCATCTATACTGGCTTTGATGTGCATTTTGATCATTTGAGAGGTGAGAGGCTAGTGAGCACCATTTAGGATCAGGTCCTCACCACCCAACACCCCCCACTGTTTGAAGATAGTCTGAATTACTATTTCTAAGGATATTAGAGACTTTGAGAGTGTCATTCTAAGGGGGGTCATCACCATCGTGTTTTCTTCAGATATTTATCCTCTGGTGGACTCGATTTTACATCATTATTTAAATCAATTATTAATATATTTTTATTCATTCATATTTATATTTATTTATTTTTATTATACTGTGGTTTTCATGGTCCATGTTTTCAGTATTTTAATATTTTCACTGATGTAGATATTTTGGATTGTATTGGTTTTATCCACTATTTTTATCTTTAGCACTTGATGCACTTTTTTAATCATAGTTTTATGTGATTAATATTGTCACGTCCATTATATGATATTTTTTCATTGATTTATTTTATGTGTTTTATTACCACGTTTTTTGAGCCTTTAGTGATTATTTATTACACATATTTGGCTATAGACTGGTTCACATACACATTTATATTGCTTGATGCACTTTAGCGCAAAATCACCATTTCTCCGCCTTCTCTACTATCCCCAGAGGGGAACACTGCTGATTTGACTCAGATGTGAGGTAAGCAGCCTGTGAGACTGGTGTAGGAGAGCACAAGCACTTTGGATTTTAGCACCGTTGATATATTGATTTTTTTAATTCACTTCAATCAGTCACAGATTTAATATATGAAGGTTATATATGAACTTTCAGCAATATGTTTGATTACCATTTTTTAGTTACACTTGTACAATTATTAACAGTGGCGGCCCATCCATATCGGGCCTCACAAAAAAAAAGCTACTTCTTGCTTGATGGAAACCTTCCAGCTCTGCAGTCCCCGAACCTCCATCATCTTCCGACGAAGATCCATCGCTTTCCAGCTCTGGAATCTCTGCACTTCCAGGCCTTCCAGCCCTGGGCCTTAACGTCACATTTTTCTGCCTTTGTGGATTAATGTTTGTCCCATCTCCAACTCCCCAGGGAATATGTGACTCCAGTGTATATGTATGGCCCCTGACCAAGCAAATTAACGATTGGACAAGGCCCCATACACACTGCCTGTCCTTCAGGGCCTGACCCGCCTCCTTTCCAGATACTTCTCTGGAGAAGAAAGGGAGTGTTTTCCAGGGTGATGAGCAGGTGGTCACACCCCCCTCCAACCTATAACTCCACCCTAATCCAAACAAACCTCCAGACCTGTACAAAATACAGTAAGGCACTGGCAATTTAACCTGACTTTAAACTGATAGCACCCACCTAAAGTGGTGGGCGCTACATACATATCAGTGCATCCTCATCAGTGCCAACTCATCAGTGCCGCTTCATCAGTGCCGCCTCATCAGTGCCGCCTCATCAGTGCCCATGAGTGAAGGAGAAAACTAAATTTTATAACCGAAACGAAGAAAAACCTTTTTTTTTTCAAATGTTGTTCCTTTTTTAGTTTGTTTAGCAAAAAAATAAAACCGCAGAGGTGATCACCACCAAAAGAA
This sequence comes from Lithobates sylvaticus, assembly GCA_028564925.1. NCBI lineage: Eukaryota > Metazoa > Chordata > Amphibia > Anura > Ranidae > Lithobates > Lithobates sylvaticus. Next base: position 150,012,315 of record CM053037.1, read on the forward strand.
GGCTCTATTTGTGGCAACAAAATAAAAAAAAAATTGTTTGGATACAATGTAGCATGACCACGCAACTGTCATTCAAAAATTGTCCTGGGCGGGAAGGGGCGAAAGTTTCTGGTATTGAAGTGGTTAAGGTAAAAAATGTCCTGGCTTTAGAAACATTTTAAGAAATTGAGGAAAGCCTTACTATGTCCTTTCCCAAACTGATTGCAAAGAAGGAGGATCTTCATTCACCTCCTCCCAAACTCTCATTGTTGTAATAATAAAAAGAGCAGTCTCTGAATCCCTTTATTTGTAGGGATTTTTTTAAGCTATCCAACTAAAAACTAGTCACACAAGGAAGAAATTAAATTTCTAGGGGGTTTCTGTTTATGAAATGCATAGAAAAAACACCCTTTAATTGCCATTGTTGCAAGGAATTGACACTAAAATCAATGTCAGTTAAAATCAAAATATTAATTTTAATAGAATTAAATGAATGTGGTTGTAAAGGTAAAGAACAAATTACAGCCAGCTCTTCTGTTCTTTTAATCTATCCTACACTGTGTAATTGCTTTTTAAAAAGGATGCCCGTAAATACCCTTTCGGTTCGTCGGTTCGTTTAAGTGATCTAGTGGGCACGCGCACGCCCGCTGCACGCCACGGGAGCACACTTGCAGGTCCGGCGTACTCGATGTCCGCTGGTGACACGTGATCACGGTGTACAGAGGCAGAACGGGGATCTGCCAGTGTAAACAAGGCGGATCCCCGTTCTGCCAGATGACATGTCAGAAAAAATATGTTCCCAGTGATCGGGAACAGCGATCTCTGTCATGTCCCTGGCAGCCCATCCCCCCTACAGTTAGAACACGCTGAGGGAACACAGTTAACATCTTGATTGCCCCCTAGTGTTAACCCCTTCCCTGCCAGTGGCATTTATACATTGATCAGTGCATTTTTATAGCACTGATTAATGTAATAATGTCACTGGTCCCCAAAAAGTGTAATTTGGGGTCAGATTTGTCGCCGCAATTTCGCAGTCCTGCAAAAAATTGATGATTGCCACCATTACCAGTAAAAACAATTAAAAATAAATAAAAGTCTCTAAATCTATCCCATAGTTTGTAGAGGCAATATCTTCTGTGCAAACCAATCAATATATGTCTATTGCGATTTTTTTTTACCAAAAATATTTAGAAGAATATATATTGGCCTAAACTGATGACTACATTTGTTATATATATATATATATATATATATATATATATAATAGCAGAAAGTAAATAAATTGTCCCTCTTTTTGTGTTTATAGTGCAAAAAATAAAAACCAGAGGTGATCAAATACCACCAAAAGAAAGCTCTATTTGTGGGAAAAAAAGGATGGCAATTTTGTTTGGATACAGTGTCGCACGACCACGCAATTGTCAGCTAAAACGACACTGTGCCGAATCGCTAAATGGCCTGGTCAGGAATTGGGTAAATCCTTCCGGTCCTTATGTGGTAAATGACTGTCTGTTTAACTGTGACTAAAAAAGTGACATTTGATTAGGTTCTATAGGCCACAATGCAGTGGGATGCGTTGGATTGCACAGCACCATTCTGTATTCAAAAAAGAAAGGGCTGCATGCAGTACTTTTTTTCAGTTCATCCACCATAACACTGCAGGGTGAATTGTCCCTATAGGGAACAAGGATTTTTGCTTTGTCTTGCTTTGCGACTGCGATGGGCAAGATTGCCTAGCACAGTCCCATAGCACCCGGCATGAATGAGGGTCATACATATGGTTTAGCACATAGTGTTCCACACCAAGGCTATAGCAAAATCTTGCAGGTCTTGCCTCTCTGCAAGTCATCATTATAAATAAAACATGTAATTATATAGTCTATAATGCCCTTAAGTTAACCAATCACCTATTCTAGGAACCTATTCATAGAATGTTTGTGATTATATTAAACTTTGTATGTTGTTTGGCTCATTTGTTTTGTCCAAACCCAGACAGGAAGAAAAATGAATACTCTCCCTAATTGACTTCAAATTAGTGAATTTAACTTTTGTATGATGCACCCTGGTAATTAAAGGCTCATTAGTGCACTTTTTTACGATGTCGTCATGTGTGTCTAATTATGTCATAACACTTATCCGTATTCAACAGAACTGGCAGGTTAGCCGTTTTCATGACTACTCCTGGAAGTGGTCTAGTTTTTGACTTAGCAGAAATTATGGGGGGAATTCAATAAAGCTGCTGTGCAACTTTTCTGGTATTAATCCCTTTTGATAATGTATTCATGAAGCATTTGTGACACTTTTGGTTCTGACAGAGACTTGTGCACCAAATTCAGGTTGCTCTAAAATGCACCACTTTACATTGTATAGCATTGAATGCGCCAAATATAAAAGTGGTGCTAATTAAGACTATCTCTCGTTTGGTGTACAGAGAGAAAAACTGGCTCAGACAGACTTTGCGAAATTATCTCGCATGCATTCTAAACGTGGCGCAGCATGAGCCAAATTCAAGTACAATTTTTGGACAGGTATATGATTTTTGTGCATTCTTCACCACTTTTAGAAAGCTTTAGAGACACATTTGCAAAATCGGCCTGTACCAGTCTATATGAATTCAAGGGGATGTCTTTTTGTACCAGTTATGAGATTTTGATAAAGTGATTGCAGACTTGGAAAATGAACAAAGCACATCCCACTGTAGTATATACTAACCTAAATCTAAAAAACTAAGTCTGCGTCCTCTGATTTTTCCTCTCTCTGCTATCTGCATGACTCACTCTTAATAGACTAAAGTAATAGTAAAGGCTCTATTTTTTATTCTATTTCACACAAATAGAGCTTTCTTTTGGTGGTATTTAATCACCACTGGGGTTTTCATTTTTTGCTAAACAAACAAAAAAAGACGTAAAAAAAAATCATGCTTCATAGTTTGTTATAACATTTTGCAAACAGGTAATTTTTCTCCTTCATTGGTATGCACTGATGAGGCGGCACTGATAGGCTGCACTGGTGGGCACTAATAGTCACAGATAAGGTGGTAATCATGGGGACAGATAAGGCGGTACTGATGGGCACAGATAAGGCGGCACTGATGGCCACTGATAAGTTGGCACTGATGGGTGGCACTGATAGGTGGCCCTGATGAGCACTGATAGGTGTTACTGATAGGTATCACTGATAGATTGCACTGATCGGCACTGATAGGTGGCACTGATAGGTGACACTGATGGGCAGCACTGTTGATGAGGCACTGATTGGTGACATTGATAGGTGGCACTGTGGGCACTGATGGGTGGCACTGTGGGCACTGGTAGGTGGCACTGGTGGGCACTGGTAGGTGGCACTGGCAGGTGGCACAGGTGGGCACAGATGAGCTTGTGGCTGCTCTCCTTGATCGGGACCGATGTCCCTCGGACAGCCGCCGGTGACCGGTGTTTTTTTTTCTCCTCGCGCTATCAGCAAGGGGAGGACGTCTATTGACGCCCTCCCGGCAAAGTAGGTCTGCGCTGTAGCCGTCAGTCGGCTATAGCACGGATCTGAAGCAGGTAAAGTTTATCTAAACCCAGTAATATGAAAATAGTTCATCCGCCCGCCCCCCCCCCCCCCACAGCTTATAAATCTTCTTTTTACATAAAAAATTTGCCACTATATACCCTTTTGGATGATCTGTTCACCACAGTTACATCCTAAACTGCACAGTTTCTTTGGTGCTGAGAGTTCAGGAAGGAGGAGATTTTCACTATTGCCTGTATACAAGCCCACATGTGTGATGTCAATATCATGTGACCTGGCTAGTTCTGAGAACAAGAAACTTTTCTTTCCAGCATAAAAGACACAACTGAGCATGTGCAGGTTGGCTATTGCCTGTGTGTTAGCTGGCTTTCCCCAGATAGACAGTGCAGGAGGGGGAGGATCTATGCATACAGGACAAAACAGCCTTTTTACACAATTCAGAGGATTAACCCCTTAAGTTCCACAGTGAGTATAACATGCATGCTATTCTGCATATAAAGACTGTTTTTACAATTGTGGGTTTAGTAACACTTTAAGGTATAACTAAAGGCAAAACTTTATTTTTTTCGTTTTGGACAGAGGGTTCAGAACATCTGTTAGTTTTAATTGTTGTCTGTGCCCCCTTTAGGGAAAATGTCCCTCTCTATTTGTCTAGTTTACAATTATCATTAAACGTGAACGTAAAAGAAAATTACAAATTTTGGGTTGTCTCCAGAATAGTAATAAAGGGGAAATCTTCCAATGGGGACACTAGTTCTGGAGACCTGTGAATTCCCAAGGAATTTTCTTAATTTGCAGGGATTTCCTCACACTTACTATTTGGCTATGGGACAGAACGTTAAGGGAAACCTCCGCAATGGGACCCAGATGCCAAAAAAATCTGACAGGGATTATAACCCTCCCTTGCTCTATTCACAGAGAAAAAAAAAGTTTTGCCTATAGTTCTAAAGGATCACCTTTCGTAGCATGTAAGATGTTACAAACAGACCAGCTCCTGCACCCCGCGCTCCCTGATCTAACAACTAGCGGGGAGCTTCCCCCCTTCCAGCTAGCTGTTACAATTTATAAAAAACACACCCGGCCGTGTCACTCATTCACAGTGTCCTGTGAATTGAAAACTGCAAGGTCCAGCAGCCTTTGCAGCTGTCGGCTTGTAGTTTTTAATAAACTTAGTCCATTGAGTCCACCTGTCAGAATGTATTGGCTTCCTCGTACGAGGTTTGAGGAAGACGATACACTGACAGATCTGCAGGAGACCTGCAGTGCTTTATAAGCTCCTGCAACAAAGAACAATAAATGCACATTCTTTTACCTGCACAAAATGTGCATTTTTTTTTTTTTTTTTTTCTAAAGGGAACTTATCCTTTAACTACATCACATTGCTCATATTCCCCATGTTGCCTGTATATTATTCTGAATAATAAGAACACATCTCCTAACAAAAAACTTTTTTATAGTATAATTGCAATATTATTGGAGAGAGATGAGCAATTGACTCTACGTGTTTTAATATTTCCAATTCTTCAGGAATAATGGTGTCCAAGCAATAAACATGATAAAACCTATCCATATGCAATCATGTGTATATCAGTGTTTGTAAGGCAGGAACATTTTGTGACTGTTCAAATAAATGTTATCTACTTTTATTATAATGTATGTACTTTTTCTTTGGTACCTTGAAAGTCCCTTACTCTTTCTCTCCTATATATTACATGTAAACCTAATCACTAAAATCTCATAAAAGCTTTGAGATGTGAATGTAATTTCAAAAGTAATTTTCAATATTGTTAAATCTGCAGATTTCATTAAATAAGAACGGGTGGTCCTGCAATCATGGTCCTTGTGCATTCACTTTCTGCTAAAGGGTGACAACATTCAAGAGGCCATTTCCACACACATTACACAGGCATGGTCCAATGTTGTCAGCATCAGGAAACTTGCGAAACTCGAGAAATACAATGCAGCCATCACTGAAATGCATGGCGATATAAATGGGGTGCAAAGAGGCTCAACAGCACAGAAACTCCTGCACCTTTTTGGGTGTTGAGCTTCAAGTGTTTTTTTTTTACTGCATATTTGGCATGCAATTAACAATGAATGGCACTTCAAGCGCAATGCACATTTTTGGTGCGTTCTGGGAATGCATGTGAAAACATACGGTTGCGCACATCTCCTTATCCAAAATTTGTACCTACAAATACTCTTTTGGCTGAATTTGCAAATTACCAAAGGCACACTCCAAAATACTGTGGGAATACTTCACAGAATAGTGGAGGCAGTTAAAGCTCCAAAGGGGGGCAACTCCATATTAATGCCCATGATTTCGGAACGTCATGGTTAAGTGTCCACAAACTTGTGGCCATATTGTGTAATTCTGAAGCCTTTCACAGCATCTCACATTTTCTTTTACTGAATAATTCCCATACAAAAAAACAACTGTCTTTCAAACAGTTCCTTATTTTTAAATTTGGGTTTTAATCAACAGACCCCTAAATGTAAGGTTTGTGTTTTTACTCTTCACTCACATATCTTCAGTTGGCGGTGGTGATATAAACCACAGCCTGGCATATGCATAGAAAGAACCTTGCCTGTAAGCACCTCAGCTCTTATTTATCTTACAGCCACCCTCAACTAATGTGAAGTAGTATATACTCAAGTTGTAACCTAAAGCTATGCTGCACCCTCTTCTAGTTAAGCTAAATTTAGGTTTGGGCTTCACTGCAATCTGTGGAGCAGTGATCTACTGCTTTTGGCTGGTCAGCATTTCCTAAGCATTTTCTAAGCTGGGTGTTTGCTTCGAAAAGGCTTAGTGAGAAGTTGTCATCCTGTTATTTGCTCTTGTTTAGAGTTTCCTGATCTCTGAACCCCTCTCCTCTTTCAAGTTACTCAGCAATAAATTCTAAAAAGACATCCCCTAGACTAAGCCCGTATTGTCAATGTGCATGGAACTGTGCTTGTGACTGGCAGCCTCTGGAGTAGTAAGGGAGACCTGGGCATATTCTCAACTGCCCCTTTGGGGGTGAGCACTACAGCTATGTTAATAGTATTGCTGGGGTGGATAAGTAAAGAGCAAATGAAGATCAGGAATGTGTGCAAATATTCTGTTCCATAAACATTCAATGCTGGGCGGTTTGGTCTTATGGTTTCTACTGTACCAATATGATCTCTAATGCCCTTTTCAGCAGACTTCATGATGTTAATTTACTAAAGGGAAAAAAGACTGTGCACTTTGCAAAGTGCAGTTGCAACTGCACAGAGTTACAACCCTCTCAAGACTTATCTCCTTCAAGTGGTTTCCCAGCGATCACCACTCAAGTTCTGCAAACCCTGCTGGTGATTCATGCTTCTTTGTGCCCTATACCTTCTGTACCACATCTAGGGTTATAGTGCGCTTACCTGCAAGGGGAGCCGCTCTCAGCATCTCGGCCTCGGAAAGGTACCTGACAGTACAATCCTGCCATGTCAGAGGCCGACAGAGCTGGTTTCCCACGCGAAGCCCTGTGCCAGCAGATCTCCAGCACCTGACAGTGTCTCCTGTTCCTGCAGAATCAGGTCCATCATCTTCCAGTGGGGCTTTAGCCTCCTCTTCACAGGATCGGGCAAGTACAACATGGGCCCATAACCTTCTGGAACAAAAGAGTCCCATAGTGAACTCTGTGGATACCCTCTTCGAATCAATAGTGCAACTCTACGATGATCCACAATGCACAGTAACCGCTGAAACTATTCTGCACACTCTGTCTCAAAGAAAACGCTCAGTAGAAGACTACACTGTTGAGTTTCGAAAATGGTCTTTCCTAAACTCTTAATGACAAGTTGGCACGAGTTGATACTCCTACTACTCTAGAAAACGTAATTCAGCTCACCATAAAACTGGATAGACGCCTGTAGGAATGGCGACCTGAAAGTTTTCAGACCTCACGACCTACCTGGATGTTACCCAAGATCCCACCAGCTCATTCTTCCTTATCGGCTCCCTCTTCTACTGCTGCCTCTAAAGGTGAACCCATGCAACTGGGTCTGGTCTGGTCCCCACTTACTCCTGATGAAAAGCAACTCTGGTGACAAGCTAATCTGTGTCTATACTGCGGAGCAGCTGGCCACTTCTTGCGCAATTGCCCAGCAAGTTGCACCAACAGCATTCTGTGAACTTTCACGTCGCTGGTCCTTCTCTGTCTTACTTTGTCCTCCCTGTCTCCCTACAGGTGACGGAAGAGGAGATCCGGCTTATGGCCATCGTTGATTCAGGGGCATGCAGTTGCTTCCTGGACTTGTCCCTGGCCCAAAGACTCTGCATTCCTCTTGAGGACAAGAAGCAAAGCCTTCAGATACACTTGGCCGATGGTTCCTTACCTTGCTCGGGACCTGTTACTCAAGAAACCAGACCCATCCTAACCATTACAGAGTTTATGCGCTTCATCATATGCTCACCCATGTTCCCCATTATTCTCAGACTTCTGTGGTTACAGGCCCATAACCCGCAAATAAACTGGAGAAAGAAAGGAATATCCTTCTCCTCTACCTACTGCTCACAGCATTGCTTTATTCCAGTCCCCAGTAACTCAGCCACCTGCCTGACTGTTCAGCCTATACCTGATAACCTTCAGAATGTTCCCCCAGCTTACCACGAATTCATGGACATTTTTGATTAAAAGAAAGCCGATAGACTACCACATCATCGGCCTTCTGACTGTCCCATAGAATTGTTGCCTGACTCTGAAATTCCCTTCGGCCGTATATTCCTGCTATCTGGAACTGAGCTGGAAGCCCTATGGTCCTACATCGACGAGAATCTCAAAAAGGGTTTCATCTGCCCTTCCTCTTCACCAGGTGGAGCAGGTATATATTTTTTGTCGAAAAAAAAAGATGGCACGTTAAGACCTTGTGTGGACTATAGAGAACTCAACAAGATTACCATTAAAATTATTTCAGGGATTCCGAACCGCCCGGATCTTCACCAAATTAGATTTACGAGGTGCCTATAATCTTGTTTGGATCCATGCAGGGGATGAGTGGAAGCCTTCAGATCTAAGTTTGTGCATGAGTACCGGGTGATGCCATTTGGATTATGCAATGCTCCTGCCACCTTCTCACACCTAGTAAACAATATGTTCTTGGAATTCCTTGACAACTTCGTAATCGTCTATGTGGACGACATCCTCATTTTCTCTGCCACATTGGAACTCCATCAGACCTATGTAAAAAAGGTGCTTACAATTCTCTGAGAGCATGGACTTTACGTTAACCTCCCTGGCGGTATGATTATTTCAGATTTTTGGTGCTGAAAGCGGTACCATTATTTTGCATGGAAATTTGGTGTTTTATATTGTAGGCCTGTAATTCTTAGGAATAACTCACTTAAAGCTGTCCAAACCAGTCTAGTAGACATTCCGGGTATAATAAAGTTTGAAAAACAAAATCATAAATTCTAATATAATAAATAACTTTAAATAATTATCCCAAATAATAATATAATAATAATAAAAATTATTCAATAATGTAATCAAATCAAAAACACAGAAATTTGCTCAGTTGCAGAATTTTCGCTGTTGTTACTTTTCAGTGTTTGATGACGGATCTCCCCACAAATCACTATCGCTCAATTCTGCGAGTGGTTCTAATTTATTATCGCTATTTTATAGCTGGTCTAAAACCACTTTTGATGTAAAGGGACAGTTTTGGTTGCGATCTAGTTTCCAGGAAGACAGTTTTTACAATATAAAACTGCATGCAGGGCATGGGACAAACCACTAGGGACAAAAGGGATGTGGAATAATGTCATACAGTAATGTAATCTGTAAGATTACAGTATACTGTATGTATAGTGTTGGTTTTCACTTTTTGAATTTGGCGCAGGGAACGGAGCCCGGCTCCGTGATGAATCAAGCTGAGGATGAGCCGCTCACACTGCGGGGAGACATCGCAGGATCCAGGGGACAAGGTAAGTAAGCACTTCCTGGATCCTGCGATGCAATCCCAAGGCTCGGGGGTACCGCTTTTGGTTCTGAAATTCCACCCTGAGCCAGACTCAGGAATACCGCCAGGGAGGTTAAGGCAGAAAAATGTGACTTGGAAAAAATAGTCATCCAGTTCCTAGGACTCATTATTTCCACTAAAGGAATTGCAATGGACCCACAAAAAGTAAAAGGAATTTTGGAATGGCCAACCCCCCTGCATAAGAATCCAACAATTCGTGGGCTTCGCCAATTTCTATCGAAGATTTGTGAAGGGGTTCTCATCAATCATTTCACCCATTACCCAGTTGACCAGTTCCAGTGGCCCCAAGAGGCACAAATAGCCTTCAATAAACTCAAGAAACTGTTCATTTCCGCTCTAATACTGCAGCACCCAGATCCAGCCTTACCCTATGTGTTGGAAGTGGATGCTTCAGAGACAGCTACAGGAGCAATCTTGTCCCAAGGTCTTAGACCCTTCTCCACCCTGTAGTCTTTGCCTCTCAGAAGTTGAGTCCACCAGAGAGGAATTACGATGTGGGTGATCGAGATCTACTAGCTATCAAATTTGCTCTAGCAGAGTGGAGGTACTTGCTGGAGGGAGCTGCCCATCCCAATATGATCTTCACAGATGATAAGAACCTGGAGTACAATACCATACCATCGATGGGCATTATTTTTCTCTAGGTTCAACTTCCATATCTCATGCCCACCAGGTTCCAAGAATGGAAAAGCAGATGCGCTCTCTCAAATGTTTCCAGATGCCCCAGAAACAACTGAACCCGGTACCATTCTGTCTGCACAAAATGTGTTACTTATTCAACCTGACCTAAAGACTGGCATTAGACAAGTGTCCAGCCAGAGTATGGAACCAGAGGTGTCTTCCTTGAAGAAGCAGAATGGGCTACTTTGGTTTCAGAATAAGATTTTTATTCCTCAGTAAGTAAGTAGGACTTTAAATCCTAAGGACCTTTCACGATCACAAACTTGTGGGACATTTTGGAGTGCAAAAGACCTCGGAACTTATGTAACGCTCTTTTTGGTGGCCAGGTTGGAGACAATACTGTAAGATTTATGTAAATTCATGTATTACTTGCCAACATAACAAGGGGCCCAACACCAAATCCTGGGGTTTATTAAGACCCTTACCCATTCCAGAACAGCCCTGGAGGAAAATCTCTATGGATTTCATCATAGACTTGCCCCCTTCTGAGAGGTTCACTACCATTCTAGTGATGGTAGACCACCTTTCAAAGATGGCACATTTTCTACCCATGGTTGGCACTCCCTCCGCTATTGACACAGCGAATATCTTCATCAAAAAAATTGTCAAGCTCCACGGGGTACCAGATAACATTGAAACCGATAGAGGAGTACAATTTACTCCCAGGTTCTGGAGAGACCTTTGCAAGTCTTTGGAAATTGAAGTCTGCCTTTCCTCAGCATACCATCCTCAAAGCAATGGCCAGACAGAAAGGATCAAACCTTGGAACAATACCTACTGTGTTTTTGCACCTGCTCTCAAGACTTCTCTTCTCTTCTGCCATGTGGGCTTCTCTTCTCCCATGTGCAGAGTTCGCTTAATAATTCCCTACATACTGCCACTAAACAATCACATTTTTGGGCCAATTACAGTTTCCTTCCCAATCCTATTGCTGAAGTATCAGTCCCTGCAGTGCAGGATCGAATAAATTTCATCCAGACTAACTTCCAACAAATCCGAGAAGCTACGCAAAAGGCCCAGAATAACTACAAGAAATACCATGACAGAGGAAGAAGGAGCAACCCCGCTTTCAAAGTAGGAGACAAGGTTTGGCTAGCCGCTATAAATCTTAAATTGTCATGCCCATCACAGAAATTAGGCCAGAAATTCTTCAGCCATTTCAAGGTCAAGAGAATGGTGAATCCGGTGGCTTTTGAATTGACACTACCTAGCTCCTACAAGGTGCACCCTGTTTTCCATGTGTGATTACTAAAACCAGCGGTTCCCAGTCCTTTTTCAGGAAGAGAGGAGTTGCCACTTCCCCCAGTCTTGATTGAGGGTGAAGCTGAGTTTGAAGTGGAGGCCATAATGGACTGTAGAAAGAGGGGGAGACAAGTTCAATATCTCATTAAATGGAAGGGATACCCTCCAGAAGATAATTCTTGGGAGCCCTCAATTAATGTACATGCCCCACGACTGATACAAGCCTTCCACAATAGATACCCAGAAACACTGGCTAGGTGGGGCATCCGAAGGCTGCCCCTTGGGGGGGGAGAAATGTCAGTAACCTAAATTGCCATTATCAGCATTTTCCCGCATGCATGTGCAGTAGAATGGGGCTTCAAAGCATGCTGGTGCACGACGGAATGGGACGGTGCGGCCACATGCGCGGTGGAGCATGCATAGCGTGAATTTAGGAATCCCTCTGCTGGCCTATAAAAGGCTGCTCATGTCCATGCTAAATTGCTGGATTGTCTTTCAGCTTCCCTGTGTTGCTGCATCTGAATCCTGTTACCAAGCGTTTTCCTGTTGTGACCCAGATTGACCCTGACCTGCTCTGATCTTTTTCCTGTACTTAGACCTCGGCTTGCTTTAAAGACTCTGCCTACCCTGCCTGCTCTCTGTGTATGTCCCTGGCTTGTATTAAGGACTTTCCCATTGATTCATCTGCCTGATTACCTGTGCATGACCCTGGCTTGCTTTAAGGACTGGTTATCTCCTTTCCAGGCTGATTACCTGTGCATGACCCCGGCTAGTATTACGGACTTGCTTCTACCTTACCTGCCTGATTACCTGTGCTTAATGCTGGCTCTCTCGACAGACTCTTCTACAGCAGCTATAAGCCTGATCATCCGGGTTAGAGCCTCTTCCTAAACCTGTCATAAGCACTATGCACAGAGTTACATCCCTCTCAGGACTTCTCTTTCAAGTGGTTTCCCAGTGAATATCACTCAAGTCCTGCAAACCCTGCTGATGACTCGTACTTCTTTGTGCCCTATACCCTCTGTACCACCTCCAGGGGTATAGTGCGCTTAGCTGCAAGGGTAGCCGCTCTCAGCATCTTGGCATCGGAAAGGTACGTGACACTGGTGCACCATTTTGTTCAGGTAAAACATAACCATGTAATCACTTGTAGTATTATTTATTTGTCCATTCCAGCAACATTGTTTTAAATAAACATTTGAGTATAGGTTCACCTAAAATCTACTCAGATGTACTCTAATTATAGTTGAATCCTTCATGTGCTGGAATGCATGTTTACCTCTAGTTGATAAAGGGAGCTTTGGGCTTCCAGCAGACTAGGATTTTAGCAGTCCACGGGTCCCTTTTTCCAATCTGAAATTCAAAAAGATATAACTAAAAAATTGTATAACACCTGAAAAGTGAATACTCATATAAAGGAACATGATCCACGGAAGTGAACCCATATTTGCCTGGAGGGACCATTAGTGGAATGTAATTACCTTCTCTGCTAGTCCTGGCACCCTGGTCTACTATCAGGCCATCCCTTATGGCACTCTTTTTTTAATAACTCTTATGTTGTCTAGTATTATAATTTACAATGATCATGTCTTTAAAATTATTTTTATAAATACTGCATGCCTGCCTTTCAAACTTAATATTTATAGTTAGATTTTATATTATTTTAATAAGTATTGTGTCATTTTAGGGTTCATGTTCATGTAATAAATCTGTCATCTTGACATTTATTACATTGTGGTTGCACAAATACAAAAGAGCACCAGCTCCAAAATAATTAATTTACAAGGCTATGAATATAAAGTAAGCCTCGTGTTTTATTAGCAGGTGTAGAAAATATAGTCACATTTACATAAATTAGATATTTACTTTCATCAGCTTCCTTACATTGTACTATCCATTTCATAGTCTTACAATATGTGGAAAGGGGGCACAAATGTAGGCTAGTTGACAATGAAAATAAACATATATTTAGCAAATTATTATTATGAAGATTGTCTATTTATTTTTTTGCTTAAAATGTTAAAAGTAAAACCCAGCCCAAACGTTTTAATTTTTACTTTTGGATAGTGTAAAGAATGATAAAATCCTTTGTCAGTCTTATTTAATTGCTGGTGGTTTCCAGCGAGGAGAATTGGTGTTACAATAGTGAATATACATTCGCTATTGTTACACAACTCGGTGGGCTTGGGGCGCAGTGCTCTGTGCCCAGTGCCCCCACCTTTTTTTGAGGCCGATTAGAGCCTCTGGCTCTAATCACGTGCTTCAAAAAAACCAACTCAATTGGAATCCATGCGTCCGGTGCCCTGCATGTAGTTGAAGGGGCCAGACGCATAGATGGGGGGGGCAGCACCCATGCACCCCTAATGGATGGGCCGCCACTGGTGGTTTCCATACTAAGCAAATCTCTTCTCAGTTCCTGGCACAAAATGTTAGGGGAATTACTCCAACATGGACACAACTACAATAAAAATATATATTTTTTTTATGAGTAAAGGTAGGCTGGAACTTCTTATCAGGCATTTATTGGTGGAAAGCACAGCGAAAGAACAAGAGCACCACTCCACAAATTTAGGGGTCAATAAGTATTTATTTATTAAGTCCAGAGATAACTAGCCAAAGATGTTTATTTTTTTTTAAATTCCCATACGGACTGCAGAGATTGACAAGCAGCACCACCTATCAAACTTGCCTATTGAAATCAATGGGGCCACATCACAACTGTGAGACAAATGTTTGGCTCACAGTTGTGGCGCTGTTCCACAATGATAAAATTCTGTTTGGCAATCTAAAAAAAATGTAAAGGAGAAAAAAAAATGCCCTCTGAAAAGGAATCCAATACAGAACGTATTACCTCTGGTCTGAGATAACAGTGGTGTAGTGGGTAGCACTCTCGCCTAGCAGTAAAAAGGGTTGCTGGTTAGAAACCCAACCACGAAACTACCTGCCTGGAGTTTGCATGTTCTCCCTGTGCCTGCATGCAGTGGTGGCTGGTGAAGTTTTCGAATGGGGGGGGGCGCCAGACCCCAACCTTCCTGTTTGGCCCCTCCCACTTGGCGAACATGGGTGTGGTTTCAGTGAAATGGTGGGTGTGGCTCTAAGGTGGTGTGGTTAGCATCTGAGATGAATGAGGGATAGAGGGAGAGAGGGATGGAGGGACAGCAGGCCCAGATCCTACACAACAATAGAAATATGTGTATTCTAGAAAGTTTAACAATCAACAGATAAAGATACTCCAAACACCTGGTGTTAGCACTTCAATCATCATCATGGTTGTTATGGTGTCAGGATGATTGAAGCGCATTATTTCTATTATTACATTGTAATATAAAATGAAATCATTCAACTCACCATAATGCAGAATCAGTGGGAGCCCTGAACGTGTCACTAGCCACGTCGCCTGCCACCAGATGCCATCAGGTGTCCCCATCGGAGTCCGTCCTTACATCAGGTGCCCCCAGCGGAGTCCCTCCTTACATACAGCCTGTGTCCCATGAAATGCAGCCTGTGTCCCATGAAATGCAGCCTGTGTCCCATCAAATGCAACCTGTGTCCCATCAAATGCAACCTGTGTCCCATCAAATGCAACCTGTGTCCCATCAAATGCAACCTGTGTCCCATCAAATGCAACCTGTGTTCCATCAAATGCAGCCTGTGTCCCATCAAATGCAGCCTGTGTCCCATCAAATGCAGCCTGTGTCACATAAAATGAAGCCTGTGTCACATAAAATGAAGCCTGTGTCACATAAAATGAAGCCTGTGTCACATAAAATGAAGAGAAATGGCACGCAATTTCTGAGACAAACCTCCATTATAGAGGCTAACTATCTAGGTCCTATTGAGGTGGTATATGGTACTGGCCAGACTGGCCACTTTTGTACCTGGTGCTACCTGCAAGTGCCTTAGAGGATGCGTTCAAGTAGGATCCACCTATCATATATGGTGGACATGCCCCAAGGTCAGGAGATTTTGGATTAGGGTGTATAATTTTATTTATACTCTTACCAGGATGAACCTGACGAAATCAGCAAACATACACTTCTGGGTGGCAGGATAGCGGAAGCCTCTAGATTCCAAAGACGACTTCCCACATTTATATTTATCTCAGCTAAAATAACTATAGCAAGGAATTGGAGATCCGCTGCCCTGCCATTCGATCAGCTCAAACACAAAATGTCGTGGCTTATGTTGAATGAAAGGTTAACAGCAATAGTACAAGATAAGGTGAAGTTATTTTACAGAATATGGGATCCATGGATTAAATATCTGACAAATGATCCCAGGACACTCACAAACTAGACCTACTCTTGAGAAATGGGCCTCTGGGCACGGAGCCACAGTTACCCCCCCCCCCCCCCCTTGACTTTTTCTGCCTTTCATCTGGCATTTTCCTTTTTCTCTACTTTGTTTTACCCCCCTTTTTTAATAATTCTTAATTATTAGGTCTCAATCTTGGTTCTATTTGTTGCATTATTGTTCTCATTCACCCTTGGAAGATCGTGGCCTACCTAGGCTATAGAGGGAGATACCTGCTCGATGGGATGACCCAGGCTCCCCCGATAGACAGATGGGGAGCTGGATCGTCCCAGCAGGTAGAGCATACGTTAGAGACTAAGATTGGAAACAAGCTTTGGGTCATAGAGGCTGTGGTATTATACAAAGTCTAAGATTTAGAGATGAGAAAGGCGTACATGCCACACTTAAAGTGGATGTAAACCCACTCTCATCCTTTCTAAACTACTGCAATATTGGTTATCTAGAAGGATATACATGCCTCCTGCATGTATACTTATCTGTCAAATGTCTCCCCTCTGTCTGCTATGAGACCCGAAAAACTGCAGATTTTGTGGGTGGGTGTGTTTTCCAGGGCTCAGTGGGTGGAGTCGTGATGTCAGTAGACTCCCCTCCCACCTCTACACTCCCCTTATCACCATGCATTTTCTCCTGTGTATTTATTACACTGAACTTCTTCTATGATCACTAACATCCAGTCAAAACCCAGAAAAGTCCCCAAATGACTTCAGCATGCCAAATCATGCTGAGGTGTGGAACAGCCAATCCTTGCAGAGCTGCTGAAGAAAGGAGTGGGGGTGGGAATTAAAAAATAATGCATGTCTTAGGCTAGTGCACGAGATATGTAAATCAGCTGTCAATCACAGCAAGGGGGAAGAACGGACAAAGTTTTCACAGTTTGTTTTATTTCACTGAAAAAAGATATGAGGATTGCTCAGAGCTGGATTAACTCTTTGTGGGCTGATCTGAAAACCCATACTCTATATTGTGCCAGACAAAAAAAAATAAAACATTTTGGGTTTACATCCACTTTAACTAAGCAAATAAATTGCAGTCAACATCAGGAGTAGGGATGAGCCGAACACCCCCCCCCCCGTTCGGCTCGCACCAGAACCCGCGAACGGACCTAAAGTCCGTGCGAGCTTTAGAACCTTATTAGTTTTAATGGATGCGAACGTTCGAAATTAAAAGTGCTAATTTTAAAGGCTAATATGCATGTTAATGTCATAAAAAGTGTTTGGGGACCTGGGTCCTGCCCCAGGGGACATGTATCAATGCAAATTTTTTTTTTAAAAACGGCCGTTTTTTCAGGAGCAGTGATTTTAATAATGCTTAAATTGAAACAATAAAAGTGTAATATTCCTTTAAATTTCGTACCTGGGGGGTGTCTATAGTATGCATGTAAAGGGGCGCATGTTTCCTGTGCTTAGAACTGTCCCTGCAAAAAGTGTAATTTTTGCAAGTAAAAAGGCTATTTAAAATCACTCGCGGCTAATGTGAATTGACGGCTCCCGTAATACAGAGAACAGTCATTCGTTGAAAGTCATTCATAAAAAAAAAGTCATTGATAAAAAATAAAAAAAATGAAAAAAAAAAAGCGTGGGGGTCCCCCCAAATTCAATAACCAGGCCCTTCAGGTCTGGGATGGATATTAAGGGGAACCCCAGCCAAAAAAAAAAAATGGCGTAGGGTCCCCCTCAAAATCCATACCAGACCCTTATCCGAGCACGCAACCTGGCAGGCCGCAGGAAAAGAAGGGGGGACGAGAGCAGTCCCCCCTCCCGCCTGAACCGTACCAGGCCACATGCCCTCAACATTGGGAGGATGCTTTGGGGGTCTAAGACCCCCAAAGCACCTTGTCCCCATGTTGATGAGGACAAGGGCCTCTTCCCCACAACCCTGGCCATTGGTTGTGGGGGTCTGCAGGCGGGGGGCTTATCGGAATCTGGAAGCCCCCTTTAACAAGGGGACCCCCAGATCCCGCCCCCCCCCTGTGTGAAATGGTAAGGGGGTACAAAAGTACCCCTACCATTTCACCAAAAAAGTGTCAAAAATTGTAAAAATGACAGGAGACGGTCTTTGACAATTCCTTTATTAAAATATTCTTTCTTCTTTCTTCCTCCTTCGGTTTCTTCATCTTCTCCTTCCGTCATCTTCTTCCATCTTCTTCTTCCATTTTCTTCTTCCTCCGATCCGCTTCTTCCTGCGCTGGTCTTCTCGTCCTTCTCGTCCGGCATCTTCTTCCATGGCGTCGGCATCTGTTCTTCTGTCGGGCCGCTCCTCGCAATGGGAGGCTCCCGCTGTGTGAGGCTTCGCTCCGTCTGACAGGTCTTTTATAACGGAGGGCACCTGGTGACCCCGCCCCCCTCTGACGTCATGGGGAAAGCCATAGGGAATTCCCCATGACGTCCCCATGCGTCAGAGGGGGCGGGGTCACCAGGTGCCCTCCATTATAAAAGACATGTCAGACGCAGCAAAGCCTCACACAGCGGGAGCCTCCCATTGCGAGGAGTGGCCCAAGAAGAGACACCGACACCGACGCCATGGAAGAAGATGCCGGACGAGAAGGACGAGAAGACCAGCGCAAGAAGAAGCGGATCGGAGGAAGAAGAAAATGGAAGAAGAAGATGGCAGAAGATGACGGAAGGAGAAGATGAAGAAACCGAAGGATGAAGAAAGAAGAAAGAAGATTTTAATAAAGGAATTGTCAAAGACCGTCTCCTGTCATTTTTACCATTTTTGACACTTTTTTGGTGAAATGGTAGGGGTACTTTTGTACCCCCTTACCATTTCACACAGGGGGGGGGCGGGATCTGGGGGTCCCCTTGTTAAAGGGGGCTTCCAGATTCCGATAAGCCCCCCGCCCGCAGACCCCCACAACCAATGGCCAGGGTTGTGGGGAAGAGGCCCTTGTCCTCATCAACATGGGGACAAGGTGCTTTGGGGGTCTTAGACCCCCAAAGCATCCTCTCAATGTTGAGGGCATGTGGCCTGGTACGGTTCAGGCGGGAGGGGGGGCCGCTCTCGCCCCCCCTCTTTTCCTGCGGCCTGCCAGGTTGCGTGCTCGGATAAGGGTCTGGTATGGATTTTGAGGGGGACCCCACGCCATTTTTTTTGGCTAGGGTTCCCCTTAAAATCCATACCAGATCTCAAGGGACTTCTCCATAGAGCACCACTGTACTAACGCACTTCTCCATAGAGCACCACTGTACTAACTCACTTGTCCATAGACTACCACTGTACTAACTTGGATTGTAGGCTCCTTGAGGGTAGGGACCAATGTGAGTTTGCGATGCATGTGTGGAGCACTGCGTAAATTGACGCCGCTATATGGGTACCTTAAATAAATAATAAAATAATAGATGAGCGTCTTAATGAGACACAATGTACAGGGATAGGGAGAATTGTAGACACGCACCCACACTCACTCAGGATGGACGGATGACTTTATTCAACCTTACTAACTATGAAAGATTTCTAAATAAACCAACATTCCATATCCATTTAGTACTGTGCTGCCTCTGTGGGATATAGTTCAGGTCTGGTTGATGCCAAATTAATAGGCTACACATGTTTTTGTGATGATTTGACTAATTGTGTGGTGCTGACAGGTTACGAGTTCATTACATGAAATTTTATTACAACACGAAAAACATCCTGGGATTATTCCTTTTCTGTTTACACCCATGATGTTTGTGATTTATTTGCACACATTAGTAGACTCTGCTTCTCTGATGTTTGCACACTAGATTTGACTCCATTCAAAGTAAATTTATATTAAAACCCAACTCCAGCCAAAGCCCTTTTTGTTTTAAATTTTGGATCAAGTAGGCTGAAAACAACCTCTGTACTGGCACAATTCTCCACAGACCCCCACTGTAACAGCACACTTTTTACCAGTCATTATGTTGAAACACTTCTCCACAGACTGCCACTGTACTGACGCACCTCTCCATAGAGCACCATTGTACTAACTCACTTCTCCATAGAGCACCATTGCACAAACTCACTTCTCCATAGAGCACCACTGTACTGACACACTGCTCCATAGAGCACCACTGTACTTCTCCATAGAGCACCACTGTACTAACTCACTTCTCCATAGAGCACCACTGTACTAACTCACTTCTCCATAGAGCACCACTGTACTAACTCACTTCTCCATAGAGTACCACTGTACTTCTCCATAGAGCACCATTGCACTAACGCACTTCTCCATAGAGAACCACTGTACTAACTCACTTGTCCATAGACTACCACTGTACTAACTCAATTCTCCATAGACCACCACTGTACTAACTCACTTTTACATAGAGCACCACTGTACTAACTAAATTCTCCATCGAGTACCACTGTACTAACTCACTTCTCCATCGAGCACCACTGTACTAACTCACTTTTCCATAGAGCATCACTGTACTAACTCACTTTTCCATAGAGCACCACTGTACTAATTCCTCCATTGAGCACCACTGTACTAACTCACTTTACTGACCACTGTACTGGCTTACTTCTCCTTAGACCATCACTGTACTAACACAGTTCACTACTGACTGCCACTGTACCGACACACTTCTCTGCAGATAGATAATCTGACACAATTCTCTACAGACCACCACTGTAACAACACACTTTTCAAAAGACAGTCACTATACGGACACACTTTGCAGACAGCCACTGTACACGATTCTCTACAGATCACCACTGTACAGACACACTTCTTCATTAACAGCCACTACACTGCACACTTATCCACAGAACGCCACTATACCGGCACACTTCTCCACCGATAGTCACTGTACTGACACATACTGACACACTTGACTCCCATTGTACCAATTCACTTTTCTGTAGACAGCCATTATACTGACACCTTTATCCTAGGGCAACTGTCATGGTTATGCAGTAATCTTTCCCTGTTTGCTTACCTCTCTTCATGTGTTCCAACTAAGAGGCCAGCCACTCTCACCTGGTGGGTTTTATAACCTCTCCTCTAAGCATGGCTCCACCCCAGGCCCTATCAGGGAACCCTATATTAACCTGTGCACTGCAAGCCAGTGGTGCTGATCAACCATTGTGTATCCGTGGTGTGTTCGGCTTCCTGGTTCCTGCTTGTCGTGTGCTCTATGTTTGTCTCTGTTACCAACATTGGCGTGTTCTCAACTATTCCTGTCTGCTGGTGATCTTGACCCTTTGGCATGTCCCCGACCATCCCCGTCTGCCTGTGACCCTGAACCTTTGGCGTGTACTCTGTTGTTCCTGTTTACCCTGATCTCTGCCTTATCCCCTTACTATCCTTGTCCTCCTGTTGCCTACTGTGGGTGTGAGCTGGGGGACCCTGGGGGTCGCGACCTGGAGCCAGTTGCAGCCCAGTCCATCCTCACCACTCGAGGCTCTGGTGAACACCAGCTGGCTCTTAGACTCCGCGCCCCAGGGAATCTTACGCTCTAACCCCGGTGGGATCCGTCTTGGTGTCCAGCGGCCCCGTGTTCCGGATCACCTGGACTCCCGTCCACTGCAGTCAGCCATAGGGTCCACTACCTTGCGGTGCACTCCCGATCCCAACGGTGTGCATCTGTCACCTAGCCTCTGGGTGACCTGACAGCAACCTTTTTTCTACTAACCAGGACACTTCTCTGCAGGCTTATACTACAATGGTCCACTTCTCCACTTGTAAATGTAACACAAGTGCAACGGCGCACTTCTCTTTTTTTTTTTTATTTATGTTTATTGGTTTTCCATTAAACAGAGAAAAAGAAAATTACAGAACATATGAACATACACGCTTACACATTATAGTCTTGTATTCAGTAATCAATTACCAGTATTACACCGTGAAGCGGCAGTATAAACAATATGATATCGAAATAACATTCAAGCCTAATAAGGCTTACAGCTTGTGGCCACATGGCCACATACAGTGGTGTGAAAAAGTGTTTGCCCCCTTCCTCATTTCCTGTTCCTTTGCATGTTTGTCACACTTAAGTGTTTCGGAACATCAAACCAATTTAAACAATAGTCAAGGACAACACAAGTAAACACAAAATGCAATTTGTAAATGAAGGTGTTTATTATTAAAGGTGAAAAAAAATCCAAACCATCATGGCCCTGTGTGAAAAAGTGATTGCCCCCTAAACCTAATAACTGGTTGGGCCACCCTTAGCAGCAACAACTGCAACCAAGCGTTTGTGATAACGTGCAATGAGGCTTTTACAGCGTCCTGGAGGAATTTTGGCCCACTCATCTTTGCAGAATTGTCCTAATTCAGTTACATTAGAGGGTTTTCGAGCATGAACGGCCTTTTTAAGGTCATACCACAACATCTCAATAGGATTCAGGTCAGGACTTTGGCTAGGCCACTCCAAAGTCTTCATTTTGTTTTTCTCCAGCCATTCGGTGGTGGACTTGCTGGTGTGTTTAGGATCATTGTCCTGCTGCAGAACCCAAGTTCGTTTCAGCTTGAGTACACGAACAGATGGTCGGACATTCTCCTTCAGGATCTCTTGGTAGACAGCAGAATTCATAGTTCCTTTTATCACGGCAAGTCTTCCAGGTCCTGAAGCAGCAAAACAGCCCCAGACCATCACACTACCACCACCATATTTTACTGTTGGTATAATGTTCTTTTTCTGAAATGCAGTGTTCCTTCTATGCCAGATATACTTGGACACACACCTTCCAAAGAGTTCCACTTTTGTCTCATCGGTCCACAGAATGTTGTCCCAAAAGTCTTGGGGATCATCAAGATGTGTTGTGGAGAAATTGAGACGAGCTTTGATGTTCTTTTTGTTCAGCAGTGGTTTTCTCCCTGGAACTCTGCCATGCAGGCCATTTTTGCCCAGTCTTTTCCTGATGATGGAGGCATGAACGCTGACCTTAACTGAGGCAAGTGAGGCCTGCAGTTCCTTGGACGTTATTGTGGGGTCTTTTGTGACCTCTTGGATGAGTCGTCGCTGCGCTCTTGGGGTAATTTTGGGCGGCCGGCCACTCCTGGGAAGGTTCACCACTGTTCCATGTCTTCGCCATTTGTGGATAATGGCTCTCACTGTGGTTCGCTGGATTCCCAAAGCTTTGGAAATGGCTTTATAACCCTTTCCAGACTGATAGATCTCAATTACTTTCTTTCTCAATTGTTCCTGAATTTCTTTGGGTCTCGGCATTATGTGTAGCTTTTAAGGATCTTCTGGTGGACCTTACTGTGTCAAGCAGCTCCTATTTAAGTGATGCCTTGATTGTGAACAGGTGTGGCAATAATCAGGCCTGGGTGTGGCTAGAGAAATTGAACTCAGGTGTGGACAACCACAGTTATAGTATGTTTTAACAAGGGGGGCAATCACTTTTTCACACAGGGCCATGATGGTTTGGATTTTTTTTCACCTTTAATAATAAACACCTTCATTTACAAATTGCATTTTGTGTTTACTTGTGTTGTCCTTGACTATTGTTTAAATTGGTTTGATGTTCCGAAACACTTAAGTGTGACAAACATGCAAAGGAACAGGAAATGAGGAAGGGGGCAAACACTTTTTCACACCACTGTAAGTGTCCCAGTTCCTCAACGGAGGAAAAAACGAATACAAAAAGTGTATCGAGAGTATTTGACTGTGATTTTCACAGGACTCATTCGGTTATCAATACTCAGTAATACCTAGGTGCTTGCATTCACTCACACAACACTCATACCCATTCACCCGTCACTTCCATCCATTTCCCCAGCCGAAGCTACAGCTGGGGGGGGTACTCCTCCCACTCCCCCCTACATTTACTTGTGATATATTTTGTGTCCCCTGCTTCATCCTTTAGGATAGTAGGTAGCTCTCCCCCCCCCCCCCGGTGAAACAAGAGGGGATGAGCTAGGTCCCACTACTGCTGAGACAGAGGGGTATCCTTCCAAAAGGAGCTGTCTATATCCAGCCAAGGCTGCCAGATCTTGTAGAATTTCTTTATACAGGCCCTTCCCTTATAGATTAGTTTAAAGATTGGTATGACTTTGTTTATCATGCGATACAACAGTTGGATATTGGGAGCAGATACACTCTTCCATTGTAGTAATATCAGTTTTCTGGCATAAAAGAGTATCAAGCGGACTAGGGTCCGTTTGTGGGTTCTGGGTATGTGGTCATTAAGGATGCCCAGGAGCCCCACCTCAACAGTGCGGGGGGTCACTAGTCGTAGCTTGTTTTCAAAAAAGGAGAATAGGTCCACCCAGAACCCCAAGAGGGCCGGGCAGGACCAAAACATGTGTACATAACCAGCATTAGTGCAATTACATCTAGGGCAGGAGGCCCCTGAATCATAACCCATGCGAGCCAGACGAGCCGGCGTGTAATGGAGTTGATGAATAAATTTGAACTGTACATATTGGTCGTTGGACCCAACAATATCCAAAAAACAGGCCTCAGAGGCCTCTTCCCACCCCTCCTCTGAAAGCCCAGGGATGTCGACCATCCACTTCCGCTGTGCAGCACGGAAGGGAGAACTCCCCCCCGTCTGCAGTCGGGAGTAGATGGTCGTGACTAATTTCGTAATGTCAGAACACGACATCAATGCCTCGAGCGGGGATTCAGCGAGCTCAAGGGTCAGACCATGAAACTGCGCACGGACAGCATGTCGTATGAGAAGATATTTGAAATAGAATTTATTTCATAATCCAATGTTAGCTTTTAGGACCTCAAAAGAGATAAATTCATTATTGGGAAAAATGTGGGCGGCGTGGGTAATGCCCAGCCGTGTCCACCACAATGCATCGGGGTGACCCATGAGCTCCAGAAGATTGGGGTTATGCCATAGGGGGGTTTTCGGTGAGACCCCCCCATTTCTGAAATTATATTGTTCCCTTCATGCCAGGCCAACCAACTTACTTCTATCGGGGAACCGCGGGAGCATCGTTTTGGTAAAGATCTATGCACAATGTCTACAAGTGGGGTCCCCAGGCCTGCGAGTGCCTGCAGTAGGTAGGTAGAGCAGGATGTAGAGGCCTCCTGGAACCATTCATAGACATAGGTTAGTTGGGCTGCTATAAAATAGTGTCGCAAGTTCGGGCAGGCCAGTCCCCCATCCCCCTTAGGGGCCTGGAGGGAAGCCTTCGCTATTCTGGGGTTAGTCCCCTGCCAGAGGAAGGAGGATAATAACGAGTCTATTCTTTTGAAGAGTTTTTTGTAGAGAAAAATAGGGGATGCCCTAAAGGCATATAAAAATTTAGGTAGGTATATCATTTTAAATATGTTCACCCGCCCTATCAAATTCAAAGGTAATGAGGCCCAAGTTTGCAACCTGGTCTCCATGTGTGTAACAATTGGGGCAATGTTAAGAGATTCAAAAAGGGACAGGTCTGCATTAATGTAAATGCCCAAATATTTAAACGTGGGTCTGACTGACAGTTTAGAGTGAGATAAGTAAATATAATCCTGTTTGGGGCCTATGGGAAAAGCAACAGACTTGTCCCAGCCCACCTTTAGTCCCGAGACCTTCCCGAACTCCTCCACCACTTCCATTAAAGATTTAAAGGACTGTTCTGTGCCATCAAGGTATATTAGCGCGTCATCAGCATATAGTGATATTTTCTCTGTAAGATTACCGTAACAGATGCCGCCCACCGACGCCGTCTGCCGCACTGCCAGAGCCAAAGGCTCTATGGCAAGTGCAAACAGGAGTGGCGAGAGTGGGCAGCCCTGCCGTGTAAAGAGAAGACATCCGACACATCTTTGTTAGTACATATTCTTGCCCTGGGATTGGTGTACAGCAGGCGAACCCATTTAATAAATTGGTGACTAAAGCCCATTCGGTGCATGACTTCCCACAAAAAGGTCCAGTTCACAGTATCAAAGGCCTTCATTACGTCAAGTGATAACACTAGGCCACTTTTATGCTCAGTGTCAGCTCTATGGATATGTATGAACAATCGTCTAATGTTGTCATATGTACTCTTTCCAGGCATGAATCCAGTCTGGTCCCTATGGATAAGATGTAGGATAACCTTTTGCAGTCTGACTGCCAGTACTTTGGCCAATATCTTAACATCGCTATTGAGTAAGGAGATTGGACGGTATGAGCCACATTGCAATGGATCTTTGTCAGGCTTGGGAATTACCACAATCAGGGCCTCGCACATGGAGGAGGGGAGAGCGCCCCCCTCCATTGCCTGCCTGAACTGAGAGTGTAATTTCTGTGCCAAGTCTTTAGCATAATGTTTGTACCATTCTGCGGGCAAGCCGTCCAATCCAGGAGTTTTGTTCGGGGGGAGTGAGTATATGGCAGTGGTAATTTCGTCTACTGTCAAAGGTTCATTTAAAATAGATTTATGTGAGTCCTCCAGTACAGGGAGCTGGAGAGATTCAAAGAAACCCAGAGTTTCCCATTCAGGTGGAGAGGGCTGGGATGAATATAGATCCTCGTAGAAGGATTTAAAAGTTAGATTAATGGTCATAGGGTCTGAAGCGATGGAGCCGTCCCGCACCTGGATTTGCGGAATAGTCCTATCAACATAGTCCATGCGGGAGAGATATGCTAACATCTTACCATTTTTCCCACTGTGTTCAAGCAGCCTGGCCGTCAGATATCTCTGTTGTTTCTGCGTTACATCCACCCTGTGGAGATCCAGGGCCCTATGCGCCCCCACCAGGACCCCGTGGGAGTCCGGGGTGGGGGACGCAGAGTACTGGGCCCTAGCGGTCTCCAAGGAGGACTCTAGGGCTAAAAGAGTGGCCTGGAGATTTTTTTTATGTCTGGTAATGTTAGAGATGTATGACCCCCTCACAGTCGCCTTAAAGGCGTCCCATGTGGGGCCTGGGGAGGCCGATCCTTCATTATCCACCCAAAAGTGGGACATGTCCTGTCCAACCGGGTCCTGTACTTCGGGGGTGGAGATCCAGCAGGGGCTGAGTCTCCACTGCCGAAATGAGGGTCGATGGCCCACCACTAAATCTATCCTAAGGGCTGAATGGTCTGAGATTGTCTGTGAAAGGTATGCGACCGACTTGACATAGGGGACCATATCAGAGGTTCCTAGGGCATAATCCAGCCTGGAAAGAGTACCATACATTCTGGATTGACAGGAGTATTCTTTTGTCAGTGGATGGCCACGCCGCCAAAGGTCAACGTAACCAAAGGAGGCACACCATTGGCTAAATAGCTTGGATTCATATTGAAGGGGCCTCAATCTGTCCAGACCGGGGTCCAGTACAGAGTTGAAATCCCCCAACACAAGGGTAGGTAGACCTGGCAACTTAGAAAACTGTAAACTTAAATCAGTGAAGACTGCAGCCGTGACAGGGGGGGGGGGGCATATACTACCACTAAAAGCAATGGGGTGGCGTGGATTTTACACAGTAAAAAAACATACCGACCCTTTGGGTCAATAACTACCTGGTCACAGGAGAAAGGGAGTCCCTTCCTTATGAGGACAGAGACTCCCCTAGCATAATTAGAGTACGTGGAATGATACCCTAGTATTTTGGAGCCTAGGAGATGTGTCTCCTGCAGGCATAGTATCTGTGGCATATGCGGTTTGAGAAATTCAAATAAGGATGCTCTTTTAAATTTAGAATTTAACCCCCGGACATTCCAGGAGATGCATGTGATCATAGACATGGCGGGGGGGTTAAAAAGGGGCCCATATATGATGGCACAAATCAGACCCTTGTCACTGGCACAGCTGCATTCCAACACTGGGGGGGAGCAGGAGAAGAAGAGCACCCATGCACACAAACACACGACCACCATCCATACAAACACACATACCATTACACATACATTACCAGTTGAAATCCACATTGATTTTGTTACTACCCCTGCCGTGCCCCAAGAACAAGGGGCCGGCTTTGTCCCGAAACTTCTAGTAGACACTAGGAACATGGCCAATACAGGCAAGTCAGCAAACAACTTCGATCAGTCAACGATCAGGGAACTCAAAAAAGAAAACTGCAGCAACTCAATCTTCCACATGAAGATCCGTAGCCTCTTGTCGAGGTGTAGAATAAGGTACCTGCCATAGGCACAAAGAACCCTCGATTGGGGCGAAGAAAAGAGAATGAAGTGGCATTATAGCCAGTGCGGGGGGATACCCCGATCAGGTTGCAGGTGGTCGGTCAGATGCGCGGCCTGGTTGGTGCAGGGATTCATACCAGGAAAGTGCAGTAGCAGGGTTCTGGAAAAAGTGCACTTGGCCCTGGTGGACGACTCTCAGCGTCGCAGGAAATTGCATGGAGTATTGTATGGTCTGTTCTCTCAACTTCTGTTTAACATGCTGATACTTGGCTCTCGCAGCACGGACTGCTGGGGAGTAATCTGGGAAGAGGGAGACCGATGCGTTGTTGATTTTCAGGCTTCCCTTTATGCGGGCAGCCCTCAGGATAGCGTCCCTGTCCCTATAATTTAGGAGACGGATAACCATGGTGCGAGGGGGGTTGCCAGCAGGTAGCGGTCTTCCGGGGACCCTGTGGGCCCGTTCAATCACAAAGCATGGGGACAGACAGTCTTTGCCAAATTCCTGGGTAAACCAGCATTCTAAGAAGGATACCGGGTCCGCACCCTCGACCCGTTCTGGGAGGCCCACCAGGCGCAGGTTGTTCCTGCGTAGACGATTTTCCAAATCGTCGATCTTATCCGCCAACGATTGAATTCTGGTGCCATGGGTTTTCAGTACAGGCAGGGCCGGGCCTACAGTGTCTTCCAGGTCACTAATGCGGCGTTCCGTTTCAGCGACCCGGTCCCTGACCTTATGCATGTCCTGGCGCATTATGGTAATGTCCAGCTTTAGTTCCTCCACCTTCCCCATAATATCAGAATGGTTTACCTTCAGGATTTTGAGAACATCCAGCAGGGTAGGCTCCGGTTCTGGCCCTTCCTCGAGACCGTCATCGCTGGGAGCGGGGTGGGCCGAGGGTGCTGAAGGGGCTGAGGTCCCAGGGGATGGTGGTAGTGAGGTGTCCGGATCATCACCAAAGAGCTCCGGTGTAGAGGAGAGAGGTGTTTGTAGCATGGTGGAGCGGCGGCCATCTTGGGAGGAACCTGTGTTAATGTTCATCCTGACCGGGGGCTGTTTTCTCCCTTTTCTTCCTCCCATCCACCAAAATTCTTCCGTGAATGGGTAGCAGGGTCTCCCTTGGGTGTCTGGAGAAAGTTTTGGGCCGATTGGCTTGGCAGGTTAGCAGGATTGCAAAGGATTGTGCAGAGGGATCCAGGAGCTGCAGAGAGAAACGTCTGCTCACATGCTGCGTCAGGCCACGCCCCCATCAACGGCGCACTTCTCTACTGACAACTATAAATGTAACAGCTCACTTCTCCGCTGACTGTTGTAAATGTAATCAATTGTTGTGTACTCTTTGGAATGTTCCCCTGCCTTTTACTGGAATAGTCTGGAAGTCGTACTTACACTTTTTTTGCAGTGGTGTGGTGCTTTAATTTCCATTTTGTTTACATTACACTACAAGCCAAGGAGACTGTGGAGATCCCCTGAGTTGTGTAAATCAACCAGCTCAAGAACCAGATCACTTACATGAACATCAACATCAATACTCTAAAGCCCCTTACACATGGGGCAAATGTCATGAGACAACGGGCGGTTAAAAAAAAAAACAGCTGACATTCGGCCTGTGTGTTTGTCGATCTGCTGAAAAAACATATGAGGTTACTTACCAAGTTTGGCTAGATTGAAGATAGATGAGGGGGTATGAAGGTGTCAAGGAGTGATTAGAAAATCTTCAAAACAATTGGAAAGAAACTTCCTACTCTCTCACCCTGCATTATGGATTGGTGCTAATTGGCAGTTGGGGTCTTCAGAGGCATTCAAAACTTATAGTGATATCTCTTACCATCTATGGTATGGCGTCCTCTGTTGAATTTGTTACATGTTCTGTAGTTATCTGGAAAGAGTTGCGATTGTCCCCGAGCCAGTGTGGTGTCATTATTTTTTCTGTTTTAATCACCTCAGTACCGTGCCTTAGCCGAAAGACGATTGCAGCATGGCTCTCTTGTTCTGAGTGGATGTCTATGGATGTCCTCCCAGAACATGCCTCCTGCGTGCCCCCTGGGGTGCACATTGGGCGCGTTCTGTGACCACTGTGTCCTTCGGACTAAGCTGACCACAGATCTAGGTAAAGAGCCAATCATAGTGGCCCTTTACCATGTAATCAGCTGTGTGCAATCACAGCTGTTCACATGTAAACAAACATGGCCTCCGAAACTGTGATAGGTAGTGAGGAGTGAAATCAAAAATTTACGCCCTTAGAAAGCCTGAAGGCAGTGCTTGGTTTTCGGGGTCCTGTACGCAGTTAAACTGACAAAAAGTCTCACACGTGTGGTATCCCCATATTCAGGAGAAGCAGCAGAATGTATTTTGGGGTGTAATTCTACATATAACCATGACATGTTTGAGCAATATATCATTTAGTGACAACTTTTTAATTTTCCTGCAACTTGTGGCAAAATATAAAATATTTCATGGACTCAACATGCCTCTCATCAAATAGCTTGGGGTGTCTACTTTCCAAAAGGGGGTCATTTGGGGGGGGGGGGGGGGTTGTACTGCTCTGCCCTTTTAGCACCTCAAGAAATGAGATAGGCAGTCATAAACTAAAAGCTGCATAAATTCCAAAAAAATTACCCTAGTTTATAGACACTATAAGTTTTGCTCAAACCAATAAATATACGATTATTGACATTTGTTTTTTTTACCAAAGACATGTGGCTGGATACATTTTGGCCTAAATGTATGACTAAAATTGAGTTTATTGGATTTTTTTATAACAAAAAGTCGAAAATATATATTTTTTTCAAAATTTTTGGTCTTTTTTCATTTATATTGCAAAAAATAAAAATCGCAGAGGCAATCAAATACCATCAAAAGAAACCTCTATTTGTGGGAAAAAAGCGACGCAAATTTTGTTTGGGTACAGCATTGCATGACCGCGCAATTACCTGTTAAAGCAGCCCAGTGCCAAATTGTAAAAAGTGCTCTGGTCATTGAGCAGCCAAATCTTCCGGGGCTGAAGTGGTTAAAGAGGTTAAGAAAGTCTTCTCTAGATCTTTGTACAATTGGCTTTGCAAAATAAATTTGGATTGGGTGCCTTAAAAGTCCCTATACCCGTAACATGTTCTCTGGTTATACATCATTTCCAGAATGTTAGCACCAATCTCAGTTTCAAGTCACATGTAAGGTACTATATATTCTTTGTACCTACAAATCCCATATTTAATTCTTCTTTAAATTTGAACTGCTGTCTCTGTTTCTGTTGGGGAGGTTTTACTTCCTGTCTCATTGTTTCTGGATATCTCTCCTAGGGGCCCACAAACAACAATATATACAAATTATTTTTAAAATGAGAATGGCTAACCTCTGTCACGTTTATATTGCTGCCTCTAACCCCCTAAAAGTATTGTCCCTTAACTCTCATCCTGGTAAAGCCCTGTATGTTCAGGCCAAAATGCAACACGACAGTGCTTCTGATAATTTGATGACATTGTAAGTATATATTGCATAGTTTTCAACATACTCCTTCGCCGCCAGCTCATGTACAGACTGGGAGATCTGGGAGTACACAGATACCAAAGAAACAAGGTGTTCTGGCCTCGTGAATTATGAAGAATATTTATTAGTAAAATAAAAATGATATGTACTCACAAATGATAAAATCCAGCATGTAAATAATAGTGTTGTTGATGACTCATCTACGCTTAGCAGGCATGTAATACATAAACTGTCTCCTACATCCATGACATGGCTAGACACAGCACTAGCTAAAGCCCTCCAGGGGTACCGGCCCTTTCTCAGAACTGCACTGGCTGACAAATAACTTGGTTGGATGCAGGCGCTTTTTGGTCAACAGTTTTTTGCCTGGCTTTTTAGATTTTTCAATGGAGGGGCGTTCGCCCAGTTTTGATATTTGTACAGTGTATGGCCAACTTTACATCATGTTTCAGTGACCACCTTTAGTAAGGGTGAAAAGTTTTGGAGCGCCATAGTAAACTTTTTTAAGGTCCCCTTATCTCATCTTATTCTTGTCTCTTTGCTCTCTGGAGACTCTGGGCAAGGGCTGGTAGAACTTTGATCATTGCCCCAGGTGCTGTAACCTTGCAATGCACCTGAAGCTGCTAAAAATGTCACAAGTAGCTCCTCATAAAATCAATCTCATTGTCACCATGATTTATCGGATAATGAGCATGTAAAAATGTCAAACTGATGTGATAATCTCTGCTGTGTTGTTGTAAAAACAAAACAGAAATATTATGATCCTGTCACACAATCAACTAGAAAAATGTACTACCATCTGATAGAAGAGAGGGTGAAAAAACTAGCAGATAAAACCTTTGTATTACACAGCCTTTAGTTTTAAGTGCTCAAATAAGTGTAATATTTTCAACTCCTTTAGTAGTACATGATTAACTTGGAAACTACTACTTGATTTGAAAAACATAACAATCTTTGTTTTAGAGACTGTTTGCATAGCTGAAGTTCACCAATCTTATTAAATAGGTTTAAGCTGTGTTTGCCTCAATCATCCAATTATGTGCAAAATATTATTTTCTTT
Organism: Lithobates sylvaticus; assembly: GCA_028564925.1. Lineage (NCBI taxonomy): Eukaryota > Metazoa > Chordata > Amphibia > Anura > Ranidae > Lithobates > Lithobates sylvaticus. The sequence continues at coordinate 150,044,540 of CM053037.1, forward strand.
TTAAATATGATTGGGTTATAAAAGTGAATACACCTTTAACTTAATTGCTAAGGTACTTTGCTAACTGAACAATCTACTCCTTTAGGGCCCTCGTTAGACTATGTTGATGTGCATTGTATTAAAGTTCTTGTAAAGCTTCTTTAACCACTTGCCTACTGTGCACTTAAACACCCTTCCTGCCCAGACCAATTTTCAGCTTTCAGCGCTCGTGCACTTTCAGTGACAATTGCGCGGTCATGCAATGCTGTAACCAAATGAATTTTTTATCATTTTGTTCGCACAAATAGAGCTTTAGTTTGGTGGTATTTATTCGCGACTCCGTTTTTTATTTTTTGCGATATAAGCGAAAACATAGCGGAAATTTTGAAAAAAAACAATATTTTCTCCTTTCTTTTTTAAAAGAAATCCAATAAAATCAAATTTTGTCATAAATTTAAGCCAAAATGTATTCTGCTACATGTTTTTTGTAAAAAAAATTCCGTTAAGTGTATAATAATTGGTTCGCGTGATCACGGACATATGTACGCAAATGATCATGTAAAAGGGGTGTGCAGGTGATCACGGACATATGTGTGCAGATAATCATTGGCACATGTGATTTTAGTGGGACATATGTGAGGGACATGTGTTTTTATTATTTAGGGACATGTGTGTTTTGGGGACATGTGTGTTTTGGGGACATGTGTGTTTTACTGTGGGGACATGTGTGTCTTACTGTGGGGACATGTGTGTTTTACTGTGGGGACGTGTGTTTTACTATGGGGGACCCTAGACTGGTGATCAGTGAGTAAAAAAACATCTCATACTCACTGATCACCAGCCGGCTGCAGCGATCCGCTCTCCTCTCCTCACCGACGACTTCCGTGTGAGGAGAGGAGGGCCGGTTGCCTAGCAACCGGCTGTTTGTTTACATCACATGACAGCCGTGATTCGTCACGGCCGTCATGTGATCAGGAGGGCCAATCACCGTGCCCTCCTGCCGATTCGAGATGCGCCGTGTCCGGGTGACACGGCCGCATCGGGATCGCGCCGCTGCGCGGGCACGCGCGCACGCGATCCCTCTACTTCTGAAGGACGTTCCTGAACGTCCTATCAGAAGTAGACGGCTCCCACCCGGCCGTATATCTACATTGGCCGGGTGGGAAGTGGTTAAAAAAAAAAATGACAAACATGTTAAACCTACCTGCTCTGTGTAATGGTTTTGCACACCGCAGCTCTGATCCTTCTCTTCTGGGCTCCCCCACCGGTACTTCTGGCTCCATCACCCCGCCAAGTGCACCCATAGCAAGCTGCTTGCTTTGGGGGAACTCATGCATGCTCGCTCCCAAGCCTTGCTCTGCATGTTCATAAGACAAAGCAGGGGTCGACCCCGACCCCACTCCCTCATCACTGCCTCTGATTGACAGCAGCAGGGACCAATGGCTCATGCTGATGTACCTGAGCCAATGAGGAGCAGGAGAGCCAGGAGAAACTTGGCTCTCACGCACATCGCTGGATTAAGATCAAGATAAGTATTTAGAGGGGTTGTGGGGGGAAATGCATGCAGAAGGTTTTTTACCTAACTGCATGTTGCAGTAAGGTAAAAAACCTTTTACCTTTACAACCACTTTAAGGCAGCAAATTCATTTTAAGTAGGCTTCAACACACGCAAACACATGGAAAAATATACTTGCATCACTTGTGGTAACGCAGTGCACCACATTGCACAAAGCTTTCACATCTGTGTGATGTCGTGTGCAGGTGCAATTTTGTTTATTGTACATGTGCATTGGAGTATCATTTAGAATGAATGGCACGGCATCCCAATGTGTATATACCTGTGCATTACTCCTAATAAATCAACCTAATTGTATTGCAAATGTGGGATTTAGTTCATTTTTTGCCACTTACAGTGTGCTGGCCATTCCCAGCACAGATCAGCCTGCTGGCTGATCGAAAAAAAATGAACAGATTCCCACATCCACACACTCAAAGTAGATAGAGGAATCCTCCCTGCTGCACTATTATATTCTGACACTGGGGAATCCCCTGCTGTCAGAATACGCTGATCAGCGTTGCAGAGCTGATCGAACACAAATTTTGCGCCAAGCCCGTTTGTGAGAAATCGATCATTAGACTTCTTAGATCTCATGAATATGAATGGCCATAGTTGGATCGAAATTTGGCTGGTCCCCGCCAATCTGGCCAAATTTAGATCCATCCATGGCCAGCTTAAGTCATTAAAACCCCATAGGTCCCCTAGACAGTTATTTTGTGGTGTAGTTCAAAGTGTTGTAATTTCTATGCATTGCATAGAAAAGTAGAGAACCCCAGTAATAAGGTATATGAGGAAAAAAGAAAGGAATCATTTAAACATTTCAGTAAAATATTGGTAAGGGGTTAACTAAGTAAGGCAAATTAGAGAGAAATTATAGTGGAGTTCCACCCACATTTTTCACTCCTCACCATGCAGTACTAATGTGCATCCTTAAAATAAATTGGCAATTTATAAAAAAAAATTCTGTTCACTTACCTGATTTATGCCTATATCTAATTTCACTTCCTCCTTTAGCCGCCGCAGCGCTGTGCGTCATTACTGGTTTTGCATTGGATCTTGGTCAGCTTGGCATGGCACTGCTCCCTTTACATTTAACATTGGCGTCTATGGAAATTCTTGGTCAGCTTGGCATGGCACTGCTCCAGTAACATTAAAATTGGCATCTATAGAAAATCTTAGTCAGCTTGGCATGGCACGGCTCCAGTAACATTTAACATTGGCGTTTATGGAAAATCTTGGTCAGCTTGGCATGGCAAGCTGACCAAGATTGCACCACACTGCACATGCGTGAGATTGGCAGGTGCATGCTGGGTAGACAGCATGCACGGAATACAGGAAGAAGGACACTGTGGCTTCAGATGCCCACACTGGAGATGGCCATGCTGTGCAGGAACTTCACAAAGTAAGAAAACAATGCTGCACATATGTTATATTGCACGAGGCATGAGTATTCTAGGGGTATTTTTATCTTAAAAGTCATATTTCGTCCGGAACTCCGCTTTAAGCTTCTGTTTTAAGTTTTGGATAGAGTAAAGAATGTTGTTTTATAGCTATTTACTGAATGTCCTCATTTTGGAGGATTTTGCATTTTAGTAGAAGTGCAAACAATAAGGTTAGCTGTAGGTGTTTTTATTGCTAGTTGCAACCCCCAATGGGGAGATTTATCCTTATTTCCCATCCCCCACCCAGTGGTCTCCAGGACAGTAAGAAACAGTGGAAATCTCCCGAACAGGGACACAGACATCAGTAAGAAGCTGTCAAGGGTTGTAACATTTCCTCACTTTATCCAAATAAAAAAGTTTTGTATGGAGTCTCTTTTAGGTAGGTTTAAGTTGTTAATACTGAACCTAAGGGCCATTATCCGAGGGTTGAAAAAATGGTTGGGGGTCAAAAGAGGCTCGGTAAATGCCTAGGCGTTGATAAATGATGCAAGGTCGATTGGGATGAATTAATCTTTTGAGGTTTATTGCTGCTTAAGATGACCAGTGGTAAAACCCAGAATTGGATGGTCAGCTGTACACCCCACCTAACATTCTTTTGCAGATCTATGGAGTACACCCACCTTAAACTTTGTTGGAAAGCCAGTGAATACACCTACCTCACATTCTGTCATTGAATCCATCCATCCATAAGGCTAGGTTCATATTCATGCAATTTGCAGTTGATTATTTTTACCTGCGTGTTTAGTGTTCTGAAACTATGACAGTTGATAGTATGACAGTGTGACTATGACAGTCAGGGCCGCCATCAGGGGGTACAGGCATTACACATGTAAGGGACTCGCATGTTCCTAGGGGCCCTTCCGTCGCATCCCCCCCTCACCCCATAATCAGGTGGTGAGAGGAGGAGAGAAAATTACACTATAATTATTTTTTCACCAGCACCACCCCATCCACGCCCCCCGCCCCCCACCGCTTATCAGCTGGCTGCTGGAGAGAGGAGAGAACATGATGAGATGACACTTTCACTGCTGCCAGTGCTCTCTGCTCATCCATTCCCTGCGGAGGCAGAGCCTAATGACTGCTGCAGGATTTGCTCAGACTGTGATTGGGCAGGACAGGGACAGGGGGAGTGGCCAGCTCGTCGACAGTGCACATGGACACAGACACCAATAACAGATCGGAGAGTGCAGAATGGAGGGTAAGTCGCAAATATTTAATGTGTGCTGCTGACTGTGCCCCCTGTGCTGCCTGTACATTTTATTGGGACTTTATTTATCTCCCTCTTCTTGGATGGGACAATGGATGACTCTGTGGGTGCAAATGAGTTACATTTTGAAGAGCCCGCTGCCTGCCTCTTCACTATGTAACTCTCATCCCCATCCACATTCATCCTCATCCATTTTCACAATGCAACTCAATATACTCCATCCCTCCAGTCTCCACAAAACATGCATCCCCACCCAGGCCAAGCACCATCCATTCCTCCAGTCTCCAACGCACGCATCCCCACCCAGGCCGAGCACCAGGCTGGAGCGGTGCACTGGCAGGATGCTAAAAAAAGTCCTGCTAGCAGCATCTTTGGAGCGGTGAAGGAGCGGTGTGTATACCACTCCTCCACCACTCCTGCCCATTGAAATGAATGGGGCAGTGCGGCTATACTGGCATATACCGGCATAGCGCTACTGCAGCAGTGCTTTGCTGTGGATTTAACCCTTTCTTGGCCACTAGCGGGGGGGGTAAAAGCGCAGTGAATTTGACGCACCCACCGCCCCAGTGTGAAAGGGGCCTTACTGTTAAATATTGAAAGCACTGATGACTTTTAATCCACTTTTTATATATTAAGGTGTAAGAGTGTTAAAATAAGTGGGTGCATTGAAGAACTCGGTGGGATGGCCAGTGGACCGATTTGGTGGGACAACCAGTGGACGGGCCCTGGGGAATGTTGGGGGTCAGGCCCCCGGGGGGGCCCAGGTCTAAAGCTGTGTAAGGGGCCCCAAAATTTCAGATGGCTGTCCTGATGACAGTATGAAAGTCTCTTCATGTTGTGCGACTTTGTTGCGACTTTACAATCTCTGGCACTCAAGAAGCATCGAAGATGGATCAAAGCCACATCAAAGTAGTGTAGGTACTTTTATGTGATCAAAGTTGCATGTTAGGGTTAGGTTTAAAAGCTAGGGTTAGGGTTAAATGTTAGGGTTAGAGATAATCATTAGGGTTATGGTTAAGAGTTAGAGTAAAGCCCTATATACACGGTCGGAAAATCCGACCACCAAATCCATCGGAATTTGGTCCGACGGATTTAGTCTGACACTGGTGTTGCATATGTATATGTGGAAAACACTGCGCTACTCAAACTATACAGTGTAAAAAGCAGCTAACATACAAAACAAACAAAGTCAAAAACGTGCAAATCCAAAAAATGTAGCGCTAATACATGCACATGATAAATGAAAAATATATGAATGTGTATTAAAACATTCCAATAGTAAACGTGAACAGTGTTAAACATAAAATGTCAATATTTTGCTGGAAGTGACCCAAGTAATATCTAGAATAAATAAGTGTAGAGTTCATATGAGTGGTAACAACGACAGATGAGTCCCTCGGATCGGCTCAAGGACAAAGGAACACAGGTAAGGAACAAGCTTGTCTGATGTCACTGAAAAGCATAAATACTCTTACCAGAGATGTTGGATACAGCTACCATACGGTATTTGTATCAGGCAGGCTTAAATGTTGGAATTCTTGCATCCATGGGTCAAGTGGGAACCCCCGCAAACAGGAACCAAACAGCTTCCAAGGCAGGACACTGGATCAATCAGCAGTCACAGCAATCAATAGACCTCCAAGCACCAGATGATCAAAGGGGGAGTGATCCCACGAACCGGGAAAACAGGATGAAAAAAATGGAGACAACTCCAATGGTGCAGGTCAAAAAGGTATATAAAAATTTATTCACATTGGCATGTGACAAATATAAAAATAAAATCTCGAGAAGATAAGTAAAAATGGGTCGGCAATGTGAGGGGTATGAGACAGCTGGCCCGACGCGTTTCGACACTATCGGTCTTCTACTGGGGCATATCTCTAACCACCACACACTGCCAAAAACAATTTATGGACATTGAGCTAACATGACCCCACCCACGTGGTCAGGAACAGGAAGTGCACACCTCCGGCCTGAACCAAGTGAAGTGGGGGGGATTAGATACCCATACATTCAAATATAAACACTTAGGGATAGCTTGACAATCTCAATGTCAAGTTAACAATCATAATGCAGCCTGGATGTGAGATGGATCCCATGGACAATATGATAGTGCGCCTAAAGATGGAATAAATGAGTGCATAGAGGGATATCCCCCGCTAATGGGCCAGTCTAACGCCCAAACTTTGTGAGCCAATCTACGGCCAAGGACAAGATTCCCGCCAAAGGAATAAACCAATAGCAGCCCACTTCATGACACATGATCACATGTGACTTGGGGCATGACATCACATCCTGCACGGAAGTGAACAACCAATCACTGAGTGGATCACGTTGGTGCGCGGTGACGAATATGCGGTGCGGACCCCATCATATCCGCTATAAAACGGAGAACGTAAAACGTGCAAGATCATGTGACCTGGGACGTGACATCCCGGAAGTAAACAAACCAGAGGGTGGAACACGTTAGTGCGCAATGGCGTCATATCCGCTGTAAAACGGGGAACGCAAGACGTGCAAAACCATGTGACCTGGGACGTGATATCCCGGAAGTAAACAAACCAGAGGGTGGAACACGTTGGTGCGCGATGGCGTCACATAGGTGGACCGCAAAAACAACCATGTGCCGTGCGGACAGCATCATGTACGCTGTGACATCACTACCCATGGATGCAAGAATTCCAACATTTAAGCCTGCCTGATACAATTACCGTATGGTAGCTGTATCCAACATCTCTGGTAAGAGTATTTATGCTTTTCAGTGACATCAGACAAGCTTGTTCCTTACCTGTGTTCCTTTGTCCTTGAGCCGATCCGAGGGACTCATCTGTCGTTGTTACCACTCATATGAACTCTACACTTATTTATTCTAGATATTACTTGGGTCACTTCCAGCAAAATATTGACATTTTATGTTTGACACTGTTCACGTTTACTATTGGAATGTTTTAATACACATTCATATATTTTTCATTTATCATGTGCATGTATTAGCGCTACATTTTTTGGATTTACTGGTGTTGCATACACACGGTCGGACAAAGTTTGGCACTTTGTCCGTCGGAATTCGCTACACACGATTGGAATTGGTGTGATCGGACTTTGTTGTCGGAAAATTTATAGAGCAGGAGATACAACTTTGTCCGTCGGATAATCCGATGGAAAATGTCCGATGGTGCCTACACACGGTCGGAATTTCCGACAACATTGTCCGATAGGACAGAATCCATCGGAAAATCCGACCGTGTGTATGGGGCTTTAGGGTTAGCGATAATCATTAAGGTGCCTCCATAGCAAGCTGCTTGCTGTGGGGGCACCTGGCAGAAGTAAGGGGCATCAACATGGGACCTGAGATAAGGAGGATCTAGGCTGCTCTGTGCAAAACGACTACACAGAGCAGGTAATCATAACATGTTTGTTATTTTTTATAAATAAAAAACAAGACTTTAATATCGCTTTAAACTATTGAAGAGCCAGAGAGTACACTCACCTTAAACTTTAATGGAAAGCCAATGAGTACACTTACCTCAAACTCTGTTGGAAAGCCAGTGAATACAGCCACCTCTAAAGCCCCATACACACGCGCGGATTATCCGAGGACCAGGTCCGTCGGACCATGTCCGTCATACTTTGTCTGATGTTGGTTTTGCGTACACACGGTCGGACAAAGTTGTCGGAAAATCCGATCATTCTGAACGTGGTGACGTTTGTTGCCTACGACGGGACTACGTAGAGGCTAGTAGCCAATAGCTTTGGTCTTGTAATGTGATCTGAGCATGCGTAGCACTTTGTCCGGTCGGACAACCGTACACACGATCGGATTTGGTGTGATCGGACCGTGTTGTCGGAAAATCTATCCAGCAGGAGATAGGACTTTGTCCGTCGGACAATCCGACGTACACTGTCCGATGGTGCATACACACGGTCTGATTTTTCATCAACATTGTCCGATCGGACAGAATCCATGCAAAAATCCGACCGTGTGTATGGGGCTTAACTCTGCTGGAGAGACAGATGAGTACACCCACCTTAAACTCCGCTGGAGATCCATTAGGTACACCCGCCTCAAATTTTGTTGGTAATCCAGAGAGTACCCTCTAGAGTTTGGGGACACTTGTTTTAGGGGTAAAGCCAGGTGTATGTTTTTTTATGTATCACATCCTCCTCTTACAGCAAATTCTAGTAAACACTTTTAAAAGTTTCCAACTAGGGTACTGGCTCTGTTACTGTAAGAACATTTTATATATTCTACGATTTATAATTTGCTAACATTTTACTGCTTCTCTCAGCCCTCGAATACTGTGACACCGCCTGTAACCCATTTTAACCACTTAAGCCCGGACCAATTTGCAGCCAAAGGACCAGGCCCCTTTTTGCGATTCGGCACTGCGTCTCTTTAACTGACAATTGCACAGTCGTGCGACGTGGCTCCCAAACAAAATTGGCGTCCTTTTTTTCCCACAAATACAGCTTTTTTTTGGTGGTATTTGATCACCCCTGTGGTTTTTATTTTTTCCGCTTTAAACAAAAATAGAGCGACAATTTGGAAAAAAATTCAATATTTTTTACTTTTTGCTATAATAAATATCCCCAAAACATATATAAAAAAAAAATATTTTTTTCCTCAGTTTAGGCCGATACGTATTCTTCTACATATTTTTGGTAAAAAAAATCACAATTAGCGATTATTGATTGGTTTGCGCAAAAGTTATAGCGTTTACAAAATTGGGGATAATTTTATAGCATTTTTATTAATATTTTTTTTTTACTAGTAATGGCGGCGATCAGCGATTTTTATTGTGACTGCGGACCATTTTGGTCCCCATTTTGGGACCATTGTCATTTATATGCACTGATTCCTGTGTAAATGACACTGGCAGTGAAGGAGTTAACCACTAGGGGGTGGGGAGGGATTAAGTGTGACATGTTGTGTTTTTTTTACTGTAGGGGGGGCGTGGCTTGACATTCCACTTTACTGATCAGCTTTCCCGATGACAGGGAACAGCTGATCAGTGACAGCGTCACTAGGAAGCACGGGGAGAGGTTTGTTTACACATACCTCTCCCCGTTCTTCAGCTCTGTGACCTGATCGCGGGACACCAGCGGCGATCGGGTCCGCTGGTCCCGCGGCCGCGGTCACGGTGCTCAGGACCGGGTCGCGAGCGCGCCGCTCTTAAAGAGACACGTACAGGTACGTGGTTGTGCCCAGCCGTGCCATTCTGCCAACGTATATCGGCGTGAGGCGGTCCTTAAGCGGTTAAAGAGCTATCTGCAGAACCAATTTAACATGTTGTATACCAGGACATTGTTGCTACAGTGTAATGCATTTGTTTAAAAAAATGCAGCAATGTGGATGGAGCACTAAAAACACCTGTCTGACATTGCCCTAAATATCCTGATTAGTTTAGAGATTTTTTATTTTTTTGGTCAAGGCAACGCATTACAACACGGGTGTCAAACTCAATTTCATTGTGGGCCGCATCAGCATTATGATTGTCCTCAAAAGGGCTGGTTGTATCTGTAAGATTAGATGTCCAGCGCATCCCCTCCTCTTACATTAGATGTCAAGAACCACTCCACCATCAGAAGTTGAGTCCCCTACTCTCCCTAACATCACAGTGCTGCTGCTGGGAAGAGGCTGGATGCATTGCTTGAAAGCAGAAAGTAGGGGTCTGGAGGAGGACCAGAGGAGGGCTGGAGCTCTCCAGCTGCAGGAGAGGTGTGAGGGGCACATGACATGGTCTGGAGGGCCGGATTCGGCCCGCGGGCCTTGTGTTTGACACCTGTGCATTACAACAAGACACAAAGTGCAACAAAGGCCATTAGAATTGTTTGGTAACGGCAATATAAAAAAGATATTTCTAGATAATTTAATTTATTGCATGCCTTATTTTTCTTTTCCTCTCAATTTTTTCCATGGTGGACATTTTTACTAAGGGCAGATTAATCCATCTCCCTTTACTTCCTGGAACTCTGTGTAGAACTCTAAAGCTTGGTACACACAATGAGAATATTGGACAAACTTTTTTTTGCTTGCTAGCCTCATAGTGTAAATCAAGAGGTTACTTAACCGCTTCCCGACCGCCTCCTGTAGATATACGTCAACAGAATGGCACGGGCAGGCAAAAGGACGTACCTGTACGTCCCCTTTAATTTGCCTGCCCGGGGGGCGCGCGCGCGCCGCCAGCGGCGCGCGCGCGACCCGGTCGGGAGCTCCGTGACCACGGCCGCGGGACCAGCGGACCCGATCGCCGCTGGTATCCCGCGATCGGGTTACGGAGCGGAAGAACGGGGAGAGGTCTATGTAAACAAACCTCTCCCCGCGCTTCCTACACTGACTGTCAGTGATCGGCGGTTCCCTGTCATCGGGAACGCCGATCAATGACGTCAGACGTACAGCCACGCCCCCCTACAGTAACCACAACACAACACGTCACACTGACTCCTCCCCGCCCCCTTGTGGTTAACCCCCTAACTACAACTGTCATTTACATAGGAATCAGTGCTATTTAAATAGCACTGATTTCTGTATAAATGACAAATGTCCCAAAAATGTGTCAAAAATGTCCGATGTGTCCGCCAAAATGTCGCAGTCACAATAAAAATCGCTGATCGCCGCCATTACTAATAAAAAAAAAAATATTAATAAAAATGCTATAAAACTATCCCCTATTTTGTAAACGCTATAACTTTTGCGCAAACTAATCAATAATCGCTAATTGCGATTTTTTTTACCAAAAATATGTAGAAGAATACGTATCGGCCTAAACTGAGGAAAAAAAATGTTTTTTTATATATTTTTTGGGGATATTTATTATAGCAAAAAGTAAAAAATATTGCATTTTTTTCAAAATTGTCGCTCTATTTTTGTTTATAGCGCAAAAAATAAAAACCGCAGGGGCGATCAAATACCACCAAAAGAAAGCTCTATTTGTGGGAAAAAAAGGACGCCAATTTTGTTTTGGAGCCACGTCGCATGACCGCGCAATTGTTAGTTAAAGCGACGCAGTGCCGAATTGCAAAAAGGTGCCTGGTCCTTTGGCTGCCAATTGGTCCGGGGGTTAAGTGGTTAAGTTACGAAAATTCTTGTATGACAGAAAACAGCTTTGTAATTGATGTAATGTCTTGTATTGTAATGTATTCTTTCATTTTCAAGCATGCGTAGTCTTTTGATTTTTTCAGCCGAATACTGTACTGATTAAAGAAAATCTTCATTCTGGTATCATACAAGAAATTGTTTTGTGTTTGTCCTTGCATATAATATAGCATCAACTGTCATGATCGGCTCTCGAAAGCTGTGTACTAATGATCAGATTATTGTACGATTTTTTCAAAAGAGGTATTTTTCGTCCGATTTTTGGATCTCGTGTACTAGGCTTAAGTCTGCCTCCTGGAACATGTGACAGTAAGTTCCCAAGATGCAGCTGTGAAGCCCTGGCTACATCACCAGTGACTTAAGAAACTAGGAAGTGGAAAAACAGAAATTGTAAGTAAAAGAAAAAAATGTTTAACTAATGAATGTAAGATGGTTGCACATCACCATGCAGAGCTGTATGTTGCTGTGATTTTTAGTGATGGGGGAAGGTCTATTTTAAGGTCACATTCACACACAGTTTACTGAGTGTTACCACAATGCACGTTATCACATGAATATACAGTATGTTGCAATGTGGTGATATTTATTTTGAATGCCCCCTAACACACCACATTGATCTCCATTGTAACACACCACAAAATACATATGAATTGGGATGTGTTGCATTGGGAAAAAAGGGTCTGGGATGTTATAACCTGCCTTGGTATACACTGACATCCAAACAAAATGAATGGGCAGCCTTAATGCATCGTACATCATTGTGCAAATTCACAAATTTTAACTGTTCCCAACTGTCCCTGATTTTCAGGGACTGTCTCTGATTCGGAACAATGTCCCTCTGTCCCTCTTTCCTCCTCATTTGACCCTCATTTTGGTCTGATCTATAAAGTTGTGTATAAAATGCACTTTTTCTCATTCACTCACTTCTCAAAAAGTGTTTCCCAGTGCTAAACCTTTCATCCAAATTTTAAATTGCTGCATTAGCAAATTTTAAAAGCCAATATAAAGGAATAGTAGTGGTAAAAAAAAAGCCCTTGTGGATTTAATTAGCCTTTTTTTTGGTTAATTCTCCTTTAACCGCTTCCTTACTGCCTCACGCAGATATACTGCGTCGGAAGGGCACGTACAGGCAGAATCACGTATCAGTACGTTGCCCTTTAAGAGGCGGTGGGGGGGCACGCGCGCCCACGGGAAGCTCCATGAGTCGGGTCGCGGGTCCCGTGGACTCGATCGCCCTGGGGTTACCCGTGATCGCCTCACGGAGAGGTAGAACGGGGAGATGCTAATGTAAACAAGCATCTCCCCATTCTGCCTAGTGACAGTGTCACTGAGCTCTGCTCCCTGTGATCGGAGCAGAGCTCAGTGACGTGTCATACATAGCCACTCCCCCCACAGTTAGAAACACGCCCCTAGGACACACTTAACCTTTACACTGCCACCTAGTGGTTAACCCTTCTGAGCCGTACCAGGCCGCGTGCCCTCAACATGGGGGGGTGCTTTAGAGAAAGCACCTTGTCCCCATGTTGATGAGGACAAGGGCCTCTTCCAGACAACCCTGGCCGTTGGTTGTCGGGGGCTGCGGGCGGGGGGCTTATCGGACTCCGGGAGCCCCCTTTAATAAGGGGGCCCCCAGATCCCAGCCCCCCACCCTATGTGAATGAGTATGGGGTACGATGTACCCCTACCCATTCACCTAAGGTGTAAAAGTGTAAATAAAAAAACACACAATTTTAAAAAATATTTTATTGCACAGCTCCGGGGGTCTTCTTCCGTCTTGGGGGTCTTCTCGCCGGACTCCTCCGCTCTCTTCTGCTCTTTTACCTAGCCCTTTCACGAGCGGAGGAGCCCGGCTTTCTTCTTCGTCGTCGCTGCCGTCGTCTGGGGGTCTCGTTCCGCCTTCGGGGGTCTCTTCTGTTCTTGCCGGTGTCGCCGCCTTCTGCGCCGTCTTCTTCTTCTTTTTCTTCTTCTTCTTCCGATGTTGCCTCGTCCTCATCCTCCGGGACTGTGACAACATATGGGGCGGGGTCACCATGTGACATGAGCATGTGACCCCGCCCCTTGTCCCTATATAAGTCACAACACCGCGTGTCTCTGCCATTCCGGCCAGAGAGAGCGACGAGGCAACATCGGAAGAAGAAAAAGAAGAAGAAGAAGACGGCGCAGAAGGCGGCGACAGCGGCAAGAACAGAAGAGACACCGGAAGACCCCCGAAGGCGGAACGAGACCCCCAGACGACGGCGGCGACGACGAAGAAGAAAGCCGGGCTCCTCCACTCGTGAAAGAGCTAGGTAAAATAGCAGAAGAGAGCGGAGGAGTCCGGCGAGAAGACCCCCCAAGACGGAAGAAGACCCCCGGAGCTGTGCAATAAAATATTTTTTTAAAATTGTGTGTTTTTTTTATTTACACTTTTACACCTTAGGTGAATGGGTAGGGGTACATCGTACCCCATACTCATTCACATAGGGTGGGGGGCCGGTATCTGGGGGCCCCCTTATTAAATTCCGATCAACATGGGGACAAGGTGCTTTGGGGTGGGGGGACCGCAGGGCCCCCCTTACCCCAAAGCACCCCCCCATGTTGAGGGCACATGGCCTGGTACGGCTCAGGAGGGGGGGCGCTCGCTCGTCCCCACCCCTTTCCTGACCGGCCGGGCTGCGTGCTCGGATAAGGGTCTGGTATCAATTTTGGGGGGGAACCCACGCCGTTTTTTCCGGGGTAGGGGCTTCCCCTTAAAATCCAGCCCAAAGGGCTTTCCCTCTCGCGCTCGCTGCGATAGGAAAATGTGTTTTTCCTATTGCAGCCAGCGCACGATTTACAGTGCCCTGTCGCCGAGAAACATTCTCGCGGGCAGGTGCTGTAGCGGCCCTTCCGTCGTATTTTGGTCCGTCGGACCAGCATACAGACGAACGGTTTTCCCGCTAGAAACTCGCTCTGGCGGAGTTCCGGCGGGGAAAATTTAAAACAAGTTCAATTTCTAAAGTCCGTCGGATTTTTGCCATGCAAAGGTCCGTTGGAGCCACACACGATCGGAATTTCTGACGGATTCGTTCCGTCGGACCTTTGCTGTCAAAAAGTCCGGTCGTGTGTACGCGCCAGGGGCGGACTGACAACTCATGGGGCCCCCGGGCAATTGGAGATTATGGGGCCCCCAGGCAATCAGAGATTATGGGGCCACACAGTATACACACACAGACACAGTATACAATCACACAGTATACACAGACATGTTTCTATTGGCAGAGAAGGTACTGGAGAGGTGGGGCAGCTATAATCTCTGGATTTTTAGACCAAAAGGATGTCGGTAAGGGACATTTCAGAAACAGATGTAAAAAAAAAAACAGATTTTTACATACTGTCCCTGGTTTTACTGAGGCTGGCAACCCTGATGGGGCCCGCTAGTGGCCCGGGGCCCTCGGGAAGTAAGTGGCCGAATGGTCAGTCCGCCCCTGGTACGCGGCATTAGTTTCCTTTTGCTCCCAATGTCCCTTTTAGATTTATTTTCTCTGACTTCCTGTGCTTGTCACACCAGCAGAGTACCAGCAGTACGAAACATAAGAAAAAAAAAATCTCCCTAGCAGGGATACATGCAGCAATAAAACCCCCGAAACGATATGCTAAAGGTCACAGCTACAGTTCCTTTAAATGCTGGCCTATTGTCAGACCGGTATGCTCACAGATTTTTATGTAAAAAAACACAACATGTAATTTTAGAGCCATTATAAAAATGATGGTGGTAGTGGTCATGCCAAAGAGAATATATAATCAACCAACAAATTGCTGGGTGCAAAAGAGCAAGAAACCTTCTTAAGCAAACATTATGGAAACCATTCATTAGATTTGTGTGTTTGCGTGTTTATATTAATTGCTGTTCAGGCACCAAGTGTGCACATTTTTAAGATGTACTTAGTTCTTTTGAATTTATGGTATTCTGTTTGTCACACGTGTCTGGTGATAAGTCTGGTCAAGGACTTTTTTGTGCATGTGTTTAGTGCTAGAGAATTGAACCCATAAAGGATCAAAATCACAAGACGCAATTAAACCGAACCAGTACTGTATTTTGCCCATTCAAGGCAAAGTAAAAGGCTGGCCTAAATGCCACTACCTTTGCTGCTGATACCTTCCCTTTATTCCACTCCTCCTATTCACCTGCTGGAGCCCTTTACAATGCAATTTTTCAGCGAAGGACTGGGCTGGGAGGCTGTGGGGCATTTGCCCCCTGAGCCCGTATAAATAATTGGATTGTCTGGCGTCTCTGAGTAGAAATACACTATATTGTCAAAAGTATTGGGAGCGTGCCTTTACATACACATGAACTTTAATGGCATCCCAGTCCTAGTCCGTAGGGTTCAATATTGAGTTGGCCCACCCTACGCAGCTATAACAGCTTTAACTCTTCTGGGAAGGCTGTCCACAAGGTTTAGGAGAGTGTCTATGGGAATGTTTGACCATTCCTCCAGAAGTGCATTTGGAAAGTCAGGCACTGATGTTGGACTAGAATGCCTGGCTCGCTGCCTCCGCACTAATTCTTCCCAAAGGTGTTCTATCAGGTTGAGGTCAGAACTCTGTGCAGGTCATTCAAGTTCCCCCACCCCAAACTCGGTCATCAAAGTGTTTATGGACCTTGCTTTGGTCCAAATCATTTGGTTGATTATGGTGAGGGGTTGTTTTTCAGGGGTTGGGCTTGGCTCCTTAGTTCCAGTGAAGGGAAGGCGTCAGCATACCAAAACATTCTGGACAATTTCATGCTACCCAACTTTGTGGGAACAGTTTGGGGATGGCCCCTTCCTGTTCCAACAGGAGTGCGCACCAGTGCACAAAGAAAGGTCCATAAAGACATGGATGAGCAAGTTTGGGGTGGAGGAACTTGACTGGCCTGCACAGATTCCTGAACTCAACTTGATACAACACCTTTGGGATGAATTAAAGCGGAGACTGCGAGCCAAGTCTTCTCGTCCAACATCAGTGCCTGACCTCACAAATGCACTTCTGGAAGAATGGTCAAACATTCCCATAGACACACTCCTAAACCTTGTGGACAGCCTTCTCAGAAGTATTGAAGCTGTTATAGCTACAAATAGTGGGCCAGCTTAATATTGAACTCTACAGACTAAGACTGGGATGCAAAGGCAGGTGTCCCAATACTTTTGACAATAAAGTGTACCTCACCATTCAGACACTGATCAGCAACCAAAGTCAGATATGTGGTGGCCATTATTTATCTATGTTAAAAGCTGCAAATACAATATCTGGCAAAGGAAAGTCTTTAAGATCCAACATCCTTTGCAGCTCTGAAATGTCATGTGATCCGATGCCAAGAGCTGCAAAGAAAGCTGACAATTGAAGATGTAAAGGTTTGTCACAATAAATCATGTCCATCATGAACATCTACTTTTTACCAAGCCCACCAATCACTGAAGCACCATTGAATACTTTGTGCGGTCCACTCTTTTAGCCAACAGAAACATGTCCCTACCATAAAAGGGTAGTTGGTTGTGTTTTCCACCCAAACCAAATGTTCCAATTCTCCCCAGAGCTCTCTTTATTTCTTTTCACTATCAGCACCTGAATCACCAATAGTGAACCCTGGTAAGAACCCAGAACTTGCATAATATTTATTGTATATTTTAGTATACCTTTTCTCAAGGCTTTAGTGGGCTAATAGGATGGCAGGGGAGGAACAGGAAAGGTAAAAATCAGCAGGGTAGGGGATGGGCTGTCAAGCAAGCCTGGTATTTTACCATGAATGGGAAAAATAAATTTTTTTCTAAACAAGAACTTTTAAACTAAATTGGCAGCATGGCAGCATAAAACCACAGTAAAAATTATGATGTATGCTATAAAGTACATTGTAAAAGGTGGCCATAAAAAGCACAGCTTTTCATTTTCCAACTGTTCTCTATCAGTCTTGTGTTTTTCTTGTTTGATATATTGTAGAGCAGCCTTCCTCAGACCAGAACCCTAGGGTTTCTCCAGAGGTTTCTAGGGGTTCCTTGAGCAGTAAGCAGTTTCTGCCTCTCAGATTACTAACTGCTGACAACATTGATCTTTATACCCAACTGCAAGGGGGGAATTTTCCCAATGGCCACAAATGTAAGGAGCATGCTTCCTAATAACCATCATACTATTGTAACATGAGCTGTAGATAGAGTAATTATTAGCAGGGGTTCCCTAAAACAAGAAAGTTTTTTTCACGGGTTCCTCCATATTAACAAGTTTGAGAAAGGCTGCGGCAGAGGATAATAACTTTAAACCTACAATGATTTTTAAAATGATTGCTTTAAGTTAAATCACTTGCACAAGGTGAGGGAAATCCTGAAAACAGGACTTGTTGGGAGTATTTGAGGTTGGAAACCACTGACTTAACCTAACCCTAAACTTTACACCAAAACTAAGGCATAACTTCATCTCTTAGCCTATCCATGACACTCAACCCTAACCTTCAGGGTAAGTCTGAAACATAGCTGCAACCATTGAAGCAGAATTAAACTGTTGTGTTCTTGATGGACTCTTTCCATATTGTGCACCATATATTTGCACATTATAGTACACTCACCTTACTGGTATGCCATTCTCTAGCGCTTTGCTCCTCTTCTTTTCTGCTACTATAAAATTACTCTTCAGTCATTGGAAGGTCACTGGTGATGTAACTTATTCTATGCCACTGATGACGTACAGTAACTCCTGTGCACATGATCTACATAGTCCCTGACACCTGGCTTCATTCTCAACATCGTACAGATGCCAAGAGTGTAAACTGCACAATGCATGCACTCTAAAGTGTACATGGAAAATAAAAAAAATGCTAGGAAAAAGAGGAAGACGTTTTTTGTCAGAAGAGACTTTGCATGTTTCATCTGCCAAAATTCCTTACCTCCTAGCAATATTTAATTTGTAGAGTTTAGTTACAGTTTAACTTGTAATGCTAACTTTACAGTCAACTGTCTAAGAGCCAAAAATTTAGCAGCATTAAAATATCAAGCATATGTGATCTACAATACAACTGACAGACACTTTTGAAGGCAAAGCTTTTTTTATTAATCCAGTTTTAGATAGACACCGGTTTGGTTTTTATTGCTGTATGTGTCCCTGTTGGGCATATTTACCCTCTCTATTTGGCCCGGTGACTGCTATCATTGAATGTGAAACTGAAGGAATATCTCAAATTTGGGGATGTCGCCAGAAAAGGAATAGAGGGGAATAGAAGGGTCATCTTCCAATGGGTTCACTAGTTCAGGCGACCCTAGTATTCTGTCTTTGAAGGGATGTCCTCTCACATCCTGTTTTGGCTATAAGACAGGAAGTTAAGGCTAATATCCCCAATAGGACACTAACGGCAAAAAAAACAACAGGCGTTATAACTCTTCCTTACGCTATCCAAAATGAAAAAAAGTTTTGGCTTCAGTTCTACTTTAACATTTTTGGATGTATCATCACATGCTAAATGTAAATTTCAGGAACACCCAAGATCCCTTCTGAGTCTGGTACTCACATTTCCATTGTATCCCCCAGAGGTTTTCATAAAACATACTGGTGCAATTTCAGTTTGTTTCCACAGTACCACCTGCAGCAGCTGGTAAAATCTGGCATTGCAGCAAAAAATGCTCAACTAAACTATTGGTATTGTGCACCCAGAATTTTGCACCTTGTGAAAGGAAATGATTCTGTATCAATAAAAATACTAATGATCATTATTAACTGTAGTAAAAAATATATGAAAAAAGAAAAACATTTTTATATCCCGCGCCCACTGGTGCATTTCCCTTCTGGTGGTATGTTCAAATATGCAGAGTCTTCGCAGACTACCACTTATTCTCATTCACAAATTTATTTTGAATCTTTTTGTTCTAGACGACATTTGCTTTGTTTACAAATTCCAGTTCGATACTTATGAAGTCAGGTCAGGGAGAGCTTGTGCATCATGGGAGAGGGGTTTGGGCCAGAAGTTGTTGGATCGTGATTGGAGGACTGTCAACACCTCAATTCATAAGGGCATGCTAGATGTCTTAAATCAAGAAAATGGATACAAGCTCAGGAAACGATGGTACAGGACACCTACTGTACTCCACAAGATGTCACATTTGCTCTCAAATCATTGTTGGTGCTGTGAGTAAGACAAAGGTTCCTTACTTCATATCTGGTGGTTCTGCCTGGTGATTCAACATTTTTGGAAGGTAGTTTATTATACAGTGGTTGAATTTTCTACTCTCTCCTGGTAGAGGTCCAGCCCAATACCTTCTTCATCTCTCCTCTATGCCGATTTTACTATATCAAGAATCTTTAGCAATGCACATGACTAACGCTGCCTGGATGTGCATGCCAGTGCACTGGCACGCTAAAGTGATTCCATCAACTAAAGACTGGCTGAGGGGTGTGGCCTGGAGTTACATAGCGTAGGACATGCAGAGTGAGAGCTCCGTCTGAGATGATATCCTTATACCACATCCTCCGGGGAAATTCTGCCAAAAACATGCCGCTTTGCAGCCCACAGCGAGCATATACACGGCAGCCCTCATGTCATCGCCGAAGTGGACTTCTGAGGCCATAGCCAAGCTGACTAAATACCGCCATGAGGGCCAGGACACTGAGGAGGAAGATGGCGCCGGCCCTGCCCAGTCCCCCTCCACCGATATCGCTAAAATCTTTGAGGCCGTCTCTCTGTGTCAGACCACACTCACCTCGAAGATCGAAGAGGTTAAAATTGATATATCCCTCATCTGGCAAGATATTCAGAAGCTGAGGGACAGAGCCACTAAAACCGAGCGCAGAGTGAGCCACGTGGAAGCGGACATTGCCCCTCTACAGGTCTCTATGGAACAGCTCCAGCACCAGCTCAATGTCGTCCTCCACAAACAGGACGACATGGAGAACAGACTCAGAAGGTGCAACCTCCGGTTCGCCGGCCTCCCTGAAAGATCCGAGGGCTCCGACCACCCCCCCCCCCCCACATACCTGGAAAACCTCCTCATCAAGCCTTACGGCAGAGAGGACTTTTCATCCACATTCGTGATAAAACGCGCCCACCGCCTGGCCGCTCGTCCCCCACAGGCCGGTGCACCCCCGCGAACCTTCATCGCTAAACTTCTTAATTACAGAGACTGGGACCCCATGCTACGTCTCACCCGTGAACGGGGAAACATACCGGTCGGTAATGTCACCGTTGTGGTGTTCCCGGATTTCTCCACCGAAGTGCAGAAGAAACGGGCGCAATTCACAGAGGCCCTAGCGTCAGCTTCGCATTCATCACCTCCCCTATGCAATGCTGTTCCCAGCGAGGCTACGGGTGGTCCGGGATGGCAAAGCCCAGTTTTTTGAAGACCCTGCTGCTGTCCTGTCTTGGCTGGAACAACAAGAGGCGGCGGGCCCTGCTAATCGCTGAACCGCATCCCCTCCATACCACAGCTGCATGTGACCCCATGGATGTGCACTAAGGGGCACGGACCGGGACTGCCTACCCTCGCCCTAAACCATGAGTTCACACGTGCCTGTTTATCTGTTTATCCCCTCTTTATCCTTCCCCCCATTCTCACACCCGCAAGGATCTCCTGGGGACAACAGGACCATCCAGCCTGATACCCGGCCTTGTGTCCACATGCAAGGTATCCTACCTCCTTTCCCTCCCCGTCCTATGATCCTTGGAACTTCCCTGCACCACTGTCCTTTAAGTGTTCTCAGACACCTCTAAGGCACTCACTCGGACTAACTGCACACCCTACATTGCATCAAGTTGTGTGCTCTGCAGTTCTCTTTTATGTCCCCCCACAACCTGCCATGGTTGCCCCTGGAAACGAATGCCCCCCCCCCCCCCATTGCCTTATCAACCTGGCAACTGTTAACAGTGACTCAAGTTTTGTTTCCGTGGCCAGCTACCACCCCCATGGGTGTGGAGAGTGTCTGTTTGTACATTTTGCCATGCTGGTCCAGAGATGGCACAGTTACTAAAGTTTATATGTTCTTTATGCTATTTTACTCACAACTGACTTACCATGTACTCTACCTGTTAAATGTATGCTACATGCAATGCTTTATCCGACTCATAACACTCTGGGCAGAGCTCTGTGCAGCAGGCCATACTGTTTTTCTATCTCAGGCTGCCTGCTTGCACAGAGAAGTTGTACCCTCGCGGGTCACATCTCCCCCTTTGTATGTGATACACGGCAACACCACGCTAAAGTGGTCCAGAGGCAGCAAAATTTACAAGGTCAATCTGAACCATCATCCACTCCTGCTATATTGCAAACTTCAATTCAACAGCATATGTCTCCTATTGTTTACCGATTGTTTTGTAATGATAGGGGGTGACACTCTGTGCAACTAGACACACTGCCCTCACGATCCTAACCGACTACATGCACAGACTCATCGCAATTCCTCACGGAATGCCTTCCCGTGTATATACCCTGAGTTGTACTATACTATGTGCTACCTGCCTCACCCCCTTGCTGGGCGCTCTCACTGTCGGATCCGACTGCATGTTCAAAGTCTCCAAGATACTCCATGGCTACACTTAAAATAATTACCTGGAATGCAGGGTCGGTTCCTGTTCCTCCACGCCCCTATCGGTGGCCTGGAGATACTTCTTATGGCATTCTGCATCCCACCACCCTTCCAGTTCCACACCTTCCAGGAAGGACTTGCTTTTATGGCCAAATACCCCACGGTGCCTGTAATGTGGATAGGCGACTTCAACATGATGACTAATCATAGTCTAGACAAACTCAGCGTGACTACCCAGACATCACCCCCCTCTCATATCACCAGACTTGGCAGGTTCATAACTGAATTTGCCATGACAGACTCCTGGAGACACAAATATCCAACCAAAATAGCTTTCTCATGCTATACCCCCTCACAACTAGCCATTTCCCGTATAGATTTGATTTTGATCTCCCCCGCCCTGCTGCCCGGCCTCATGGATGTGGGGTTTAGCACCAGGGTGCTCAATCCCCATACTGGATGACACTGAGGCTAACCTCAACCTCCCCCCTCGTATGTGTATGTGTAGACTGAACCCATTCTGGCTCACGGTTTTACCAAATCTGGAGGCCGTTCAGAGGGAATGGGTGCATTTCTTCTGCACCAACCTAGGCTCGATGCCTATCGGATCGGTCTGGGAGGCTTTCAAGCTTCACGCCAGGTTGGTTCTATCCACACACATAAATAGACACAAAGCCACATCCAAACTAGTGCTACAACAATCTGAAGAGAGACTGAACTCCCTCAAACAGATATTTCTCACGGACCCTTCGGCAGGCAACGCTTCCCTTTTCCGCTTACAGTCTATATTAACTAACCACCTACATTATGAAAAAGTGAAGCAGGGCATATTCTTTAGCAGGCAACGCATATTTGAGCATGGAGAGCGTGCAGGCAAACTGCTGGCTTACATGGCCCACCTGGATCACAGCCCCCCGATCGTGGTCCGGCTCCAGACAGCCACTGGAGCTGTGACTTCGGACCCCAACCTAGTGGCAGAGGAGTTCAAACGATTCTATTCTAACCTCTACATGTCCACAGCACGTCACACATAAACCGAACTTTCCCGATTCCTCCAACAAATCGACTTCCCCAACCTCACTCAGACCCAAAGGTCCCTATTAGAAGCACCTATCACCTCAGAATGCGTTGCCGAGGCAATAGCACAACTCCCACCCTCCAAGGCGCCAGGCTCAGACGGCCTCCCCCTGGAATTCTACACACAATTCCATGAAGTCCTCACTCCCAGACTACAAGCGCTGTACGCCCATATATTTGACTCCGCGACCCTCCCATCATCCATGTGAGAGGCTCTCATCATCCTTATCCCTAAACCCAGAATCCTATTGCCCCAATATCGCTCCTGCAGCTAGATGTAAAAATCCTGGCCAAAGTCCTTGCCCTGCGACTCAACAAAGTAATAAGCTTGATTCACTCTGATCAAACCGGGTACATTCCCAACAAGAACACTGCGTTCAATCTCCGTAGGCTCTTCATGAACCTACAGTCCACACATGACAACACTGGATCCAGGGTAGTGGTGAGTCTGGACGCAACAAAAGCGTTCGATTCCGTAGAATGGAGCTACCTTTGGGAATGCTTACACAGATTTGGCTTCGGCCCTTAATTTATCAAATGGCTGCAACTTCTTTACCAGGCCCCCATTGCCTGCATCCAGGTCAACGGCAGGATCTCCGACCCATTCCCACTGTCCAGAGGCACTCGCCAGGGGTGTCCCATATCCCCCCTACTGTATGCCCTGGCCGTGGAACCGCTGGTTATTGACATCAAGGTTTACCCACATATCAAAGGTCTCCGTATGGGCCACCTGACTGAGACTCTAAGCCTCTAAGCGGACGACATGCTTCTATACCTAGAAGACTTGGGCCCCTTCCTCATGGCTGCCTGGCAGTTAATAGAGCAGTTTGGGGAGTACTCTGGCCTACAAATTAATTGGTCTAAATCCCAAATCCTCCCGCTGGACCTGGATGCCCCTTCTGCGGCCCAGGCAACACTCCCACTTGTCAGAGCGAGTCAAATCAAATACCTGGGCGTGCAATGTTCAAGAACACTAATAGACTATATCAACCTTAATCTAGAGCCTCTATTTACCCTCCTTAAAGCAAAAACTCAAATATGGTCCCGACTCCCTCTTGGGGTTATGGGGCACATAAATTTAGACAAGATGATTCTTCTCCCCAAGCTGCTCTATCTGTTCTGGCATGCTCCCCTCTACATTCCCCCTAGAATTTTCAAGTCCATGGAAGCCATCCTCAACACGTTTGTGTGGGGCACATCCCGACATAAACTTTTGTGGTGCACTCTGAAATGCCCTGTTCACCTGGGGGGTACTGCCCTTCCAGACCTTGCCCTTGACTATATTGCCTCCCAACTGTCACATTTCTATTACTACAACCAAATAGACAGAGATCGCTATATGACCCTAGTATGCACTACCCCACACCGATCTGGTCACCCACCCATTCCAAGTCCTCCTACGTGGCACTCATGGACCCCTGGGCACCAAGAACAACATGCTTACCCGTCTTTGTAAAGTCTGGCAACAAGCCATGACCACAACCAAGGCCCCCACATGCCCCTCTGGGACAATTCCCAACTCCCTGAACTACGCACAATCCCAGACCAAAACCAGTGGATAGCCAAAGGAATCCTTTTCCTCTCCCATGTTCTTGAAAATGGAACAATCAGATTATTCCAAGTCCTCAAATACAA
The DNA here is from genome assembly GCA_028564925.1 of Lithobates sylvaticus. Taxonomy (NCBI): domain Eukaryota; kingdom Metazoa; phylum Chordata; class Amphibia; order Anura; family Ranidae; genus Lithobates; species Lithobates sylvaticus. The sequence goes on from CM053037.1 coordinate 150,069,028, forward strand.
ATTCAACTTCCCCAACCGAATGCTCTCTCACTACCTCCAGCTTCGACACGCCCTCAGCTCCCAATTTGAAGAGTCCGTCCCCAGACTTGAGTCGCTGCCTCTTGTGAGCGTGATCCGCGGCCAAGACCCCAAAGGGTCTTGTCAGATGTCACGTACCGGGTACGGCGGGGAACAGGAGGTGGATCCCCTATGCCAATGGGGCGATAGCACGGGTTGTATTGGAGGACCGGTTCTAATGTTGCTACTGGTTTTCACCAGAGCCCGCCGCAAGGCGGGATGGACTTGTAGCGGCGGTAGCAACCAGGTCGTGTCTTCCAATAGCAACTCGACCCCACTGACAGCTGAGACAGGCGCGGTACACAAGGATTAGGCAGAGGCGAGGTCAAACGTAGCAAAGGGTCAAGGCAGGTGGCAAAGGTTCGTAGTCGGGGCAACAGCAAAGGTCTGGATACACAGTAGGAGCAAACACACAACGCTTTCACTGGGCACTAAGGCAACACGAGATCCGGCAATGACAGGAAGGGGAAGTGGGTTAATAAGGGAAAGGGTGAAGCATGATTGGGCCAGGCACCAATCAATTGTGCACTGGCCCTTTAAGAGAAGGAAGGAGCCGCGCGCGCGCGCCTGGGGAGAGGAGGCGAGCGTGCAGGGGGAGGCAGGCGGAAGAGCCGACGGGGACGAACCAGCAGAGCGGGATGCGATCCACGGGCGGACCGGGGGCGCCGCGTGGATCGCGTCCCAGAGACAGAACAGCGCCCACGGCCAGGGGAGCTGGCCGGGGCGCTGCAGGAGGACAGACGCCGTGAGCGCTCCGGGATGGACGGGGCAACCGGAGCGCTCGGCGTTACAGTACCCCCCCCCCTTGGGTCTCTCCCTCTTCCTGGAGCTCAAGAACCTGAGAGTTGGGGATGCGGAGGGAAGGGGGAAGATATAGTTTGTAGGACACGGAATTGATCCGAGCCTTGACCTTGAATGGACCGAGGTAGCGGGGACCCAACTTGTAACTGGGGATGCGGAACCTGATGTATCTGGAGGAGAGCCACACCCTATCACCTGGGGAGAAGACAGGAGGAGGTCTTCTTTTACAGTCCGCATGTTTCTTCATGCGGGAAGAGGCCAGGGCAAGCGACTTTTGGGTCTCCTTCCAGATGGACGACAGCTCTTGGGTGACTTCGTCTACGGCCGGGACTCCGGAAGAAGTGGGGATGGGAAGGGGGGGAAGAGGATGGCGGCCGTATACTACAAAAAAGGGTGACTTGGAGGAGGATTCAGACTCTTTCAGGTTGTAAGAAAATTCGGCCCAGGGCAGGAGGTCAGCCCAGTCGTCTTGACGAGCAGAGACAAAGTGTCGCAGGTAGGCCCCAAGGATCTGGTTGACTCTCTCCACTTGTCCATTGGACTGTGGATGATAAGCAGAGGAGAAGTCCAGTTTGACTTTCAGTTGACTGCAGAGGGCCCTCCAGAACATGGACACGAGACGATGTGAGATGGAAGTCCATGCAGACGAAAAATCTGGAGGAAGAAATGATTAGCGAGGCTAGGTGCAGAAGGGAGGCCTGGAAGGGGGACAAAATGTGCCATTTTAGAAAAACGATCAACAACCACCCATATGGCTGTATGGCCGAGGGAAGGAGGAAGGTCCGTGATAAAGTCCATGGCTATGTGGGACCAAGGTCGTTCAGGCACGGGCAGAGGGTGAAGAAGACCAGCAGGCTTTTGGCGAGGGGTCTTGTCTCGAGCACATATAGTACAGGCCTGTACGAAGTCCATCACATCCTTCTTTAAGGAGGGCCACCAGTAATACCTGGAAATTAGTTGGGAGGACTTCCTAATCCCAGGATGACCGGCCAGATGAGAGGAATGACCCCATTGACGAAGACGTGGAGGAACCAAGGTCTTCCCAGGAGGAACTTGCACCAAGGAGGCAGGAGCTGAAGAGATTAGACACTCAGGAGGTATAATGTGTTGTACAGGGGGCTCGGACTCAGAAGAATCGGTGGAACGTGACAGGGCGTCGGCCCTGACATTCTTGTCCGCAGGACGGAAATGGATCTCAAAGTTGAAGCGGGCAAAAAACAAGGACCACCTAGCTTGGCGTGGGTTTAATCGCTGGGCCGACTGGAGATAAAAGAGATTTTTGTGATCCGTGAAGATCGTGATGGGATGAACGGATCCCTCAAGAAGGTGTCTCCATTCCTCAAGTGCTAGCTTAATAGCTAGTAACTCACGGTCTCCGATGGCGTAGTTCTTTTCGGGAGGGGAAAAGGTCTTAGAAAAGAACCCACAGGTGATGTTCTTGCCCTTGGAGTCTTTCTGAAGAAGCACAGCTCCTGCTGCCACAGAAGAGGCATCGACTTCCAGGAGAAACGGTTTGCGAGGATCAGGCCTGGACAAAACGGGTGCAGAGGCAAAGATAGATTTGAGGTGGATAAAGGCCTCCTCAGCTGGAAGGGGCCAGGATCTAGGATTCGCATCCTTTTTGGTTAATGCCACAATAGGCGCGACAATGGAGGAGAAGTGAGGGATGAACTGGCGATAGTAATTGGCGAATCCAAGGAAACGCTGGATGGCCCGTAGTCCAGTAGGACGTGGCCAGTTCAAGACGGCAGAAAGTTTCTCCGGGTCCATTTGGAGACCTTGTCCTGAGACCAAGTAGCCCAGGAAGGGAAGACTGCAACGTTCAAAGAGACATTTCTCTAGTTTGGCGTAAAGACGGTTCTCCCGAAGCCGTTGGAGCACTTGACGGACCTGAAGGCGGTGTTCCTCCAAGCTAGAGGAAAAAATCAGGATATCATCCACATAGACAATGACACAGGAGTATAGCAAGTCTCTGAAAATCTCGTTCACGAAGTCTTGGAAGACCGCCGGAGCATTGCACAAGCCGAAGGGCATGACGAGATACTTGAAGTGTCCGCAGGGCCGACCCGTCCCGGGGTGCACGGGGTGCAGTGCACCCAGGCGCCACAGAGGTGGGGGCGCTGGAGCGCCAGAGTGCTCCGCTCCCTCCTCCTCTCCTTGTCCGTAGGCGGCGCGGCTCTGTCCGCCTGTCACAGCCACGGGGGGGGGGGTGGGGCGCTCCGTGGCCGAGCCCGACTTGTTTAGAACAGAGCGTGTGTGATGCTTGTGCTGGTGGGCAGGAGGCGGAAGTTAAACACAGAAGGAGTCCTGTGTTTAACTTCCGCCTTCTGCCCACCAGCACAAGCATCACACACGCTCTGTTGTTCTCCACCCGGGCGGCGCGGCTGCACACTCTCTTCTCCAGCTGCCGCCCGGGTGGTTTTAATTAGCCTAGTGGTGGGGGTGGTTTGTCTAGGGGGGGGGGTCTATACCAATGTGGGGGGGGTGGTTTGTCCTGGGGGGGGTCTATACTAATGTGGGGGGGTGTGGTTTGTCTAGGGGGGTCTATACTAATGTGGGGGGGTTGTCCTGGGGGGGTCTATACTAATGTGGGGGGGTGGTTTGTCCTGGGGGGGTCTATACTAATGTGGGGGGGTTTGTCCTAGGGGGTCTACTAATGTGGGGGGGGGTTTTGTCCTGGGGGGGGTCTATACCAATGTGGGGTGGGGGGGTTTGTCCTGGGGGGGGTCTATACTAATGTGGGGGGGTGGTTTGTCCTGGGGGGTCTATACCAATGTGGGGGGGGGTGGTTTGTCCTGGGGGGGTCTATACTAATGTGGGGTGGGGTTTGTCCTGGGGGGGTCTATACTAATGTGGGGGGGGTGGTTTGTCCTGGGGGGGTCTATACTAATGTGGGGGGGTGGTGGTTTGTCCTGGGGGGGTCTATACTAATGTGGGGGGGTTCGTCCTAGGGGGTCTACTAATGTGGGGGGTTTGTCCTGGTTGGGTCTATACTAATGTGGGGGGGTTTGTCCTGGGGGGTCTATATTAATGTAGGGGTGGTTTGTCCTGGGGGGTCTATATTAATGTAGGGGGGGGTTGTCCTGGGGGGTCTATACTAATGTATGGGGGCTGGTTTGTCCTGGGGGGTCTATACTAATGTGGGGAGTGGTTCGTCCTGGGGGGTCTATACTAATGTGGGGGGGAAAGGTTTGTCCTGAGGGGGGGTCTATACTGATAAAGGGGGGTGTTTTGTCCTGGGGTCTATACTGATGGGGGGTCTGTCCTGAGGGAGGTATTTATACTTAGTGAAGGGTCTGCACTGACGGAGGGGGGTCTATACTTAATGGAGTGGGGTCTGTACTGAGGGACGACTATAGTTGGTGGAGGGGGTGATACCATGTTTTACTGCACCAGGTGACACCAACCCTAGTGATGCCACTGCAGCCACGGGCTCTTATTTCCCCTCTCCCTCTCCTCCTCGTGCGCTGCTGTACTAATGAGCGGTGCACTATGTTTCTTCCCCCGTCTTCATAACAGCCAGGGAAGAAAAAACAAAGGAGCAAAAAAGAGGATTGTGGGACATGTGGTCCCAAGGACTGGCAGCCCCACTGTAACACGGAAACTGCAGCCCAAACAGCATGCTCAGCTGAATGGGAGAGAGAAAGCCAGGAGCCCGGGAAAGCTTTCAGGGAAGGGCACCCAGGACTCCAGAGGGAGAGGGCAGTGCTGAGAGAACACCATCAGAGAGAGAAAAAGCCACACAGCCTGGCACCATTCCTGGTGGAGAAAGGAATGGAGTCATTGCAGGAATACAGATCTGGGCTCTACCCAGCGGAGTCGCCACGGGCAATTCAGAGTGAGCTGACTCCTGATCAGAGGAACCGTTGTTGCTGTATCGCTGGGTCAGGTGAGAGGGCCGATCGGCCATTATTTACTACCATCTCTTGTAACATGTCTGCAGTCTCTGACCGTCTCTAGTATCATGTCTACAGTCTCTGACCATCTCCTGTACTATGTCTGGGGGCTCTTTCTAATAGACTCTCTAACAGAAGCCCCCTCTGTGTGCATCAGAGAGACTCCCCTCCAGGTCTCATTAGTGTACGCTCTTCCTGTATTTTATTTATTGGTAAAAGATCATGGGAGGATCCCAGGGTAACGAAGACTTCTTACGGGAACATCTCTGTCGTCGTTGTCATAGAAACATTTGTAAAGGGGAGGAGTTGGTAAGATGACCACGCCCACGTGGGGGCGCCAGAAATATTTCTGCACCCAGGCGTCTGTGACCCTAGGATCGGCCCTGAGTGTCCGTCACGGGTGTTAAAGGCGGTTTTCCACTCATCGCCCTTACGGATACGGATGAGATTATATGCGCCCCGGAGGTCCAATTTGGAGAAAATTCTTGCTCCGCGCAAACGATCAAAAAGTTCCGAGATAAGGGGCAGCGGGTAGCGATTTTTTACCGTGATCTTGTTAAGACCACGATAGTCAATGCAGGGACGTAAGGACTCGTCCTTTTTGGTAACAAAGAAGAATCCTGCTCCAGCAGGGGAAGAAGACTTGCGGATGAAACCTCTTTTGAGGTTCTCCTGGACGTACTCCGTCATAGCTTCTGTCTCCGGGACGGAGAGAGGGTAAATCCTGCCACGGGGCGGCGTGGTCCCAGGAAGAAGATCGATAGGGCAATCGAAGGGTCTATGTGGCGGCAAGACCTCTGCTTGTTTTTTGCAAAACACGTCAGCAAAGTCCCTGTAAGGTTTGGGGAGACTAGACCGAGAGGTAGCGAGGAAAACTTGCTTGGTGGGTACCGCTTTGAGGCAATGCCTGTGGCAGGAGGGACCCCAACTTTTGATGTCCCCCGAGGCCCAGTCGAGGGTAGGAGAATGTAACTGGAGCCAGGGTAGGCCCAGAAGGATCTCAGAGGTGCAGTTGGGCAATACAAAAAAGTCAATCTTTTCGTGATGGAGAACTCCAATTCTCATGAGGAGAAGTTCGGTGCGGTAACGCACGATACAATTCAGATTTTGACCATTTACCGAGGTGATAAAAAATGGCTTGACAAGACGAGTGACTGGAATATTACATTTGTCGATGAGTGAGGCTTCAATGAAGTTTCCTGTAGAACCTGAATCCAAAAAGGCCACGGCGGAGAAAGAGGACTTCTTGGACCAAGAAAACCTCACTGGAACAGTTAGACGTGGAGAGGAAGAGTCCACACCTAGCAACACCTCCCCCACATTAGCTAGGTGCGAGCGTTTCCCTGACGCTGAGGACGGATAGAGCAATCCTTTAGAAAATGGTCAGGACTGGCGCAATACAGGCACAGATTAGGGTCACGGCGGCGAATCCTCTCTTGTGAGGTCAGGCGTGACCGATCCACTTGCATCGCCTCCTCAGCGGGAGGTACAGGAACAGATTGGAGAGGGTTCTGGAAAAGAGGTGCCAGACGAGGAAACCGTTTGGCGCGACCAAGGTCCTTTTCTTGGCGTAGCTCTAGGCGTCTTTCAGTATAACGCATGTCAATACGGGTGGCCAGCTGGATGAGTTCAGACAGGGTAGCAGGAATTTCTCGTGCGGCCAGCACATCCTTGACGTGGCTGGATAGGCCCTTTTTAAAGGTCGCGCAGAGGGCCTCATTGTTCCAGGAGAGTTCGGATGCCAGGGTGCGGAACTGAATAGCTTAATCGCCCACTGAAGAATCTCCCTGGACAAGGTTCAGGAGAGCCGTCTCAGCAGAGGAGGCCCGGGCTGGTTCCTCGAAGACACTGCGAAATTCAGAAAAGAAAGCTTGAACTGTAGCAGTGGCAGGATCGCCACGGTCCCAAAGCGGTGTAGCCCAGGCTAGGGCCTTGTCAGCTAGCAGGCTAGCCACGATGCCACCTTAGACCGTTCGGAGGGGAACTGGTCAGACAACATCTCCAGATGGAGGGAACACTGGGATAGGAACCCTCAGCATAGTTTAGGGTCCCCATTGAACTTGTCAGGAAGGGACAGGCGGACTCTAGCAGCAGCAACTCGTGGAGGAGATGTAGGAGCTGGCAGTGGAGACGGTAGAAGCTGCTGTAGCATAGCAGTCAACTGCGCCAATTGCTGTCCCTGTTGAGCGACCACCGTGGTCAGATCCGAGAGGCTTGGCAGAGGGACCTCAGCGGGATCCATGGCCGGATCTACTGTCACGTACCGGGTACGGCGGGGAACAGGAGATCCCCTATGCCAATGGGGCGATAGCACGGGTTGTATTGGAGGACCGGTTCTAATGTTGCTACTGGTATTCACCAGAGCCCGCCGCAAGGCGGGATGGACTTGTAGCGGCGGTAGCAACCAGGTCGTGTCTTCCAATAGCAACTCGACCCCACTGACAGCTGAGACAGGCACGGTACACAAGGATTAGGCAGAGGCGATGTCAAACGTAGCAAAGGGTCAAGGCAGGTGGCAAAGGTTCGTAGTCGGGGGCAACAGCAAAGGTCTGGATACACAGTAGGAGCAAACACACAACGCTTTCACTGGGCACTAAGGCAACACGAGATCCGGCAATGACAGCAAGGGGAAGTGGGTTAATAAGGGAAAGGGTGAAGCATGATTGGGCCAGGCACCAATCAATTGTGCACTGGCCCTTTAAGAGAAGGAAGGAGCCGCGCGCGCACGCCTGGGGAGAGGAGGCGAGCGCGCAGGGGGAGGCAGGCGGAACGACGGGGACGAACCAGCAGAGCGGGATGCAATCCACGGGCGGACCGGGGGCGCTGCGTGGATCGCATCCCAGAGACAGAACAGCGCCACGGCCAGGGGAGGACAGACGCCGTGAGCGCTCCGGGATGGACAGGGCACCCGGAGCGCTCGGCGTTACAGCTGATATCCTTTTTTTACAACCATCTAATAACACCAGCGGCCACCTCGCAGGCGTACCGGCTTAAGTCCAAATGGGAGACGGACCTGGGGGCTGTGGAGGATGGGGATTGGGAAGATGCTTTGGCCGCCTCCAAGACAGTCTCCCCTAAACTGTCAGACAGACTCACCCACTTATACATGCAACACAGATCTTACCTCACCCCGACTCACCTATCTAAGTTTAAACCAGACTACAGCTTGGCATGCCCCAAATGCAGAGACCCACAAGGGACATCTCACCACCTGCTATGGTCATGGCCAAGACTCCAGGAATACTGGTCCCAAGTGGTTAAATTTCTTCACCACTGCATGGGCTCTCCCTTATCTCTATGCCCCCGCCAATGCCTACTCGGTATCCTTCCTCTACCTGAAGAGGAGAAGTACCTCAATATATTTCTACAGGAATCACTATTCCTCGCCAGAATGCAGATCGCCCGCACCTGGATCAGGGCAACCCCCCCCCCCCCGCCCCCACACCATTCAGCAATGGAGGGGAATGATCAACCCCACCCTCCCTTACAAAAAGATGCTGTACATGCATAGAGGTTGCCCGACCAAGTTCAATAGAATTTGGGATAGATGGGTGGAAGACACGACCACATGCATGGAACAGGACTAATCCTCAACCGTACCGCTGCCTTCAGTGTGTCCCAGATAATTGCTAGATGTCTCCTAACACTATGCTCTATTAACCGATAAACACAGTATTGTGTGCTCTCCATATGTCCTCATCGACGACCACTATGATCTGCCCTCTCGGACCGCCCCGCCAGCTCCCTTATTCGGGTCCCCGGATGGGCTTTAATTACAGAATCAAAATGTATGTACTAACTACATGGAAGTAATGTCAGATGTGATATCCTTGATTTTGGTGCATGTTGCACCTGGTACTTGATTATGTATCCTTTTTTATATGCTCAAAAAATGCTTTTCTGATTAAAACTAAAGACTGGTTTCAGAGAATCAAGCGTAAAGCTGGGATAGAGGAACTGATCCACATCGCTCAGGACAAGGTTTCAAAATTCACGTCTACTTGGGCCTGTTGGACACACTTTTGAATGACACCTTCTTATCAAGCAATTACTGTGGACACAGGCACTGCACTTTCAGGATCTGGTCTGGACACCCAGATGGCCCCCCTGATAGTTTGCGTCCTTATAGTGTGTTGAGGTTCCCTCGACCTAGGGACATGCCGGGAGGTAGGTATTCTGGCAGGTTTCTTAATGGCCCCTTCAATTCATTCTCCATTCCCCCCCCCCCCCTCCACCGCTTTGGCCCCCCAAGGGGAGGTTTTCCCTTCTACCCCCCAGCCCCCCCCCCCCCCCAGTGTGTTGCCCTTAAGGCTCCCTTGACCTAGGGACATATGCCCACTTCATTCTCCATATACCCCCCCCCCCCCCCCCCCACACACACACACCTTTGGCCTCCAAGGGGATGTTTTACCTTCTTTCCCCTCTCCGTTTTTTTTTCTCTTCTCCTCCTCCCCCCTATCACCCTCTTTTTTTCAGACCCCCTTCTTTCCTCTTGTTCCTGCGGTCCTTTTCAGGCCCTTGAGATGAGTTGGTCCAATTTGAGACCTGGCCTACATACAAGCTCCATGTCTGGTTCTGGGAAGGATGCGCCCTACACCCTTGTATTTAGTTCTGGCAATAGGTGATTTATTTTTTTATTATAGGGGCACATAGCCTTGTCATATTGGCTGGGTAATTCTGATATGTTGCTGATTTGTTAGCCGAATGCAGACAGTATGGTCTTTTTCCCAACAGGAGCCCTGCTCTAGGAATGCTAGACTTCTTACTGCTGTACTTTCTATTGATGACTGATTATTTTTTACTTTGTACTTTGTACTATTCTGTGTTATTTTGTGTACTCTGTATGTGTATTGATCTTTGATGGTTCTTTTTCTTTTTTTGAGTTTTACCTGCATGTAGCAAAAATATATTCATTGTTTTTCGTTCTTCTCCATAGCAAATATTTTAAGATGTTTTTCAAACACAGAACACTTACTCAGCATTGCTGTCAAACTGCAGTTCTCTGATGGTTGTCTGTACCCTAAAACTACAGCATTTCAGTAATGTAGAGACCTAAGCAATCAAAATGGGTCATGTGACTCCTCTCACTGAAATAGAAGTCTTTCATGCAACAAATGAAAGTCATTCAATCATCTGTAAAGTGATGTTTAATCTTAGGATCTGCGTTACCTTAAAATGATCTTGTATCTATCTCTCCTGTCTAATAACATACGCCTAATTAAAGTACTTTGATTCCTTTCCAACTTATTTACATTGTGATTAACTAGTAGGAGGAGAACTGGCTTTGGTTATAAATACAGCTTAAATCTGAGCTGCTGTCATTATGAACACACATAGTCTGAATCACAGAAGGAATACATCGGAACAATGACAGGTGAGTACTGCATTACATTCATTTGAAGATGTTTTCCTATATGAATCAATGACAGGTACAGAACCCGGTTAAAGATAGACTTAGACTCAATTCTACCTTCATTTGTGCTATTTCATTGTTTTGTTGATTGAACATTTGTATGTGTGTTGAATGTTTATGTTGTACAATATGTATTGTCTGATTGGAAGTTCATGAAGCTATATTTAGAATATTCATTACACAACCATTAAACAACCTTTTTAGAAGTGAACTGCAGTATACTCTGGAAAACTTTAGTTATTAAACATCTTTAAAGTGTATCTAAAAACATTTTTTTATCTTCAGATATGGTTGGTAGGAGTTAGAACCTCTATCAAATGTTTATATCTCCTTTTGGGGAGCTTCGCCCCCATCTATTTGTCCTGTTGACCACCAAGATTGAATGTGAGAGAAAATCCACATTACAGAGCAAAAATATGGATACTTGTTCTGGTGACAACTTATTAGGAGAAGATATACCTTCATTGAAAGAAAATCCTCACTTCCTGTTGTGTCTTGAGACAGGAAGTGAAGGAAAATCTCCCCAAATGAACACAAGCAGTGAAAAAAAGGGGTTTTAACATTTTCCTTTTCTACCTAAAACTTGAAAAAATGGTTTTAGATGCTTTAAGAAGGACTATACATGTATCTATGGTCATTATGTATAATTTCATTTTATTTATTTTTTTAAAGTAAAGTCTGTTTAATTGTATAAAAAGTGGAAGGATAAGACCCTTTGTTTGTATTTTATTGCTGTCCATGTCCTGGATGGCCAATTTCACCTTTCTTTCTGTCTTGGTGAACAACATGATGGGTATTTGGACAGTGTGTGAAGTTCAAGCACCTGCTACAGATAACCTCGGGAAAGCACAATCCTAATAACAGTAGGTCTGCCATCCAGTTGATCCCCAATCTGATGCCGTGTACACACGAGCGGAATTCCACTCAAGCTTGGCTTGCATACACACGGTCACACAAAAGTTCGCTGAACTTTCGGCCGCCAAGAACGCTGTGACATACAACACTACGACGAGCCGAGAAAATGAAGATCAATGCTTCCGAGCATGCGTCAAATTGTTTCTGAGCATGCGTAGGAATTTTGCGCGCTGGAATTGCTACAGACGATCAGAATTTCCTGCTCTCCTGATCAGAATTTCCTGCTCTCAATCTTTTGCAGCAAAAGTCCGATGGAGCATACACACGGTCGCATTTTCTGACCAAAAGCTCTCATCTGACTTTTGCTGGCGGAATTTCCAATCGTGTGTACAGGGCATAAGAGTTGTTGGTTGTTCAATCATACAACACAATGAGAAAGGGGGTAGCAAGAAGGATCTAAAAAAGAATAATGGTAAGGTGAAGGATAGAGTCACTTACCCAGTATTGCAATTACTGCACTTCTAAATAATATCAGTACCAATATAAAATATTATTAATATTATTACTAATAGTAATGGTGGTATTAATGGTCAAAGTAGTATTAATAGTGGCAAAAGCAGTAGCAGAGGTAGTGGTATATTAGTCATAGTTGCTATAGTTTCTTATATTCAGGGCATTTTTTCAGTGGGAACACAGGGAAATGCAGTTCCTGCACCTCCAGCACTAAATGTATATAATAGCAAGCGGTGTGCTGGAGGGTCTATTGATGCTGGCTGCTAGGGTATCTATTGTCACTGTGGGATCTGTTTTTGTGTGAGGGCATATTGTTGCTGGTGGAGGATCTATTGTTGCTGGGGGGTGGGGTCTTATGTTGCGTTTTTAGATCTACTATTGAGGGTGAGGTCTATTGTTGCTGGCTGCTGGAGGGTCTGTTGATTCTGGCTGCTGAAAGATCTGCTGTTGCTGCTGGGGGGTCTAATGTTGCTGAGTTGTTGCTGTTTGGGGGGTGTCTATTGTTGTGTGGAGGAACTATTGTTGCTTGAGGGGACCTATTGTTGTTGGGGTGGGGTCTATTGTTGCTGGCTCCAGCGTATCTATTTTACTGATTTTCTTGTTATTAGACAAGAACAAATTCTATACAAATTGTTTAGCACCACAAAATGATATTTGGGACAGTATTGACAGGTGGGTAGGGGGTAGAGCCAAGGGACGATGCTTGGAGGTGTGTAGGGTGCAGAGACAATGGGGCACTCTGAAGGGGGGTGTTCCTGCACCTATTCTCTTATAAAAAAAAAGCCCTGCCTGTATTTATAAATTTGCCAGCAATTTGTGTATAGTTATAAGGAAATGAATGAGGAATAAAAATCATACTGAAAATTGGATGCTCCATTTCCATAATTAGGTACAGTATCTCACAAAAGTGAGTACACCCTCACATTTTTGTAAATATTTTATTATATATTTTCATGTGACAACACTGAAGAACACTTTGCTACAATGTAAAGTAGTGAGTTTGCTGTCCCCTCAAAATAACTCAACACACAGCCATTAATGTCTAAAACGCTGGCAACAAAAGTGATTACACCCCTAAGTGAAAATGTCCAAATTGGACCCAATTAGCCATTTTCCCTGATGTCTTGTGACTCATTAGTGTTACAAGGTCTCAGGTGTGAATAGGGAGCAGGTATGTTGAATTTGGTGTTATCACTCTCAGTCTCTCATACTGGTCACTGGAAGTTCAACATGGCACCTCATGGCAAAGAACTCTCTGAGGATCTGAAAAAAAGAATTGTTGCTCTACTCAAAGATGGCCTAGGATATAAGAAGATTGCCAAGACCCTGAAAGTGAGCTGCAGCATTGTGGTCAAGACCATACAGCGGTTTAACAGGCCAGGTTCAACTCAGAACAGGCCTCGCCATGGTCGACCAAAAAAGTTGAGAGCACATGCTCAGCATCATATCCAGAGGTTGTCTTTGGGAAATAGAAGTATGAGTGCTTCCAGCATTGCTGCAGAGGTTGAAGGGGTGGGGGGTCAGCCTGTAAGTGCTTAGACCATACGCAGCACACTGCATCAAATTGGTCTACATGGCTGTCATCCCAGAAGGGGATAAAGAAGATGCACGAGAAAGCCCACAAACAGTTTGCTGAAGACACCCAGACTAAGGACATGGATTACTGGAACCATGTCCTGTGGTCTGATGAGACCAAGATAAACTTATTTGGTTCAGATGGTGTCAAGTGTGTGTGGCGGCAACCAGGTGAGGAGTACAAAGAGTGTCTTGCTTACAGTCAAGCATGTTAGTGGGAATGTCATGGTCTGGGGCTGCATGAGTGCTGTTGGTACTGTGAAGCTACAGTTCGTTTAGGGAACCATGAATGCCAACATGTACTGTGACATACTGAAGCAGAGCATGATCCCCTCCCTTCGGAGACTGGGCCACATGGCAGTATTCCAACATAACGACCCCAAACACACCTCCAAGACGACCACCGCCTTGCTAAAGAAGCTGAGGGTAAAGGTGATGGACTGGCCAAGCATGTCTCTAGACCTAAACCCTATTGAGTATTTGTGGGGCATCCTCAAACGGAGGGTGGAGGAGCGCAAGGTCTCTAACATCCACCAGCTCTGTGATGTCGTCATGAAGGAGTGGAAGAGGACTCCAGTGGCAACCTGTGAAGCTCTGGTGAACTTCATGCCCAAAAGGGTTAAGCCAGTGCTGGAAAATAATGGTGGCCGCACAAAATATTGACACTTTGGGCCCAATTTGGACATTTTCACTTAGGTGTGTACTCACTTTTGTTGTCAGCGGTTTAGACATTAATGGCTGTGTGTTGAGTTACTTTGAGGGGACAGCAAATTTACACTGTTATACAAGCTGTACACTCACTACTTTACATTGTAGCAAAGTGTAATTTCTTCAGTGTTGTCACATGAAAAGATATAATAAAATATTTACAAAAAATGTGAGGGGTGTACTCACGTTTGTGAGATACTGTCTATAGTGTATGTCTGCATAATCAGGAAAACTGTATCAGCTGTGACGGCTTCATGGAAGCTTCTGTTTTGTGAAAGGGGCAGTGGAGAACATAATTCACATACATGTGCACAGTTGGATATAGGTGTAATGTGCAATGGTTGGTGATGAAGGGAATCGGTGCCGGACTGGAAATCCAAATTAGTTTATCTCCTGATATTTAAAACAGACGAAACCATATCTGTGTACTTAAATGCGTTAAACCCTTCAGAGAAATACTATTTTATTTATTAACACTGCTGACGAGTAGTGTGCTGGAGGCCAAGTCAAGGGTTATGGGTTACAGCAAACTTTCTTCTTGCATTTCATAAGAGATGTTTAAAAATTAGCTGCCCAGAGGAGCTTTTTCTGACACAAACATATCCTAAATTTGGCTATAAATGTGGTGAGAGGCACCTAATACAACCATTTTCATATTTGATGGTCGATCAGCAGAAGCCTGTCAGTTGACTTCTCTGGAGGAAATAATTAATTAATGAATCCCCTACCAATATAAGCAGTGCCGGCAGAATCTGGCCCTGCCTTCTTCATCCTTTAGGAATAAATATGATCAAAAAGCCAACATCCATTGTTACTGTATGTTTATCAGAACACTATGTTGCCTCATCTTATTGTCAATACTGTGAACATTTTTATTTTTTCTGTTAGTCATTTATTCTCATGTTACTGTTCTTAATGAACATGCTTATATATGTTTTTCTTGGATTGTAAAACTTTAACCACTTAAGCCCCGGAAGCCCCCACTTTACCCCCTTCCTGACCAGAGCACTTTTTGCGATTCGACACTGCGTCACTTTAACTGATAATTGCGTGGTTGTGCGACCTTGCACCCAAACAAAATTGATGTTCTTATTTTCCCACAAATAGAGCTTTCTTTGGGTAGTATTTGATCATCTCTGCGGTTTTTCATTTTTTGCGCTATAAACAAAATAAGAGCGTCAATTTTGATAAAAACGCAATATTTTTTACTTTTTGCTATAATAATATCAGTTTAGCGTATATTGATTGGTTTGCGCAAATGTTATAGCATCTACAAAATAGGGAATAGTTTTATGGCATTTTTATTATTCTTTTTTTATTTATTAGTAATGGCGGCAATCTGTGATTTTTATCGGGACTGCGACATTATGGCGGACACATCGGACACTTTTGACACTATTTTGGGACCATTGTCAGTTATACAGCGATCTTTGCTATAAAAACGCACTAATTACTGTATAAATTACACTGGCAGTGAAGGGGGTTAACCACTAGGGGCGATGAAGGAGTTAATTGTGTCCTAGGGAGTGATTCTAACTGTGGGGGGGGGTGGGCTTCAGCTCACATGACAGTGATCACTGCTCTCGATGACAGAGAGCTGTGATCTCTGTCATGACACAAGGCAGAACGGGGAAATGCCTTGTTTACATAGGCACTTCCCCATTCTGCGGCTCCGTGACACAATCGCGGAGAAACCTGTCCTGCGGGCATGGTCACGCTGTACGCAGTGGGTGCATGCATGCGCCTGCTAGCCCCGGCTCTTAAAGGGGACGTACAGGTACGCCCATTTGCCCACCGCTGCCATTGTGCCGACGTACATTGGCGTGCAGCGGTCGGCAAGTGGTTAAAATCTTTAAATAAGAGAATACATACTGGCATTAGAAAGAAAAAGCCAACAAGGGTATTTGTACTGACGGTTGTGTGTTTTCCTCTGATGGCAATCAGACTTTGCCTGCATGGCGGAGAAACCTCTCCAATCTGTGAGTAGCTGTTATAGCATCTACCAGAATATCCACATTACCAATCCAGGGCTGCAGAAGTCCATACAAAGTATATGACCAGCTTATGGAGGTAGAGTTGCCCCAATATCTTAACAAATGTCTTACATTCATAAAATATATAAATAAGGGATTATTTTAGCCAAACACATTTTGGATTGGTTGTCATACATGATTTATAACCCTATTATTGAACAAAGAATTAAAGGATTGCATAATAACTGATTGCACAAAATCTGTTTGCATTGCACGATAATCATTCAACAAGCTGGCTGAGTGTTCCACTTATTAGGCAGGAGAATCACAATTATGGGTGGGAACAATAATATCCTAGAGCAATTAAATAGACTGAACACCTGAAAACAAAACTTTTAAAGCACCACATCAGTACACTTAAACAAATTAAATATATTAAACGTAAAGTCTAACATGTTACAACTCCTCCCAAAGTGGATTATTCAGTTATGATTAGGCTGGAAGAATCATGCGGCAAATCTAGACTATGTGAAGACAGAACTCTTGGTCAGTATTCTAATTTTCGTTCTTGTTACCTGTTGCTAGGAATTAGCAGAGCTGAGCATTTTCATTTTCACAACATTTCTGGAAAAATCAAGGAATTTCAGCAATATTTCATATTTTGGCAATACGCATTGCTGTCAATGGAAAGGCAAATTCATGGTGGTTTCCAAGGTGCAATGGTCTTTAAATGGCTCTTGGAGGTCATTGAAGCTCCTGGGAAATGTGCATCAGTACAGAAGCTTTTTTTTTCTTGGGAAGGGCAATGTTATTTACAGACAGGATATAGTGGGAGATAGGGGCAGAAAGTTGACACCCTGCAACACAAAGTTCTCAAACAAGTACTACCAGCTATTAAAGCATATATAAGCCTTTAGTGGTTGGGTATACATCTACTTTAACAACATGCATTCGTTCTTTAAATTACAGTGCTGGGGTACATGTGCTTGGTGCCCTGGTTGTGTGCACAAATATGCACACCCAAAATACTTAAAAAATTATATTTATACACAACAACTGATTGCTAGCTAGCTTGTCTTAACACCTTACCTACTTTTTGTCTATTGTAATGTAGTATTTGTCTATTAAATTGGGTATTTTCCCTTTTATTTAGTTTTTTTTAATGATAATTTTGAGCTTGGGGTGATTAGAGTGCATTGGGCAATTGTTGCTGATTGTATTCTGTTCTTTGTAACACCCAGGCTGTGTTGTTTGCCTGTAGTAAATTTGTAGTGCCCTGCCCTAGTTAGGCTTTTTCGTTTTTGGATCTGCTGTACTCAGTGGAGTAGTGTTCTATTGTTTAGGTCTGGTCAGGTTTCCCTAAGCTTAGTGGTTGATTACTCCTGCCTGCCTCTTGAAGAAGCTTCCAGAGAATAGAGCAGAAAGGCCAGCCACTAAAGTTGGGAATATTTATTTGCTCTCGACCAGTTTCTGAGAGGGGCAACCAGAAGGTGCCTTCAACCACCTTCTAAGAAGATAAATGTTTGGGAGGCTTGCTCAGGGTGTTCTTGTCCTGGGACTGCTGCCCTTGGTGGCAGCCTGTGTACTGGAGAGCTGATGTTAGGACTCAGCGGGTGCTTGGCTGAGAGCCTGAAGGAAGGATTTAAAGATATCTGCCGGAGGGTATCACCTAAGGAAGCCAACCTTAAGAAGGATCCTTTCATCACAGAAAACTTTTGCAGATAGGATGGTGGGTGACAGGTGTCCTTGGACATTGTGAGTAGGAACCTTGCTTAAGACTCCAGGTGTGCATGTGCTTTAGGGGTTGAATGCCCATATAAATACACAAGTGGTCCATATAGTGAACTTGATGTTGAGTTATTCACTTTAAAGTCATCACAGAAGACAAGGGGGCACTCTTTGGAGGAAAAGAGATTTAATCTCCAAATATGTAAAGGCTTCTTCACAGTAAGAGCTGTGAAAATGTGGAATAGACTCCCTCAAGGGCTGGTCCTGTCCAGCTCAGTAGATTGCTTTAAAGGCCTGCATTATTTCCTAAATGTACATAATATAACTGGATACTAATATTTATAGGTAAAGTTGATCCTGGGAATATCCAACAAGAATTCTTTTTTTTCCCCTGCTGGAGCAAATTGGACCATGCTTTGCTGTTTTTTATTTTTTGCCTTTCTCTGGATCAACTCTGGGTATGGGATTGTGTTTATGGGATTATAAATGTACTTATTTTTTTCCTTTTTTGGCTGAACTAGATGGTGTCTTTTTTCAACCAGATTAATTATGTAACTATGTAAGTTGCTGCATAAACTGGGACTGTTCCTAAAGAGTCTCAGAATTAACTATCTATTAACTAGCTACCCCTTCTTCCTCCAACAAAGGCTGCTGCTAGCGGATTTGTGATTAAAATACTGTATCAGTTTTTGTTTTTTTGTGGGGGGGGGGGTGGGTTGCTTTTTAGAGTGCACACTATCCCACTCACCTGTTGGGTCTACAAAAAGACATTCCCTAGACCGACCATGTTGTCGGAGTGCGTGAAACTTTCTATGGTCCTGGCAGTCTCAATCAATGCCAGGAGTGGTCGTACCAATCTTCATGCACATCCAAGCATTTACATACATACAAAGCCCTTTCCTCAAAAAACTAAAATGTTAATGTTTAGCTTCTTGGTCACAAATTCCCCTTGCTGCAGTGAAGGCTTTCTCTGGCATGACACGTGCATCAGGGTAGGCTAGTACCTCAGGTCCATAATAGGCCACTCCAGCCAGTGGTACATCCTTGAAACCATGCAGTCTATAGATAAAAAATAATAAAAGTTGCAATGTTTAGGCCTAGGACTTCCTTTTACTAACTAGAGCCAGCCTCAAAAAAGTTCTGCTAAATTCTTATAGACTGTTGATGCTGCTATGGCAGGATTAGCAGGATTATCTGAAAAGGAAGAAGAGAAAAAGGGTGCATAAGCAGCATAAGCAGCATTAGATAGGCAAGTGGCTGCTCTGTGCTCATGAGGAGAATGAGGAGGAAAATGGTGTATAAGCAGCACTTTAAAATTACGTGACTGCTCTGTGTCCTTGAGGAGCAAGTAGAAGGAAAAGGGTGCATGAGCAGCACTATAAATGAAAGTGACTGCTAAGCCCCTTGAAGAGGAGGAGAAAGCAGTGCATTAGTTGAACTGTTTCTGTAAGTTAAGTGGTTGACACGTACCTGGTGGAGATCGAGCTGTAGATGGGGCTTCTCTTGCACCTCTTATCCAACACCCCTGGTAGTGATTACAGGAGGTGAGAGGACACAGAGCTGGTATAACAGGCAGCATCAGCTGAGGTTTGCAGGAAGCAGATGAATGTGGTCACTAGGCAAGAACCAGGAACTAGAATACTGTGAAGCTTGATCAGCTGGCAGGTGCCTACCAAGGACAGAAGCCAAAGGGTCATCAACAGCCAAGCAGCGAAGGTACAGGAAAATAAGACAGAAGCAGAGAAAAAGCCAAGGTCACAATAGGCAAGCAGGAATCCAGAGATTAGTCAAGGGCAAACCAGGTCAAGCAGGAGTAGGCAGAGATAGCAGGTCAAGGGGCATGTTAAACAGGAACTAGCTGAAGACCAGCAACCTGTTAATGCCATAGTCTAGCTTAAATAGGCTGTTTGGCACCTGTACGCGTATGTGTGAGTGCATATGTGTGCATGCTCGTGCGCATTCTTGTGCGCATGCGCACATTCCTTCTGTGCACACACGAATACATTTACGTGCTAATGCCTGTTCTGTGTTAAGCCTTTGCTCATAATTATGAGCATAAACATGTAATGCGGCCTTGAGGAGGAGAAAGTAAAGGGTATTATAGCAGAGCTAGCCAATTTCTATCAAACACATAGATAAGTACAAAAAAAAATTGCGCTGGACTCAAAAATCTAACACATTAAGCAGCAACAACAAGTGCGATATAACACAAACATGGAAGAAAATTATAAAAAGTTGCGCTAAAAAATATAAATGATGAAGTCGTGACATTAAACAACATACCAGAGAAAAATAAATGTGCCAGGGATATTAGCACAAATACATATTGACAAACAATCACCACATAAGTGAAAAGTGCACTGTGTAGTGAATAGCAACTAGTGAATTGTCCAAACAAAGTCTGTGTATGGTAATATATGAATGAATATCAACTAACGGTTTTAATAAAAAAACCTGTAAAGAAAAAATGTTCAGCAAAAAATATTTGTGAAATAAATCCTGTGAGGGAGAGAAAAGTTCAATCGGAAGTGGATTGTAAGTTGTCCAATAAAACTCCAAAGGTAAAAAATTAGTGCAGTCCGTGTGAGTGATGAGCAAATCAAAAGTGACTGTGTAATTTCTAGAGAGGCTCTTTATCCACCACCGTTAAGGTCCACCACCGTTAAGGTCTTACCAGCTCCCGGGATAATAACAGCAGATGGCTAATACCCAGCCAGGGCCTTTTCCTCCCGGATCCTCTATTCCGTCAATGGAACCGTCACCATCCACTGCTGTATTGGGATCTCCAATCGTGGAACATCAGTGTGCAGACCCTCTGATTTCCGGTGTCTCAATGTGTGGAGTGGGGGCTCGATCATGAGAAAAAATAAAAACACTGAGAGGGGATCATAGGTGGGACCCGCTGGGGTATTTTATTGAGTAATAGTAAATAGATAAAAGGCACTCTAAGGTGCATAAATGGAAGGCACTCCAAGGTGCATAAAATCAATAGATAAAAAATGCGGCCGGCCGGCTGCAACACTAAGCGTCCGTACTTGGTTCGGGAACGCTTACACTCGCGGTGACGTCAGCACGTCACTCCTCCAAATAAAATTTCCATAAAAAGTTAATAAAAAAGAGGTGGTGTCTCTAGATTGAACATGCAGGTGTCATATAATGTGCAGCACCTCCACCATACACACAGATGGCCGCTCACCTTAGGATAATGACCCCCTGAACAAACTGGATGGTCAAACAAGCATTCCCATAATAGTCTCCCAATGGTCTGAGTAGAGCCGAGGCAGACAATTTCTCTGTGTGGTCCCGGACATCAATATAAAAACAAATAGAAAGAATCTCTCTGTTGTATAATCATTTATTCAATAAATGTAAAACCACTTACAATTCTGGCACTTGTCACAAGTGCACAAACGAGAGCGTTACGTCCTGGGCAGGACTTCGTCAGCGTGGTTTGTGGTAAGTGGTTTTACATTTATTGAATAAATGATTATATAACAGATTCTTTCTTTTTGCTTTTATATCAATATCCACGAGCCCACGGAGGAATTGGCTGCCTCGGATCCACTCAGACCATTGAGAAACTATTAGATCGCTTCATGGGAATGCTTATTTGACCATCCTGCTAGTTCAGGGGGTCATGGTCCTAAGGTGCATGGCCATCAGTGTATGGTGCTGCACATTATATGATATATATATATATATATATATATATATATATATATATATATATATACTGTATATGTTCAATCTAGAGACACCACTTTGCACCATCCAGGATATTTTATGAAGTTTTTATGGAAATTTATTTAGGCTTTCTCTTATATATTTTATAAGATGTATATGTTTTTTAATATATAAATATTTATTGTGCTGCTTTTAATTTATTAGCAGTAAAATTTTACTTAAGAAAGCCTTTTACTGCCTCGCATTGGGGTTTCTGCTGTACTTAAGACAAGCTAGAAGTAAAAGTTAAAAAATTTGTTACACATCCAAAAATTTTTGCAAAAATACGTCACTGATGTTGTTGGTGAAAAAAGCACTGTTATGTGCCAACCACATACAGCTAGCATAAAGGCATCTTCCAAGCATGTTATTGAAAGGATTTCTGTTTTCCCCATGTCACCCTCCAAGTCACATTAAAAAGTGGACACTTTCCTCTCTGTGAGTTTTTATTTTTTTTGTGTTTTGGAATAGTATATGCCCCCTTTGGCCTGCTCAGCTCTTCATGCCCTTTGTTGATAATTCCTTGAAGTTAGCCTTGAAAATGTCTAGAAATTATTATACCAAATAACCCCTATAGACTTTAATAAAGTTCAGTATTATATTCACAATTTTTGGACTTCTGTGCAGGGTTCAAACCTGGGAGTTAGGCCATAGTTGGTTCTTGAAGCTATATATTTTAAAATAAAATAATTGGAAAAAAAAAAATTCACTCACCTCTAAATGCCTGTTGCTAGGGGGTCCCTCGTAGTCTGCCTCCTTCAGTGCCCGGGCACTGACATCACTTCCCCTCGGCGCAGTCAGTAATCTGGGACACGTGACAGGTCCCAGATGACTGTGCGGCGTATCACGGCGTGCGGCGCCGCTCGCGCATGCGCAGTGGGTGCCCGGCTATGAAGCCACAGCCGGGTGCCCACAGTAAGAATGCCGGCACTGCAAGCGGAGCGGGGAACGAGGGGGGGCTTCGTTCCCCCGCATCACTGGACCCTGGGACAGGTAAGTGTCCGATTATTAAAAGTCAGCAGCTGCAGTATTTGTAGCTGCTGAATTTCAAAACATTTTTTATAAGGGGCACCCCACTTTAAGAAGGAAGCTGTGCAAAGTTTGAGAGGTCTGAAAGGATGCACAGAGGCTTGGGAACAAGGATCGAGAGAAGTCTGCTAATCTGCATAGGTTAGAATCAGGCCTAAGAGCACACAGCACTAACCACTAAGTCATAGTCATATTTATAGGTATTGTCTGGACAGATTCCACAATACAACTATTCAAGCAGGGTGGCATTGCTCAGAACAGAACAGAAAAGAATGTTAAAGCAGAGTTCCACCCAAAAGTGGAACTTCCGCTTTAAGGACTCCTAACCCTCTGACATGCCACATTTTTTTTTGGGGGGGGGGGGGGGAATTGGTACCTAGTTTTCACATGTACCCAGCTCCCACTTCCTAGGTGACTCCTCCTCTCCCCCTCCCTCCCTGCAATCTTCTGCGACACATCACAGGTCCCAGAAGATTGCCCAGCCATTCAGGATGCGATGAGTGACTCACGCATGCGCAGTGCACACCCGGCTGTGAAGCTGCAAGTTATCACACCCCACTCTAGTGATGCCGACACCCCTGCCTGTGTCCACTAAATGATGGCTTCGCCAGCCATGGCATCCTTAACAACTGATGAGTCATCAGCTGTCAACGGGTTTCCCCGCTGACAGTTGAATAAAAAAAAAGTGCTGCCTCCCCCCCAAAATCCACACCAGACCCTTATCTGTGCATGCAGCCTGGCAGGAAGTGAGACACCCCCCCCCCCCCCACACCGAAGCACCTTGTCCCCATGTTCAAGGGACACTGTTTTTTTATTTTTTAATAAAGGATTTGTCAAAAACTTGTCAGTGCCCCACGCTCAGCAATACTCATCCATCCATCCATGCTCAGCCATCCATACTCACCAATACTCATCCATCCACGCTCAGCCATCCATACTCAGAAATTCTCATCCATCCATCCGTGCTAAGCCATCCCATCCACCCCCAGCCATACTCAGCCATACTCAGCAATAACCAGCCATACCAAGCCATACTCAGCAATACCCAGTCATACTCTGCAATACTCAGCCATACTCAGCTATGCTCAGCCATACCCAGCCATACTCAGCCATACCCAGCTATACTTAGCCATACTCAGCTGTACCCAGCCATACCCAGTTATAATCAGTCATACTGATCTGTACCCAGTCATACTCAGCCGTACTCAGCCGTACCCAGCCATCCCATCCATACTCAGCCATCCAGATTTCTGGCTCAACCATGCTCAGCCATCCCCATCCATGGCTCATCCATCCCCATTCATGCTCATCCATGTCACATCAGTTCTCATCCATGTCACTACAGTGCCTCACAAAAGTGTAATTGGTAATCAAATTACATTTGAGAAATGTATGCCCCTAGAACATCTGACGGTGCTCCCTGCATGTTGGGCCTCTGTATGTGGCCAGGCTGTAGAAAAGTCTCACACATGTGGTTTCACCATACTCTTGAGGAGTAGGAGAATCTATTTTGGGGTGTGATTTTTGGTATGTACATGCTATGTGTTAGAAATATTGTTTAACCGCTTCCCGACCGCCCACTGCATATATACGTCAGCAGAATGGCACGGGCAGGCAAAACCACGTACCTGTACGTGGCCCTTTAAATGCCTGCACGTGGGTCGGGAGCTCCGTGACCACGGCCGCGGGACCAGCGGACCCGATCGCCGCTGGTGTCCCGCGATCGGGTTACGGAGCTGAAGAACGGGGAGAGGTTTGTGTAAACAAACCTCTCCCCGCGCTTCCTACTCTGCCTGTCATTGATTGGCTGTTCCCGGTCATCGGGAAAGCCGATCAATGACGTCAGACGTCAGCCCTGCCTCCTAATGTAAAAAAACACACACACGTCAGAGCCCATAACCCCTCCCCTCCCCCTAGTGGTTAACTCTTTCACTACAACTGTCATTTATACAGGAATCAATGCATTTAAATAGCATTGATTGCTGTATAAATGACAATGGTCACAAAAATGTGTCAAAAATGTCCGATTCGCTGATCGCCGCCATTACTAGTAAAAAAAAAAATATTAATAAAAATGCTATAAAACTATCCCCTATTTTGTAAACGCTATAACTTTTGCGCAAACTATATAAAATATGTAGAAGAATACGTATCGGCCTAAACTGAGGAAAAAAAAAAAAATTTTTTATATATTTTTTGAGGATATTTATTATAGCAAAAAGCAAAAAATATAGCATTTTTTTTTAAATTGTCGCTCTATTTTTGTTTATAGCGCAAAAAATAAAAACCGCAGGGGCGATTAAATACCACCAAAAGAAAGCTCTATTTGTGGGGAAAAAAGGACGCCAATTTTGTTTTGGAGCCACGTCGCACGACCGCGCAATTGTCAGTTAAAGCGACGCAGTGCCGAATCGCAAAAAGGGGCCTGGTCCTTTGGCTGCCAATTGGTCCGGGGCTGAAGTGGTTAAAGGGACAACTTTGTGTAAAAAAAAAAATGCATTTTCATTTTCTTTCCACATTTTCCAAAAACTTGTAGAAAAAAATGACATTTTCAAAAGACTCATTATGCCTCATAGATTATACGCTGGGGTGTTTTCGTTCCAAATTGGGGTAGTTAAAAGTCTCACACATGTGGTATCACCATACTCAGGAGAAGTAGCAGAATGTGTTTTGGGGTGTAATTTGTGGTATGCGTATGCAGTGTGTGAGAAATAACCTGCTAATGTGACAATTTTGTGGAAAAAGGAAAAAAATTATCTTTATTTTGCAAAGAATTATGGAAAAAATTACAACTTCAAAAAACTCACCATACCTCTTACTAAATACATTAGAATGTCTACTTTCCAAAAAGGGGGGTAATTTGGGGGGTATTTGTACTTTCCTGGCTTCTTAGGTTCTCAATAAATGAGATACTGTAGGCCGTCAGTACTTCAGGTGTCACTTTTCAGAGATTGGCACCATAGCTTGTGGACTCCAAAACTTTTACAAAGACCAAATAATATACACCAATTTGGGTTATTTTTACCAAAGATCTATAACAGTATAAATTTGTCCAAAATGTATGAAAAAAAATGACTAATTTGCTACATTTTATAACAGAAATAAAGAAAAATCTATTTTTTTACTGAATTTTCAGTCTTTTTTTCTTTTATAGCGCAAAAAATTAAAAACCCAGCGTTGATTAAATACCACCAAAAGAAAGCTCTATTTGTGTGAAGAAAATGACAAAAATGTCATATGGGTACAGTTTTGCATGACTGAGTAATTGTCATTCAAAATGTGAGAGCACCGAAAGCTGAAAATTGGTCTGGTTAGGTAGGGGGTTTAAGTACCCAGTGGTCATGTGGTTAATACAAAGCCTATGATAGACAGAACAGTCGTCCAATGGCATCCCGGGAGATGGGACTTCCTATTACAGATGCCGCTGAGTAAGGAGATTCTCCTGTATGTAATCTGACTACGCTAGTACCGCCCCCTCAGAGGCAGCACTGATAAATACGGTAAATATCTTTTGTGGTCCTAGGGGCCACAAAAGATCTATATATCCAAATCACCAGGGGGGCCATATTAAACCAGAACGTGGGCCGCAATTGGCCCACAGGCCAGACTTTGGACATGCCTGCTTTATAGCATTTCTTCACACCTACCTAAAACTTCTGCACAGCACTCTACTTACCAGGGGTCAAGTCCTGGGGAAAAAAGTGTGGGAACTCCCACCCAAGATCCACTTCCCCACCAAAAAAATAAATGATACGCTCATTTGCACGAACGCTTCAAAAGTGGTATTTTTCATCCAATTTTCGTATTGTGTGTATGAAGCTTAACTGTTAGTACATAAAAACACAATCCTCAATAAACATAAATACGGTAATTCTCTGAATAATCAGCATTCATTCAATTGTGCTTCCATGCAAATGTGAACATCATGTTCTGATCTTTATTGGGGAATTTTATTTTGTATATAGAGTGTTTATGTGGTGAGTTTATACTTTTCATTGAACAGAGTTTGGATAACACAGGGTTAAACAGAAAGGTGATAAATGAACTGCACATTATCTGGACAGACTGCTCGGGGAGATAGCGATGTGTTCTTGCTTAGGAGATGTATGCTAGCTTGGGGGGCTGCAAACTCTGCAGGGCTCCAACACACACTCGCTGCTATTCCAACCCTTCACATATATCCACATAAACTTCCCTCCTGGCATTAAACTTTGCCAGGTATTGTGCTCAGCTTACCACCCCAAACTGATGTTCCTCCCTCAGCTCACCTCTCTCCCTGCATGTCCTGTGAGCAGAATAGCTGTGCTCCTCCTCTGGGTTCTCTCATCATATGGCACTGAAGATAGAGGAGGGGGGGATTCAGCGGGACACACAGAGCAAGTATGCAGGAGACTGGGGGGGGGGGGGGTGGGGCGACAGAAAATCAGGAGGGGCCAGCGGGGAGGAGCGCATCACGAGAGGTCTGACTAAATACAATCTCTTAGCAGCAGGGACCTGATCTACCCGTCAGCTAACTGTGATTGACAGGTAGATCGAAGCGGAAGCTGTCATGGGGCCCCCTACTGGCAATGCCTGAATGGTCAGGTGTGACTTACTATTGCGAGCTGTGCCAGCAGCTGCTGGTGTAGCACCTGCCACACAGCTCGCATACTTTAAAGTCTTGCAGGACACGGCTGCTAACAGGAATTGAGTTCCTGTTATGGAAAAAGTACAGGAACTCCGTTCCCATGCGTTCCCGCAGGACTTGGGCCCTGCTACTTACCCCTAGCTTCTTCCCACAGTACCTAGAGGAGGATCATGTAATGAACCTTCCAGTGATGTCTCTGGGAATGATTATGTACTGTGCTGGATACTCTGCATTCCTCAGAATCCCAAAGGTTGGTGACCTCACCCTCAGCTGTGCTGTAGCTTGGGTAAGGTAAACATATTTACAAATCTTTTTCCCCATAGAGTTTTCTTTTCACTTCAATGTGGACATTTTTTTATGGGGTGGGCCCTGTTGTATCAAGCAGACCTTGCTCTTTATCACAAGGTTTGTTTTAATAAAAAAAAAAAAAATCACAAAAAATGCATTTTTAAGCCCAACTCCATACAAAACATTAATTGGGGTACTCACCGCGTGTCTGCATGTCAGGAAATTGTGCGATTTTGTGCATGTTCCTGACATGCATAGATAGGAAACTAGCCCCAACAAATCCAAGTTTTTTTTTATTCAGGCTCATTATACAGTGTGCTATTATTGCTAGTGTGAACACTGAACACCCTGTCATGCTAAATTTGGAAAATAGAATTTTATTATTATCATTACTGCTAAATATTATTATTGAAGATTATTCAATGTGGTTGTTATACCAGAGCCTAAACATACATGATGGAACATGAGGCATGCTATTAATCCACATAGTATACATTTATAAATGACATCAGATCAGAACATGACGTATTACTTTAGTGATGAATCAGCTTCCAAATTATATGCGGTACAGCTGATTTTCCTGACACAATGTTTACAACTCATCGATAATGTGCACTGTCGGTATGTGTTATACCTTGTATATGTTTTGTGAAACTTATCAATATACATTTAAAGAGTATGTAAACCCAAATTATCATAGTCCTGATATGTGCCTGCTGTGCCATGCACGTGTGTGAAAAAGTATCCTGTTCTCTTTGTATTGCTTCCTTTGTGTGAAATCCCTGGTTGTCCTGCCAGTCCATCTGCTTGCCAATTAAAAACTGACCACACTAAGCAGGAGAACGCACTGTGGTTAGTTCTCTAGCTGTGCTGAGAACTCAGCCCGCTCTCCTCCAATGAATAGACTTGTCCTGACCCCCCTCCACCCCAACAGCCTTTTGCTGGAAAGTTCAGTGTACTGCCATTTCTCACCCCTAAGCTCCTATGGAGCTGAAAACAGACCTTATGTGGTCACTTCTAAAAAAGGGTAAAAAGTGTTCATAATGGTGTTTTTTTTTTTTTTTTTACTAACAAACATGTTATACTTACCCCCTTTGTGCAGTTGGTTTTGCACAGAGAAGCCCGGATCCTCCTCCTCTCGGGTCCCTCTTTTCTGCTCTTGGCCCCTCCCTCCTTTGAGTGCCCCTCAGCCAGCAGCTTGCTACAGGGGGTACCCAAGCTAAGTCAGAGCTCCGTGTATCCATTCAGACATGAAGCAACCTGGCCCCGCCCCTCTCTCCGATGCTTGGCTGAGTGACTTTGATTGACAGCCATGGGAGCCAATGGTGCCGCTGCTCTGTCTCAGCCAATCATGAGGAGTGCCCTGGATGGCTGAGGGGATTGTGGACATCGCTGGAGAGAGAAGGGGCTCAGGTAGGTAATTAGGGGGGGGGTGCTGCTACACACAGAAGGTTTTTTATTTTAATACATAGAATGCATTAAGATAAAAGAAAAAAACCTTCTTCCTTTACAACTCCTTTAAGCCAAATGGGTTGTTTTCCAAGGTTTACATGTTCTTTGAAGAGATTTATCAGTTTTTGCTCTTTTCTTTTGGGGGCACCTCTCCTGCCGCCGATAACGGTGATATCGCAGCGAATCCGCCGCGGAGACCACCATTATCATGAACACGACCAGCGCCTGAAGAGATGGATATCTTGGTTGTGGCAGCAGCTGCTGCCGTTACCGAGATATCCCTCTTCAAAAAAGGGACGTACATCGTTGTGCACTGGTCGTAAAGTGGTTAACCATATGCCGACCAGCGCGCGACGATGTTAGTCGGCACAATGGCATGGCTGGGCAAATGGGCGTACAGGTACATCCCCTTTAAATCGCGGCATTGTGGGCGAGCGCGGCCGCCGTGTACTACGTGACCGTGCCAGCGGGTCCCGTGGACTCGATGTAAACAAGGCATTTCCCTGTTCTGCCTAGTGACATGACAGAGATCTACTGCTCCCTGTCATCGAGAGCTGTGAAAGCTGTCATGTCAGTGGTAGCTCATTTCCCCCACAGTTAGAATCACTCCCTAGAACACACTTAACCCCTTGATCGCCCCTTAGTGTTTAACCCCTTCCCTGCCAGTGTCATTTACACAGTAATCAGTGCATTTTTATAGCACTGATCGCTGTATAAATGACAATGGTCCCAAAATAGTGTCAAAAGTGTCCGATGTGTCCGCCATAATGTCGCAGTCACGATAAAAAAATCGCAGATCTTTTTTATTCATTTGTTGTCATCTTTATCTTTTAGACTTACAGGTCATCAGCTATGACTCTCATCTCACTGCTAATAAAGCAAATCATCGCACCAATGCTTATGACTCTGGTGACCCAATCTTCAGACGAGGACAACCATTCACCATGACATTCAACTTTAACCGATCTCTTCATTCAGGAGAAAATGTCATATTTACCTTTGATATTGGTAAGTCAATACTATCATACTAAAAAATACCAACAATCCCAACAACCACTTATATAATGTGGTTGATTTACTAAAGGCAAAGGGGCTGTTCACTTTGCAGGGGAATTTTCCATGGAGCTTAGTGAATGAGTTGAAGCTCTGCTGACTTCCACCATCTGATCATGGGCAAGCAAAATACTGTTTTATATATTTCCCTTCCATGCAATTGGGTATCTTTTTGTGATTGGGTGCTTTTTTTTTTTCAACAGTCCCACCCCCACACTACCATTCTTAGGCCTTAATGACAAATCATTAGTGCTGCAGTTCGATGTAAGGTTGGAGTCTGACATGGACTCTGATGAAAGGAGGACTGAGCTGGGGACGTTAACCTAAGAGTGACTCTAATGGAGACCCTAATTTGAAGGTCAAGTAAAAAGTAGGGTTTTTTTTGGTCCACAAATATTACAATGTGGCCTACATATTGAAATGTTTGGAGACCCCTAGCTCTAGACATTACAGGTCCTTGCTCTACTTAACAATCCATTTGATGGACTAGAAGTGGTATTAGTTCTAACAAGCTTCACGCAGTTACTTTCTCTAGAGACCAGAAACAGGGGGTTTGCCCATCATAGGATTCAGTCAATGAGCAAAATATGGACACAGTTTGAGACATAAGGTACATCCTCCAAATTCTTATTCCAAAGTGTTTGACACAACAAAAGGGGTCATCTTGACCAAACATGCTCATATCTCAATGTTTCCCTGGGCAAGATTTCTCAATGCTCTTCCTGTATGTACTTACCCTAAGGCACTCTTAACACTTGTGTCAAAAGATTTTCAGAGACATTTGATAGGCACCTGTTTTACACGTAAATGCTGCATTCATTGTACACTTTGATGGGTCATGTTTGGCTGGTTTACTGCCTGCCTTATGTGGCATGCACTGCTTTTGCAGTTTGGGGGTTGGGGGGAGTGGTGGTTGGGGGTACTAAAGACGCAACTCAACTGTAATTCTAAACGAACGCTTGAAGGAGAAGTCCAGCCTGAGCTTTTTAAGGTGGGGGTTCGCCTAAGGGTCACAGGAGTGCAATATGTTTTGCACTCCTGTGACCCGTTTTCAACAGAGAGCGGTCTAAAGTCCGCTCTCCGCTGACGTCACCAGGATCATCCACTATCCATCTAGGTAAGTATGAATAGCAAAAACGAAAAAAAAACTCATTCAGGACTCCACTAGATCTGGCACCAGTAGCAGATCCTTTAAGTCCAACAAGTTGCGAGGTGGGGCCTCCATGGATCAGACCTTCTTTTCCAGCACATCCCGCAGATGTTTGTTTGGATTTAGGTCTGGAGAATTTGGTGGCCAAGTCACCACCCTGATCAACTTCCATTGCTCCTAGGTCCAGTTCTGATGCTCACATTTGTAGCCGATTTTGGCTGTAGACACGGGTCGGCATGGGCACCCTGACCCGTTTGTGCCTATGTAGCCCCACATGCAACAAACTGCAATGCAAATTTCTGACACCTTTCTATCTAAACCAGCAATAATTTTATCAGCAATGTGAGCGTTAGTAGCTCTTCTATTAGATTGGACTACATGGGCCAGCCTTTGCTCCCCCTGTGCATTAATAAGCCTTGAGCAACCATGACCCTGTTGCCTGTTAGTAGGTTTTCCTTCCTTGGACCACTTTTGGTAGGTCCTGACCACTGCAAACCGGGAACATCCCACAAGAACTGTAGTTTTGGGGTTGTACTGACCCAGTGGTCTAGTCAAAATCTCTCAAATCCTCACGCTTTCCAATTTGTTATGTTTTCAATGCATCAACTTCAGGGACAACATATTCACTTGCTGCCTTATATATCCCACCCACTTTCAGGTGCCAGTGTCACAAGATAATCAATATTCTTTACTTTACTTGTCAGTGGTCATAATGCTATGGCTGATCGGTGTATATAATTCTTGTTGCATACCAGGAATTATCTATTACATATAACACCCTCTAGTGTGCTGGAAGTGTTTTTTGTTAGGTTTTTATTAGTATAGGCAAATTTCAGGCTCAAGCCAAGCCTGTCTGTTTGCTTGGTCTGGGTTGGGAGTGATTCAGGCAGAGCTGGGTGACTCACAGGAAGCATCACTGAGACCTCCCACTTCTTTCTAGAACATTCTGCAATCTTCTGGAAAGGAAAGGGGAGAGAAGGTGGAGCTGCCTGGAGTGTTCTGAGGAGCCCTGACCAATCCCCAATCTGGATTGGCAGGGGGCAGGCCTCCTCAAATACTCAGGGTCAGCCCAGCTGGGGGAGGAGTAGTTTGGGTGGAAGCTGGAGATGGAGTGCTAGGCTTTCATGGCCTTTGAGGGATCTCCCCGGTCTGGGGGGGGGGGGTGAGCGTGGGCCTGGGCTTGGGTGCGGACAGGAGCCTCTCAAGACACACGGAGGTGTCCTGGACAGGAGGCACGGGAGCAAGGAGAGGACAGCAGGAGAGCACTGCCAAGCAGATCTCCAGGAACTACAAATCGCAGCCAGGAGGGCTGGTGAGTAACACATAGTCAGGAAGGACTGGGGAGGCACGCCTGAGAGGACTGGGAGATTGCAGTCTGGGATGGCTGCAGAGCCAGTGGAGTGGACTGTGATGGCATGGGAAGTGGGGTGAGGTAGCTGCAGCCAGGAGGACTGGCAGGGCCTGAAGAGATGGTGCTGGGATCAGTAGCCACGTGGACAGCTAGCATTGGGACTACCTATATTTTTGCTACACCATAGGGGCCTGAAGCAGGGACGGACTGAGCATTCGGTGACTCGGGGGCGCCCGAGGGCCCCGTGCAGGGGGGGGGGCCGGGCCGGCTCAGTCCGCCCCTGGAGGTGCCAGTCCTGGGGCCGCTTTTGTCTCAGCTGGGCTTGGTTGCTGGCAGTGTCAGCATGGGCAGCAACGGCCGCCGCACTTTGCAATGCAACCTATCTGTGTGTGCGTGCCTCCTCTTCTGATCCGCC
This sequence comes from Lithobates sylvaticus, assembly GCA_028564925.1. NCBI lineage: Eukaryota > Metazoa > Chordata > Amphibia > Anura > Ranidae > Lithobates > Lithobates sylvaticus. Next base: position 150,101,635 of record CM053037.1, read on the forward strand.
CACTGATATGCCTGTCATGAGGGGAGGAGCATTCGGCCCGTGCGGCGCTAGCAGCGCTTATTTCTCCTTCCGCTCGGCACGGTGGTCTGCATGGGGAGAATAGGAGGGGTGGACGGCCGCCCGTGGATCAGGATAATTGAGGTCGGTCAGAGGTCAGAGTGCTCCCCCCCTCTCTCTCCCCCCTCTCTCTCTCTCTCCCCCCCCTCTCTCTGTCTCTCCCCCTCTCTGTCTCTCCCCCCCTCTCTCTCTCTCTCTCTCTCTGTCTCTCCCCCTCTCTGTCTCCCCCCCCTCTCTCTCTCTCCCCCCTCTCTGTCTCCCCCCCTCTCTCCCCCCCCTCTCTCACTCCCCCCTCTCTCCCCCCCTCTCCCCCCCTCTCTCTCTCACTCACTCTCTCTCTCCCCCCCTCTCTCTCCCCCTTCTCTCTCCCCCCCCCTCTCTCTCTCTCTCTCTCTCTCTCCCCTCTCTCTCTCTCTCTCTCTCTCTCCCCCCCCTCTCTCTCTCTCTCTCTCTCTCTCTCTCTCTCTCTCAGATGTGCATTTTAATTATTTTTTTTTGCCTGCACAGCGTTGCAGTTTTTTGGAGGGGGCGCAAACTGTAAAAAAAATCAAGACAATGTGCCTTTAAACACAACCACTGTGCCATAAGTTGCCACCACTGTGCCCATCAAACGCAGCCACTGTGCCCATAAATTGCCACCACAGTGCCCATTAAACACAGCCAATGTGCCCTCAAACGCTGCCACTGTGCCCCTTTAAACGCAGCCACTGTGCCCAGCCACTGTACCCATTAAACGCTGCCACTGTGCCATCAAATGCAGCCATTGTGCCCATCAAATGCAGCCATTGTGCCCATCAAACGCAGCCACTGTGCCCATCAAACGCAGCCACTGTGCCCAGCCATTGTACCCATAAATTGCCACCAATGTGCCCATCAAACGCAGCCACTGTACCATCAAACACAGCCACTGTACCCATAAATTGCCACCACTGTGCCCATCAAACACAGCCACTGTGCCCATAAATTGCCACCATTGTGCCCATTAAACGCAGCCACTGTGCCATCAAACACAGCCAACGTATCCATAAATTGCCACCACTGTGCCCATCAAACGCAGCCACTGTGCCCATAAATTGCCATCACTGTGCCATCAAACGCAGCCATTGTGGCCATCAAACGCAACCACTGTGCCATCAAACGCAGCCATTGTGCCCATCAAATGCAGCCACTGTACCATCAAACACAGCCACTGTACCCATAAATTGCCACCACTGTGCCCATCAAACACAGCCACTGTGCCCATAAATTGCCACCACTGTGCCCATTAAACACAGCTACTGTGCCATCAAACGCAGCCACCGTATCCATAAATTGCCACCACTGTGCCCATCAAACGCAGCCACTCTGCCCATAAATTGCCACCACTCTGCCCATTAAACGCAGCTACTGTGCTATCAAACACAGCCACCGTATCCATAAATTGCCACCACTGTGCCCATCAATCGCAGCCACTGTGCCCATATATTGCCATCACTGTGCCATCAAACGCAGCCATTGTGTCCATCAAACGCAGCCACTGTGCCATCAAACACAGCCATTGTGCCCATCAAACGCAGCCACTGTACCATCAAACACAGCCACTGTACCCATAAATTGCCACCACTGTGCCCATCAAACACAGCCACTGTGCCCATAAATTGCCACCACTGTGCCCATTAAACGCAGCCACTGTGCCATCAAACACAGCCACAGTATCCATAAATTGCCACCACTGTGCCCATCAAACGCAGCCACTGTGCCCTAAATTGCCATCACTGTGCCATCAAACGCAGCCATTGTGTCCATCAAACGCAGCCACTGTGCCCAGCCACTTTACCCATAAATTGCCACCACTGTACCCATAAATTGCCGCCACTGTGCCCATAAATTGCTGCCACTGTGCCCATAAATTGCCACCACTGTGCCCATCAAATGCAGCCACTGTGCCCATAAATTGCCACCACTGTGCCCATCAAATGCAGCCACTGTGCCCATAAATTGCCACCACTGTGCCCATCAAACGCACCCACTGTGCACTGTTGGGCTGGTATAATAATGCTATGGGGCTGGTATGAAATTATTTCCAGGGCTGGTTTTCATTCCCAGTCCGGCCCTGCCCGCAGCTCATCATGCAGTCAGGATTTTAAAAGGCAGGTGCTATTCATTAGTGCACACTGATATCTGGTACATTGAATGCCACTCAATGTATAGATATCAGTGTTATATAGGGAATAGAACTTAGCCCTGGTTCACATTGGAGCAATTTGGCATGTGATTTGACATGTCAAATCGCATGACAAATGATCAGCAACTGCACTACCTGAATCGGTGCGATGCCACATTTGTGGCGCCGCACCGATTCCCAAAAATAGTTTCTGTACAACTTTTGGCGACTTCTGGGTGCGATGTCTCTGAAATCGCTGCCAAACTCGCACTGACATGCTGGTATGAAATCGTGCGAGATTAGCTGAACTTGCACGATTTCATTACCTCTGTCAGTGTGAACCTGGGCTAAGTGAGTTTATTCCCTATATATATATATATATATATGGTCAGTGAGAAGAATGTTTCTTACATTGGTGATCAGTGAGAAGAATGTCCCTTACATTGGTGATCAGTGAGAAGAATGTCCCTTACATTGGTGATCAGTGAGAAGAATGTCCCTTACATTGGTGATCAGTGAGAAGAATGTCCCTTACATTGGTGATCAGTGAGAAGAATGTCCCTTACATTGGTGGTCAGAGGGAAGAATGTCCCTTACATTGGTGGTCAGTGAGAAGAAGAGGGAAGAATGTTCCTTACATTGGTGGTCAGTGGGAAGAATGTCCCTTACATTGGAGATCAGTGGGAAGAATGTCCCTTAAATTGGAGATCATTGGGAAGAATGTTCCTTACATTGGTGATCAGTGAGAAGAATGTTCCTTATATTGGTGATCAGTGAGAAGAATGTTCCTTATATTGGTGATCAGTGAGAAGAATGTTCATTACATGGGCGGGGACACATGGGCGGAGACACAGGGGGCCCCATGATCTCCTTTTGCCCGGGGGCCTCATGAGCTGTCAGTCCGCCCCTGGCCTGAAGTCCCTGCTTGCAAAAGGCATTTGCTTTGGGCCTGGCTGAGCCAGTAGCAGGCCTGTATATCAGCACTAGCTGGTCCTGGAGAGTGAGATCAAGAGCCAAGTAAAGTGCTGGAGAGAGAGAGATCAAGAGTTGAGTCTGTGCTGGAGGAAGTTGTATATACTGGGGATGTATATAGTTCAGTCCCTACATTTTCTGCAATCAACTGGGCATCTCATATCTACCCTATCCCCATCCAAGTTTAATCCCCTCAATAAAAATACAAAAACAAAGTGCATGGACTGTTTTCTGTCTGGGAGTGACTGAAAATAGTGTGCATGGCTGTGCAGGGTGACAGACGGACCACAACTACCAGCAGCCCTTACCGGGGTACCGCTACATACACTTGTGTATTTAACTAAAATGTCTGATGTTCCCTCTCCTCTAGGTCCTTCTCCATCAGAGGGCTACAGAACAAAAGCATTGATTCCTCTGTTTGGGGCTGGAAATAAGAGCTCATGGAGTGTGGTCTTGCTATCCAACAGCAATAATACCATTAGTGTGGCTATAAGCAGCCCTTCAGATGCTGTGATTGGACATTACATTATGAGTATTACTGGAAGCTCTGGCAGGCCGCAGCCCATTTGTGGACTGTATCTCCTCTTTAACCCTTGGAATCGAGGTATAAAGCACGCAGCACGTTTTTTAAACCATTTTATCGGTATGTTAATGAATAGTTGGTGTTTATGTTTTTTCCTAATTTCCAGAGGATGATGTATTTTTACCTGATGACAGTGAGAGACAAGAATATGTTCTGAATGAAAAAGGAGTGATATTTGTGGGAAGTGAACATAGCATCTCACCTCTGTCTTGGAGCTATAATCAGGTATTTAGAGTATAATATAGATCTTCATGGCTTACATTGGTGTAAAACTGAAAAGGTAACTGTACTATGTTAGTTTGACAGGAGCATGATTGAGATTTGTCTTACTATAATGGACAAGAGCGTTAACTACAAAAAAGACGCAGTTTTGGATGTTTCCCAAAGAAATGATCCTCTCTATGTATGCAGGGTAGTCCATGGAACGGTGAGTTTTAACCTACATTACACATCATTTGCACATAGACATGATGTAACTAAACAAGAAGTCCGGATTGACCAAGATGGCTGTGGCTAGAAATACTAGGGGGTGTATTTCAAAGTGATTTCTCTACAGAATAAAGCATGGAGACATGGCTAGATGGGTGTTTGCTTTGAACCCTTGGTGCCCTTTAAGGGGATTGCTATGCCGAGAGGTGCGTGGGGCTTATGGCCACATGATCGTCATGATTGGCTGTCATGGCGGTCACAAAGTCAGAAAAGTCCAGATCGCAAGCAGCAATTGGGAGCTTTCCGTGAGCTGCCGATTACTGTGCCAGAAGCACACAAGGAGAACGCTCTCGGCACAGCGCTGTTGGCGCTATCACATGCAAACATACAGCTCCTCAGCACCAAGGCCCAGCCACCGAGAGGCCACATATTTGTGTGCGCTCTGTACCAACTGTATTAAAAAGGATTTGAAGGGCATTTTCAGTCTCACGTGCTCAGATACAGTTTAGCCTCTTGCTGCCAAATCACGTACCTGCTATGTCATTTGACTTCAAGTGGTTCTGCAGCCGCAGGCATCACCCCGGTACCGTTTTTTAGAGCCAACGGTCGGCTCTCTTGTATTAGGAACCGGAGCAGCTAACCAGCCGCTAAGTTGTTATTACAACGCCTTCTGCGGCTTGCACCTGGAAACCCGAGCTACTAGCCGGCACGTTCGTCGGCTAGTGGGAAACCCGAAGGAAGCCAGGATCAGATTTGATCAGGTTGCCACTTTGGTAACCTGGAAGTGATGACATGACATCACTTCCGGTTTACCGTCATCTTATTGGTGACATTTCTTAAGATTTGCAAGTATTCAAAAACACAGATCTTGGCATTTTGAATGCTTTCAAGTGCAAAGGAAGGATTTGGGGCCTTATAGTACCTGTCACATGCCTATTTTATTTGTTATATTTTTACACTGTTGCTTTAATTTTTTTTTATTTTAATTTTTTTTATCACTTTTATTGCTGAATTTAAACATCCTTGTGACAGCAATAAAAGTGCTTAAAAAAATGGTACCGAAGTCAGGACTTTGTATAATGTATTCTTATTAGAACAAACCACTATAAACACCAGACTAGGATTAAAAAAGGCTGCAGTTTTATTATAGGCTTAATAATAACAATTTATATATCTTTAAATGATATATCATATATAATAATATACATTTTATTTAACTTTACATATCAATATTAATAAAAGAATAATAATAATAATAACCTAGCTATCAAAGCTCAGGTTAAAAACTAAATACAATATCATCTCCTCTCAAAGAGAGAGAGACACAACGCCTCATAAACTGAACTGCGACAGGGAGGGAGGGTGGGACAACCTTCTTCTTTCATCCAGCGCCGTCTGTCATTTTTATGACGCAGTCTTCCTGCTTTTATACCCTCCAGCATGAGCTGAGTACCGTTATAGTCAAATAATAACTTTAAATATAACCAATCAAAAGTTTTTTAATTTGACCTATTAAATCTTTATTGCCTGTCACAGTCCCATAGGTGGTCGTGGGGGACAGTTTTTTGCCCCACTTCCCACCCTTCATTAAAGCAACAGTGTAAAAATATAACAAAATAAAAATTAATAACCAACAAAAAGTGTTTTGTGCCCCCATTGCCTCCATGCTAGCACGCAAAGGTGGATGTGTGCGTTGGTCCAGCACGCACGCAAGCTGCGATCACCCCACACATTTTAGGTATTGCCGTGAAAGTCGAATCATGGGCAGTAATTCTAGCACTAGACCTCTTGTGTAAATCTAAAGTGGTAACCTATAAAGGCTTTTAAAGCGTCGCCTATCGATAGTAAAATTACAATTATAGCATCCGGTTGAAGCAATGTTTAAAAGCAAGTTCAACAACCACTTGACCTCATAAAAATGTACCCCCTCCATGACCCCCCCCCCCCATTTAACTGCCAATTGTGTGGTCATGAAACGAAACTAACTGACACTTTGCAGAAACCAGTGACACTAATACAGTGATCAGTGCTAAAAATATACACTGTCACGGTACTAATGACACTGGCTGGGAAAGGGTTACACATCTAGAGCGATCAAAGAGTAAAATGTATGCCCAGCCAGTGTTTTTTTTTTTTTTATTCCTGCTGCTTTTACAGTGCTGTGAAAAAGTGTTTGCCCCCTTCCTCATTTCCTGTTCCTTTGCATGTTTGTCACACTTAAGTGTTTCGGAACATCAAACCAATTTAAACAATAGTCAAGGACAACACAAGTAAACACAAAATGCAATTTGTAAATGAAGGTGTTTATTATTAAAGGTGAAAAAAAATCCAAACCATCATGGCCCTGTGTGAAAAAGTGATTGCCCCCTAAACCTAATAACTGGTTGGGCCACCCTTAGCAGCAACAACTGCAACCAAGCGTTTGCGATAACGTGCAATGAGGCTTTTACAGCGTCCTGGAGGAATTTTGGCCCACTCATCTTTGCAGAATTGTCCTAATTCAGTTACATTAGAGGGTTTTCGAGCATGAACGGCCTTTTTAAGGTCATACCACAACATCTCAATAGTATTCAGGTCAGGACTTTGGCTAGGCCACTCCAAAGTCTTCATTTTGTTTTTCTTCAGCCATTCGGTGGTGGACTTGCTGGTGTGTTTAGGATCATTGTCCTGCTGCAGAACCCAAGTTCGTTTCAGCTTGAGTACACGAACAGATGGTCGGACATTCTCCTTCAGGATCTCTTGGTAGACAGCAGAATTCATAGTTCCTTTTATCACGGCAAGTCTTCCAGGTCCTGAAGCAGCAAAACAGCCCCAGACCATCACACTACCACCACCATATTTTACTGTTGGTATAATGTTCTTTTTCTGAAATGCAGTGTTCCTTCTACGCCAGATATACTTGGACACACACCTTCCAAAGAGTTCCACTTTTGTCTCATCGGTCCACAGAATGTTGTCCCAAAAGTCTTGGGGATCATCAAGATGTGTTGTGGAGAAATTGAGACGAGCTTTCATGTTCTTTTTGCTCAGCAGTGGTTTTCTCCTTGGAACTCTGCCATGCAGGCCATTTTTGCCCAGTCTTTTCCTGATGGTGGAGGCATGAACGCTGACCTTAACTGAGGCAAGTGAGGCCTGAAGTTCCTTGGACGTTGTTGTGGAGTCTTTTGTGACCTCTTGGATGAGTCGTCGCTGCGCTCTTGGGGTAATTTTGGGCGGCCGGCCACTCCTGGGAAGGTTCACCACTGTTCCATGTCTTCGCCATTTGTGGATAATGGCTCTCACTGTGGTTCGCTGGATTCCCAAAGCTTTGGAAATGGCTTTATAACCCTTTTCAGACTGATAGATCTCAATTACTTTCTTTCTCAATTGCTTCTGAATTTCTTTGGGTCTCGGCATGATGTGTAGCTTTTAAGGATCTTCTGGTGGACCTTACTGTGTCAAGCAGCTCCTATTTAAGTGATGCCTTGATTGTGAACAGGTGTGGCAATAATCAGGCCTGGGTGTGGCTAGAGAAATTGAACTCAGGTGTGGACAACCACAGTTATAGTATGTTTTAACAAGGGGGGCAATCACTTTTTCACACAGGGCCATGATGGTTTGGATTTTTTTTCACCTTTAATAATAAACACCTTCATTTACAAATTGCATTTTGTGTTTACTTGTGTTGTCCTTGACTATTGTTTAAATTGGTTTGATGTTCCGAAACACTTAAGTGTGACAAACATGCAAAGGAACAGGAAATGAGGAAGGGGGCAAACACTTTTTCACACCACTGTACAAGGGGAAGAGATGGATTTGAGTCCCTACTTTTCAGAAACACAAAATCCATCACCCCCCCCCCCCACCCCCCATCAGAACAGAACTCTGCCTTGTTTTCATAGGCAGAGCTCCGATCTGAGTCATTGCCCGATGATCTGCAGATATCAAGTGCCCGGCAGATCGGCTACTGCTGCACAGTAGAAGTGGCAAGCTGGTGGCATGCATGCACCCCCTGCAGGTGGAAATGCCAAATCACGTATCTATATGTGATCTAGCGTACAGCTGCCACCTTGTAGCAGTAAAATTGCTATAGGGCAGTCAGCTAGTGGTTAAAAATAAGTTTAAGCATTTCTAATGAATGAACAACATGGTTGAGTATGGGCATTTTATATCTGTCTAATGTTATAGTAAGTGAGGCGAAATATTTGTAATGAAAATTCAGATAGCAATAAAATCCACATTGTAGTTCTAATCCTTCCCCACTGTATCCAAAACTAAAAAAGTTTTGGCTGGTCTTAGAAAATTAAGTTGGCTAGGAAAGTCTATAAAGTGGGAATACCCTGTAATGCCGCATACACACGACCGGACTTTCCGTCAGAATAAACTCCGACAGTCTTCCCGATGGAGTTCCGACCAAACGGACTTGCCCATACACGATCAGACCAAAGTCCGTTACTTTCGAACGCAATGACGTATGATGGGACTAGAAAAGGAATTTCAATAGCCAGTAGCCAATAGCTGCCCTTGCGTCGTATTTGGTCCATCGGACCAGCATACAGACGAACGTTTTTCCCAATAGAAATTGATTTAGTCGGAAAGATTTGAAGCATGTTCTATTTCTAGGTCCGTCTGAATTTTTTGAAGAAAAACTATCGGATTATCCCACACACGATCGGAATATCCGACCGAATGATTCCATCTGACCTTTTCTGCCGGAAAGCCCAGTCGTGTGTACGCGGTATAAGACTCTGGGGTTGATTTACTAAAACTGGAGAGTGCAAAATCTGGTGAAGCTGTGCATGGTAGCCAATCTGCTTCTAACTTCAGCTTGTTCAATTAAGACCCCTTTTACAGTGGGGCTGCCCTGCGTTAGCGGTAAATTGCTGCTAGTTTTATTTTTTTCCTGTCCTGCAAGCGCACCGCCCCAGTGTGAAAGCACTCAGGCTTTCACACTAGGGTGGCGCTTTACAGGCGTTATTTGTAGCACTAAACCGCCTGAAAAGCACCTTCAGTGTGAGAGGGGTCTAAGCATTGTAAAAAAACTAAAACAAACCGGAAGCTCTTCTTGCTACTTGCCTGACTGTTTAGCTAATGTCTAAATACACCTTAACATTACCTATGAAAACCAAATTTTTCTAAATAACTTTAAGTTTATCTAACTGGCCTCTCTATGTTTTTCACATACTGTTTCTGCAAGTTGAACAGTAAAGATGAAAATGGTGTTCTTATGGAAAACTGGAGCGGGTTCTATGATGATGGGATCTGTCCTACCAGCTGGAATGGAAGCTCTGTCATCCTAAAAGATTGGTATTATAAGGGTTTTAAGCCTGTGAAATATGGACAATGCTGGGTATATGGTGGATTACTCTGCACAGGTAAGACATCTACATATAATTTTAATTGTAGCATGCTTTCTTTAATCTAATAAATACAGCTTGAGCGAAAATAAATTATCTTTAATAGGCCTTTACATTGAGTCCCGGTACAGAAGCTAGACAGTTGCATTATTGGTACAATATTGAGAAAGACCTGCCTGTACCTTATTCTTGATATTTCACTTTATTTTCCCTGTTCTACCACTGGCCAATTTTTATACTGATGTTTCATCCAAGGTTTCTTAATTCTTATAGACATTGGCAGGAGAGTTTTGCATCAGTGAGAACTGGGGAAAGCCTTAGTGAACCGCTGGCCAACGTCTATCTGCTGATCAAAGCAGGCCACTTTCTGTTTGATGAAAAAGCACATATCTATGCTACAACTGCCTGAAAAAGATTTTTTTTAACTGATGAATGAGATTGGGTTGCTGTTGCTCTATGTAAAGAAATCAAATTTTAAAGAGAAAATCTATTCTTTAGCAAAATATGTGCTACCAAAGAATGCTGAGGCTGTCCATGACAATTATACCGTTCAATTGCACCACATATAGCTTTAAAGCAGGCCTAAAATGGAAAGGATTTTTTTTTTATTATGTCAAGCTCGAAGATGCATGAAAGAATACTCTATAAGTTATTGAATAAAAAAGATAATTGCCAGTGGTACATGTCACTCCCATGACAGTACCCAGCCACCATTGTTTTTTTTTTTTTTTTTAAGGATTTGCTGAACCCCCAGAAAATTGAACCCAGGCAGGTTCTCTAACCCATCCTGTCTAGACCTCACCAGTCCAGAACACTACTTACTTAAAATCTAATCTATAAGCAGTCCTCAGAGACTGTTTAACCGGTGTGTCCCATTGTAGACCTTATTTGCACACTGTTGCCCCTCTCTATAAAGTGCAGTATTGTGCACAGCTTTAAACAGCATAAACATTCTTAGGTCCTCTGGCCACTGTTCAAGGAGCTGACTCCAATAAAACTTCTGCTTAGTGCATGATAATGTCAAGTCAAAGGAGAAGACTTCCCTGTTATTACAACATAATTGGCCTTATGTCTATAACTTGCCTGCTGGGTCATTTATAAATATTTAGCAGTTTCCTGTATGAAATTCTCATAAAACCAGAAGTAGGGTTGCACTGATTCCAATATTGGTACTTGTTATATTCAGTCTGGGTTCACACAGGAGCAGTGCGGGAAACTGAATGCGATTCAGACAGGAATCACCCCACAGTCCTGTTCAAATTGCATGTGAATATTTGCAGTGCGATTTAACTCATTCATTTTGTATGGGTTCAAATCGCACCGCAAAGTTATCGATACTCGGTATTGGCGAGTACTTGACCGAAAGTATCGGAACCCATACTCTCCGGTAAAAAATGGTATCGGTGCAACTAGAAGTCATCATCATTAGCATCAGTTTATCTGTTTGTGAAGGTTTTCATTTTTCCAGGCCATGGTATAACAAGTAGTAGTTAGACAAATTCAATGGGACTTGTTTTTTATTGCTGAATGCATTATACTGCTCATTCAAATGGCACAACCATTGGTCCCTCCACACATGCCAGGGTGCTGGGTGTAATCCTAGACTCTGACCTCTCCTTCAGCACCCACAACCAATCACTGGCTACATCTTACCACCTTAATCTCCACAACATTTCCAGAATTTGCCCCTTCCCGACTAACGACACCACAAAACAACTTTTTCACTCCTTGGTTATTCCTCGCCTCGACTACTGTAACTCCCTCCTCACTGGCCGACCTTTACACCTTCAGTCTATTATGAATGCTGCTGCTAGACTAACACACCTTACTAACCAATCTGTGACTGCTGCCCCTCTGTGACAATTCCTTCACTGGCTTCCCCTACCCCACTGTATAAAATTCTAAATACTTAGCACAACATACAAAGCCATCCACAGCATTGCCCCCAGCTACATCATCAACCTCATCTGCAGATATCACCTAAATCGTCCTCTCCGCTCCTCTCAAGACCTCCTGATTTCTAGCTCCCTTGTTTCCGCCTCCCATGCTCGCCTCCAGGACTTCTCCAGAGCCTCTCCCATCCTCTGGAACTCCCTGCCCAAGTATGTCCTGTCAGCCCCCCTAACCTCTCCACCTTTAAGCGATCCCTGAAAACTCACTTATTCAGGGAAGCCTATCCCACCTCCACCTAAGAACTGTATCAGAGCCACCTCCATCAGATCAACCCCTGCAGCTGTTACCTTTTGTACTACAGCCCCCTCCCTTTAGATTGTAAGCTCCACGAGCAGGGTCCTCCCATCCCTTCTGTATTCAACTATATTGTAATTGTACTGTCCCCCCTCTACATTGTAAAGCGTTGCACAAACTGTTGATGATATATAAATCCTGTATAATAATAATAATCCAAGTGGCTTACTCAGTTCCAATGAGTGTCAGGAACATACACCAGTATTTATAGTCACAAGGGTCGCTCAGTGTCCTTAATCCAATTACCGTGGAATGTGTAAAGGCAGACATTGATTTCCAGGAGCACCATGGAAATTATAAAAGTATGTGAAACCACCCTGTTCTAAATTTATGATGCAATCACACTGGTGCCATGAAGCTGGGACATGAGCTAATTGTTACAGTTAACTAAAGGTATAAATTGTAAAATTGCAAGGTTGTTATATGTAGGTAATAAATGGTGTTGAAAGTTGCTGCCTTGTTTAAGGATGGTTGTACCAATTTGAAGTAGATGGCCTTTTCCATGCCTCTTGTAGACCAGAAGTCTGCTGTCCAAATAGTACACCACATTGTTCCTGAAAGAATGTCCCTTTTATTTAAGGTGTACGAAGACAACTAAGTCCTCCTTTGCTGGTGATGACTGGATTACGAGGATTGAGTTACCAGTGTGGCTATACTGTATATATTAGGGTATGTTTCTGACTCTAAATACAACCGAAGAAGGCACTTGGATGAGGGGTGAAAGGTCTTCAATATTATAGAACAAGGCCAAATTAATGCAACATATTACCACTAGCTTTCAGTTTTATACATTTGTATCAAGGGAACCATAGTGTTTTTTTTTTTTTGGTGCCATTACTTTTTTTATACCAATTGTTTTATATTTGTAGTATTCAGATGCTTAGGCATTCCAACAAGGGTCATCACCAATTTCAACTCTGCCCATGACAAGAATGCCAACCTGTTTCTAGATATGCTTTATGACAGCCATGGAACAAGCAATGAGCAGGATATGATATGGTAAGCACAAGGGTATATGAAATGGAAACTAGATGAATCAAAATGTTTCACTGAATGCCTAAGCAAAACTGTATGCAGAGAGGCATGATGCTATACATAGTGAAAATTGATTTAATTGATTTACATATACTTTACGCTCAATAATACGTAATATTCTTATACATATCCTTGCAGGAATTTCCATGTCTGGAATGAATCCTGGTTCACCCGTAAGGATCTAGGCCCAGCCTATAATGGTTGGCAGGTTATGGATGCAACACCACTGGAGTTAAGTGAAGGTATAAATGTAAAGTATAAATATTCAGTATGAAAGTATAAATATTCAGATTGAGATTGTTTGTGCAAACCCATGTTTATTTTACAGTTTTACTGCTTGTTATTTTTAGTTATATGGAAAATAAAATGTGATAAGAGAAAAAAAATTTAATAAGATTTACCAATTCAAACAAGAATATCAGCTAAAATATAAATACCAAAAATAAGTAATTAATTATTTGATACCTGACTGGATGACATTTTAATTTACTAAAACTGGAGAGTGCAAAATCTGGTGCAGCTCTGCACAGAAACCAATCAGCTTCCAGGTTTTCTTTTTTTTTGTCAAAGCTTAACCTCCCTGGCGGTATGATTATTTCTGATTTTAGGTGCTGAAAGCGGTACAATTAGTTTGCATGTAAATTTGGCGTTTTATATTGTAGGCCTGCAATTCTTAGGGATAACTCACTTAAATCTGTCCAAACGAGTCTAGTAGACATCCCGGGTATTATAAAGTTTGAAACACGAAATTATAAATTATAATATAATAAATAACTATAAATAATTATATCAAATAATAATATTATAATAATAAAAATTATTCAATAATGTAATCAAATCAAAAACACTGAAATTTGCTCAGTTGCAGAATTGTCGCTGCCATTAGATTTAGTGTTTGATGACGAATTTCCCCACAAATCGATATCGCTCAATTCTGCAAGTGATTCTAATTTATTATCGCTGTTTTCTAGCTGGTCTAAAACCACTTTTGACATAAAGGGACACTTTTTGGTTGCTATGGACAATCTCCAAATTCCAGGCAGAAAAAAACAGTATTTATAATATAAAGTGCATGCAGGGCACTGGACAGACCACTAGGGACAAAAGGGATGTGTAATTTTTTATACAGTACTGTAATCTGTAAGATTACAGTGTACTGTATGTGTTTTGTGTTTTTACTTTTTTGAATTTGCGCCGATCTCCGCTCCCGCGCGTCGCAACGTCGCAGCGAACGGAGCTCGGCGGCACTTGGCACTGTGTGAATTGAGCGAGGAGACAGCTCGCACACACAGCGGGGAGACATCGCAGGATCCAGGGGACAAGGCAAGTAACTTTCCCTGTATCCTGCGATGCGATCCCGAGTTTGGCTCGGGGTTACCACTAATGGTATCGGTATCAATTCCACCCCGAGCCAGACTAAGGAATACCGCCAGGGAGGTTAAAGGGGTTGTAAAGGTCTGTGTTTTTCACCTTAATGCATCCTATGCATTAAGGTGAAAAAACACCTGGCAGTCACTAGCCCCCCAGCCCCCCCTGTTTTACTTACCTGAGCCCTCGAACCTGACCCAGCAGGGAATCGCTGTCTCTCTGCCCGGGGGTTCTCAGCTCTTGATTGGATAGTTTGATAGCAGTGCAGCCATTGGCTCCCGCTGCTGTCAATCAAAGCCAATGATGGGGGCGCCGGGGGGGTGGGGCTGAGTCTTGCATTTGGCAGCTATGGACGCAGAATGCTGGACTCAAGAGCGTGCCCGCAAGGTAACCCCCTCGGGGAAGCGCTTCTCCGAGGGGGTTATCAGATGTGGGGAGGAGCTGCGAGAGCCGCTGGGGGACCCCAGAAGAGCAGGTTTGGGGTCACTCTGTGCAAAATGAGTTGCACAGTGGAGGTAAGTATGACATGTTTGTTATTTAAAAAAAATAAAAATACCCTTACAATCACTTTAACCACATGCTGACCGCCACACGCCGATTTACGTCAGCAGAAAGCCATAAATCTATCCCCTATTTTGTAGATGTTATAACTTTTGCGCAAACCAATCAATATACGCTTATTGTGATTTTTTTGTAGATTTTTATGTAGAAGAATACATATCGGCCTAAACTGTGGAAGAAATTAGTTTTTTTATATATTTTTTGGGGTTATTTATTATAGCAAAAAAGTAAAAAATATAGCTTTTTTTTCAAAATTGTCACTCTCTTTTTGATTATAGAGCATAAAATAAGGTGATCAAATACCACCAAAAGAAAGCTCTATTTATGGGGAAAAAAAGGGCGTCAATTTTGTTTGGGTACAGTGTCGCACGACCGCGCAATTGTCAGCTAAAGCGACGCAGCGCTGAATCGCAAAAGATGCTCTGGTCAGGAAGGGGGAGAATCCTTCCGGGGCTGAAGTGGTCAATAGAACAAAAGGTAATTGGCTATCATTCAGAGCTGCGCCAGATTTTGCACTCCCCAGTTTTAGTAAATTAACCCTATAGCATACTAAAGCACTGTGTATGAAATTGTATTTATATAATATACTTGTTTTGACCCTTTTTTTAATCCTTTGTTGCACACCGGTGCTGCTGATCGTCATTGCTTGTTAGTATGCCAGCAGCTGACCCGCATGGTGCCCAAGGTTGTAATGCTACACAGTAAAAAACCTGTGGCTTAGTTTATCAAACATGCATGCTTTAAGCGGAGTTCCACGCATTTAGCTACTGACTTTTGATAAACAGACACTCACCTGTCCCATGATCCAGCAATGCGGGTGCAGGAAGCCTCGCTTCTATCCTTCTCCTCTTTGGGGGGCCGGCATTCTAACTGTGGGCTAGCGCTGCGCAATGTAAATGGCCGGGCAATCTTCTGGGACCTGTGACGTGTCCAAGAAGATTGCAGGAAGGGGGGGGGGTGATCTTCCTTCTGGCGCCATGGAGCCAGAGGAGGAAGTGGGAGCTCTAAAAAGAGGGTATCCGCTCCCCTCCCAAAAAAATTACATGCCAAATGTGGCATGTCAGGGGGTAACCTGCACTTAAAGCGGAAGTTCCATTTTTGGGTGGAATGCCCCTTTAATCCCCTCGCTGGCTTGTTGACACTTTTTTTGGGCAATTTGAGGAAATTTTTTGCCATTTTGGCAAGGCACCCCAGCATGCTACGCACATTGGTTGAAAAACACTGGTGTAAAACACCCCTACACACATGAATGTATGCTCCAAATACACAGTATCTGCATTCAAAGCATTAGCCTGTACTCGTGTGTGTGCTTTTTCCAACACCTAGCACATAACTGGCGGCTCTGCACGCTGTCCGACCCATGTACAGCCATGTTTAGGGAGACTAAAAAGTCGGAATATTGGCATGGCAATCTCTACACACCGTAGGGCTTCAAAAAATCACATTGGGTTGTGGTAAGGATGAGTAATCAAGCATTGAAGGACCATACCATAATGTTCCATCTCAAGCACAAATACACTATATTACCAAAAGTATTTTGACGCCTGCCTATACACGCAAATGAACTTTCCTGCAATCCCAGTCTTAGTTCGTAGGGTTCAATATTGAGTTGGCTCACCCTTTGGAGCTATAACAGCTTCAACTCTTCTGGGAAGGCTGTCCACAAGGTTTAGGAGTGTGTCTGTTGTCAATGTTTGACCATTCTTCCAGAAGTTTGGGAGGTCAGGCACTGACATTGGACGAGAAGGTCTGGCTCGCAGTCTCCACTCTAATACATCCCAAAGGTGTTCTATTGGGTTTAGGTCATGATCAGTCAAGTTCCTCCACCCCAAACTCGCTCATCCATGCCTTTATGGACCTTGGAGCAGCAGGGGAATAAAAAAAGTTAAAGTGGCTCTAAACCATGACATGTTTTAACCTAATGCATTACTTGAATTAAGGTAAAAAATGTCCCAGTAGTTGTATCGCCCCCCCTTCACCTCCCTATATACTTATGTGTACGCAGCAGCGTTTATTATTTTACTAAAAAAATTAAATATCCTTTACTACCACTTTATAAATCTGATGCTTGGAAGGAGGCAATTGAATTGAACTTGTCACTTTGCCCTGTGCTGGCAAAACGCAGATTCACTTTAGGAAAGCTTTAACATATTTGGCATCTTTTAACCACTTAAGCCCGGACCATTTGGCTGGCCAAAGACCAGAGCACTTTTTGCGATTCGACACTGCGTCGCTTTAACTGACAATTGAGCAGTCGTGCGACATGGCTCCCAAACAAAATTGATGTCCTTTTTCTCCCACAAATAAAGCTTTCTTTTGCTGGTATTTGATCACCTCTGCGGTTTTTAGTTTTTGTTCTATAAACAAAAAGGTGTGACAATTTTGAAAAAAACACATTATTTTTTACTTTTTGCTATAATAAATATCCCCAAAAAATATCTAAAAAAAAACGTTTTTTTTCTTTAGTTTAGGCCGATACGTATTCTTCTACATATTTTTGGTAAAAAAAATTGCAATAAGCGTTTATTGATTGGTTTGCGCAAAAGCTATAGTGTCTACAAAATAGGGGATAGTTTTATGGCATTTTTATTAATAGTTTTTTTTTAACTAGTAATGGTGGCGATCAGCGATTTTTATCGTGACTGCGAAATTATGGCGGACACATTGGACACTTTTTGGCGCAATTTTGGGACCATTCACATTTATACAGCGATCAGTGCAATTAAAAATTAATTGATTACTGTGTAAATGTGACTGGCAGTGAAGGGGTTAACCACTAGGTGGCGCTGTAGGGGTTAAGTGGGTCCAATGGACTGATTCTAACTGTGGGGGGGAGGGGCTGTGTGTGACAATACACTGATCACCGCTCCCGATTACAGGGAGCTGTGATCAGTGTCCTGTCACTAGGCAGAACGGGGAGATGCTTGTTTACATTAGCATTTCCCCGTTCTTCCTCACCGTGAAACGCTTGTGGGTATCCCCGTGGACATCGAGTCCGCGGGACCCGCAATTGCGGTCACGGAGTTCCCGGGGGCGCGCACGCAAGCCGCCTCTTAAAGGGCCATGTACAGGTACGTTAATCTGTCTGTACGTGCCCTTCTGCCCCAGTATATCTGCGTGATGCAGTCAGGAAGCGGTTAAAGTGATACTAAACACACAATGTTTAATTGAAATTGTCCCTTCTATTTCTGCATATGGCAGATTCCACAGTAATTATTTTAATTTAAAAAAATCGAAGTACCTTTTTCCTGATCAATATACAATGGTCACATGACCCAGCTCTTTATCAGCCTGCCTGCAGGGAAACAAGCAGGAAGGGCTTCTAGTCCTCTGCTGCTGGTCACAAGTTCAAAATAAATAACAGCCTTTTGAATACAGAGTAAAAATAATTAATATCAATACAATAAACTGTTTTAAATTGTCATACAAATATATATTTGAAATTAAATCTTTATTATTTTTTGGTAATAACATGGTGTGGGCAGATTTCTGCCAGTCACAGGTTGTGTCATACCCCTTTAGCCTGTGTCTTAGAATAAGAGGGAGGCGAAAGCCTCCATTAATCTATGTGTAATATCCCACCTCCATTGTGTTTAGTAGCAGAAACCAAAGAAAAGCACACACCGCTCCAGGCAAATCCTCAGGTGCAGGTGGATGACAGGTGCAGACCCCGGCTCACCACCATCCAATGCGAATAAAATAAAGAAATGGTCGCACTCCGAATATCCAAAGCTTGCTTGATGTACCTTTGTTGTCACAAGTGTATCAGACAAACACAGGACAAGCAGTTGACATGTTTCGCAAGCAACAGCTTGCTTGTCTGATACACTTGTGACAATAAAGGTACATCAAGCAAGCTTTTTGGATATTCGGAGTGTGACCATTTCTTTATTTTATTGTGTTTAGTAGGTTGGTGGGCATGGAGTAGGAAGGAGGGAATGGGCTGTCATTTACCACTGTGTATACGGCCACATGTGTGACTCTACAGTCACATTGGCTGCTCAGATGTGATAGGTAGGAAATGCTCAGCATAGAAACTCACTGAGAACTGAGCATGTGCAGAGTTGCCACCACAGCTGCAAAATCTCTAGCTGAATTGGGGACATGGACAGAATGGGGAAATAGAGAGCAGCAGGATCAACCAGGATTTTTACAATATACAGAAAACTAATCTCATCGTGAGTGAGTATGAACAATATTTACTGTAATACAGCATTTATTGATATTTTTTATGATGTGGGTTTAGTGACAGTTTAAGTATAGAGCTTTTAAATGATGCAAATGTTTCTGTATTTGTAATGCTATGTTATTGTAGGATTATATCGCTGCGGGCCTGCACCACTGGTGGCCATTCGGGAAGGAGATGTTGACCTCAAGTATGACGTTGGCTTTATGTTTGCTTCAGTTAATGCTGACCTAACACAATGGGTAACACTTAGTGATGGCACTAAAACGAGACTCTCTAACGACACCAAATACGTTGGAAAATATATCAGCACAAAGGCCGTGGGTAGTGAAGACCGTATGGATGTCACACACATGTACAAGTATCCAGAAGGTAGGAGAAGTCTGACAGATCCCAGTCCTTATGGTAAAGATTAAATCATATCCAAACGCAAAAAGCAAAAATGATATGTGTGGCAGCTTAGCGGGGACTGACAGTCACTGCTCTCCGCTCCAAGAAGACCGTGAACTGAGTGATCAGGGATCATGTGATTGCTCGGTTCTCGGTCTTAAAAGCCTATGTGGGACTGCAGCAGCATCACACTGATGATGCAGCGTAGAGATGAGTATGTAGATTTGTTTATATACCCCGAACGTCTCCTATAAAGTCTTTGCTATGATCTTTGAGAACCTTTAAAGCGAACCCCACCCCCCTTTTAACAAACATCACCCCATGCCAGAAAGCCAGCCAGCCCTAGTTTTCTGGGCAAGCTCACAGATGACGTTACATCATCCTCCCTAGATTCCAGAAAAAGTTATTGGTGAGGTAGCTATTCCAGGAGGCAGCTGTGAAGCTAGGGCTGTCTTACCAATGCCTCAAGAGACTAGGAAGTAAGATCCAATTAATTGTGACTTAAAGAAATATTATTCGAATAACTTGCAGATGATTTAGGAACAGCATGCAAAGGTTCATGCACCATGTATTTTTACAGTCGAGGGGAGGGGAATAGACATCTGCTTTAAGAATTCATTTCTAGACATCGTTCGTTTTGTTCTGAATTGAAATTTGGACACATTTTTGGTTATTCGGATATTCCAAAGTATCTCCAATTTACAAATTAAAATGGTAATAATTTTAAATGAGTCCAAAATAACGAATCAACATTTTGGATGAAATTCTAATTTAAATAGTTTTTAAATCGAATTTGAATAGTTTTCTAATCCAATTTTTTTTTTTTTTTTTTTTTATCGAATTCGAATTTCCGAAGAGAATAAAATAGAATATTAAATAAAGTAATAGAATAGAAAATAATAGAATTTATCAGAATATAAAATAAAAGAATAGCATATAATAGAGTAAAACAGAACAGAATACAAAATAAAAGCATAGACAAAAATAGAATTAGAAAAAAAAAGGGATAGAATAGAAAATAAAAGAATAGAGTAAAACAGAACAAAATAGAATAGAAATTAAAAGTACAGAATAAAATAGAATAGAAGATAAAGGAATAGAATAAAATAGAATATAACCATCTCCTGAAATTCAAATTTCGAATAGAATAAATTTGAATTAAAATAGAATAGAAAAGAATAGAATAGAAAGGAATAGAAAATAAAATAATAGAATATAATAAACATCAGGAAAGAATAGAATGGAAAAGAAAGAATGTAACAATATAACCGAATATAATGCGAATTTGAAAATAAAAAATAGTAGAATATAATAGAAAAGAAAATAACAGAATAGAAAAGAAAAAATAGAATAGAAAAAACAATAGATCGATAGAATCGATTCGAATTCAAATTGGAATTTAAAATTTTTTAATTGATTTGAATTTGAACAAAACAAAACTAAATTAAACAAATTTAAGTAAACACATTTATATAAATAATGTTTTAAGAGAAAATAAAACTAAACAATTTTTTTTGTTCTGCACATTTCTTCAAAGTGCATGTAGCAAGAGAGGTCAAGGATGGTTTGTTTTGGAGCAGAAAATGTAAGAAATGTAATGTCCATACATTTCATGCTTCATGCATTTTTTGTAGGAGGAGACTGGTTGTTAAAGCGGATCTTTACTGCATCTAAGCACCACAAATTAAAAACACTATTTCATTAATTTCTGATATTCAAAGTAAACTCCCCCATCCATCCATGCTTTATTTTGTTGAGAAAACACTTTGAAAAACACCCCCTAGCATTTCTGACTATGGCCATCTTGAGTAGGGGCAAATGATTAATGTAGCATTTACTTCCTGGAATCCATCTGCCCTTAGCTCATGCATGCACGCAAAAGACTGTGCTTAGCTAAGAAAAACCCTCCTCCCCTCCCGAAGACTCCTGGGATGTATGACATCATTTGCCTAGGCAAGAAACCAGCAAGTACCTGAAGAAATGTAAAAAACAAACCTACTCCTTTTCCCGGGCACTTGTGCCTTTGATTCAGTTATCAAAAAACTAATTGTTGTAATCAGCCTCTTTCTCTTTACAGGGTCCTTTGAGGAACGGGCGATATTTAACAAGGCAATTGACAAGTTGTTACAGAGTCCTTCTGTGGATTTTGAGAAAAAATTGCAACTTTTTAGAAGAAAAGAGGAACATAAACCACATCCAGGAACGGGACTGCGTGGAGCATTTTCTTTGTTCCAGAAACCAATGCATGGACAGGACATAAATATGATACTAAGCCTAAAAAACACGACATCAGGAAGTATCAAAGTGATTGTGAACATGACCGCATCCAGCATTCTGTATACTGGAAAACACAAGCATGAGATCTGGGAAGATGCAAAGGCTCTTCCTCTGCTTTCTAATGAAGGTATGGATGTGGTCACAAGAGTTCAGAATCAATATGGCAGTGATGCTCATAAGATGGGCGGTCTGTTTTGTTCCAAATTAAAATTGTATCCGAATTACAATAGTAACGAATTTAAACGAATCTGAAATAATGAAACAACATTTCGGACGAAATTTGAATTCAAATAGTTTTTTAATTCACGTTTAACTCTTTTTATTGTTTTTTAAGAAAAAAAGAACAGAAAATTCAAAAGAAAATTTCTAATTCAAAGACTAAACATATAAAAAATAATAATACAGCCATATACATTACATATTTACATAACACATTCCATTTAACAATCAACATTTAACATTTAACAATTCACATTCCTGAAGTATAAAAAGAAGGAAATAAAAGATGTTGTCCTAGTTAGATCTATACTTCTACTCTAAAATTTCTCTCTCTCTTTCCCCGTTCCCAACGTCCAACTTTTATACCATTTCTGCTGATAGGGCCGGAGTGAGAGAAAAAGGGAAAAAAAATAATAATAATATTAAAAGGAAAAAAGGGGGAAGGGAGAGAAGGGGAGGGGGGTGGGAACGGGGAAAGGGAGAGAGACGGGAGGGAAGGGGTGAGAGAAGAAAAGGGAAAGACTAAAAACTCACCCAATCTTATTATTTCTGTGCTCCTATAAGAAGTTTTTAAATAAATCGTTTATTCTAATTCAAATAGTTTTCAAATTCAAATTTCTGAAGAGAGTAAAATAGAATAGAAAATAAAGGAATAGTAAAGAAATTAATAGAATAGAATAGAAAAGAATAGAATAGAGTAAAACCCAACAGAATAGAAAATAAAAGAATAGAATTTTTTTTATAGAAAATAAAGGGAAATAAAAGAAAAGAAAAGAATAGAAAAGAATAGAGTGAAACGCAATAGAATAAAAAGGGATAGAGGGATAGAATAGAATAAAATATAACATAAAATAGTAAGAGTATTACCATCTTCTGAAATTCGAATTTCAGATAGAATAAATTTGAATTCAAATACAATAGAAAATAATAGAATAGAAAAAATAAAGATGTCTAATTCTCATGTACAAGAAAGTTTTAAAGCAAAACTACAGACACACATCTTAATATACAGACCAAATACAGATAAGGGCTTGTTCAGATGTGCAGCCAGCGGATAAAAAGAGTGGCGATTTTACCTTCCATCTAAACAAGAACAGCACTGCCACACAGCAAAACCAGGGGATTGAAAACTTTCTGTCAGTTATATACTGCAAACGCTACAGTGGTGTCCTCTTTCCACCTCCAGGCTGCTTATTAAACAGCAGGAAACTGATGAGATCATCTCTCTGCTCACAATGCTCTCTCCTTTCAGCATGTTCATTGTCAATACATTTGCTCCTTTATAGGGGATTGCTCAGTTTGGTGTGTATTGCTAGAGAGATTTTTTTTCTTGGGAGGGTGCATGTGATTAGCACAGGGCCAATCAGCACTGTCCAGACAGAGGGTCAGGGGTCCTACAGCCTCATAAGACAATCAGGGGAGAATTAAATCTCCTCCTACAAGCTTTAACCAGACACTGATAGAAGTCACAAGACTGCTATATACTGCTGAGAAAAGGTATTTAACAGTTTATATTTACTAAAATAATTGCATTTGCATGTTCTGTGTACTGTGGGAGATCAGATATAGTAAATGCAGGGTCCTGGGTTTTGTAACACATTAAATGGAAAATGTATAAGTAAAGTTTTTAAAAGCTGAAGTTTAGGTATGCATATTTTTGCATAGTTTCATTGGTCTAGATTGGACATACTGTACCTGAAAGATCACTGTAAAATCTGGAAATCACTCTAGTAGACACCACTACTACTGTGATTGTTGCTGGCTTCTGGGCCCTGCGCCAAATGGCTGCCCTGCTGCTTAGTGAAAGCGGAAGTAAACCCATCGATTTAACAGTTTTAAAAAAAAAAGGCATGCCGGGAATGCTAACTGCACATTGGCTGTGCTCTCAACCAAACAGTCAAACCATCCAATGGCTGGTGTCATAACGGATCACATGTGCAGCACCGTGGCAGATTAAACAGAGACAAAGATGGCAGCTTCCTTGGCTGAAAACGATAGGGGGGTTTACTTCCACTTGAACAAAGGAGGTTGCTCGATTGGCCGGAGCACCATTTAGTGAACACTTTGCATTGGTTAATGAATGCAAAGTGTTCTCTGATTGCAAGAGGTAAAAACGCGGGATGGTGATTTCATGATCTTACTTGTTTATTATCCAAAAAAGGTTGTAATTTTGGGGGTATTCGCACTGTCCTGGCATTTTTATTTTAACAGACTTTTTGTCAACATGTTTGGTCTTTGTTTGCAGATGCAGACAAATTGGAAACTGCCCCCTCTGCTATTTTAGCCTCTGTATTGGTCCTTTCATATGCGGTAGTAAACTCTTTAAAAAAAAAAAAGTTTCCCCTTGCAAGGCAATATCATAATGAGCTAGTATGCATCACATACTAGCACATTATACACAGTTACATAGTCAGGTTGAAAAAAGACACAAGTCCATCTAGTTCAACCATAAAAATAAATAAAAAAATGATATCATACAATCCCATATACACAATCCTATACCCAGAGTTGATCCAGAGGAAGGTAAAAAAAAACAGCAAAGCATGATCCAATTTGCTACAGCAGGGGGAAAAAATCCTTCCTGATCCCCCGAGAGGTGATCGGATATTCCCTGGATCAACTTTATAAATGTCAGTACCTAGCTATTATGTACATTTAGGAAAGAATTCAGGCCGTTCTTAAAGCAATCTACTGAGCTGGACAGAACCATCTCTTGAGGGAGTCTATTATGAGAGACGTACCTTAAAACAGAGCCCTCCAGCAGTGCGCTGACAGGGCTTCCATCTTCACCTGGTCTTCCTTCCGGGTTCATGGGATCCGGCCGTCTGACTGGCCGAGCCACAATGACGTCACTTTAGTGGGAGTTTCAGCCGCAGCACACCGCTCTGAAGGAACGGTACAGGTATTTTACCTATAGGAAAGCTTTATTATAAGCTTACCTGTAGGTAAAAATAGAAAGCGAGAGTTTGCTACCACTTTTTTAACCACTTCTCCCAGGTTGACATCATATGACGTTGGGGACTTAAAGTGGCGATATCTGAATGATGCCTGCAGCTACAGGAAACATCCAAATATATTTTTACACAGCAGGGGATGCCCTGCAATGTAAAAGCCATCATAGCGACTGTTTAGATGCTTGATTGCTTTTACGGGGGGACGTCTCCTCCTGCCGCCCTCCAGTGCTGCTCCGGTCTCGCCCATGCAATCAGGGAGCCAGAAAATGAATCCACCAGCGGTGCCGGTTTACCATAGACCTAGCCGTGGACCAGATAGTCCCTGGCCATCTCTATGACCCTCAGAGGCCAGATGTAAACACTGACGCTTTTTTATTTTTTTGCTGGCAAGATCTGGGGAATTATAGACCCCAGATCTCTCTGTAAAGAGGACCTCTCATGCCCTATTCCTATTACAAAGGATATTTACATTCCTTGTAATAGGAATAAGAGTGATCAACTCATAAAAACGTAAAGGGAATGTGTAAAAAAAATAAAAATAAAATAAAAATAATTTAAAGCGCCCCCATCCCCTTGTGCTCGCATGCAGAAGCGAACACATACGTAAGTCCCGCCTGCATATGTTAACGGCTTCAAACCACACATGTGAGATATTGCTGCGAGATCAATATTGGTAGCACTAGACCTCCTCTGTAACTCTAAACTGGTAACCAGTAAACATTTTTAAAACATAGCCTATGGAGATTTTTAAGTACAGAAGTTTGGCACCATTCAATGACGGTGTGCAATTTTTAAAGCAAGACAGGTTACTCTGCTTAACATCATCTTTCACATTATACAAAAAAAAATTGGGTAAATATTGTGTTTTGTTTTTCCAAAACAATCACGCTTGAAAAATTGCAACAGCTGCCATTTTATTCCCTATGGTACCTGCTAAATATATATATAATATTATATTTATATATAATAATAATGTTTGGGGGTTCTGAATAATTTTCTAGCATATAAATTATGATATTATACATCGGAGAGAAGTGTCATAATTGGCTTGGGTGGCAAGTGGTTAAAATAATACAATAAAGTATCCCTAAAATATAGATTTCTAGCTATGCCATACTAGCACTGTGGAATCTGTGAAAAATTGCCATTGTTTTAATTTTTTTAATTGTTCCCAGAAAAATTCATATCCATCACCCTGACATATGTCATGTATGAGAAATATGTGAGTGAAGACAACGTGATTCGTATGACAGCTTTGTGTGAGGTTGAAGGGACAGAGGAACGTATTTTACTGGAAATGGATGTAAACTTTGCAAAGCCTTCAATCAGCTTCCAGGTAACATGATTGCAAATCCTGCAGTGGAAACGTATTGTATGTGCAAACAATAATGTTGGCTATGAACCTCTAGTCATTTTGATGAGTGACAGAAGTAATGACTGCAAAGGACACCAATGATATCAAGGAATACTGTACTTAAAATAAGTTTTACTTCATCCCCCAGGTTACTTAGTACATATATCACTTAGAATAAAAAGAAAAAAGAAGGCGCTGCCATTTAAGTGTATCAATTTAATAGTAAAAATCACTCAATTAATTAAAAAGATTGCATTCACAAAGGTGAATGAATATGGGCGAATTCTCTGTCTCCTTGGGATGGCGGTAACAGCAGGCAAAGGTCCAGGAGAGGTAGATGGAACGTTTATGGGTCACTTCTAGATGAACAGGAACACAGAGGAGTGTTTTCATCATCAAAGCTTCTCCGGACGGACTGGCAAGCAGGAGATGATCCTCGGTGCCCTTATCTTAGAAGCCCAAACTCCTTGTTAGACATGCGTCTCCAGCGAAGCTTTGATGAAAAATGTTTCACTGGCCACACAGCTTCAAGTTGGTTTATTATCCAAGCTTAACCTTGGCATGTTCGTGACAGCCTGATCTTTAGGATGTGGACTATTTGTACAGGTAGATCTGAAATTACGGGGGAGAAAGCAGAAATGGTCATAGAGTATACAGGCAGATGCAGAGAAAAATGAATACCCAATGACAAATCACAACTAGTATCATCGCCCCTCTTTGCTGGTTCCTAATTGATGAATTTAATGATTTACAGGTTCCAAAACATATTGTTCTTAACAAAGCGGTCAAAGCAGATGTTATAATCATCAACACTTTACCTGAAATACTGAACGCCTGCTCATTGCTCCTTGAAGGAAGTGGACTTGTTAATGGAGTTCTTCAGAAAGAGTAAGTCATGTCACAAGCAGACACAGGATTTTTTTTTTTTATTATACGTTGGTCAAATTCCAAAAAAATTTCTTTTGAAAATCAGAAATTTGTGTGTTTTGTAAACCAAAGCTGCCACCATTGATTTCAAAATTTGACCAACCAAGCCTTCAATTTCAACTCATGTTGCTATAGAAAATAATTTTTAAGGCTGGAATCTTCTTTTATTTCCGGTAATGTTCTTTTCTTGTTCTTCTTATTTTTCGATTTTATTTCTCACATGATTCTTGCATCATTGATTCAAAAATTGTTAGTTTTACCAAAAATTTCCATCATGCCAGATCACTCAAATTCGGCTGTTGCTGCTGCCCACTAATAGTGCGAAATTCAAACTAAAATCCTTAGTTACGATTTTCGAAAGAAAATTCTTTCTGAATTTGACCCATGTATGGCCGGCTTAAGATTGTTCAGGTGATTATATTGAAGACAGAATCACCCATTCACAAATCAGTTTGATGTAGGAAATGGTAAGACAAAGAGCAATTTTCTTTAGAGGAAGATATGAATCTCTATAAAAGTTTGCAAACACTTTTGCAGTATGCAGTGTATATAGACCACCTTGAACAGTAGACATGTGCAGTTTGTTTTGTTATGAGAAATTTGGATGAAATTTTCATTATTCAGAGATTTGGATGTATTTAATACTCCGAATAATAATAGTAACGAATTTCAACAAATCCAAAATAAATTATAACAAAACAAAGAAATGATTCCTTTCATTCAAATGTTTGAAGCATCTGAAGTAACAAATGATCCAAATTGAGTTGTGAATAGCTGGTTGTTAAGGACCAGGAGGCCCCTGACTCCTTAACAACTATGGCTCATCTGCCATAGTTCCCCACTTACAGCAGAATGTAAATGAATGAAACAGCTCAGTTGGTTGTTAAGGAGCGGCTGGCTGCTGCATGCTTAACAATTATTACTCATCTGCTGTCATCTGTTTTTTTTTTTTTTTTTTTTGCCCTTTTATTAGTTGAACTAGATGGGCTTTGGTGTCTTTTTTTCAACCAGATTTACTATGAAGAGACAGCATTAGAAAATTTAAAAAAAAAGTGTGGGGATCTGCCCCTAATTCATACAAGGCCCTTTGGGTCTGGTATGGATTATGAGGGGGACCCCACGCCAAAAAACAAAAATGTGCCCCCCCCATTCCATACCAGGCCCTTAGGTCTGTTTTGGGTTTTAAGGGAAACACCACGCCCCAAAAAATGGCATGGGACAAGCATGCAGCCAAGCAGGCCAGCAAAGGGGGGAAGGCAAGCACCCTCCCTCCTGAACCATACAGTACATTGGGAAAGCACCTTGTCCTCATGTTGATGAGGACAAGGACCTCTTCCCAACAACATTGGCCCGAGTATGGGGTACATAGTACCCCTACCCATTCACCCCAAAAAATTGAAAATAAAATAAAAACACAAAGTCCTTTATTACAAAAAAAAAATAGATAAACATGTCCCCCGATGTAAGTCCAACGTCAATCATGATGAACGTCAGCCACTGACCCACGCAAAAAAAAAACCCCGCTGTCCACTAAGTATGACCGGTCTAATCTAGAGACACTCGTCGAATAATGGGGAATGCTTCGACCCCACAGATAATTAAACATGGGGACGGGGGCCACGCCCCTTATGCTGTCATACACAGGGTCTCCGTGTGATGTCATGGGGGCGTGACCACCCAGGAGATCATGAGAAGAAAGTGGGTATTGTAGCTAGAGCCTTATTTTGAGGAACTTTCTGAAAAGAAACTGTCATTGGGTAATAAATAACAATTATGATTCAATTTCTGGATCCAAAATAATCTATGCAATTTCTGTTTTCAGGCTGCCATCTTTAAATCCTGGTGAAAAGACCAAAGTCAGTTTTACACTCAGTCCTTCCAGGATCGGCAACAGGAAATTGACAGTGACCCTCAATTCTGACAAGATAAAAAATGTTAAAAGCACCTATCAGGTCTTCGTGACTGGGGCTCCCTGATTCTATAGACCTAACTGACATATTTATTTTAGCACTGATTTAGCACTGCCTGTGCAAGGAAAATATTAACATGACAGGAAGACTTGAAGTAATATTAATGTAGCACCCTTGTTCTTGCCAACACTGTGCCTAATACTAGCATTCATTTTAAAAATGGCCACAAGTGGGCTGTTGCAAAAATCTCAATATTCAGAACTAAATCCCTACTTCTGGCTCCTAAAAAAAAAAAAAAAATGACCCTTGCAGTGGAGCCTACCCTCACTGTACTGGTGGCTAAATCCTCAATAAATCTAAGAGTAGAGGAATAAGTTATAATACTTACTTTATTCCTATCCATGGAAGGTTTCTTCCACACAGTACAGCCCCTGACACTATAATATACAATGCGGGATCAATAGTCCAGCATTGTACGTGATGATGGTGAGGACCTAAAAACTTAATGAGCATTTGACCCTGAGTGGCCCCACTTCAAGGTTTTTTTTTTTTTTTTTTTAATACATCTTTACATTTTTTAAATAGTACTTATGAAAGATTTATATTTGCTCTCTTTATTTTATAAGAACTGTCTTTATTATCAGTTTTAAGTAAATGTTTTGTGGGAAACAGACAGAATCCCCCTTTTCAGGACTTTGAGGAGAATGCCTGGCTGGACAGAGGAATGTGTAGCTGCTATAACAAACTTTCAATGTGTGTGTCTGCATTTCTATTCCTACTATGGCATCTATATGGATTGACTCCATCCAGGCCACGCCCCTGATGTGTTTTGCGCCACCCACGAGGCTTAATCATGGAGGTCATACCTCCATGACTAAGCCCTGTGGGCGGGACAAAATGCACCAGTGGCGTGACCTGGGTGGAGTCTAGGATGAGGCTGCTTTTACTACTATTATTAATAATATATTAATAATATAAACTAAAATTAGTTTTGAAGCTGTGATTTCTGACTGCTAACACTAAATCTAAGGTCTTAGATTGCCTTAAAGTAGAGCAAATATACAACTTTCATAAGTAAGACAATACACTTAGGGGTCTATTTATAATTCATTGGTCGAATGTCACACATATTTGTGCATGCTTTAGGAATTGTGGCTGTCATTTCTTTACTATATTAACCACTTGACCTCCAGAAGATTTACCCCCCCTTCATAACCAGGCCATTTTTTTGCAATACGACACTGCGTTACTCAACGTAACTGACAATTGCGCGGTTGTGCGACGCTGTACCCAAATAAAACTGATGTCCTTTCCCCCCCCACAAATAGAGCTTTCTTTTGGTGGTATTTGATTACCTCTGCCGTTTTTATTTTTTGTGTTATAAACAAAAAAAGACCAACAATTTTGAATAAAAAACAATATTTTTTATTTTCAGCTATAAAACATATCCAATAAAAAAATTGAAAAGATCAAATTTCTTCATAAATTTAGGTCAATGTGTATTCTGCTACATATTTTTGCTAAAAAGAAAATCCCAAGAGGGGAATATTGATTGGTTTGCGCAAAAGTTATAGCGTCTACAAACTATGGGATATTTTTATTAACGTTTTATTTTTTTTCTTTTACTAGTAATGGCGGCGATCAGCGACTTATAGCGAGACTGCAATATTGCGACGAACAGTCAGGACACTAACTGACACTTTTCACACTTTTTGGGGACCAGTGACAATAATACAGTGATCAGTACTAAAAATATGCACTGTCACTGTACTAATGACACTGGCAGTGAAGGGGTTAACATCAGGGATGATCAAAGGGTTAAACGTGTGCCTTACCAGTGCTTTACTACTGTGGGGGAGGTGCTTGTACTAGGAGAAGGCATGGATCAGTGCCCCTGCTTAGCAGAGACACAGGATCCATGGCTCCTGTAGTGACAAAACAGTGATCTGCCTTGTTTACATAGGGGATTTGCTGCCGTACACGCCGATCAGCTCCTGCTCTGTCTAATCACAGGGGGGATGGCCCGCCTGTGGCGCACGTGTGCACCCCAGACCCTGAAGTGCCGGATTACCTACTAGATACGTGATCCTGCGCAGGAGAGCTGCCTTGCCATTGTATATATACAGTACACAGTCGGCAAGTGGCTAATTCCTATGATCATTAGCGCCATCTGGTGGCCAAAATGTGGTATATTTTCTCATTGAGGTATTTCAACAAACTATACCACATTTTGGCCACCAGATGGAGCTGATTATATAGGAATTAATGTTAGAGAAATTACACCTGGGCAAGCACAAATCTGTTTGACATTCGTCCAAGAAATTTTTATAAATAGACCCCTTAGAATAAGATTGTATAAGCCTAGTCATTAATGAGTGGTTCTCAATAAATCTATCTGTACCCTTCAGTTATTGTAATCTTAAAATAGCTTTATGCTCTTTTTCATGGTTGTGCTGCTTTTCATAGAAGGACCTTCTACCTCAGTTGTACTGTAGGACAATCCTTAGGTTACATCAGTATACCTTCAAGGCCTCTAAATGTTTCCAGCCCTTCAGTTCACAACAATCAGTTCAAAGGATTATTTTAAACTGTGATTAATAACATAGCTGTGCCAGTGCCTACAAATGTAGAAAACATCATCTGTTACTGGTCCTTGAGTACAGGTGATGGGAAACATCCATTAAGATTATTGTGAATGTTACTATAATACATATCTATGTAATTGAATAAACTGTTTGAACCTTATTAAATGTAGTGTTGTCATTTTTTAAGCTAGAAATTAATGCTTTACAGCTGACATCCGAGATCAACTCTCTTCCAACCAAACAACGATGCCAAAATGTTTTTTTTTAACACCTTCTGTGGCCTGATAATGGAAAATGTTCATTGCTGTGGGATCATCGCATTCTAATTAGTTTCCTCCAATCTCCAACAATTGGGTTGAAGGGCCACCATGTTGAATGACAGATCCAATTCAACCAATCCAGGTAGTACCTCTGTAAGGACAGCAGAGCTGATTTATGGATGGGGTGATAACAAGGAGACAGCAGTGGTGATGGGTCTTCATTAACCACGTCAGTACAGGGCATTTTCACCCCCTTCCTGCCCAGGTCAGTTTTCAACTTTCAGCGCTGTAACATTTTTAATGACTTTATGACTTTACCCATATGAAATTTTGATAATTTTTTTCCCCCCACAAATAGTAGAAAAAAAACACAATATTTTCTACTTTTTGCTATAATAAATATTCCAATTTAAAAAAATAAAAAATTTCTTCCTCAGTTTATACACGCAATACGTGTATATTGATGGGTTTGCGCAAAAGTTATAGCGTCTCTACAAAATAAGTTATTGATTTATGGCATTTTTATTATTATTATTTTATTTTTATTTATTTTATTTTTTTTACTAGTAATGGCGGTGATCTGCGATTTTTGTCAGGACTGTGATATTGCGGCAAACATATCGGACACTTTGGACACTATTTTGGGACGACTGATAATTGTACAGCGATCGGTGTATATATAACACTAGGGGGCGATCAAGGGGTTAAATTTGTTACCTAGGGAGTGATTCTAACTGTGGGTGGAGGGGACTGACTGGGGGAGGTGACCGATCGGTGTCTCTATATACAAGGAACACACGATCGGTCTCCTCTCCCTTGACAGGACGTGGATCTGTGTGTTTACACAAACAGATCCACGCTCCTGTTCTGTGACCGGCAAAGCGCATCAGCTCCCGAGTGACGTGGCGGGAGCACCAGGAAGCCAAGGACGTCATATGACGGCCGCCCAGGATAGCAGAGCCACCTTGCGGCCGTCATATGTCTATACACGGGATGGGAAGTGGTTAATAGAAACCAATGTCCTATAGCACAATCCATTGCAAATTATAGGCTGCTGTTTAGTTAAATTACTGCAAGCATAATGATAGCTTCAGGTAAGCAAAGTGTAAGTGAGCTCAACTTCAACTACTTCAAGAAGAAAAAGGCCCATCGAAAACATGAATGGCACTGGCACTCATTGTAATTAGTATTATTGTTTAGAGATGGATCAGAGTCATTGTATCTTAAAATAAACATCATGTTTATTTAGTAGACCAAAGATGCATTTTGTAACCTATATTCACCACTTCCTCAGTTTACAGGAATAGTGGCTTTGCACTCATTGGCGTGAGTCTTTGTGGGCACAGTGCAGAGCAACCAGGAAGCGCTGAATTCCAGTATAACACCACTAACCACTTCCCACCCTTTGGACGTTATATGATGTCCTGGGCTTGAAGTGGAGATATCAGAATGATGCCTGCAGCTATCAATTTTTTTTCAGCCAGCGATTACCTGTTATGTAAAAGGCATCTTAGTGGCTGATTAGCCGCTGGATTACTTTTAAAGGCAGCAGGAGGGGACACCGGTGTCTCCCCAAGCTCTCCAGTGTGATCAGGGAGCCCAGTATTCTGGTGGCGCGATCCCTATGGTCCTTGGAAGCCGGAAGGGACATCATGATGTTCCTTTTGGTTCTGGACATTTTTTTTCCTGGAAAGCAGAGATCAATGATTTTTGTTTTATCGTGCTTTCCAGGTCTAATAGACCCCAGATGTCTTCATAAAGAGGACCCGTCATGCCTTATTTCTATAACATGGGATGCTTAAATTTCTTGTGATAGGAATAAAAGCGATAAAAAATTATTTTTTTTTATTTAAAAAAAATGTAAGGGACAGTGTACGCACACCCATGCACGCACAGTGGTGAACACATACAGTATCTCACAAAAGTGAGTACACCCCTCACCCTTTTGTAAATATTTTATTATATCTTCCATGAGACAACACTGAAGAAATTACACTTTGCTACAATGTAAAGTAGTGAGTGTACAGCTTGTATAACAGTGTAAATTTGCTGTCCCCTCAAAATAGCATAACACACAGCCATTAATGTCTAAACCGCTGGCAACAAAAGTGAGTACACCCCTAAGTGAAAATGTCCAAATTGGGCCCAATAAGCCATTTTCCCTCCCCAGTGTCCTCAGGTCTCAGGTGTGAATGGGGAGCAGCTGTGTTAAATTTGGTGTTATCTCACTCTCTCATACTTCCTTCATTCATTCATACTGGTCACTGGAAGTTCAACCTCATGGCAAAGAACTCTCTGAGGATCTCAAAAAAAGAGTTGTTGCTCTATATAAAGATGGCCTAGGCTATAAGAAGATTGCCAATACCCTGAAACTGAGCTGCAGCACATTGGCCAAGACCATCCAACAGTTTACCAGGACAGGTTCCACTTAGAACAGGCCCCTTCATGTTCGAACAAAGAAGTTGAGTGCACGTGCTCAGCATCATATCCAGAGGTTGTCTTTGGCAAATAGACGTATGAGTGCTGCCACCATTACTGCAGAGGTTGAAGGGGTGGGGGGTCAGCCTGTCAGTGTTCAGACCATACGCAGCACACTGCATCAAATTGGTCTGCATGGCTGTCGTCCCAGAAGGAAGCCTCTTCTAAAGATGATGCACAAGAAAGCCCGCAAACAGTTTGCTGAAGACAAGCAGACTAAGGACATGGGTTACTGGAACCATGTCCTGTGGTTCAGATGGTGTCAAGCGTGTGTGGCGGCAACCAGGTGAGGAGTACAAAGACAAGTGTGTCTTGCCTACAGTCAAGCATGGTGGTGGGAGTGTCATGGTCTGGGGCTGCATGAGTCCTGCCGGCCCTGGGGAGCTACAGTTCATTGAGGGAACCATGAATGCCAACATGTACTGTGACATACTGAAGCAGAGCATGATCCCCTCCCTTCAGAGACTGGGGCACAGGGTAGTATTCGAGTATGATAACGACCCCAAACACACCTCCAAGATGACCACTACATGACTGGCCAAGCATGTCTCCAGACTTAAACCTTATTGAGCATCTGAGGGGCATCCTCAAACGGAAGGTGGAGGAGCGCAGGTTCTCTAATACCCCCACCAGCTCTGTGATGTCATCATGTAGGAGTGGAAGAGGTCTCCAGTGGCAACCTGTGAAGATCTGGTGAACTCCATGCCCAAGAGGGTTAAGGCAGTGCTGGAAAATAATGGTGGCGATACAAAATATTGACCCTTTGGGTCCAATTTTGACATTTTCACTTAGGGGAAATTGTAGGCTTAGTGTGGACTACACATGTGTAAAGGGGAATTTATATTATATGCCACATCCTATAATCGAGAAAAGAGAGAAAGGATCCCCTATGGGTTGGACTTTTAAGGCATACAGATTTTTAACCCCAGATTGAAAACTAAGTAGTGTAAATTGAAAAACGTTTATTACAAAAAATTGATATATAGAATATTGACATACATAAAAATATATATAGAAATAAAAAAAGGATTGGAATGTTCAAACGATGCTGAATGTGCAAGGTACAAAGTATGAATGTATTTCATGAAAATTATCTCACACCCGACGCGTTTCGGAGATTGGTAGTTTCCTCCTTCTTCAGAGGTGAGAGTATAACAACATTCCTATTGTATATAAAGAATATCAAAGTAAGACAATATATCAAAATGTAAATACCTATACATATAATAAAAATTACAAAATCGAAGAGATTTGTATGGACACAAAAAGAATGGAACAGGGACTCACTGTGAATCTAAATACCGTGTACAGGAGCATTCCAATTTGATCTAAAAACAACGGCTGGGAGGAGGAGCTTCTTCACCTTATGTTCTTCTAGATGGTAATGTTTGACAAGGAACGAATACCCGTCAAAAGAAGGGGGAGGAGGAGCCAGGCATCCAAAAAGGTAGAAGATGCCACAGATTGCTCCAACTGTTGGAATTATTACATATATCGCGGTGAGAAATTGTGGGAGGACACCAAGAAGGCACCCTGGGGTCGGATAATGGTGTGAGAACCCTATTAGAATGAAACACATATAGGCGTATATAAGTTTATCGGTTACCATAACAGGGAAAATTCCTATTGAGAAATAGGTCATGCATTCATAACCTATTTTTAGTACCTGTTATGCCGCGTACACACGAAGGGACTATCCCGCGGGATTATCCGCTGGACCGAAGTCCAGCGGATAATCCCCTCGTGTGTGGGCGCCGGCGGACTTTTTTTGGCCAAAGTACGGCGGACTAAAGTTTCAGGTTTTGTTTTCAAATTATCCGCTGGACTTGGCAGTCCAGCGGATAATCCGGTCGTGTGTAGTATGGTCCGGCGTACCAAAAAGGACGCATGCTCAGTAGCAAGTATTTTTCTAGTATTTTTCGTTTTCTAGTCCCGTCGTACGTGCTGTACGTCATCGCGTGAACCGTCGGACTTTTTGCGTGATCGTGTGTGGTCAAGTCCGTTCGCTTTTTAGTCCAGCGTACCCAGCTGGAAAGTCCAGCGGATTGTCCGCTGGACTTAGGTCCGCCGGGAAAAGTCCGTACGTGTGTACGCGGCATTAGTGTATCTTGGTTGGCTGCACCGCTGATCCTAAAATCTTTTTGCTGTACAGTTAGTACTTCAACCAATGGCTCTAAGAGAGAGAACAGACAAAAATGTCTATAATGGTAGGTTATTCCCAAAAGGAGTTACCCCCCCCCCCCCCCCAAATGCATGTGTCAATACGCATATAAAAGCATTGCTGCACATTTTTGTTTTTTTATTTTTTTAAATATATCATATATCCACACGCATATAAAAGTGTGCGACAATACTTTTATATGCGTATGGATATATGATATGTGATATGATATATTTTAACTGCTTGCCGACCGCCCACTGTCAAAAGACGGCGGAGCGGTGCGGCTCTTGTGGCGGGTCGCCGTCATATGACAGCGCTACCATTTTGGGCACTAGGGGGTGCGTGCACGCCGCGGGAGGCGCGCGCGCGTGCCCGCCGCGTCGCTGGGGACCCGATGCGCGTGCCCGGCGGCCGCGATGTCCACCGGGCACCCGCGATTGCCCAGTAACTGAGCAGGGCGTGGATCTGTGTATGTAAACACACAGATCCACGTCCTGTCACTGGAGAGGAGACCGATGGTGTGTCCCTTGTACATAGGGACACCGATCGGTCCCCTCCCCCAGTCAGTCCCCTCCCCACACAGTTAGAATCACTAATATAGGGAACTTATTAACCCCTGCAGCGCCCCCTAGTGTTAACCCCTTCCCTGCCAGTCACATTTATACAGTAATCAATTAATTTTTATAGCACGGATCGCTGTATAAATGTGAATGGTCCCAAAAATGTGTCAAAAGTGTTCGATATGTCCGCCGCAATGTCGCAGTCACAATAAAAATCGCAGATCGCCGCCATTACTAGTAAAAAAAAAATAATAATAAAAATGTCATAAATCTATCCCCTATTTTGTAGACGCTATAACTTTTGCGCAAACCAATCAATATACGCTTATTGCGATTTTTTTTTTTACCAAAAATATGTAGAAGAATACGTATCGGCCTAAACTGAGGAAAAAATTTGTTAAAAAAATTGGATATTTATTATAATAAAAAGTAAAAAATATTATGTTTTTTCAAACTTGTCCCTCTTCTTTTGTTTATAGCGCAAGAAATAAAAACCGCAGAGGTGATCAAATACCACCAAAATAAAGCTCTATCTGTGGGGAAAAAATTATAAAAATTTTATTTGTGTACAGCGTTGCATGACCGCGCAATTGTCATTCAAAATGCGACATCGCTGAAAGCTGAAAAATGGCTTGGTCAGGAAGGAGGTATTCGTGCCTGGTAGGCAAGTGATTAAAAAATAAAAAAATAAATAAAAATAAAAAAACACAAAAATGTGCAGCAATGCTTTTATATGCGTATTGACACATGCATTTGGGGGGGGGGGGGGTAACTCCTTTTGGGAATAACCTACCATTATAGACATTTTTGGCTGTTCTCTCTCTTAGAGCAGTTGGTTGAAGTACTAACTGTACAGCAAAAAGATTTTAGGATCCGCGGTGCAGCCAACCAAGATACACTAAAGCCTCATACACACGATCGGACCGTGGACCAACTTTCCTGTGGATTTTCAGCCAACTTTCACCAAATCACTTGGTTTTTCTGCTCTTTACCGCCACCTTTGGTCAACTTCTGTATTGTTGTCTGATCTTTTGCATTGGTTCTGCATTGGTTTGTACAAAAGTCCGTTGGTTTTGTGTACACACGGTCGGACTTTGGTCCATCGGACTTTTGTTGGCAGAAAGTTGGTCCATTCGCACAGCCAACAAAAGTCCGATGAAACCTGGAAAAAGTTGGTCCGATGGAGCGTACACACGGTCGGATGTTGGTCCAAAACAGCTAATTTGCATGTTGGTTGTCAAAAAGTCCGATCGTGTGTATGGGCCTTTACAGGTACTAAAAATAGGTTATGAATGCATGACCTATTTCTCAATAGGAATTTTCCCTGTTATGGTAACCGATAAACTTATATACGCCTATATGTGTTTCATTCTAATAGGGTTCTCACACCATTATCCGACCCCAGGGTGCCTTCTTGGTGTCCTCCCACATTTTCTCACCGCGATATATGTAATAATTCCAACAATTGGAGCAATCTGTGGCATCTTCTACCTTTTTGGATGCCTGGCTCCTTCTTCCCCTTTTTTTGACGGGTATTCGTTCCTTGTCAAACATTACCATCTAGAAGAACATAAGGTGAAGAAGCTCCTCCTCCCAGCCGTTGTTTTTAGATCAAATTGGAATGCTCCTGTACACGGTATTTTGATTCACAGTGAGTCCCTGTTCCATTTTTTGTCTTTTTTGTGTCTTTTTGTGTCCATACAAATCTCTTCGATTTTGTGATTTTTATTATATGTATAGGTATTTACATTTTGATATATTGTCTTACTTTGATATTCTTTATATACAATAGGAATGTTGTTATACTCTCACCTCTGAAGAAGGAGGAAACTACCAATCTCCGAAACGCGTCGGGTGTGAGATAATTTTCATGAAATACATTCATACTTTGTACCTTGCACATTCAGCATCGTTTGAACATTCCAATCCTTTTTTTATTTCTATATATATTTTTATGTATGTCAATATTCTATATATCAATTTTTTGTAATAAACGTTTTTCAATTTACACTACTTAGTTTTCAATCTGGGGTTAAAAATCTGTATGCCTTAAAAGTCCAACCCATAGGGGATCCTTTCTCTCTTTTCTCTATTTTCACTTAAAAGTTCACTTTTATTGCCAGCGGGTTTAGACATTAATGGCTGTGTGTTGAGTTATTTTGAGGGGACAGCAAATTTACACTGTTATACAAGCTGTACATTCACTACTTTACATTGTAGCAAAGTGTAATTTCTTCAGTGTTGTCACATGAAAAGATATAATAAAATATTTACAAAAATGTGAGGGGTGTACTCACTTTTGTGAGATACTGTAGGTCGCGCCCGCATATGTTAATGGTGTTTGCGCCACACATGTGAGCAAGAGCAATAATTCTAGAGCTAGACCTCCTCTGTAAATCTAAACCGGTAACCTGTAAATAATTAAATTCCTTGGGGTGTCTACATTCCAAAAAGGGGCCATTAGGGGTTTCGTGTTTTCTTGGCATTTCAGGGCCTCCGAAACTGTGCTAGGTAGTGAGTAAGTGAAATGCAATTTACACCCTTATGCCCCGTACACACGGTCGGGAATTCCAACAGAAAATGTCCGATCGGACCATGTTGTCGGAAAATCCGACCGTGTGTGGGCTCAATGCGTCACCCGGGAATCCGACACATGCGTACTAGGAGGCTCTTTTTCGGGACTTTACTGTGCATGCGTCGGCCGGGAATCCGACGCATGTGTACTAGGAGGCTCTTTTTCGGGACT
The DNA here is from genome assembly GCA_028564925.1 of Lithobates sylvaticus. Lineage (NCBI taxonomy): Eukaryota > Metazoa > Chordata > Amphibia > Anura > Ranidae > Lithobates > Lithobates sylvaticus. The sequence goes on from CM053037.1 coordinate 150,141,373, forward strand.
CTACTGCGCATGCGTAGGCCGGAAATCCGACGCATGCGTAATAGGGGGAGACAGTTTTGGGAAATATCGCATTGGCCAGGATTTGTATGGATGTTCCCGGGAAAAGTGACAGGAAATCCTCCATAATGACTTCGCCCAGGTACAGAGGGGGAGGGGCTGAGCGGAATGAGGTGGGAGGGGTCTATGTCTCTATATTATATTATATGGAATAATAAGATTTGTATTATGTGTGGTGAGGGAAAGATGTGGAGAAGGCGCTCAGTCACCGGTCACCACCACAAATACTTTATTTATAATCCACATTCAGCAGGCCTTTCCTAGTGCCCAGGAAGTTTTTCCTGGGCATTACCCAGGCTTTGTTGCAACATGGGGGGGGGGAGTTGTCAGGTGGAAGAGCTGGAGTGAGAGAGTGCTGAGGCTGTCTGGGGGCCTTTTTAGGGAGCTCCCCAGTCTGGGGTGGGGGTGACCTTGGGCCTGGGTTCGGGTGCAGTCGGGACCACTTTCAAGAACACGTGAAAAGGTCCTGGACCAGAGGCTCAAGAGAGAGCAAGGAGAGGACAGCAGGAGAGTGCACTGCTGAGAGACTCCAGGGAGGACAACTGGTCGCAGCCAGGAGGGCTGGTGAGTGAGGCACAGTCAGGAGGACTGGGGAGGCACACCTAGGAGGACTGGGAGCTTGCAGTCAAAGATGGGTGCAGAACCAGAAGAGTGGACTGTGGTATGGGCAGTGGAAAAAGGCAGCTTCAGCCAGGGGGGCTGGCAGGGCCTGAGGAGGGAAAACTGGGATCAGTAGCCATAGTTAGGACAGCTAGCATGAGGACTTTCTACCATTTTTCTCTGCTACAATCATAGGGGCCCGCGGTCCCTGCTTCCAAAGGAGGTGGTTGCGAAGGCCTGGCTGAGCAAGTGTCAGGCCTAATCAACAAATATGTGCTGGTTGATCCTGAGAACCAAGTGATGTGCTGGAGGTATCTAAGGAAGTTCCGACGGAAAAAGTCAGATCAGATTATGTTGTCGGAAAATCCGATCGTGTGTGGGTCCTATCTGACTTTTTCCGTCGGAATTTCGAATGGAAAAAATTTGAGAGCATGATCTAAAATTTTCCGACAACAAAATCCGATTGGACTTTTTTCTGAGTGTTCTGAACGATTGGATTTTCCAACAACTTTGTGCGACCGTGTGTATGCAAGACAAGTTTTGGCCAAAATCCGAATGGATTTTGTGGTCGGAATGTCCGATAATGTGTATGGGGCATTAGAGTAACAGTCTGCAGCAAGGGATGTGCTGGAGGAGTTTTGGAGTAATAAGCTTCAAGCAAGGAGTATACAGGAGGAAGCTGAAGGAGTATGTAGAGGGAGTGTACATAGTTTGTCCCAAGATTAATTGCTGTTGATTCATGCTGGGCATCCCATATCTCCTATCCCCATCCAAGTTATACCCCTCAATAAAAAACAAAAAAACTAAGTTTACTGACTGTTTCGTGTCTCGGTGTGCCTGAGATTGAATGCTGGGCTGGGCAGGGTGACAGACAAACAAATATTTTCAGCAGCCCCCTGTGGGGGTACTGCTACAATTAAAATGAATAAACACCCACATTTTTAAAATATCTCTGGCTAAGACTGCTCAATTATTACTTAGAACTGTTAGCCCTCATTCACATTGAATGCGGCTTTGAAATTGTGCAACTTCATCTGAAATTTCACAATTTTAAAGCCGTATGTTACTGTGGCTTGGAAGACATCTGTGTGGGTTCATGCACAGATGTCTATGAAAGTCACATTCGAAATGGGCTAAAATGGGCTACGTTTTCAAATCAATGCGGCACCGCAAAGTCGGCGTCACACTGATTGGAACACTGCCATTGCCGACAATAGATTGCGACTTGTCATGCATCTTAACCTGTCAAATCGCATGACAAGTCGCTCTGGTGTGAACAGGGGGCTTAAAGGTGAACTAATAGTTTAAATCCCCTAACAGCTTCTCATGTCCTTTTGAAGATTCTGCTGGCAACAAGTCCTCCTGGTGATATGTGTCTCCACCACCTCCACAAGACTAATGACATGAACTCCCCAGTTATTTGTAATATCCTTATCATGGGAGTTTGACATCTTAACTTTACTTTGTAGAATCTTTGTTAAAGTTTGTAAAAGAAACTCTGTATAAGTTGGATTTGTTGGTGGGGTTATGTTCTACTTGGGGTCATTGCGAGATAGAGGACACCATCATTTGATTTTTGAAGTGTAAAATTGTAGTTTTGGCAAAGGTGGTTGTTAAAGTGGAGGGTCACCCTAAAAAAATAAAATATAAAAACACAGCGCGTCCCATTCACAAAGCGCCGTGCGACTCGCGTATGCACAGTAGGAAACGGGCAGTGAAGCCACAAGGCTCCACTGCCTGTTTCCCTGAGTGAGGATGGCGGCGCTGGGACCGGAGAGCCGAGAGACGTGTCGGTCTCGGCGGCCGACATCGCGGGCGCCCTGGAAAGGTAAGTGTACTTATTAAAAGTCAGCAGCTACTTTTTTTTTAGCTGCTGACTTTTAAAAAAAAAAAATGTTTACAGCTGAAACACCCCTTTAAATTGTCTGAAGGGCAGAGGCAGCTCTTTAACCACTTCCAATCCTTTTGATAGTTGTATAGTTTTTAAAGCCGGCGGTCTGCTCTCTTGTAATAGCAATCAGATTGGCTTACTAGCTGCTTGATTGCTATTAACGCTTGAAAATAGTACAACATTCAGAATTATGTTACAACTTTGAGGCTGGGTTTACACTATTGCGAATTAGATGCGGCTTCCCTGCATCCAATTCGCAATAGCAGGAGATTTTGACCAGCTCTCTATGGAGCCGGTTCACATATCTCCGCTGCGGCTCCGATGCAAATTTGCACAGGAGCCCTGTGCGTCTTTTGGCCCCGGTGCGCGTGCCCGGCGGTCGCGATGACCGCCAGGCACCCGCGATTGCCCGGTAATCGAGCAGGACGTGGATCTGTGTGTGTAAACACACAGATCCACGTCCTGTCAGAGGAGAGGAGACCGATGGTGTGTCCCTTGTACATAGGGACACCGATCGGTCTCCTCCCCCAGTCAGTCCCCTCCCCCCACAGTAAGAATCACCAAGATAGGGTACACATTAACCCCTGCAGCGCC